>OZ020611.1:201362418-202562418 GCA_963971575.1 Liopterus haemorrhoidalis
TATTGCTTTTCCAGATGTATGTGGAACTGGCCGTTGCGTCGACAAAGAAGAAGGCTTTGACTGTTACTGTCCTCTTGGAAAATCTGGATCACGCTGTGAAAGAGATGTGACCATCTATGAACCAGCCTTCTCCAACAACGCTTACATTGCCTACCCAACACCAAACCCACAACGTCGCCTCAAAATGAATCTCAAGATCAAACCACGTGACCTGAACGATGGAGTCCTCTTATACTGTGGAGAAAGCGAAGAAGGCTACGGTCATTTCACAAGTTTGACACTTAAAGACAAACATCTCGAGTTCAGATTCGATGTTGGTTCTGGTCCAGCTATTATTAAGAGTGCTAGCGAATTGAAGGCTAACGAATGGGTTGCAGTTACAGTAAGCAGGTACCTTGGAGAGGGTAAATTAGTTGTGAATGGTGAGCCACCAGTTAGTGGAAGAACACCTGGAGGACATAAACCACTCAGTTTACACACACCATTGTATGTCGGTGGTTATGATGAAGACAGAATTAAACTCAACCCAGGAGTTGGTGTCGAGGGAGGTTTCCACGGATGTGTTTCAGCTGTAAGTACTAACTCTCTAATCTAGTAGTCCACAGTTGAATTTACTCGATATTTTACCGATATCTATACTTTTTCACTGTTATCAATACATTTTTATCGGTAATCGTTATAATTATTGTTATCGGTAATATTTGTATAATAGTGTGAATCTGTGATCTTAGCGGTGAATCATGATATTTTCTATTAAATAATGTTGGTATCGTTAGAATCACTTTGACTTTAACCGGTAACTCTAAATCTACATAGCAGCACCAAATGAATCTTGTCATGCACGAATTTAAATAATTCGGTGTCAATATCAAATTGGTTAATTATTATTTTAGTAATTTACTGCAATATTATTGAATTAATGTAGAAATTGCTTGATAATTTCTTAATGTTATTTTTGTTTTTCAGATTGATGTTTCTGGTTCAAACTTAAATCTTATTACCTCAGTTATGGATTCTGCCAATGTAAAAGATTGCAGTGATCTCGAAACCGCTCAAAACAACAACCAAAACAATGATATTGAATACGGTCATGAAACTGATGATCGTCCTCATCACAGGCCAATCCATAGACCTCATGTTACTGGATGTAGCAGCAATCCTTGTAGAAATGATGGACACTGCTACCCAACATCACCCACTGATTACACCTGCTCATGTATTAATGGCTACAGTGGAAGGGATTGTGAAATAGCACCTAATCAATGCGACCAATTGAAACCTTGTCAAAATGGAGGAAGTTGTACTGGTAACACCACCACCTATAAATGTGACTGCCCATTAAGCTACACTGGATTGAATTGCGAACAACGTAAGTTGAACAATCGTGTGTAAAATGTACAGTATAATTTTCCAGATACAACTCTAAATAGCGCTAAACAAAATAGTCCTAAATAGCAGAGTTGGGCATTATTTAACTAAACTGTTAATCAACTAAAAATTTGAATGAAAATGTAATCAAACTAAATTAATCATTCCTTATTCAATCAATAATGGATGTAATCATAAATCCTTAACTAAATGATAATCATTAGTGTCAAATCATTAGTTTTCAATCATATTGTGATATTTTGTCAGAAAAATTTGAATCGCTTGGATGAATTTATGTATTACATATATAATATCCCTTTACCCAAATTCTCAATAATTTTTGGCCGTCTTGTAGCTTTCGAAAGAGCATTACATTTTGCCACTCTACCGACCTTAGAGGAATAACATATTTGGCAAAGTCTTCAAATTTTTGTTGTGACAATGTTCCGTCTCTAATTGATTTTTGAGGAACAACTGTTTGTCTACCTTTAGAATCAATGTTTTTTAAATGTAATAAATGCATAGTTTCCGTGTCATCTTTAAGATGAGATATAAAATTCGATGAACTATTTTTATATCCTTTTAAAATAGTCGAAGCACCAAAACTGTCCCTCATGTTGTCGAGAAAATACAAATATATAATTGTAAAATATATCACTCAAAATTTTCACAAATTACATTTGCGTTAGACGTCTACAATGTATAAACACTAAATTCCAATAAACAGTGAGAGTGAAAAAATCAAATCTCAATCCTAATTTTAGTTTCAATCATAACTAAAAATGTAATCATGATAATGAGTTTATATTTAATTTAGTTACCAATGTAAATAACTGCATTATGAGTGATGTATTTTACTTATTAATCAAGTCTTGAAATACAATTTTTAATCTCAATCCTCAATCATTAATTTGATTGCAATTTGCCCAACTCTGCTAAATAGGGACAGCTGTCTATAACAAAATGTTATTTCCATAACATCCACACCCCATATAGCTTTAGAGCTCCTTAGGCCGTTTTAACATTTTCTAGTTTCTATTTTCTTTCATTTTCTTTTTGGTGGTTTAAATAGCCATCACGACCGAGCTAAAAAAAAAAAAAAATTAAAAAACAAGTAACTTAACTGTCTTCTTGGAGTCTTTGCTTCAAAAACGCTTTTTGCTCATCTTTTATTGTCCATTAGGAAAATATCTCTGTACTATATCTTAGTATCTCTGACTTTCTTCAACTATTAGTTGCATGAAAACCGTTCTAAGACTCTATACAGTCAGAGACTAAATTAAGTGGACTGTATCTACCTTTTCAAACTAATAACCGTGTCTCCTAAAGTTTCCTAAACATTCTTGAATTTTTAATTTGGATTTTGTACATATATGTTTGTGTCTTAAAATTAATGATCAAAACATATTTTTGTAAAACATAAACAATAATTATTAAAAAATAAACAAGTAGATATCTTTTAAAAATGTATAAAATTAAGTAGTGGTTCTATTATGATTTGGCGTGATTCTTTATGACATGGCGCCGAAAATGTCATTTATTATTAACTCTGAAACATATATATAGACAATATTTTTAAAAATTTAGAAGTATCAGTGCTCAAAAGGGGCACAGAAGAAAAGATTGTCTTTTTACAGAACCATGCGGCTTATACATAAATGAAGGTCATGAAATTATTCGATGTCAATGATATGAATATGATTAGATGACCTGCAAAATGTCCGGATTGAATTACAATTGAAAATTTGTGATAAATATTAAACAAGAACGACCGAATCAATATTAAACATTACTACCGAATGATCAAATAAAATAATTTTTTTTAAGTGTATAAACAAAGAATGGAATATTGTTGCATCAGAATATTTTCCAAATCTAGTGGAATATATGCTTGGGCACTCACAGGCTGTTATTAACACAAACGGTGGCCGTACTAAATATAAATTAACTCGGGACATTATGTTTATAACAATGTCCTCTTAATTGTGATCGCTCTTAAAAGATATGTACTTGTTTAATTTTTAAATAAATATGATATGTATGATTACCAAAAAAATGTTTTGTTGATTCATTTTAAGATACATAATAGGAATCTTAAAGTTAATATTTAAAAAATTTAAATTAAAATTAAAAAAGGTTTTGTAGGAAACTAGGATATATGGTTATTTGTTTGAAAATGTAGGTACTCTCCACTAATTTTAGTCCCCGACTATATATGTACTGTATTACTAATTCTATCGAATTTCGATTTCCTATTATCTTTCTCAGGATCCTCGTTTCAATCGCTTATAATTTACTTCTAATTTTTTCCATCGTCGTCCACGACTCTGTACGTCAGAATTGGAACTACAACATTTTTGAAAGCTTATACCTTGGCCCCTTGTTGTATTTCTGGTCTTGCCAAAAATACGGATCTTATTCTGTTGAAAAGTTAGTCGGCTATTGTTTTGTCTCTTTTTCCACTGTCCACAGAAACTGATTCCAAATATTTGTTCGCCTTGTTCCATTTTTCTTTATTTTAGTTTTATGTTTATGGTGTTTTACGAGTTTCTATTGACAACCATAGTTTTGATTTTTTGTATACTTATTGTAATATTTAGTTTTTTGCAGTTCTCCCCTCGGCATTCCTCTCAAATATTTACAAAATATTTTTTTTTCGATGAATTGACGATTCGATGAATTGACGATTCGATGAATTGACGATACGATGAATTGACGATTCGATGAATTGATCATTCGATGAATTGATTTTCGATGAATTGATTTTCGATGAATTGATTTTCGATGAACTTACCGTGAATCAGATAGGAGGTATTGCCAGGTCACCCGCGATATAGTTTTAGGTTTTCTTCCAGATTCATTTCATTTTTTACCTTAATTGTCATATCTTCAGCACAACATATCTTGAGAAATTTATCGGGTTTAATTTCTAGTTCTTTATAGCGGTATCCAACATGATAGTAAAAAATACTTAAAATGCACCCTTGTCTTAACTTTTTTTTTCAATATCATTGATCTTAATTTATTGTGGAAAAATAGCTTTTTGTTCCTTTCTACAGTCTTTTGATTCCTCATATTATTCCTTCTTCAATAATATTGATCCGTAGAGCTCTCCATGCATCTTTTCTATCAGTCCGGTCATGTGCTTTCTTGAAATCTATCAAGTGACTGTTATTCCTTATATAATAATAGTTCATTGTATATTTTGAACAAGAAATTGTTTCTTATTTTTAAATTCATCTGAATATTTTTATTACAGGTGCAGATATTAGAAACGATGTGAGCTTCGTTGGAGATGGTTACTTAGAATTACCCCGCTCACTATTACCTCATATCCCAGAAGATGAAAGTGAACTTATCGCATTAGTTATCTCAACCAACAAGAGTGATGGACTCATATTCTGGCACGGGCAAGGCAAAGATGTCGACGGAAAAGAACAGGACTTCATGTCTTTAGCCAGTAAGTCATCATGTACTATAAAAAATAAAAAATATTAATATTTTTAAATGGAATTATAAACTTTAATTTTATTCTCTTTTTAGTTGTCGGAGGTTATTTGGAATTCAGTTACGATCTAGGATCAGGTGCAGCTACCATTAGAAATGAACAGGTTAGGGTAGATGATGGACAAAGACATAGCGTAGTGCTCAAGAGACAAGAATTAGATGGTTCTATTGAAGTTGACCATGATTTTACTGAATTTGGTCGAGCAGATGGCATCACTTACACTATGCACTGTGATGGAAATATATACTTAGGTACGGTTACAAAATAATAATTATTTGAATTCATTTAATATTTGTTATTTTAGGTGGTTTACCAAATATCTCATTGATGACTGGAGAAAGATTCAAACATGGTTTTGATGGTTGTATCCACGGTTTTGAAGTACAAGAATCAAATACTATGGATCTAGGTGCTAAAGCTCTTTCGGGAGTTAATGTCAAACCTTGTTCCAGGTTAGTTTTTTTTACGAAGAAAGCTTTTAGGTGTATTGTTACAATCCAAGTTTAAACCCTATATTAAATCTGATACACTTTAGTTAAGCTAGCGAGGAATTTTTTTATTAACGTAGTATTTTTTTTTATTCATAACTGGTCTTCAGTATTTTAATTTTCGCATTCGTTTATTGGCGTCTGCTCTCCGATTTCGTAGTTCCCACGTTTTTCTGTCTAGAATTTCTGTGGCATTTAATTTTTGAAACTTTGAGATTTTACAACGATCTCTCAATTGTTAACAAATTTGTTTTGTAGTACCTGGGTCGTTTCTTAGAAGCCTATCGGAAACCTTTTAAAAGTTTTCGGTCTTAAATTGTAGATTATGAAACCAAAACTAAGAAAGAAAATAGGTATATTATGAAACAATTTTTATAAAAATTAGCCAAAAAATTTTAGTCCCACTCCCTAATCGATCAAATAATTTAAAAAAAAGTAATTAGTAATGCCCATTAGTGTGAACCGGAATAGTGTCGATAAAATTTTTGAGCAGATAATAAAATTCTAGAATATTTGAAAAATATTTAATTTTAATTTAATGCGAAGTATTCAATGGGAGTTTATTATTTAAATTAAAAGACGTAAATTGATACAGAAAACTTTTGATTTTGAGACAATTACAATAAAAAATATGCCAAGTTTCACGTACTAGATACTTACGAAATCTATAATGACATGAAATATTACGATAGATATAGATATTACGAAACCTATAAATGTGTGAAAATTCACTACAGATTTGTGTATTTATGGTCGAGAATAACATTCAGATAGCCAACTTCGTAATAACTCATAGACAACCATGAATTTGTTAGTTCAATATTTGATCCAACGAAAGTTCTCACCAAATGGCACTAGCCTATGTAACAATTATATTTAAGGTATTAACTTTTTTACTATATGATAGTTATAACATGTGAAGTTTATTTCATACAGTGAACCTACTCTTTACGATCTGTCCACTATACAAGCAAATCATCATTTTACGATGAATCTTTTCTATTAAAATATAAATCATTTTACAATTTAATTTTCACATCACGTTTGCCGTAAACTAGACCATGTGAGTGTGGTATTTTAATAACTGTTAGCGTATCAGCCAGTCACGGTGTATTTGTCTTGAGTATACGAAAATGTTTTCTAAGTGCGTTGAAGATACTCAAGGTATATCTAGGTATAGCTAGCTTTAAAGATAGTTCATATTTCGACATTTTCAATGTAAGACTACGTCTGTCGAACAGATTAGTATCGTAAGGCAGAGTTGTACTGCTTTTTCTTAACACCTAGTCTGAAGAATGTTATGTAAAATTTCTTTACTCGTAAAAGATAAACAATTATAATGTTTTAAGTAACATACTTAACTTTAATTTAAATTAAGTGAATCAGTATGTTGGGTTTAATCTAGTATTGTGATATTAGTGTTAAAAATATTAGAGTAGTACTAATGCTAAATTGTGGTAAATGCTACTAACATATCTCTTTTAATGCTGCTTGGATCAGGCCGAAGTGGATCCCATCATCGCTAGTCTTTACGGATGGTGATCAGTTCGATGAATTTGTTCAACCTCCACCGGTTAACATAATCCATCCAAAACCAGCCAGTTTAGCACAATCCTTCCAAAAACACTATAGTTTAACATTGTGCTTTGTTATACATATCCTATACTATTTATTTAACATTCATTACGTTCATAACAGTGCTTGTTATCATTAAAAACAGTTGAGTTTAGAGTGCGAGTGTGTAAATAATTGAACAAAGACGCTTTTTTTGTACGTAAGTGGTGGATGGGACATTTTATGAATAAGGTATAGGTATGATGTGAGTGTGTTTTGTTTACCAAGTGCATTTCTGTTTTTCAGTGAGCATGAGAACGACTTGTACGATGAGGAAGAAATTGTAAATAAATAATTGCAATAAGCGAAAGTATAAAGAGGTCGCTTTATCAAGCTAAGCGTAAATATCACTGGAATATATAATTACGAAAAATTAATAGTCAACGATGATCCTGCAACCTTTTAAGTGTTCATATATTTCCATGTAATTTTTGTGTTCCCACTTGTGTTCAAATATGTTATGTTGGGAAATCATATTTTTGTAATGCAATTTGTTTCTTTTTAACATGAGAAATGTAAAACTTTTGTAATTTTTTTTTTATGTGACGATAGCTTTAATTTGTATTTAGTTTTGTCTTAAAATGAATGTTATTAAGCTCTATGCCTCTATTTCTATTTAAATGCTTTTTTTGCCACGATTAACATTATGAAATGGAAGACAGTAAACAGGGAAGTAATTATTAATATTCTTTAAACTGCCATTTATTCTGGTCCTCATTTTTTTAACAGTAGCAATATATTATTTTACATATTTTAGATTTTTATTGTTCTACTTTTGGAATAAAGACGTGCCATTTCTCTTACAACATTTTTAAATATGTTTTTTTATATTCTATTACTTGTAACAGCATATCATTATATTTTGTAACTTGAAATTTGTTATGTAGTTAAGTTGCATTAATAATTTGTGAAACGCTTTATCATTTGGTTTAAGACGTAGGGATACAATGTACGTTGTACATTGGTGGTGTGTCGACAATGTACAATGGACTGTCTGTTGGTGGCCTATCACATACGAGGAACAAACTCAAGTCATGTTGTTAGATAGTTAGACTAAACCTGAACATATCAACTGCCTGCTTCGAACAACAGTGGTTCATTGTCATAATATGTCATACCCTGTTATATACTATTACAGTTTATATAATGGTGCTAAAGTTCTTCTGATATTATAATGTAGTTTCATTCGAAGGAACGGACTCAATCGTTCAATTGTACGATTAACATAAGGTTAAACAATTATACTATAACTGTTCCAAGCAGAACATGTGATTTAGAATGAAACTCAAACGTATCAGCAATCGTGATTAAACAATAAAGTATATGCTCGATAAATAAATAATAATGTTAAATTTAAAAAATGTTTTAGTCTATAAAAAAGTAATGTATATGATAATTTTGTTTCACAAATAACGCTTTTATATAATAATGTAATTAATACAGAATACAAATTTATACTGTAACAGAATTGTATTCTGTATTTAAAACAATGCTTGTACAGAATACAATCCGTTTTGATTTCATAACTGGTCTGGTCAGTTCTTTTATAGGTTCTTAACATCATGGTTGCGTAATTTAATGCCTTTGAAAATAATTTATGTGTATGTAACTGTATGTCAAAAGTGCATTTTCAATAACTCATGACAATAATACTTATAGAAAAAAAATAATAAACATTGAAAATAAAATTGTTTTAATATCATAAATCACACTTTTCGGATACAGTTGGCCGTTGGCCGTTAAACCATCTTAAACTGCAGTTCATTTACAATTAAACTAATATGTTATTGGGACCAAGGTCTCACGTTATACTAATCGTAAGAATCAAGTAAGTATCATGATATATATTAATACTGCATCCAAATAACGTAATCCGTTTCATTTCTCATTCCAATAAAACTATTAGTATAAATAATAACACGGACAGTTCGAGTAATTCGTTTCAAATATATCCCGCACTGTTAAAAATCGCACGACTTCAAATACCAAGTTAATGAATTTTATTTATTCTTTCGCGTCTATCCACTGAATATTGTACCGTAGAACTTTTCTCATATACCTATATGTTATACTTTAGCTGCGCCCTCATAATTATAGTAATTACGTGAAAGTCAAGAGTATTAGTTTTTATATATGGAAAATTATTACTTGCACTGTAGTAAAATTCATATTTTCGACTATACAACTTATTACATAAATCATACATAATTCTTTATAAAACATCAGTAACTTGATTCTTACAGAAACAACATAGCTTATATAAAAACCGCAATATCAGCAAGCAGGGGCGTGTCCAGAAATTTGTAAGGGAGAGGCTAACTTTTAAAAAATCGTGCTTAAAAAAACGCAAAAAGACTTGGGGCTAATGCTGACTGACCATACTACAACCCAACACCCACACTCATATTGGTCAGTTGTTCGAACAGCCAAGACGCGAGTTGTTTAAGTATATAAATTCACTTTGCAATTATTTCCTAGGAAGGTTTTCATAACATTATTGTAATATAGTTCTTATTAACACATACATATTAAATTTTGTATTCTCATTGTTTACATGTAGCATCACTAAATATAATAATACTGTAACATTACAGGTTGCCTATCCTCCCCTGACAGATGCGCAGATGACCAATGGCTATTAGGATATACAGTTGACGGCCAACCACGGTTCCAAACACGTTAAACCTTGTTATATCATTTTATTTCATGTTTGTAATTATTTACATCAATAAACAAGTATTACAGTGTGTTACAGTTCAGAAGTGGGATAAATCCAAGCTTAAGTGGTGAACGATTGGTGACAATTTTTAGTGAGTGAAAATTGAGATTGTTTAAGTTTAAGTGCGGAGTACCTGTGCCGATTCGCGACGGACAGCGAGTGGTGTATTGTAAAACTTCAAGGAATAAACATAATTTGTGTCTGTACGACGTACTGTGCGGCAGAAGTTGTGTTGTGCGAGTTACGCGACGAATTGCGAACCGCGTGGTGAAATTTTGAGGTTAGCGCGGGAAAATCTCGTGAGGTTAGCGTGTTGTGTTGGCGCGAAACTGGTGTTCCGGTGCGAAGCTAGTTACGTTATAGACACTGTGTGAAGTTGGTTAACTGTCAAAAATATTTCAAAATGGCGGAATCTGACAACTACGTTGACGCGACACAGGATTCGAATAGATCATGTGATACAACAAATGGAAACGATACGACGTCCGCCCAGACGAATAACATGAATGTTAATGAAATGCTGCAATTACTTTTAGCTACTATGTTAAGACGTGAGACTCGTGGTGATAGCGCAAGTCCCAGTTCAACAGAAACAACCCGTTCAAGTGCAAGCAAACTTCCCTTTTCAGAAATCGGTGCGCAAATTCCTAAATTCGGGCAAGCTGGTGACGAATCGCTTGATGTTGAAGTCTGGCTACAGCGAGTCGATGACATTCAGTTAATGTACGAAGTATCAGACCAAACGATGAAAGTGTTGGCAACAAATCGCTTACTAGGCAACGCTCGTAAATGGTATGAATCGACACCTGATATTCATTGTAAGCCATGGGCTGGAATTAAAAGCGAGTTGCGAGATCTTTTTGGTAACAGGATCGATGAAATAGATATTTTAGAAAAGATACGAAGCATGCGTTGGAAGTCAAACGAGTCATTCGAGGACTACTTCCATGCGAAGGTACGCTTAGGGCGACAGATCAAAATGAGGGATGAGGAAATGATCCAACATCTCATTCGAGGGATCGATAATTTCACAGTCCGTACACAAATGATTACGAACAAACATACTTCATTATCCAAACTGCTTTCGACAATGAAGATGGTGTCTAAAGAAATGACACGTACAGATCAAAAGCGATCACGTGAACCGTTCTCCGAACAAAAGAAAGTTAGAGACTTTAACCGAGTTAAGATACCCGACAAAACTGGTGTAGTTGACTCTGCGAAAAATGCTGTTAGCAACCCAAGAAATGCGATTGTGTGTTTTAAGTGTAATAAACAGGGACACATAGCCCGTGAGTGCCCAGAAAAACGTAAAAGCGACGAGAAACAATCTTCAATCGATGCAACGGTATCCTCAGTGCACCGTATTGAAACTGACAACCACCTATTTCACAAAGAGTGTGTAGTTAACGGTCGAGCGGTATGCGCTATGCTCGACACGGGCGCGAAATCAAACTTGATCCGTGAGAAATTAATCTGCGAACTAGATGTGCAAGTGCGTCCATCTCAAAATGTGTTAATTGGACTAAACGATACACGAGTGATGTGTAGTGAAGTTGTTGACTTAGAAATCCAAATGGACAATGAACATTATGAACTTGAAGCTATAGTGGTACCAGATCTATCAATTCGTGATGATCTACTTTTAGGCAGGGAGTTTTTAACCTGTGTTGAACTGATCTACGCTAATAGTTGTGTAACGATTCGCAAGCCGAAAGTAGAAATGCCTGCTAGTGAGTGTAGTGAATCAGACATTTTTAGAATTGACACTGACTGTTTATGTGGCCCAATTGAGGTTAATGTTGGTGAAGTGGCCTTGAACACTAAACGCGAAATCCGTGAAATAGTGATAGATTCTCAAGATTTCCCGGAAGAAACTTCAAACGTTACCGGTAGTGAAATCCGAACCAAGATGAAGATCACACTTAAAGATGATAGGCCAATAGGGTTTTCCCCTCGACGATTATCATTCCATGAAAAAGAATTTGTTGATGCTGAAATTAACAGGCTGTTGAAGAAGGGAGTGATACGACCCAGCGTTTCGGACTACGCAAGCCCCATAGTCCTTGTTAGAAAGAAAAATAATGAATATCGTCTCTGCGTGGACTATCGAGCCCTTAACAAGGTGACCTTCAAAGATAAATATCCTCTTCCGCATATCGATGACTTGATAAATAATCTAAGTCAGAAAGAGTACTTTTCAACATTGGATTTTAAGAGCGGATTTCATCATGTTTATTTAGAAGAGCGATCTATAAAGTATACCTCATTTGTAGTGCCTGGAGGACAATATGAATACGTTAAAATGCCTTTTGGGTTATGCAATGGTCCTGCTGTTTTCCAAAGGTTTGTGACAGAGATCTTCCACGATCTAGTGGTGAGTGGTGAGATTCAAATATATCTCGACGACATTTTGGTTGCAAGCAAATCATTACAAGAGCATATTGCTACCCTGAAAAAGATAATGGAACGAATAAAAAGAAGCAGATTACAACTTCGCCTAGACAAATGCAAATTTGCAATGAAACATTTGGAATATTTAGGTTACCGTATTTCCAAAGATATGATACAACCTGGTAATGAAAAGACGTCAGCAGTTGAACGCTTCCCACTGCCGACAAACGAGCATGAGCTTAGACGTTTTCTAGGCTTAACAGGCTATTTCAGGAGGTTCATAAAAAGTTACGCCACGATAGCCAAGCCGTTATCCGACTTACTTCAGAAAGACAAGAAGTTCGTTATGAATGAGGTTCAACGCTCAGCATTCGAGAACCTTAAGACATGTCTGGTGAGCGAACCCATATTAAAAATCTACAACAGATATCTAGAGACTGAGCTGCATACTGATGCTAGCGCTAGTGGCCTAGGCGCCATATTACTACAACGACATGAAGACAATAAACTTCATCCCGTGTTTTACGCAAGCTGGAAGACGACGCCTGAAGAGTCTAGGTACAGTAGTTTCAAACTTGAGACTCTAGCCGTCATCAAAGCTATAGACAAGTTTCGTATTTACCTGCTTGGTAAGAACTTTAAAATCATTACAGACTGTAGTGCCCTGAAACAGACTTTGGCTAAGAAGGATGCCAATAGACAAATATTCGGCTGGTGCATCAAACTGGAAGAGTATGATTACACCATCGAACACCGTCATGGTAAAAATATTAGTCACGTTGATTGTCTTAGTAGATGTTATACCTATGTCATAGAACAAGCTGCCGATGAGCTACACAACAAGCTGGTTATCTTACAAGACGTAGACGAAGAAATCACCCGACAAGGTCAGCTGGTCTCAATTCAGAGGGTATCTCCACCTTCTGATCGTGCCCCGAAGATGGCATCAAAGTTCGTGGGGCCCTACCAGGTCAAAAGGGTCCTCGACAATGACAGGTTCGTCGTGGCCGATGTTCCAGGCCACCTCCGTACGCAGAAGCCCTACGAAGGCATCTTACCATCCGAACGGATGAAACCGTGGGTAAACGGAGAATCCTCCTCCGATGAAGAAGACGATCCACCTTCCGATGATGACATCGAGGACGATGTCGTCTCCAGGACGGCCGACTGTAACATTACAGGTTGCCTATCCTCCCCTGACAGATGCGCAGATGACCAATGGCTATTAGGATATACAGTTGACGGCCAACCACGGTTCCAAACACGTTAAACCTTGTTATATCATTTTATTTCATGTTTGTAATTATTTACATCAATAAACAAGTATTACAGTGTGTTACAATACGATGTAAAAAACTACATATTTAAATAAATTTAAGGACTGCAATCCACTAACCGCCCCCAACCCCCTCTAGAAACGCCTCTGCTAGAAATAGTATAAATAACGATTGAATAAAAAAAAAAGTATGAAACCATCTTTAACTATCATTAGTAAATGCACTAATTCCTGAGCGCCCTAAAGTCAGCTACTGATTTTTACTTTTTTATCAATCTTTTCCAACCTCTTGGTATCTCGTATACCAACATCACTCTTGTCATTAAATGAGTGATACGAAATTTTAAATGTAAAGTATAAATCGGTGTTTCCCAACGTGGGTCCCACGCCCCACATGTGGACAATTTGATTGTTCAGGGGGGCAATTCAACCAAAGTCTTGTGTCCTGAACAAGTTGTCATTAAGCTTCATTTAGGGAATAATCCAACTTTAGAATATAAAAAAAAATGTATATGTTACATAGGGGGGGCTTCAGAATTTTAGAAACACTTAGGTGGGGCATGGTAAAAAAAAAAGGTTGGGAAACACTGATATAAATATTATCTAAGCAAAACTATTTATAGGAGAAGAAATATTAGGACCAAAACTCAGAAGCGCCTTAAAAAAAATGTAGTGAAAAAAGAAAAAAATTAATTAAGTAAGTATTGAATAGTCAACTTTAATTTTCAGTGTAAGTATTTTTTATACAGTAAAAAAGCATATTCATGAAGATTGATTTTAAATATTGCACCAGAGCTCCCATATCTCTATTTGCGCTTACATGTTACAGTGAAAATATATTTATATAGGTACTATAATACTATAAATAACATATCCTCTTCTATCGTACAAATTCTAATGAAGAGTAATCAGTTCGATGAATTTGATCAACTTTTCGATTAATTGTAAACTGATTGATGTAGAACACCGTTCATGTTTTTTTGAATCGTTGATCCATCCCATTACTTTTTTCTGGAATATACAGATATATATTTTAGAACACCGTTCATGTTTTTTTGAATCGTTGATCCATCCCATTACTTTTTTCTGGAATATACAGATATATATTTTACGTACTGTATATATATAATATATTTTAACATTATAACTTTTTCCATTTCTTGGGTAACCATACCACTACAGGCATATGCTAACATTATGACATGTTTGATTGAAGACTTGTCGTAAAGTGATCTATTTTCACTGGTCGATGCAAATACTATATTTCTGTCATCATATTGGTACCTAATGCATAACTGATGTATAGGCTATTTCAAACCTTTAATTTCAAAATTTTAATTTTTTAATGTTTGAAGTTGTCTTTCGCTAAACAAAATAACTGTTACAAGACTTTAAAATCTAGTTCTACTGAAACCAAAGGAACAGGCTATACATAAGCAATATGTAACTAAAATAAATTAAAACAGATATTGAACAGTAAGCCGATTCAGGGGCGCACCAACCCGAGGGTGCAAGGAGAGCACCGCACACGGGCGGCAAAAAGCCTCGTCAATCGTTATTTAATACAGTTATTTAAAATGTGAGTTTTTTTTTTTTTTACAGTCAAGTAATAATTTTCAAATGGATTTAAAAATATGAGATTATATAGATACATTTAAAATTTTATTATGTTTTATTGTCGACATACGTAGGGGCGGCAAATAAAGTCTTGCACCCGGGGGGCAAATTTCGTTGGCGCGCCACTGAGCCGATTAAACCCCCGCTCCAAAATTAATTTTAAAAAATGTAAATACTTTAACCATATACACATTTAAAAAATAAATATACTTCTTACGTACTGTATTCTGTAATCTTGGCGATTTAGCACATGTTTGCGACATACAATAGCGCAGCCAAAGGGGCGAAGAACTTTGGATCCCTCCTAGGCGGCTTGAATCTACAGAATTAAATAATATAAAACTACCATATTTTACTAATTATTGTACAATATCAATCTGAATATGTTCCTATAGATATTCTTAAGATTTAGATAATTTATAATTCAATTTTATTCACATTGTTAATAAGGATGGCCTAAGACGATAAGCAGGTAAGCACCAAATGGGAGCGCCTGGTCCGATAGGGAGTCCCATGCAGTGAATTATTTTAGGAGATGGGGTTGGGTGAAAAGGGCGGCATTTTGTCTTTTGGGGGCACCATATATAGGGAAATAAATTTAAGATCCCAGCGCTCCGGTGGTCAATTTTTAACTAAGCTAGAGGATTTTTTTGGAATTAGATATGCTATTTAAACATTTCTGGATACCTATTTGTTGATAAAACGGCAAAACAGATTCATAAAATATTGTAAAAAATATTTATACCTACAATTTTAGCTTGACAACTGTGTAAATACAACACAACCAAATTTTGAATATCCTCTAGCCAAGTTAAAAATTGAGCACCGTAGCGCTGGGATCTTAAATTTATTTCCCTATACTAGAAACGCTGCTGTTTAGTATTGAATATCATACGTATAGACTTTGGTTCGAATTAGGACAAACGACTCAGATCTGGGACTCTCCCACATAATCCTGGTCACATCTGGTCGCTTTAGGTTACCTATACTTAGGGTGACCATTCGTCCCGCATTTTGATTTGGTGTCCCCAGGGCCGAATTTTGCTCTGTACTTATATTTGGGAGGTGAAGACCTTTTTTTTGCTCTTTACTTATATTTGGGAGGTGAGGACCTTTTTTTTTTGTTTGCTCTTCACTTATATTTCGAAGTTTTTTTTGCTCCGTCCCGCATTGCCGTCTCCAAGAAAATGGCCACCCTACCTATACTTCTTTTGACTTCGAGGATATTGGTAACCATAATTTGTGAAAAGCGAAAAGCTATACAGCTATATATCACAGGCTTGAGCCTCGCAGCCAAACACTCAAAAACACGTTTTCACACGACACATTTTTTTTGTAACTAAATTGGAGCCTCCCTAAGAAAAAAATTTGGATTTTGACCTCCCCCCGCCCCACAAAAAGTCTGAGTGCGCTTCTGAGCCAAGTTGATGGTGTATGTTGACAGTGTATCCACAAAGTAAAATAGACTATCACTAAAGATAATAAACATAATCAAAAATAATGTACTATATTATCTTTGCTATCACTAAGCATGATTAGAGTGATCAGATGTCCCGAATTTTCTAGATTTGTTCCTATTTTCGGTTCGATGTCCCCAAGATGAATTTTCGGGACTGTTGTGTATCTCAGTTTTTAAGAACTCGTAGTTTTTAGTTATCGTGTACAGGTAATACACAATAATATGTTAATATTTCTTAAAAGTCGTTGAGCAATTTATATTTTCTTTTCACTTCTTGTCTGTGTCTACAACCACAGCATGTAATCAGGCCCGGATTTGGGTGGTGAGGACCTTTTTTTTTGCTCTTCACTTGGATTTGGGAGGTGAAGACCTTTTTTTTTTTCTCTTCACTTGGTTTTGGGAGGTAAGGACCTTTTTTTGTTTTTTTAAAAAAACATTGTTGAGGGCCCGTAAATCAAAAATGTCTTGGGCCCGGCGAAGGCTTAGTTCGCCACTGCATGTAATTTGTCGAGAAATTTGAGCGAATTCGGCTCAAAAATCAAGGATCAGAACCAATCGTTACTCCTCACGAGTACATTTTTGCAAACGTGATCATTTTTAATTCTATTACTGCAATTTTTATGTGATTCTTTCATTATTATTTACCTACATAATTTTTATTTATTTTTATGTTATTTAGTTATATTCATATGATTCATTCATACTATGTGACGATTAATCATGTTCATGTTCGAAAGAAATCTCTCAAGTGTTCAAGGTAAATGTAAAATAATATGAGAATATTCCTGATAAATACTGAAGATAAGATAAATTTCAGATGACATTGTGATCTATTTTGTAAATGTTGGCTTTTTTCTTTTTAGGGCTTTGTAGGTAGGGTGACCATTCGTCCCGCATTTTGATTTGGTGTCCCCAGGGCTGAATTTTGCTCTGTACTCATATTTGGGAGGTGAAGACCTTTTTTTTTGCTCTTTACTTATATTTGGGAGATGAGGACCTTTTTGTTGTTTGCTCATCACTTATATTTCGGAAGTGACGACCTTTTTTTTGCTCCGTCCCGCATTGCCTTCTCCAAGAAAATGGTCACCCTATTTGTAGGTATAACCAAGAAACCCTTATAACGTCAGTCAAGTGACTGTACGGTAGAAATTGTGGCTAAACGGATGGTTTTAGAAAGTTGAAATTTGGTATGCTTGTACAACTCTTTAACCCGCATATAGGAAAACTCAAAAAACACATTGCAGGAAAAATATATACAAATTTATACTGAACGCAAAAATAAGTATTTTATTTAAAATTTTATGTGGGGTATCAAATGAAACGTATAATGCGTGGATAAACCAACACATTTTTAATTTTGAATAATCAATTTTTTTATGGGATTTACCCTAAAAAATGTGTCAAAAACTTTTTTCCCCTCAACCTTTTTCCCAGGGGGTTGAGCTAAAAAACTGAAAAAATTCTCGATAATGCACATGGATGGGACCCGGAACAGTTAAACTGGAATTTTTGATCAAATTAGGTTTCGAAAAACATTAATTTATTGTGCAGCTGAAAAAAAATTAATTGCGTGGTATCAAATTAAAGCTCTCAAAACGTAAATAAAGGACCAAAAAGTAGTTTTTTTAAATTATTTATTTTAATACGATTTTTGCCAAAAATATGCTAAAAAAAACTCTTCCCATACTTCATAACCCAGACATGTTAATCTAAAAATCAGATAAATGTCTGAGTAATACACATTAATGTGAACCGGAATAATACATAGGAATTTCATAGCTGATAATTATTTCGAATGTTGTCGAATTTTCTGCAATAAAGTGCTTACAATATTTATCTGACTAAAACTGGATAACTATAGCTGGGTCTTAAGAAGTCCGAAGAAGACTGGAGATGTCTTTAGAATGACGACGTAGATTATTCTTTCAAAAGTGATCGAAATTTGTGATTTTTAATATGTACCCACAATTTGTTATAACCTACTAAATATCTACAAAATCCTGAAAAGTGTGAAAATTCACACTTCAGATACATTTTTTTAATTATTTGAAATTTTTAGTACACATCAACAATTGCTATTAGCGTCAAGTTCTTCCTATCATTTTTCTCTTAATTGTCACGTCTTGATTTTTAGTTGCACGTAACTGGTCATCCTAAGTATGGCATAACTGAACCACTTTAAATATTTTGTTAAGTCTGCCTACATTAAAATTAGTGGTGTAACTGAAAAAAAAGAAAAGAAAATACCGAAACGTCGTTCCTTGCGTTCCGAACCGAAAAGTCCGTTGATTAAATTAAAGCCTTACATTACACTTAATTAAAGTATTGCTGGTTGCATACTAACATAAAATTACGAAACAGATAATTTATTGCAAAAACAATATTAAAACCTTTTGAAAACATCAATATCCATCAAATAAATCTTCAAAACGATCTACCCATTTTATATAAGTTGATAGGTTTTATTTAAGATTATTTTGATATTTGTATATGAAAACATATATTCCAAGTTGTTTTCTGTAATGGCTTACAATAAAATGGCATTCATTTTCAGCAGTAGATAAATGTTTTTTCAGAACTCTATAAGCATACAACAAGGTCCAATTTTGTTATATTATTTGTTAAATGCATTATTTAAAATAATACATGATCAACCCTGGCTGTATTTGTAAAATCTTATAAAAGCACACATCCAAAATAATGCCAGTTTACAAATAAAAGGTTTAGAATTGATATTAACTCTAAAAAATGTTCAAAAAAATTGCTAATAAAATTATAACTTTCCTTTTAAGTTTATTTTAAAAGAAAACAATAAGATGATACAATAATTCTTACATAAACACTGTTTACACTTGTAATCAAAATCTACAAATAATATATAACTAAGAGAAAATTGCTTTATTTTACATTTCACTTAATTTTGATTTCTAAATTTTGTAATAAAAATATATTATAAGAATTTAAAAGTTATTTATTTCTGTTATAACATGAATTAAATAAAAATCTAATTTTCTCATCAAACAATTCCTTTACATAACCTATATTTTCTAAAAGATATTTCCCGTCTAAATTCAAAATCACAGTAAACAAATCTGAGTAGTGTTCCATAGTGCGCAAACGCAGCAGCAACTTGTTGAATGTCTCAGTTGACAGCGTGCTGAGACGACTGTTTATAAGGTTTATAGCGGGTTTTAATAAGTTTTGATTGATTGATATTAAATAAATTACAAACTTAATGAATAACATGTGTGTATGAGAGGTGTCAGTTTTATATTATTAGTTAAGTGTGAAGTTATATAAAGTTTTGTGTTGTTTCTTTTGTATAAGTTTGAACAAAGTTCCGTCATTGTGCTGTCATGACAACGAAAATGGTACGTTTTTTAAACTTATGTAATTGTTGTTAAACTTTATTATGTATGCAGTTATTAAACTGCATTAAACTTTTAAACAAATTATTTTTGTTATGTAAATTTTGAGTAATTACATACATTTACAAATAACATTTAAAAATTTGCATTTCGATTTACATATACATGAAAACAAATTATGATATCGTTTATTTATAAACATGCGTTATCCAGATTTGAAACACTTTTTATTGTTCTTTCTGGAGTTTATTAAGCAATAAATCTTGGTTAATGAGTTTTTCAATACGCATAACTTATTATTTTTTTAAGATTTGCATAATCATTTGCTCCAAAAATGAAAGATGATCTCACTAAAATTGACATTGAGGTAGGATGATGCATTTCATAAAAAAAAAACAATATTTACAACTGAAATATTCGCATAAATACTTAAATATTTACATATTCTAAGTATGTTTTTTAAGTATGTATATTTTTTAATTAAAAAGTAGAATTGAATGATATTTTGCGAATATTTGCGTTGTTTGACCACGCGTACTGGACGTTCTGCTAGCAAAAATGTGCCAAACTGTCGACCTAAAAGGGTGAATAGCCTGGTGGTCCCAATCCCAGGTAGATGCATTTCTTTTAAAAATTGCCACTGATCGGCACTTCGGAGAACCGAATGTATGAATGGTCACTTAAAAAGAATAAAAGAAATAAAGATACAAGATTTTTTCATTTACATTTTTAAATATCTTGGATAAATTTAAGAGCATTATAAATAATAATATTTTATAATGACTTTGAGATGTGTAATTAAGCTTAAAATTTGAGAAATTATATTATGAATACGTTCGACCTTATTTGATAAGCAAATAAGGTCGAACGATTTTCAAATTAAACTGTATATGTGAGTTTTTCGAAAGAAAATTTATCTTAGTTTTCGAATGTTTTAAAGGGGGTAATACGAAAATTTGAGTATATAATAGCAACGTGAATTCTGTACTGTTATATGCCTGTGCGACATGGTTGGTTAATGAAACCAATAAACAAGTCATATACAGGCTGACCAAGACTAATGGTTTCACCCAGAGTATCAGGGTTTTAACATCTTTTCTTCGGGCTCCGGGTTTTGATATAAAATATCTGGGTTACGCTAATTTTATCTAAAATTAATGTAAATGGTTTATAGCAATGAAAATAACATAGTTACGTTTCATATAATCATCGCAAATCTCGCGCGTAGTATCTGCCTATATCTCACTCTTTCTATTTCCGATCACGCCAAAGGTTAAAGCCGATTAGCTGGATAGATAGAGCCTGCAGCAGTCGCCGACTGTGTGCTTGTTCTGTAACTGCTGCACTCGGAGTATCAACTGTCAGCCGGTAGTGCGAGTCAGACAGCAGAACAGTGACGATTGATGATCGATGGACGTTGTTAATGTTTTAGAAAATAAAAGCAAAATTGAATAAAATATACTGTATGTTCGATTTTTTTTTTTCAATCTTTGGGTTTACCTAAACTGAAATCTGGTCACCCTGGTCATATACCTTGTTTACATGCACTCTTACTCTTGGAGTTAGGAAAGAGCATTATTTTACACATGCATATAAACGGTCATAACTTTCAATTTAATTGAAAATCAAACGAACTCCAGGTTTAACGTAATTCATTTGTGTAATGTGTATTAGTGATTTAACACCCGAAGTTAAAGTCATGTAAACGCTTAATACCGTTTTAAAGTCCTACCAACATTAGGAATTACATATTTTATCCCTTTCATAACAAAAATGTGTATATAAGTGTTTTCATATAATCTAAAATGGGAAACAATAACTTGGTTACTTTGGTCGTGTTTTTTTAAAATTATATTCATCAGTTAGGTAAATGAAATTTGGATGTGAATGATGAACGTGAAAATAATTTTGAGAATAGTAATGTCTAGAAGAAGATTATTACAGTTTTCCAAAAGAAAGATTGAACCCATAAGGTAATAGGAGGATCGACGACCGAAAAATACATGAGAAAGGAACCACAGCACAGTGGAAAAGGAACTGCGTGAAATGGGAAAATCCTGGGGCGAAACTAATTTTAGAGGACCTTTGCTCCTTTTGAGGAGTTGTAGGAACTAGTATATATATAATAGGAGTACTAAAATAATAAATATGTAATACCATGTAACAACTTAATGAATTGAGGTGCTTTAAACGTAGGTAGCAACCATAAATAAATGTATTATCTAAAAAAATTGATGTGAAGTGTGAATATTCACACTTTTCAGGGTTTCGCAGGTATATAATAAGTGAAGGCGGTATGCTGAGTGTGTAGGACAAATTTTACTTTGTAGTAATCACGGCAAAATGAACGATATTTTTAAAATAATTTATCGTCTGTTAATCATATAATAAGATAATTATTAAATTTACGCTCTTAAAAATTAAATACAACATTTGTCAAAATATAACTAGAATTTTTACAAAATAATTTCAACATAATAAAAATGCAAAAAAAAAACAGAAAAAATAAATTTCACTCAGTACTCGAACTCGAAACCCTTCGTTTACCAGCGAATTTTAGCTTACGACACCAGTGCTCTAACCAATAACGCCATCGTACGCCTTACATGAGAGTGTCTTACATTGGTATAACTTTTGTACTTTGTGAACCAAAAACCACAAAAAATGCGTTATTTTCCGAAAACATAATCTGATCAAAAATTCCTGTTGTACTATTTCGGTTCACACCAATATACATTACTTAGAATTTTTTTAGATTTTTAGTTTAAATCATCTGGGCTACAGGGTGTGGGACAAAATTTTTTTTGCACAATTTTGGCAAAAATCGCATCAAAATAATTTATTTTTCAAAAATAAAAATTTGATCGTTAATCCACGTACTAAGGGCTTTCATTTGATACCCTACTCATAATTTTAAAAAAATATTTTTGTTTTCGATGAGCACATATTTGTTTATATTTTTAGGGGGGTATGTTTTTTAGATGTTTTAGTATTTTTCCTATGTGCGGGTCAAAGAGTTGTATAAGCATGCCAAATTTCAACTCTCTAGGTTTAGCCGTTTGGCTACAATTTTTACCGAACAGACAGACAGACAGACAGACAGACAGACAGACAGACAGACGACAAAATGACGGTATAAGGGTTTTTTGGTCATACCTACAAAACCCTAAAAATGATTTTTGAAAAATTAATGTGATGTGTGAATTTCACATTTCAGAGTTCTAACGCAGTATGTATCTAATATGTATTAAAAAGAATAAATAAAACACAATATAAATAAATAACAAAAAAAGAAATTATGCACAGACAAACACAACTAAATTAAAACAAAAGTGTTCTAAAAACTGAACAGGCGCAAGGTGACGATAAGAGGCTGAAAAGGGACCAGTTACCAAGATAAATAACACATTAAAATAAATCCGAAAACTGCAGATATAAAACAATAAATTCGATTCTCTCAGGAAGAGAATCAGCCTGTCCATAAGTACTCCGCTGTCCCCTAAAGCAACTGACAGAACATAGCACAGCCCTTACCTTAGGGTGAGCCCTGATATCCTCGAACTTCATACACTGACTTAAATTATGTAACTCAGACAAATCTGTGTTACATGTCTTACAAATCTTCACCTTGAAGGAGTAGTCCATGGGTCCACCTACATGTGCAGGCGTGTAATGGCGGTTTACTCCCTGCGGTTAATCCTGCAGGAAGAACCTTATGTTGTTATGAACCTTTAGTTTAACGTGTCCCTTAATCTGTGTCAACTTCACATTTTATATGCTATTCCATTCATATTGCCATTTGGCTAACATCAGATGTTTCAGATGACTATGTGTCATCTGGAAATATGAAACTAACATTAATTATGGGAGGTAGCTTTTACAGCTACATCAGCCGCTTCATTGCCCTTTTTTGTTGCTTACATTGCGTAATAGTAGCACATAATAATAATTGAAATAATAGTGTTAATAGTTCTAGGTCCCAGATCTGATTTGTCTGCACACTTTGTTTATTATATTTAGCTATGATTGGTCAGTATTTTGGGCCCCTTTGTTGCGTTTCTGTCGGTAACGTCCGCCTGGACAATGGGCACGTCATGTAAACTTATCTTTTATAATACAGAAACAATAAAACACAATTTCTATCTACGCGCAGTTTTTTTTCGTCATCGGGTCCGTAATTATCGTGTTCCGGGATGTGGGGCGGAATTATTGATTTTTTTTTCGGGGCCGGACCCGATGCTATTGTTTAACTGGGGCCCGGGCTCTCTCTCTCTCTCTCGGCGCCCCTGGCAATACATATATTCAAACATATATAACTATAATTTGACGACTACAAATTTTACTTAAAAAAAAGAGACAACTACAAGGGGTCGGGAACAGCAGTTTGTAATCGGGAAAATTCGCTATAAATTTGCTGCTGACGTGCAAAGCAAATGGCCAATTACTGTGACCTCACTCTATGAACTAATATGAAGACAAATATAAACTAATTATAACAAGGTTTCTGCAATTTTTTTGTAACTTAATCATTTATGATTCCATATTAATAATACATTTTTTGTTTAAAAATTTATGTAACATTATTATTTGCCATCTTCTACGTCATAAGTACATATGTTTTTCATTTCAAGATGAATATTTGCTTTATATCACTCGAGACGAAAATATAGGTCACTCTTATTTATTTTTAAAATGTATTGTTTACGTTTCAGGTGTACAAAACGCTTGAAGCTAGATCTTATTTGTTTTGGAGTATTCATTTTAAAAAGTAATATGCAGCCATATCAAAAACCCGAAGGTATTTATCCCAGATTTACGGAATAAAAGAAAAATCTATGAATTACAACTCTTCCATATTATATAAAAGGTTAATTGGAATTTATGACGAAATTTTGAAAATTTTAAAAAATTCCAAAATTTTGTCCATGGGTATTTGGCAGAAAAGTTAGTCAAGCATCTTGTACTATATAGGTAGAAGAAAACGATTATTTTACAAAACCGAAATAAAAAGTCGTAAGTTTTTATGCACAAAAACCTCGAAAAAACTTTATGGTAGCAATAGGTGATAATTTTAGATCTCTTGTTTTAGTTTTAGATTATGTCCACGCGGTGCGCTGTTGAGACAGTGAATATAGTATGGACATATCTGTTGAGAATTTGCCAGTGGTGTTGCGATATCTGGATGTAGGTCTCCCCGAGATCTGCACTGGGTTGGCAAGTTCAAAATTTCAAGGCGTTGTTAATAGCTGAGATGTCAAAGTTCAGAAGGCATACGCGTAGCTCACCGTTGAACTCCTTCAAGAAGAAGTGTGTCACACTGTAAATACGGCGACCAAACAACAAAAGCATACGCAAATATGTGTTTTAGATTTTACGGTAAAATATAGGACAAATTAATTAATTGTAAGTGGGTATTAATTAGGGTTGCGACGAGTACTTCGGTATTCGATACTAAATTCTCTATTCGGCCGACTACTGAATAATGGAATTATTATTTGTTATTCGACCGAATATTTGTGTATTGTTCGGCATATACTAATAAAAATGTAATAAATAAAGTTATGCAATATACACAAACCGGCAAATTTACATCACATAAAAATCTAATTATTTTTCCTGTAGTGTACATATTGTTGATATTTCTCAGGTAATCTTCTAGTACGATGTTTTTTGGAATAATGTTCAACCGGGTGGAGGTCAGGGGAACACGCTGGCCAACCCATTGTTGTTATACCCACTTGATTTAATAAGTCTGTTACACAATAGGCGACACGTAGGCGCGCATTTTCCTGCATTAGGATGAAATTTTCTACGATATATGGGGCAAAAGGTACAACAGGGTCTTGAAGAATATCTCTGATGTACCTATCTGCAGTTAACGCTCCGCCATCAATAACCACTAACTCTGTGCGAGCTCTCAAACATATTCCACCCCATACCATAATTGAACCTACACCAAATGTAGTAGCAAAATTAAATGGAGCATTTTGTTCTCCTTGGCGTCGATACAATCTTCGTTCAAAGCTATCTAGATATAGGCTACAAAATAATGTACTACAAAAAAAAAACATAATTTTCAATCTGTTCCTTTAAATTTGCCGGTGTGTGTATGTGAATAATGAATCATTTAATACCTAATATCTTTTATATATTTTTTTACAAATAAGTACAAAATTAGTAGGTACAAAAACATAAATAGTTTACAAATATACAAAAAAATATTTTACTTATTTGTTGTATTGTACAAGTGGTAAATTGTGATAAACTTAATAAATCCACGTTTTGAGGCAATATTCTGTTGCGCCTTTCTTCGTAAACGTTTCCAACTTCAGAAAATAATCTTTCTGAATAGACTGCACTTGCTGGAGGTGGCAGAAATGTTGTTAATGATGCCAACCTCGAACATGGTGTTCTTTTTAGGGTTTTGTAGGTGTGACCAAAAAACCCTTATACCGTCATTTTGTCGTCTGTCTGTCTGTTTGTCTGTCTGTCTGTCTGTCTGTCTGTCTGTCTGTCTGTCTGTCTGTCTGTCTGTCTGTCTGTCTGTCTGTCTGTCTGTCTGTCTGTCTGTTCGGTAAAAATTGTAGCCAAACGGCTAAACCAAGAGAGTTGAAATTTGGCATGCTTATACAACTCTTTGACCCGCACATAGGAAAAATACTAAAACATCTAAAAAACATATCCCCTAAAAATATAAACAAATATGTGCTCATCGGAATTTTTTTTTTTTATAATTCTGAGTAGGGTATCAAATGAAAGCCCTTGGTACATGGATTAACGTTCAAATTTTTATTTTTGCAAAATAAATTATTTTGTAGCGATTTTTGCCAAAATTGTGCAAAAATTTTTTTGTCCCACACCCTGTAGCCCAGATGGTTTAAACTAAAAATCTGAAAAAATTCTAAGTAATGTACATTGGTGTGAACCGGAATAGTACAACAGGAATTTTTGATCAGATTATGTTTTTGGAAAAAAACGCATTTTTTGTGATTTTTGGCTAATAATGTATACAAGTTATAGCTTTGTAACACGCTACACTGGAACGTGTATGCTGGTGTAGTGGTTTTTGACGCTAGTTTTTCACCCAAGTCACTCGATCCGAAAGGGATCGAACCCTGCGAGAAGAGACAATATTATTTTTGTTTTTTTTTTAAATTTTTTTATAGTTTAAATTATTTTTTCAAAATTCTAGTTATATTTTGGCAAATGTTACATTTAATTTTTAAAAGCGTAAATTTAATAACCAGTGGAAATTGTTTAAATTATAATTTAATTCTGTTTCAATGTACACGAAATCAGAGGGGCGGAACTTATAACAACCAATGGAAGCCATAGGCGCAATTTTTAAAATTCTTAATGAACCTTGTTATAAAAAAAAAAAAAAATACTGCACATATTTAGAAACCTAAATAATGGTATTAGGCGTTCGAATTAAAATTAACAAAAAAAATATTTTGATATAAAATTTGTTTTCGCATCCCAAATAATCATCATTCACTTACTAAATACCTGCAAAACCCTGAAATGTGTGAAAATTCACACTTCACATCCATTTTTTTAATGGTAAAACCAAGTAAGTGTTCAATTCCGCTGAGACTGGGTTTTTATTGTCGGGTCTCTGGCTTTTATTTCATCAAAACAATTTCAAAAAGAAGAATCTTTTCGAACCTTCTTCTTCTCCAGTTCAGAGCTGTTGTGATCTTCATAATTACTAGAAGGTGAGCTTCTGTTGTTAGCGTCTCACAATACTATAATTTTGGTAGCATAACGCAGTGCTTCTCAACCTTTTATGGCCTGGGACCCCCCAAATTATATAAATATTGTCTGCGGCCCCCCTATATATATATATATATATATATATATATATATATATATATATATATATATATACCATATCAAGATAATGGGAACACGAGTTTTTTCGAAAAGGCGACGTTGCTCACACGTCAAAAATTTTGAACTAAAATTTATCCACAAAATTGAATGGTAGTATTGAAATTTTCCGGAAAAAAACGGAATTACAGGATATCAAGGACAATTTCGAATTTTTAAATGGAAACGTATGTAATATTGGATATCTTTGGATGGAGCTTTTCAACAACTTTTCCTTAAACATTTCTTTAATAGCTTTTACGGTTGACAAAAAAACTGTGATATTTTTAAATGACGATTACATTCCCTATATCGACTTGAAAGTAAAGTATTTTTATTTAAAAGTGTTCAAAGTGCTTTCCATTTTAATTTAAACACATTCGCATCCTTACTCTTGTTACCTGTAGTTCGGAGAGCAATTAAAAAAATATATAATAACAAATATTGCACTTCCAAGCACAACTTAAAAATACTTGAAGTACCTCCAACGCGAACTGTTGTCAGAGAAACCCATTAACCGACACATACAATTTATTTGACCTTGATATAGTCTACTTATAGTCTGTTTTTTTTTTTTTTTGTTAAAGCGGAACTAGATTTTCTAGTTAATTTTTATCGATTAAATGAAGCTTTTGATCATTTTGTTTACTAAAAGCCTATTTACTCATTATAAAGTTAGCTAGTGACAACTTAAACATTTGAAATAGCCTGTAGTTTAAATTAGTTGTCAAAATAAGTATATTAAGTATAAAAATAAATAAATTTTTTATTTTATTTATGTTGTGAAAGGTATATTTTTATGAATATCAATATAAGATACTCGAATTTATAAATATGAATAAAATTTATATCTTGTAAGATTGAGTGCATTTTTATTATATTTTCATGTTTCGATCTTGTATGACTTCGCGGCCCCCCGACGAAGCCTTCACGGCCCCCCAGGGGGCCGCGGCCCCCCGGTTGAGAAACGCTGGCATAACGTACAATTTTGTGACATCCATTTATTTTTTCACGGAAAGATAACACGATATTTTAATATTTTACATACATAATTAAAAAAATTTAAATATTGAGTTACGACGATCTTCGTAGGATGGGTCGAAATGTTCTAAAAGCATGCCATTTCTTGCTTCTGGTACATTATTTACCAAGAAAAAGGGTAAAAAACCCTATAAAATTTCATTTGATCGTGTACAGTAGCAATACTGTAAATCCTTGATGTTTTTGAATATTACTCCGTCCAAAATCCCACCCAATAATGCTACGTACTCAGCTCCCCGCTCGACGAATCCGTTTGTCCGGCACTGGACAATTCATCCGTTCTACCGTTTTCAGCTCTACGCTCAGACGGAAGGTTTTTTTTTTTTTGCATCGTAACTAACTTCATTTGAATGTTTTGACATTTATTACTATATTCGTTATTAATATTCGAAATATTTCAAACACCATCAATTGAAATTATTAATATTGTTTATATAACAAATTTAAAAGAAATATTAGAAGACAAAATAAAAGATTTTTAATTAAAGCAATTTATAAAAAAATATTGGAGCAAGGAGCATATCATAATTTGGTAGCAAAACTACTTTTAAAGGATGCGGAATTGTTTTATAATTATTTACACATGAATAAGAACCAGTTAAGTGTTTTCTTGTTATGTAATAACAATCTTTTAAATTCTATTATTACAATGGCAAATCAAACTGAATCAGGTTCTATTCCCTATTTGGGGTGACAAGTCTGTTAGACATGTCCTACAAAACATGAAAGAAACCGACAGACCTTCTGCCATGTCTTGCGACTCAATTTACAATACAATTTCTAATTCAGACGAATGTATAATTATGTGATAACACAATAAAATTGCATGAATAATGTTTAAGATAGATTTCAAGGCAATTTCGTATGGATTTACTGCAGTACATTGCATATGTTGTCGGCAATTTCTATTCCTCTTTAATCATAAATATTCAGTGTTATTTCATAACTGTTATTAAGACATTATCATACATTATTTGCTTTTTGACCTTCCAGAATTGGATTAGGGAAAGAAATATTAACATGGTTAATAAATATTGCTTAGATTCTTGTTATAATCTTTGAATGTTTGAAAAAACAGATAGTTCAGTTTTGATTGGAAGAGTTTGGTTATCTAAATTGCTATTTACTAATAAGGAAATTTATTAAATATGTTAAGAAAATATTATTTTTAATTCAGTAATAATTATTTAATTCGTGGTGCATAGATTTGAATTTGAGCCTGTGTTGTGAATTTCTTAATAAATATCCAAATGTATATTTTGTGATGTTTTGAGATATACGTGAATAAAAATTATTGTTGTTATATTTTGTGGATATCTTTCAGCTGGAGTTCAAAGGTCAGTTATCAATCCAAAACTTTGTAAAGAATTACTTTTTTAAAATATAAAACACATATTTTATTGATAATAGTTTGTTTTTCAATGTTGGATGTTGTATGATGATACCAGAATAAATTATGGCGATCTGGAGTGTTCTACCTGGAATCCCGTATGTATTAACCTATACGAAGGGCCGGTGCGTAATTTTGTGGTGTCGGTTACAGGCAAAAAAGAGGCGTCAATTTGCTCGGCCGGGACAAAAAAATAAAAGGAAAAACGGAAGACGAATCGAAGTGGTGACCAAAAAATAGTATATTAAAACACTAGTTTCTTAAAGTATGATTTTGCCACACGCGTCGAAGTTATAAAACGAGTGGGGAAGCGACGAGTTTTCTAATCGACAGGCGCGGCAAAAAGCCTTACGGTTTTTTATACTATTTTTTCTATTTTGCTTTTTCATGCCTTATAATAGTATATTATTATATGAGCGATTATGACAGCCATTATTTACGAAGATGACGTTTGAGCCCACGAGCCGCAGACGAGTGGCGCAAATCATCTGAGTGAATAATGGTCATAATCGCGAATGTAATACTATACTTTTTCAACCCTTATTAACACGTTGACTGCCACGGCAAGATTCAGGATTCTTGTCTCAGAAGTCAATTTGATATAGCCATATTATATTATAAGTCAATATCGTATTACTTGTAAAGTACTACAAGTAATCTTGTAGTCGGCGTCCTGAGTAAGAACTCTAACTACGAGAAAACTCATAATTGGCAGTCAACGTGTTAATCAAATAAATTAGACTCAAAATTGATAATTTTAATGGGAGTCCTAGCGTCATCCATGTTGCCTGCTACCATTGCAGTTGACGGCAGTTTTGGCTCCTCCCATTGGATCAGCGAGAGTGATTTATGGATATGTAGGTTTGTGATTGGCCGTCAACAGTGAATTATGAAACCATAATTCACTGTAGTTATTTATGGGTACTATTTTTCACGAAAAATCATTGCAACATAATTAAATAGGTGTGGAAAAAATAATAAATTTGTATTCTATAATCAAACAACATCCCCGATTAGGGAATTTGGTATGTGAATATAGCGGTTAGTCAGACTGGGTTAATAGATTTATATTTTTATATTTTTCAAGGTAGCTATCAATTATGTTTTATAAAATTTGCAGGATATTGTACCAATTTTACCAATTTTATGAAATAAAATGTTTAGGGTCATAATGAAACTCATAACATTCAATTCAATTTCATAATGACTATTATGAATGCAAAATAGAAAAAGCATATTTAAATTACCGCGGGGCCGCTCAAAACGTGGGATGTGGTTTAGGCCCTGCCCTTACGTATACAGCCGATTTTTAGGAATTTCAATAAATGACCAAGAAACGAAAAAAAATTTCTTTTGGGCGTTGTTATGTAATGCAGGGCCGGCGCTGGGTTTTTGGCGACCCTAGGCAAGACATAATTCGGTAAGTTACTGTAAGCACATAGATAAAATACTAAATCAATATAAAATAAATAAAGACAAAAAAATTAAAAAATTCTGAACGAAAAAAATAATGAATTTTCAAAAAAAATAGATAGTTTTTTAAATTCTAGTAAGCTTCAAATGACACTCCTTGAAGCCTAAATTAACGAACTTAAATAAGTTTTAAAAATTTGTTATTTTCACGAGATTACTGCTAGAAAAATTTAGAGGGGTGAAGCTCGTTTAAAAATTTTAAAAATTCAATTTAATGCATATTGTTGTAAACCTGAATCGACACTCGGAATTTTTCGAATTTGTATTGTTTAAAAATTTATTTTATTTTGTAGATGCAATGTAGGATATTAAACGGAATATATTAACGCCTAGATTAACGAATAAAAAATAACGTTTTAGAAAATCTTTTTTTTTTGACTCATTTATTTTTGTCAAATATCCGCAAGAAAATGTTGAGCTTATTTCCAAAACGACTCTTGTCCATTTTTCAAAAGTTGAAAGCGACCAGCAGAGCCCTAGCAATGTTTTGGCGCCCTTGGCAAATAAAATAAATTGATAAAATTTACTTCCTCAAATACAAGTGAAGTGCAAAAAGCAAGGCCCTCAACTCCCAAATACAAGTGAAGAGCAACAAAAAAAAGTCCTTACCTCCCAAATACAAGTAAAGAGCAAAAACCAAAAAAAATCCTCACCTCCCAAATACAAGTAAAGAACAAAAAAAAGGTCCTCATCTCCCAAATACAAATGAGGAACAAAACAAAAATTTCACCGGCAATGGCGCCCCTCATTAGGCCTGCGCCCTTGTCAAACCTCGCGTCTCTGGCAAATACCCCGTCGCAATCCCGTTGCTACGGTTCTGGCGACCACTAAAAACGATTATTGCAATTATAAATTACTTAAAATCAGTTCTTTTTTTAAATCCGCCATTTATTTAAAGGTTTCTAGGTCGGTTTGGTAAGAAGTTACGTTTTTTGTTTTTAATTGGGGCATTAATGTTGCCAATAAAATTAATTTTTATAAAATTGGATAAGAGACGTTTTGGAAATAAGCTCCTCAAATGTTCTCTAAAGATAAATATATATTTTTTAAAATTCAGTGTAGGACCTCAAATGAGAGTTCTTGACGCGTAGATTAACGAACATAAATTCATTAATTCATTTTTAGTTTGATGTAATTTTTCCCAAAAATGTGCAAAAAGAAATTTCGCTTCCACCCTATTTCCCAGCAAGCTTGTTTAAAAATCTCAGAAAAAATAAAGTAATGCACATTGATGTTGTAATGGAGTTTTTTTTATTTTAAAAAATTTAATTTACGGAGCCTCAACAACTAAGGTTATTGGCACCCGGTACATTAAATTATTACATTATTAATTTATATAAATTTATTTAACATTATATTTTGTTGTAGAGGTGGCAATCTTTGAAGTATTTTATTATGTTTACTTCAACTTGATGTTCATTCTTCAGAGCTTCATTTAGCGTTGATGATATATTGTTTCATTCTTTGTATGTGATACTTTTCACATTCTATCAGTATATGGCTAACAGTGATTTATTTATCACAGATGTTGCATTCTGGTGGAATGGTGTTTTTGATGCGATAAGTTTTTCAAAAAATATTTTGACAATTTTTTTAATGCAGTCGATTAAATTAACGGACGAAAAATGTCTTGTGAGAACATGGCGTGTTGCTGGTCTGAGTACATCCTGACGTTCAGTTTGTCTCGTGTATCCAATTTTCTTCTGTAAACTTTATTCTTCATCCATCCCTATAAAAAAAAAAAAAAAAACGGGGTTGGGTCTCGAGATCTTAGTGGCCAGGTAATGATAGTAATTTCAAATAGCTCTATCTTTCGGAAACCGTTTGGAATAGGAAACACGTTGGTATAATTTTATTTTTTTGCTTAAAATGTCTGATACCAACGGCTCCCAGAATAATGACCTTTCCTTCTGGAACACCTGTATAATACATTGCATACATACATTTTGTAACAGTACCTGTTAACAGTGCTGGAGGCTACGCATTGAGATTTCGTTTCCTGAGATCTCGTGGTTTTCGAGTATCATCCGTTCCACCGCTACCTTTCAGTGCCATGTACTCCTCCCCCAAGTTCTCGATGATGAACACAGTGTAATTGTGTTTTTAATTTATTTTACCAAGTTCCCTACAGTTCTCTTTGTATAAGGAGGTATGCAACACCATCTTGTCTATAGCGTTGAATGCTGCTTTCTTCCAATAATGGATTTTCCGCTATTCATCCAGTCCGAAACGTTGAAAAAATAGTATCCTTTCGTTAAATAGAACATTTTTTTTTTGGACATCGGTCTAATTTTCGTTGCCCTGAGCAGTTTTGCACTCGCTCGTATCTGGAACTAGTCCTGCTTCCGAGAAATACTGGACTTCCTTCATCGATAGAAATTTCCGGTCGCTGGAAAATTGCTGTTTTTCTTACCTTAATTAAGTATAATTTGTAAGACTTTCTTAGAATTCTGTAGACCTTTTATGGCGAATTGGGGATGTTTAACACGATGCAACATAACATAAACTTTTTCAAACGGTAATTGTATTTGTAATTAGTTAGCAATGTTTCTTCCGTATTATTCTGTATTTTTCTGAGAAAAATCTTATCACTATAAAATAAATAAATATTGTTATTAGCCATTAATATTTTGATTAGGGTTTCTAAATTCCGGACATTTTTGAATCTTCGGTAAATCGCATATCCCAGGAATTCCCGAAGTTATCTTTAATTTTCGTAGATCAGCAGTAATAACGTCTGTAATACAGCGGTTACCAATTTATTTCACTCACGGAACCCTTTCCACGTCGTTTAAAAATTATGGAACCCTGATGATTTTTACTTACTTAATAGTTGAGCCTATTTACCATCCTCTCGTGCAGGCTTTTTTTGAGTTTGAATTTTATTTCTATTTATTTTCTTCTCTTTCGAGGGAACGTTGCCACAGTTTTCCATTTATTTCTGTTTTGTGTCCTGCTTCTTGCTTCATTCCAGGGGATTTATCTTCTCTCTACCGCTTTTCTAATTTCGTCACTCCATTATTTCTCTTCATCCGCGTTTTCTTTTAGATACCCTAGTTTCGTATAACTTTTTCGTATCTGTACCTTCATCCATCCTTTGGATATGACCGTACCATCTCAATTGACCGTCTTCTATCAATTTTTCTGGTTTTGTTCTTGACATTTTTTAACAATTTTTACTTATTATAATTATCAAACAATAAATCAAAGAAACAAAAATATTACGTTGAAAATACAAAAAAAAGCAGAGTAAATACTAATGGAAAAGCAAAATTTATCAATTTAAATTAGTAATTAACGTGAAAGATTAAACTTTTATTTAAAGTCCATCTAAAGGCGCCTACAGACTGTGCGACAAGTGATGGCCAATGTTTATATAGTCTAGCTCCGTGTGTCGTATGTATGGACAACACTTCACAAGTCACAACCAACGCTACGTTGGGTTTAGCGTTGGCCGACGTTCGCTTCAGTGGCGATAGTCTCATCACACGCCAAAGGGAGTTTGACCAACGTTGGTGCAGGCTTGCATATATATATATATATATATATATGAAACTACCATGAACACGACGCGCACACACCTGGCATCGCAACAGTCGAGAGTGTTGTACTAAAAAGGAAGGTTTATAGTCATTTGTATTTAATTATAATTAACTAATCCAAACGACCTCATACACCTTATCAATTCATATATAAACAATAGAAAATTCCTAGCTTCTGTAAACAATTGCACATCATCTATCAGAAAGTTAGTGGCAGGCGTTCCCCATGGTTCAATCCTCGGTCCCTTTCTTTTCTGCTTATATATAAATGATCTCCCAACGCTCAAGAAATGTTCACTATTCCTTGTAAGCTGACAACACCGCTATTTTCGCACAGCCCTGGAGAATAGATACTATTATAAACAGGCTCCAGCAAGCTACAGAGAAAATTATGAAATATATGGAAACATGGACAATAAAAGCAAACGAATCCAAGACAGAAGCGATTCTTTTCTCTAAAAGAAGATCCAGACTAATGGACAATATCACCATACAAGGAAGTAACATAGAATGGTCTCCCACAATTAAGTATCTAGGAATGAAACTTGACAAAAGACTGAATTTTACAGAACATTGTAAACATAGATGCCAGCTAGCGACTGCTTGTATGGGCGCATTATTTCCATTAAGCCAACATTAATTTACGCATGTCCAGTCTGGAGCAACACGTCCAATGCAAACTACCAAAGGATGCAAATAACACAGAAAAGTTCTTCTCTAAGTGTTTAGTGAGTGAGTACCCAATGATCAAGACATAGGTAGCTATGAAATCAGTGCACTACCGTTTAGAAAATATAAACACAGACTAACGAAACATGAAAGTAAAAAATGACACATAACCATGTGTGTATAAATCGTACACATACAAATATCCGCCAATACTAAATCTTACGTCCAACGTTGGTACCAGAGTTATCCAACGTTAGACACATCGTCTGTAGGCGCCTTAAAGGCATCTTCAAGTCGGAGGTGACAGAATCCATTGCTTCATATAAGCTCATTTTCTTCTTTAGAGCAACAAATATTTTATCTGCTTATAAAGAACTAGGTATTGATATCGAAATTTATATTGGTTTAACCAGTTCACACTTAAGGTTAATTAAAGTTAATTTTTAATAGATACATTGCAAATAGTGACGTTTATTTCTCAGTGTGAGTACTCTCTCGTTCAAAGAGTCAATTTTCTAGGGATTCGGTAAATATAAAATTACAAATTTTCTCCAAATAATTCTCAGGAAGGAATTTTCGGGAAGAAACCTCACTTTTAATTATAACACTCTGCAAACGATAGACATGGACGGTGCAAGATGTCTGTGTCCATCAGAAATAGGATTATTATTGATTTGATTATAATTGTAGGTTCCATTTACTAATAGAGCTCCGGTAAAGTAACAGCCTACACTGTTCCGATTGGATCTAATATTTTCTAAAACTCTTATCCAGTGACCAGTTATGGAACAAGCAATAAAAATACTTATTGTTTTGTGGACGTATGAGCAATTTATTTAATTGAAAAGTATGGCGCTTTGACGTTGTTGTTTGTCTTGTAACCACTACAGAGTTAAGTGACTCTTCCTGTTCTTTTTAACCTTTCATCTTAACATCTTCGGTTATTACAAATTACAAGAGGCATAAGAGTAATGTTGTAATTTAAAGGCGATTAAAAGTATCGTTTGCTGGAAAATAGAGTGTTAGCTTACTGAAGGTTACTTTTTAATAGATTTTTTGTTGAACATTAGAAAGGTTGGCTCGTCTTATGTCATTAACATTTGTTAAATAAAAATTGTAATAAAGTATTAATTATAAAGATACATATTAAAAAATATATTACGTTTTTCAACTTCGAAATTTACGTAGGACGATATAATTTTTATAACGAATTTACCAGGGATGGGGAGTCGACAAAAAAATTACCGACTCCCGACTCTCGACTCCTGAGTCGGTATTTTTGAATACCGACTCCGACTCCCGACTCCAACTCCCGACTCCTTTCATTCGTAAATCGTAGTCTATTACAAATGTTTAAGCGGGACTAAATGGAATTTTTATTTTCTTAATTTAACACGAGTTCACTTTTTAACGATCGAAGTAGGCTTTTGTTAAACAAAATGATAAGAAGCTTCATTCAATCGTTAAAATTTAGTAGATTTCAATATCTAGTTCCGCTTAAACCAAAGAAACAGATTATACTTACAGTTATAAAATGTCATTTTCATTTCATCTTGACGTTTTGTGTCATTTTTAATACAAATTTTCGAATATATTAGTTTACATTTTTTTTTATTGTATTTTACTTATAGTATATTTCTCTGGCTTAAACGGAATTAGATTTTGACATTTTGTGACTTTTACCGATTAAGTGAGGCTTTTGATCATTTTGTTTAGCAAAAGCCCGCTTCAAACCTAAGAAAAGAGCTCATGACTACTTGGCAAAATGAAAATTCCAGTCAGTTCCGTTTAAACGTTTGGAATAGCCTATACTTTATTTATCATGTAATTTTTTCCTTTTGGCCTTTAGATTTTGGCTGCCAACATAAAACATGAAATAATCACGTAGCTCGTTACAACTTGAGAAAATAAAATTCCAATTTAGTTTCGCTTAAACATAATCAACAGAGTCTTAACGTATCAATCTGTTAATACGAGGAGTATTAATCAAATTTTAAACTGGAAAACATGAAGGAAATCGGGTAAAACCAATAATGAATATTATTAGTTTCATTTTCGTTCTTGAACAAGGAACAAAATGCCATTCCTGTTTCCGTGTTTTAAAAAATATGGTTATTTTGTTTTCGTTTTCGGTTTGTTCTCATCCTTGATAAAAATTTAATCAAGGAGTCGGGAGTCGATAACTTTTTCCGACTCCCGACTCCGACTCCGACTCCCTCAAAAAGCTTCGACTCCTCGACTCCCGACTCCGACTCCCCATCCCTGGAATTTACACCTAGTTATATACACCTATTTTTATTTTATTAAGACAGCGTTCTAACATCTTGTAGGGTTTCGTGGAAATTCAAGAAACCCTTATACCGTCACTAATGTGTCTGAATAGTAGAAATTGTAGCCAAATGGTAGGACCTAGAGAGCAGAAATTTAGCATGCTTATGAACTTTTGTAGACTTTGAAAAATCGTACTAATAGAAAAATAAATATTAATATAATAATAAAGTAATATTAATAATAATAAAGCCCTTGAGGCATAAATAGAATGGCAAAATTGGATTACTAAAAAAAGTGAATAATGTACATTGATGTGAACCGAAAGTACCAGCGGCTTGTTTCAGTTGTAGCATTATATTGCAAAAAATATTTATTAAATTTCTTTAGGGGTAGAACAAACAACATAATTAATAACACCACATTATCCACGTGATATAGTAACAATTTTGTTAAATTTATGTTAATTATAATAGAATATAAAAGTTAAAATAGTTTTGTATTTTTTGACGTTTTAACATTCAACGCACAATCAACAACCTCGTAACCATAGCAACCCTCATTCCTTCGCATTACCAAAAGTGGGCACATTAGTCGACCAAAAGATTAAAAAAAAAAAGAAAGTCGACCAGAATTTTATTTGTTCTGCCGCCCCTATTTGCCAATATTTTCCGACCCTAAGGACTGCCGCCGGGGTTCTGTGCACCCCTACCACCCCCGCTTGTCGTGGCCCTGTTTATTGACACAATATATTTTCATTAGAAACTATGAAAAAACTGAAAAAACTATGAAAAAAAAATCTATGAGGTAATACTAAAATACTTAAGTACTTATAAGTATTACATAGCTCGCCAGTATAAAAACGGCGCCGCTCAGTCGTTCGTTGCGATGGCTCCCCTTAATCGTGGCGCCCCGATGGGATGTATCCTTTGCATTCATTGTGGAGCCGGCAGTGCCCGTACTTTGTACGGATTTTGTTATGTTCATTTTTGCTGTAACACACTTCTCGGGGTTCGCCTTGTTTGTGTTCCCATGGTAAATATGTATATAAATAAATAAATAAGAGAGATATTAAGTAAACGCCTATAAAGCATATGTTCGAATTGTGGTTCTACTGCACCATTGTACCAAATTTCGTTAAAATAAGTCGAGTCGTTTTTGTGTGAATCTCGGACAAACAGAGAGACCCCAATTGATTTTTTTGCGGAGATCATTTTATAATCACCTGGAACGTGAAGAAATAAAATGTGTGGCCGAAAAAAAAACAGATGTAACCTCCAATTTTATTAATATTGATTCTCTATAGCTCGATATTCGAAATTACACTTCGCCAACCAAGTGTGATCTTGTTAATACCAGTTTGGTACCTTCCTTTGTTCAGCACGTCCTATGGACCTTAAAGCCTATTTCCCCAAAATAATATTTAGGTGCATATTTCAATAAAAATAAGAGACAAGTTGTTTTAAAAATTTGATTCCCTAGCTTACAAATACAAAAATATATTTAATATATAATTAAATTAAATTGAATAAACAATGAAAATTATTTATTAACCACAATATGGTTAAATTAAGAATAAAAAATCAGCTGTGGCCACCACAGGACGGACCGTCATCACAAAGTACTTGTTTAATTTATACTGCTTTATCAAAAAATGTCTCAAATAAAAGTTGTTAATTGTTAATTTTATAGCAACTATTGTTAAATAAATTTTTTCGAAAATTTTTTTCTTTCGCAAACATCTTAAAACCGACAGGAGTAAACTCCCATTCGGGTCTATTCTCTAAGCATGATGTTAGCGCCAGAAACTGACGTTAATTTTTTTAACACAATTTTTAACGTAAATGCTATTCGCTAAGCATATAAGTGTTAAAATTATAGCGCAGCAGCGTTAAAATAGCCAGTTAACTTTCTACAATAAGCGCCTACTAAAACGGTGGCTTTAAAAGTTAACGCTGGTGTTTAGTTTGCAAAAATGGCTGATCCTAATTAAGTAAATGTCACGTTATTTAAAAAAAAATTAATAAAACACAAAACGGTAGGAATATTAATTATTATAAGACAAAATTCAAACTTTCTATTACTTTTTAAAGTGAATTCTATACAGTAGAACTAAGAATGGCGCTTCGTAATTTTTGTGTTACAAGTAACCCAGACGCAAGTTCAAGTAATGGTATAGAAAGGAAGTAAACGGAGTATTGAAGAGCAGTTTTTGGTTTTTGTTGAGACACAGAACTTAAAATTATAATCATCTGAAAGCTACAAAAATCACTTATGCCTCTGCCGTGTTTCACAATATCGCAGTACATTTTAATGGTGTATTATTTGAAGAAACAATTGATGAGAATGATAATGAAGATCACAGCAATGTTATTCCAGGGTAGAAATAGCGTAATAAATCAATTAATTATTTAATAATTAATATCACCGAAAACCTTTTTAAAAATAGAATGAACACAGAATTCACATTTTATTCCAAAATTAGATAAACTGTTATAATACAATGTAGTATATAAATTAACTAAATAAAAGTTGAATAAAGTTATATTTTTATTTAATACACTGTGGAAACCAGATATAATGAGTATCACAGGACCAAACATTTCTGTTCCATTTTTAAAATAAATTTCCCTACTGAATATTTAATTCAACACCGAAATATTAGGTTAAGATTCTCTTGGCATTTATACTATTGTCAAAAATTGTCAAATTCTTGTTAAATTCAACGTAGCTGCGCATGCGCGTGCAGTAAATATTGTCTCTCTACGAGGTGAGTTAGCACCTCGCGTTAACAAATATTGTATTAACGCTTACCTTAACAAATGCTCTTACAGAATAGCATTTTTGGGTAAAGGCGTTAGACATGGTGTTAAAATAAAAATATTAACCTGACGCTAATTTTAACGCATTTCTTACAGAATACACTCGATTTCCAGTTAACCGTTTTAAACCAGAAGTTGATCAACTCGTGCCATTGATGTCAAAAGCTTAAATACGAAGTTTCATAAAAGTCCTTTTAGCCAAATTGGCTCTGCCGTGTACACGGACCGCCAGACAGATCGACAGACATCATGCTAAAAATAGTCAAAACGTTATGTAGGAACCTCAATTCCTGGAGATCTATCGAAATCTCGAAATGTCAAAATCGGTACGATTACAATACCTGCTTTATATATGTTGGCGGTCGGTAAAAAGAAATTGTCTGAGAAGTGTCTGACTTCTGTTGCTAGCTATACGGAATCTCGAATGATACTGACTCTTTGCTAAAGAATTTTAATAGTATATACCGATTATGTTTAAGATTTAGGCACGTATTTACTAATTACTTCTGTTTTTTTCACATAATAAGTAAAAATGAATTCAAATATTTTAATCCGATCATAAAATGTGACTTCATTTCTTAAGTTCACGTTTTTCCTTAAAAACATAAATTAAAACATTCCAACAAAAAATCTAATACTGACGGCTCCAAAATCGACAACCAAGTAGGATCTGCAGTGATAAACGGGGAAAAATGCCTCAAATACCATCTACCGGAAGCAGTCTCCACATACACAGCAGAAATATTTAGCATATACAAGGCCATTGAAGAAATTGAAAATAACGACACCGAACAAAAAAAATATATTATATGTACTGACTCGCTGAGCTCTATCCAGAGCATCTGTCAACCATCCTTCAAAACAAAAACCACCACCTATATCCAAGAGAAAGTTCAACAACTATATAACAATAATTACAAAATTATTTTTATGTGGATCCCCTCACACTGTGGAATAAACGGGAATGAAATGGCCGACACAGCAGCTAAAGAGGCAATAGAAACTCCAGAAACAAGTATTCCTATACCCAAAACTGACTTCGTAAAATTCATACGAAGAAAAATCCAAGAAGTCTGGCACACATACTGGGAAAACACCAACACAAAATTAAGTCTAATTAAGGACGACGTAACCAAATGGCCAACAAGAGAAGATAGAAGAGAACAGGTAGTACTGACACGTATCAGAATAGGACACACCGCCTTCACACACAAGCACATCATACAGAAAACACCAGCAGACATCTGTGACACATGCAATACTCCAATAACTGTCCATCACGTAATAACCGAATGCACAAAATATAGCCACTACAGACAACTACATAAAATACCCAATAACTTACAACAAGCACTCTCACCCACTGATACCACAGAAACAAACATCATAAACTACCTAAAAGATATAAATATATTTAAGTTGATATAAACAGATTTGTAATTTCCACCAAAATTTTTGTAATGTATTAGCATTGTTACTATGTATTAGAAATATTACTAAACACTATTATTATACACTACTGTAAACTAACCACCTTGTATATAAACTAATGTACCGAGTGCTAATAGCCTAGTAGCTGAAGCACCCAAAAAACTTTAAATAAAAAAAAAAAAAAAAATCTAATAAATTATACTGATTTACTATGTTTAACACGTGACACATGACAATTCTCTATAGCTCGATATTTGAAATGACATTGGGTCAACCATTATTCATAATTTTTCTTAGTTATTTATTCACGAAAGTTTGCAGTGATTTCGTAAAATTTTCGTTGCAATGGGACTTTTGCGCTAGCCTGTATTTATTTAAAAGATAATGCAGTGACAGTGAAATGTAGAAACAATTCAGAGCCGTGCATCATTAGACCCACAAAATTTAAATCGTTATATCTGATCTTATTAGTCTTATTTAACATACCAAAGAAATAGGGACATGGAATGAACACCTGGCTCATTTAAAACTTCGAAACTCGAGACATTGTATCAATACATCGATCAAAACTATCTTGTTACACGTTTTAAAAGCATATTCGTTAGAGTTTAGAAGCGTTTACTGAAAAATAAAGTCCCAGATATATCAGGTGTTAGATTACAATCAATGTTTATTTGATAATAATTTAAATATAGTATGTAATTTGCGAACATGAAAGTGTGTCAGGCACGTATTTCAAACATTGGTCGGTATCAGAAAATAACCACAAAACAATAAACCAAACTGCTCGTATGACAGTTACACAAGTTGAACATTATATCACGTTCCGATTATAAAATTGTGATTTGCCACATCGCTGAGCTCATTTATTCTAGTTATACGGTTTATTTATGCCATATAAAGACAGGACACGTGATGACGATAAGAGTGGACTGAATTGTAAAGATGAATGGGAATTGAGGTGCATACAAGATGTATCATACCACTCGTCCACCCCTTTTTTTTTGTCGAAAATGCGATGTGAGAGTAAGTTAATTACAAATATGGCACTTTCAAGTCGTCCTTTTGTGTGGTTGTTTAAGTCGTACTTTCAAGTTGTACTTTCAAGTGAAATATTTTAATTAGTTGCTTTTTTTTTTTAAATTTTTTACCGAGCTAATGATAGCTCAAGAGTAAGGTTGCGAAAGTGTTTAAATCAAAATGAAAGGCACTCTGAACACTTGTAAATAAAAATATTTTTCTTTCAAGTCATTTTAGAGAATAGAAGTTTTCGTAAACCGTTAAAAATATGTTTAAGTACAAGTTGTTTCCTTTAAAAACAAGTTACCATTTAAAAAATCGAAGTTGAGCTTGATGTCCTGTACTTCCGGTTTGTTCTAGAAAATTTCAGTGCTACCATTTGATTCTTTGGGTAATCAAATAATAGGCTATTCCAAACGTTTAAGCGTAACTAGATCTTTTATCGATTGATTCGAGCTTTTGGCCATTTTGTTTAAGCTTTGTGAGTCATACTTACGATAAACATTATTAGGTTAAAGTGAATATCATTATAAAATGTAATTTTCATTACATTTTGTTGTTTTATGTCATTCTTAATACAAATGTATAATTTCTTAAGTTTTTACCTTTTCCAAAAATTTAAAAATGTATTATAAATATCAGCAGTCGGCAACCATTGGATCACGACATGAAATGAAATGAATGAATGATTTTGAAAAATGGGTCGTGGAAAAACATATTCCCTTGGAAAAAAAATGCGAACGGATGTTGCTTGTAAATTCAGAGATCTATTCAAAACATTGTTTTTTATTAAATTTTAATGAGGTACTATAATTGTCAATTTCATATGTTCTGTACAGAATTTACTTGGGATTTAAAATTTAATTCTATAGTAAAAGTTTGTTCTTTATAATACTGAGCATTAATCACATAAATTTAACGACTAACGTTAGAAAAAAAAAAACATTGAGAAAAAAACCTAGAGAGTTGAAATTTGGCATGCTTATACAACTCTTTGACCCGCACATAGGAAAAATACTAAAACATCTAAAAAACATACCCCCCTAAAAATATAAACAAATATGTGCTCATCGAAAACAAAAATATTTTTTTTAAATTATGAGTAGGGTATCAAATGAAAGCCCTTAGTACGTGGATTAACGATCAAATTTTTATTTTTGAAAAATAAATTATTTTGATGCGATTTTTGCCAAAATTATGCAAAAAAAGTTTTGTCCCACACCCTGTAGCCAGGTAAACAGCAGATGGTTTAAACTAAAAATCTAAAAAAATTCTAAGTAATGTATATTGGTGTGAACCGAAATAGTACAACAGGAATTTTTGATCAGATTATGTTTTCGGAAAATAACGCTTTTTTTGTGGTTTTTGGTTCACAAAGTACAAAAGTTATACCAATGTAAGACACTCACATGCAAGGCGTACGATGGCGTTATTGGTTAGAGCACTGGTGTCGTAAGCTAAAACTCGCTGGTAAACGAAGGGTTTCGAGTTCGAGTACTGAGTGAATTTTATTTTTTCTGTTTTTTTTTTGCATTTTTATTATGTTGAAATTATTTTGTCAAAATTCTAGTTATATTTTGACAAATGTTGTATTTAATTTTTAAGAGCGTAAATTTAATAATTATCTTATTATATGATTAACAGACGATAAATTATTTTAAAAATATCGTTCATTTTGCCGTGATTACTACAAAGTAAAATTTGTCCTACACACTCAGCATACCGCCTTCACTTATTATATACCTGCGAAACCCTGAAATGTGTGAATATTCACACTTCACATCAATTTTTTGTAAGTGTAGTAAGGTTAATATAACTTATACAATATTTTATAACATGTATCGAATTTAGTGTAATTTTTAATATTTTTTAAATTTTTTTAATTTTATTATTTGAATTATTTGATGATATCATAAATTTCATCTTGAGATAAATTCTTAGCCCATTTTTTAGCATGTTTTATTAAAATATTCGTGTATGCACTATTAATGTTGTTATTTTTAAAATATTTGTCTAATTTAATATTTATTGTTGTTAAAAAATATTAGAAGCATCAGTGACTAATTTTTTTTTTAATTCTTGGTGATATGGCTTGCTCTTTATGTCTAGTGTTATATGTGTGTTTTATTTTGTAGTGTGTACTTATTTTATTTATTTTTTTAAATATATTTATTTAAAAAAAAAGTACAGACTACATAAAATACTTTATTTTTGAGAGTATTTTATGAAATTAAAAAGAGCTGTTTCAGAAAATAATTTATAAGACGGAAATTGTTTATGGTTGAGGAGGGTTCAATTAGGTATAATTTCCAGGACAAGGATTCGTAGTTGCCTTACCGTCTTTCGTGTCTTTAAAAACTCAATATTCGTTTACTTTAAAGGTTTTGCATATGAGCTTGACCATGTGTCGCGTGTTTTTTCAGCTATATTTTATGGATCGCGAGGTGAAAAAGGTTGCCGACCGCTGATATATAGCTTGTTTCTTCGGTATAAATAGATACAAATTTTAAAACTAGTAGTTTTTATTGGTTATGAGTCTTTTGATAATTTTGTTTAGCAAAAGCCCTCTTCAATAATTAAAAAGTAAGCTCGTGACAAATTTCAAAAATAAAAATTCCATTTAGTTCTGCTTAAACGTTTGGAATAACCTATATTTAATTTTTATAATAAATGTCACTTAATAATAAATGCATGAAACATGACATAACCTAATCAATCTCTGTTTTCGTTACAACTTAAAAATGCGAAACTGCCGTTTGGTTCCGCTTGAACCCAAGAAATGACGTATAGTCCGTTTAAACGTTAGAATACAGCACAGGGGAAATGGAGTAGTTGTTTTTCTTCATACTTGCTAAGGAGTTCTCCCAATGACTGACCTTTTGGCAACGTTGCCGGTTGTAAAACGCGCTGATCAGTGAAGATACTGTATTCTACAAATGTTTGTTCACATTTGTACGGAGTTATCTGATTTTGTTTGCTGAAGTTGTACGAGTCTCCGATAATTTTTCTGTTAGTTTCAAGGAATTAACAACAAAAGAACATAACAATTGACATTTTTACAACATTTGGCTACACCGCACCCATTTTCTATAAGAGCAATACTAGGTATGTTCGATTTGCACCTTCCGTTATACTGCTAAACGCTAGCAGTAAAACGCTGCAGTTAGCAGTTTACTACTAAAAACTGGTAACATACAGCGAGTTTAATTTTCTGTTCGATTTGTTTATACGTAAAGAATAAGAAGTACGTCTGACGTAAATGTTAAATGTCAGACAGATGTCAGATAACTTTCCAGGTTAAGAATCTTTTTACGATTTGGTTCGGAGATTATCTTGTGTGTCGAATAGGGTGATCAGACGTACTCTTTTTAAGAGTATTATACTCTTTTTTGAGTAATATTTTCTATACTCTTACTTTTTATAAAAAAAAACCTGAATATACTCTTTTTTGATGGTCACTTGTTTTTATTACGTCTAGTTTAGAAGTGAGGACCTTTTTTTCTCATCACTTCTATTTCGGGAGTGAAGACCTTTTTTTTTGCTCGTCATTAGTATTTTTGAATGAGGACCTCTGTTTTTTGTTCATTATTTGAATTTTTGGAGTGTAACCTTTTTTTTTTAGTATACTCTTTCTGTGAAAAAAATCTGGTCAGCCTAGTGTAGAAAGGGTGAAAAATATTAGATATATTTAATGGATCTTGAAATATTATTAAATCCAGAATCATCTGATTCAGATTTAGATTTTTCGAGTTCGGATGATGAAGTTATGAACTGTATTTGCGAGATTTTCAAAATGCCCCAGGATAGAAAAACTGAAAAATTTTGTAGAAACTATTGTCCCAGGATATTCAAAAAAAGAATTTGTAAGACATTAGCCATCAAAGAATATAGTATAAATATCAAAACAAATATGCTAGCCATATTCCTGTCAAAAAGTCAAAAACAAAGTACCAACGATTTATTTTTTATCTATGGTACCAACTCAAAAAGGTAAACAAACACAGCCGTAACAAATAATCCGCAAGAGAAGCAGCTGTAACTTTTTGGCAGTAGCGTCATAACTGCCGGTAAATTACGACAAATCGAACAGGTTTGCAGTTACTGCGGATCAAAACGAACAGATATTTTTAACGCGGCAGTAAACAGTAACTGCAAATGTGCAAATCGAACACACCTACTGTATTCTAACGTTTGAACTGACTGTATTATACCAAATATTTGAATTAACTTTTTAAAATATAGAAAAAAATGTTGTGTATATATTGTTAATTTCTATAAGCTATATATTAAAGAAATAAAAGAGAGTAAAATTTGTGATGTATCATATTTCGTTGGTATATATCTGTTGAGAAATGTGCTAGTGTGTAGCGGGCTTTGGGATGAAACACTGATCTGTGATCCCAGCCATTGAGGTGCATGGTGCACTACCGGCGTTTGCTTGCCGCCTGCACCATGCCACGCTCTCTTTCCCATCATTTACAACAGCTGCTGCATTTTAAGCCGCTCTGTTCTTCGAGGAACACGTTGAGTCACGTCATAACATTCATATGAGGTTTGTTCGTTTGTGTTGCACCAAACTTGTCCAGGACAAGAGAAGCTGACGTCACAGTGTAAGATAGCATAGCTGTGGTGTAGTTCAGTGTAGATTGGGCAACACAAACGAACACGCCTATATACTGTATATCAAAATTATCAGTTACACACTAATTAATATAAATTTTAGGAGTGTTTGTTGATTTTTAGAGTTTCGTTGATATAACAATAACCTTTAAGCTGCTCTATTTCATCCACAGCTCTAAATTTAATAGACTATTGAGAATTGATACGCTTGAATACGCTGTCTGTTGGGCAAATATTGTACTAGACACTCTAGTACTGTTTGAACTTATTACGTATGTTTTAGTGTTGAATTTTTGTTAGAATGTCGACAGAAGATGTGAAAAACTATAAAAACAGAATATATTGTAGTGTTTTTGGCTGTAACAAATAGCCATATTGCCTTGGATCACAGCGCCGCCACCGGTAATGTCACTTCTCAATACTCTATGAGTTGTTGAAAATTTTGAAATCTTCAAAAATCCTATCTCGAGAACGGTAGAAGATTAAGACCTACGGATTGATTTTTTAAAATTGTTTTTTTAAGTTGTCAAAAAATTGGGACCTTATGAGCCCTGCCCATTTTTGATTAAAATTGTTTTGAAATAGGGGAATTTTACAAAAATAATTATATTTGCGTATCTGTATCTTAAAAACTATAATATGTAGATACCTGCGGTTGGAATTTTTATAATCCTAATGGCCTTAGAGCATATTTTGAAAAACGCATTTTTTTGAAAAATTTTGACGATTTTAACTTTTTTTTTTTAAACTTCAAAAAATTCTGTCTTGAAAACGGTAAAAGATAGAGACCTGCGGTTTAAAATTTTGAAACCTTTGTTCCTTGTTTCGCGTAGAAAAAATAATAGTAATAATAAAACAAGGCCTTAAACACCCAATTTTTTAAATTTATTTGACTGGTTAAAGGGCAATTTTACGTTTTTTTCGATTTTTGACCATTTTAAAAGGTTTTGTTTGACGATTTGTATTTATTGTAAATGTAGGGTTATTAAGGCCCCAATTATTTCCTAGACTAAGCAATATACGAATATTTGAAAACTTCATACCGCGGTTCTCTATATTTTATTGTTCTTAAGTTAGAATTATTTGAAAATTAAAAAAAAAAATGACAAATTAAAAATTTCTAGTTAAAAGTTGCTTTAAAATGTGTCCTAAGGTCCTTTAAAACCTCAGGATTTAAAAAATTTCAACCGCAGGTTTCTATCTCATGTAGATTTTGAAAAAGGTGTTAAGTATGGAGAGCCCTATTTTTTATTCAGGTAGAAAAAAGTCTGTAGATTTCAAAAATTCAAACCGCAGGTCCCTATATTTTATTGTACCAGAGCAAGAATTTTATAAAATTAAAAAAAAATTAATTATTAAAAATTTTACAAAGAAATTTGTTTGTCTGTTGTTTTATAATTTGTCCTGAGGTCATTTAGTACCTCTGGATTTTAATATATCCAACCGCAGGTTCTTATCTCATGTAGTTTTTGAGATACGGTCTTTCGAAAATAAAATATTTACAAATTTTGAAAACTACAGAGATCCGTTAACTCATGAGAGCTTGAATTTTTATTTAGGTAGATAAAAGTCTAGAATCAAAAAATTCAAACTGTAGGTTTCTATCTCTAATCGTTCAACAACAGAATTATCTCTCTATTAAATTTGGACTTAATATTAACTTTACCTCCATTTTTCTTGGAATAAGTAAAAAAAACTGCCTATTTTTGTCCTTTCTTAAATTACAGCCAAAAATACTACAATTTGTTCTGTTTACAACACTGTAACAAAAATTCAACAGTAACGTATACGTAACAATTTAAAACTGTATTGCAGTTATTTAGTGCACTAATTTGGCCACCAGTTAACCTATTAGAGCGTGTCATTTCTTAATATATTTTCTCCCGGTGTTAAAATTAATAAGAATTTCAAATAGACCGTCGAGCACCGTGACCTTTTTCTCAGGGGTGACTCAGAAGCCAAAATTTTCTTTTCACAGGGGTCACGTATATTTATTGTTCAATTACTGTGCCCAAATAAAAAAATGTGCCCAAAAATGGTGTATTATGCAGGGATGGGGAGTCGGAGTCGGAGTCGGAGTCGGGAGTCGGGAGTCGAGGAGTCGAAGCTTTTTGGAGGAGTCGGAGTCAGAGTCGGGAATCGGAAAAAGTTATCGACTCCCGACTCTTTGACTACAATATTTATCAAGGATGAGAACAATCCGAAAGCGAAAGCAAATTACCATACTACCAGAATTTGTTAAAGAATGGGAACAGGAACGACATTTTTTCTCTGTTTATGAACGAAAATGAAATTAAAAATATTCAGTTCCGGTTTCCTTCATGCTTTTCAGTTAAAAATTTAGTTAATTTTTCGTAATATCTAATTTTTCTTTTTTTGTATACTTTGTTTATTATGTTAAAACGAAACTAAACTGGATTTTTATTTTCTCAAGTTGTAACGGGCTTTGTGATTATTTTATATTTCATGTTGGCAGCTAAAATCTATATGTCAAAAGAAAAAAGTGACATGTTATGAAAAATAAAGTACAGTCTGTTCCAAACGATTAAGCGGAACTAACTGGAATTTTCATTTTTGTAAGTTGTCATTAGCTATTTTTTTATTAGGGTTTTGTAGGTATGACCAAAAAACCCTTATACCGTCATTTTGTCGTCTGTCTGTCTGTCTGTCTGTCTGTCTGTCTGTCTGTCTGTCTGTCTGTCTGTCTGTCTGTCTGTCTGTCTGTCTGTCTGTCTGTCTGTCTGTCTGTTCGGTAAAAATTGTAGCCAAACGGCTAAAGCTAGAGAGTTGAAATTTGGCATGCTTATACAACTCTTTGACCCGCACATACGAAAAATACTAAAACATCTAAAAAACATATCCCCCTAAAAATATAAACAAATATGTGCTCACCGAAAAAAAAAATATTTTTTTAAAATTCTGAGTAGGGTATCAAATGAAAGCCCTTGGTACGTGGATTAACGATCAAATTTTTATTTTCGCAAAATAAATTATTTTGAAGCGATTTTTGCCAAAATTGTGCAAAAAAAATTTTGTCCCACACCCTGTAGCCCAGATGGTTTAAACTAAAAATCTGAAAAAATTCTAAGTAATGTACATTGGTGTGAACCGGAATAGTACAACAGGAATTTTTGATCAGATTATGTTTTTGGAAAAAAAAGCAGTTTTTGTGTTTTTTTGCTAATAATGTTGAAAACTTATAGTTATATAACACACTAAAGTATAACGTGTGTCTTGGTGCAATGGTGACGGTACTAGCGTTCTGACCGAGAAAATGAGTGTTCAAATCCTCCGAGAAGAGACAAGATTATTTTTTATTTTTTTTTTTTTTGCATTTTTATTTTGTTTAAATTATTTTTTCCAAATTCTAGTTATATTTTAGCAAACGTTGCATTTAATTTTTAAAAGCGTAAATTTAATAACCAGTGGAAATTGTTGAAATTATAATTTAATTCTGTTTGAATGTACACGAAATCAAAGGGAGGAGCTATGACTAGAAACAACCAATCAAACCATTTGGCGCAATTTGAAGCCATTTGGCGCAATTTTCAAAATCTTAATGAACCTTGCTATATAAAAAAAAAAATACTGCACATATTAAGAAACCTAAATAATGGTATTAGGCACTCGAATTAAAAGTAACATAAAAATATTTTAACATAAAATTTGTTTTTAAAGCTCTTAGATTAAGAGATGATAAATTATTTTTAAAATATTGTTCATTTTACAGTGAATACTACAAAGCAAAATATGTCCTACATACTCAGCATTCCGCCTTCACTTAATATTTTTAGATTATATATCTATCTAAGAGGAATTTATGGCGCATAGTTTGTACTAGCAGAGGTTCCGGTACTTCCTTCGGGATTTAGTCGAATTTACCTTGGGCGATCGCTCATAGCTCACAAATATGAATTTTATAAAACTAAAAATGTATTAAATACAAATGTTTATTCCCTTATGTTCTGTTATACACATGTTTTATGTTAATTCAATAATAAGGACTTCCTTAACTTTCTAAATATTCATGCAATGGAAAAAATACATTGTTTTGTTATATTTAGGGCATTTACAATAAATAAATATTTATTGGCTGGTAACTGGGATTCCGTTTTTAGTAATAAATTAGTTTAGTGTGATAACTTGGCGCATTACATAGTAGCGCTGCAGGAGCCATGTTGCCAACTCTTAATAATCTTTTTGTTATTTTTATTAACAATTAACACGAAAATTTTTAAATATGTATTTCTTTTAGAATTAATTTATAGATATATAATAAATATTATATGTACATAAATAGTTATAATTTTTTTTGTTTTTAATACAATGAATAACTAAAAATCGAAAACCGTTTAATTGACAACGCTGTATAGGAATAAAGCGATGAGAGGATAAATCTGACGCTCGATTGACACATATACGCATGCGTTCAGTGTAGCGGGAAACGAGGATGAAACCAAGAAACCACTGTTGTGTTTACGTGTACTTATATGCAGCGCACACATTTTAAATAAATTGAAAATATCTGTGATGTGATTAATTTGCAATAAAATATTTTCAAAACAATATAATTTAAATGTCCATTTAAAAAGTACTCATAAGATAAACTTTAATGGTAATCGACGAATATGGCGAGGGGTTTCCTGCATCATGTATGTTTGCAAATAGGCAGGACACTACTGTTCATGATTTTTTTTTCGTAAAATTTTTAAAAAAATTGGTTTAATAAATTTCAATGATTTTATGTCTGACATAAATGAAGTGTTTTACAATGCCTGGTGTGCAGTGATGGGCACCAAACTTTAAAAACTTTACAAATAACCCTTGATATATAAATACCCTTGATGTATAAATCAAAATTTATAGAAATGGTACCAAAAGCAATAGTTTTTTACCTTCGGACAATGACATGAAAATATTTGGTGAATATTTTTTCACAAATTATTATGAGAAGCCCAATCTTTGGGCTTATACTTATAGAAAATGTTTAGAAATTAACAAAGAAAATAAAAAACTGAAACACCAACTAGATACGACAAAATTTGAACCAAGTAATAAAAAAATTAATAAACAAATTTCTATATTTAGTACCAGGAAAAAAATTAAGAAGTCGCATATTTAAAAAAACCGACAACGCAAGAGGAAGAAAATATTATTGAAAAAATGCAGAAGTAACTTTTTTTTGTCTTAACTGTGTGAGTAGTAACACACACACACACACACACGTGTAATTTCATTCATTTTATCTCCTTTGTATTTATTTAAGCAAATTATAATTTAAGAATGAATTATTTGTTGCTTAACAATAATTTTATGACTATCGACAACACTGTGATATTTGTTCCTTTTGTTTTTTCTTGTTTTGTATTATTGTTCATATTAGCTACGTGCTGTTCTATTAAATAAATAAATAATAAATTGATAATTATTATTGTCTTATTATTGATGTATTAATGATAATCTTAAATATATCCACAATAAATCAGAATATTATATTTTTAATCTCCGCTCAAGATCATTTTGAAGCATGCGCACATGTGTCAATCGAGCGTCAGATTTATCCTCTCATAATAAAGCGCTCACGTGATACAAGCACACAAAAATTTGTTAACATATGCATTCTACTGTTGGCTGTAATCACATCACAACTTTGTTTCGTGCAAATAGTTTTATCTTATTCCTTAATTGATCTTTTTGGCATTACTTTTGGTATTGTTTGGTATTATTGTTTATTTGGTATAATTGATTCTGCTTCTGGATTACGTTATAATTTTTTTTACGGTATTATTTTGTTTGTGTGGTATAATTAGGGTGACCAGACGTACTCTTTTTTAGAGTATTATACTCTTTTTTTTGAGTAATATATTCTATACTCTTACTTTTTATATAAAAAAAAACTTTTTTTTGCTCATTACTTCTATTTTGGGAGTGAAGACCTTTTTTTTTGCTCGTCACTAGTATTTTTGAGTGAGGGCCTCTGTTTTTTGCTCATCACTTGTATTTTTGGAGTGTGACCTTTGTTTTTTAGGGTTTTGTGGGTATGACCAAAAAACCCTTATACCGTCATTTTGTCGTCTGTCTGTCTGTCTGTCTGTCTGTCTGTTCGGTAAAAATTGTAGCCAAACGGCTAAACCTAGAAAGTTAAAATTTGGCATGCTTATACAACTCGTTGACCCGCACATAGGAAAAATACCAAAACATCTAAAAAACATATCCCCCTAAAAATATAAACAAATATGTGCTCATCGAAAAAAAATATATTTTTTTAAAATTCTGAGCAGGGTATCAAATGAAAGCCCTTAGTATGTGGATTAACGATCAAAATTTTATTTTTGCAAAATAAATTATTTAGACATTATTTCTGCCAAATTTGTTCAAAAAAAATTTTGTCCCACACCTGTAGCCCAGATGGTTTAAACTAAAAATCTGAAAAAATTCTAAGTAATGTACATTTATGTGAACCGGAATAGTTCAACAGGAATTTTTGATCAGATTATGTTTTCGGAAAATAGCGCATTTTTTGTGTTTTTTGCGTAACCATGTAAAATATTTAATGATATTATGTAGCACAGTAGATAGAGCGCTTCGATGGTGTAATGGTTACTATACAAGCGTTCTAATCTGCAAACTCGAGTTCAAATCGGCCGCGAGGCTATTCATTTTTTCTGTTTTTTTTTTTGCATTTTTATTTTGTTTAAATTACTTTTTCAATATTCTAGTTATATTTGGGCAAATATTGCATTTAATTTTTAAAAGCGTAAATTTAATAACCAGTGCAAATTGTTGAAATTGATTACTATTGGACTTACAACCAAGTAACTTAAAATATAACTATAAATGTATAATACCATGGATACAAGTTAAAAAAAATTAAATATATAAAATATATGTTATGTCATGTGTTATAATGTCTGTATCATATTAGTGCCTAAATATATTACTGCTATACTGCTATTTATATTCCTACAAATAGACGAAAACAGAAGGGCGGAGCTTATGACTAAAACAACCAATGGAAGCCATAGGCGCAATTTTCAAAATCTTATTAAACCTTGTTATATAAAAAAATACTGCACTAATTTAGAAACCTACATAATGGTATTAGGCATTCGAATTAAAATTAACAAAAAATATATATTTTAATATAAAATTAGTTTTGGCATCCCAAATAATCATCATTCACTTACTAAATACCTGCAAAACCCTGAAATGTGTGAAAATTCACACTTCACATCAATTTTTTTATATATTGAAGTTGGCTTTTTCTGAACAAAATTATCAAAAGCTTCAATCAAACGGTAAAAGTAACTAGTATTGAAAATCTAGTTCCGCCTAAACCAAAGGAACAGACTTTATATAAAATACAAAACAATTTTTTTTTTAAAACTAATATATTTGAAAATTTGTATTAAAAATGACTCAATAGTCAAGATGAAATGAAAATGACATTTTATAAAAACAGCTCACCCCAACCCAAGATATTTAATGTAAGTATAGTCTGTTTGCTTGGTTTAAGCGGAATTAGATATCGAAATCTACTAACTTTTAAGGATTGAATGAAGCTTTGTATCATTTTGTTTAACAAAAGCCCACTTTGATAGTTAAAAAGTAAACTCGTGATAAATTGAGAAAATAAAAATTCCATTTAGTTCCGCTTAAACATTTGGAATAGACTTTACAATTTACCAGTGAAAGGAGTCGGGAGTCGGAGTCGGAGTCGGAGTCGATTTTCAAAAATACCGACTCCGGAGTCGAGAGTCGGGAGTCGATAATTTTTCTGTCGACTCCCCATCCCTGGTATTATGTATGTTTAGAGGGGGCGGGTTCAAGTCTGTGAAGTCCCCCTCTTGGGTGAGCCCTTGAGTAGAGTTATGTGTAATTTAATGTAGCGAATCCAAGTAAAACGGTTTGTTTTTCGAAACGAACAAAAAGGTGACTTACACCACTTTGGCTTTGACTCCCTCATATATTAAAATTGATCATGATTCAACTGACCTAATGCATTCAAATGTTTAGATAAGTATTGTGTGAATCCGTAGGAATAATCAAGAATCATGGTTTTAATAAGTTAAACAAGTTAACACCCGTCCTCATGCTACAAAATCTTTTAAGAAAAGTATAATTGTTCGAAATGCATGAAATCGCCTGTCACGTCAACAACGGTCTGTCAATGACTTGTACAAAATTATTCACAAAATGTTTAGTTTGTTCTAGGAAATATGTCAGGTACTGATAATGTAACAACAAAGCTGCTATTATTTCCCATTTAACCTTTGACATGATAGTTTGAGTATACTCGACACGTATATCTCATTGTATAAATTGCCATTTGAACTTTCAGATACGTGTAGTTTTGTTCACAAACTGCGAATTGCAAAAGCAACTCATGCCAAATTCTACAGATATTCAGCAGTAGTTCTTTCTTCTTATTTATTACGAATACATAAAGATCTGTGTATTGCACATTATAGAAGATAGATATCTGTATACAGAGCCGTAACTGGCTTTTCATGTGCCTTGTGAAAGGTTTTAGTTTTGAGCCCAGGGCCGGGCTGATTAAATTTGTTCTAAGAAAGCAAATACACAGGCTGAAAATATGAAATTCACAGTCTGACTTGGGTTAATTTGACAATTTTCCGGCCATCTTTCGTTCTGGGCCCTGTGCCTGTGCACCTGTTACACCTACCTAGTTACCGCACTGTTTTTATCTGACGCATACCCAGAATTTTTTCTTAGGGGGGCTCAGTAATTTTTCATGGGATCAGAATTCATTGTTTTTGGGTGCACTCACATTTGATAACAAGACAAATGTGTCTCCAGTCATGAGAAAGGAAATTTTGTTACAACAAAACGCTCACAGATAAACATAAATACTCAACCTACTTAACAATTATTATTATTATTATTATAGCCCTTTTTTATTTCCGTTATAAATCTATATATTCATTTGTATTGTATCTTAAGATGTATATTAACAGTAGAAATCACCGATGTAACACCTCATTACGATTTTAAAAGTACCGTATATAAGAACTTGAATGCAGAATGGGAACAAGAGTGGCAAGAAGACAGAGGAAAATTTTATGGACAAATAGAAAATAGTCTAACGAAGAAACCCTGGTTTCACGCTTGTGGAGAAAAAAGAAATGTAATCACAACTATGTGTAAGATAATATTTGGCCACGCATTTTATCCACAACATTTATATAAAATTGGTGTAATTAAGTCACCGTACTGCCCCTGCGACAATGAAACTATTGGGACCCTAGATCACATTTTTTTCCATTGCCCAAATTTTAGTAATCAAAGAAAAGATCTTATTATGGAACTGGAAAAAATTAATCTAAATCCACCGCATTCTATTATAAATTTATTAAAACATTACAAATCATATATATTTTTGGTCAAATTTATTTTAATTATTATTTATTATCAATTCAAATTTAAAAATGTAATTAATTATAATTGTACATATATTATATAAAATTTGTAGCTGGCTAATATGATCGAAAGACCAACGTCCAATAAAACAATAAATAAAAAAATAAAAAAAAATAGATGTATATTACATTTCATTAATATGATTTACAATACATGTATTGCTTAAATAGTTACATATACTAATATTCTTAATATCTACTTGAACTTAATTACATTAAATTCACTTAACAATTACCTACCCGTTAATTATCCGCTACCCGTTAATAGTTAACGGGCAATGGGTTTAAAACGGGTAACGGGTGATCAAAACTGGAACAAGATAATGGGTCGGGTAACGGGTATCCGGGTATCGATCGTCATTCCTAGTACAAAATAAACCAGAGATCAATATTTATTTATTTAAAAAGAACCTATATTGAATAGAAATTTTCAATGACATGTGCAGTTGCCAGACTACCTCCAGTCCATTTCCTTTTTTGTTAGAAAATTGTCAAACACAAAATTGACAACCTGGCGAATGGCGAGTGACTGAACGAATTCAATGCAGGAGCTTATCCGAGTGTTTGAATGTGTAATCGACGTCTTTACGCATCTTCGTGCACTTCAAACGGAGGCAAGTGTATCGTCTATATATTCATCTGTCGTTTGTTGAAATATACAGAGCCACCTCGATTGTGAAGAACTGATTCTCGCAACTGTAGGTGTACGAGAAATGTGTTTATTTTACATTTATCCATCTAGCGTAATGTTGGGACTGACGATAGGCGTTTGCGATTAGTCAGTCAGATTAATCCGAGCGATCTGAGTGTTCCCGATCCGTTCGTAAAGTCAGTCGGAGCATACACATTAGCTTATTTTTAGTCATTCCGATTGATCCGCCCGAGCAATCCGAACGTTTCGAAGCAATTCGATGATCTGGCAGGATTGCTGGGATTAATGGATTGCTGGTGGTGGGGGTAAGCGCGGGTAAATTGAATCTTACAGCCAATTGGAATGTGTTAAAAACTTAACTTAATAAAATATACAAAATAAGTGCCATTTGTGATAGAATTCTATTATTAGTAATAAACTCACATTTATAAAACAAAATGCGGTAGTAGTTGTAATCAACGACAGAAATTTGACAGTTGCAGTGAGCGCCACCGTAACCAGGCGTCACTACTTAACTTTAGACAAATATTGCTTACGAAAATGTTAACAAAATCTGAGCAATTCGACTAATCTTGTGACGTCACTAGATAAATCTAAGCAATCTTTTGGATTGAATAAACGTAAACGCCTTATGATACTTTTCTCTTAATTCAAGCGATCAGCCCAAAAATTTTTGGCGGTACACCGGTGGACCACGATCGACGTTTTGCCCACCCCTGATATAGAATTTTTGGCAGCTGTTGTCAGTTCAAAGAAGGAAGTCAGGCTTGTTCACCAAATGTGTGATTTTGCTGCATTATTATGTGACACTACACATCGTATGTCAAACACCGACTCTTTCAGATTTTCAACTATTGGAGGATAAATCCTTTGGTGGATAACGATATTCGGATGATGTCGCAGTACAGAATGCTGTCTCAGAGTGGTTAACAAAAAGTCAGATTTCTATCATATTTAAATTTTAATTATAGCGGTTGGGATAAAAGTATAAAGCCTTGTTTGTAACAGAACCATAGAACAAGCATAGCACGTGCATAGAGATAAGTACAAAGGGAGAGACTGTTCGGAACATCTATTTCGAATAAACAGAACAAAGACAGGCTTGTGATTCTTACACAGCAAAAAAAAAAAATCATAAGTGTAAAAGTTCATTCTCAGTTTGGTTAAAATTTTAGTGTTAAAATTTTCATTTAAAAAGAGTAAAAAGTTTACTATTTTTAACCAAATCATCGTGTAAATCTTCATTTATTCAGATACTGTTATTTTTATGAAATATTACTTTTTAATTGTTAACATTAACACTACTTTAAGACTATTTATTTTCTAATACTATAATTTAACCAGTATGTAAGTGTAAACTTTACACTGAATCTAACCGGAAAAGGAGTGTGGATAATTAACACGAAAAACGAGGGACTTCATGGTACAGTAAAAGTTCATTTTTTTAGTGTACCATAAAATCCCTTTAACACTACTTTTTTCAGAGTGTATGTGTGGTGTATGTAGCCATTATAAATGAGGCTTAAATTCCCAGGGAGAATATGTTGAAATATAAACATAATACTTATGATTAATTTATGATTAACGCAAAACCGCACGAACCTTTTTGGTCATCTGATAAAAAACCGGAGATGCTTTGCCTAGATATATACCTGATAAAATATGTGCATTTTTCATTATGATGATAAATCTGGCTAGACTGCAGACGTATCGGATGTTTAGTATGGCATTTCCGGCACTAAACCATTACTACAAACCAATTCTATCAACTCTATTGGCAAAGACTTCGGAATCGTCTACATCTACATAAACAATGATTTATATTTCCTACGAAATTCTCTTTATCAAATAAGGTCCTGTGTTACAATAAAACAGATTATTTATACCATTTTTAAGAAATGTGTCCGTCTGCCTCTCTGTCTGTCTGTCTGTCTGTCTGTCTGTCTGTCTGTCCGTCTCTCTATTCGGTAATAATTGTAGCCAAACGGTTGGACCTCGAAAGTCGGAATTTGACATGTTTTTACAACTCTGACTTACAAATTATTGAGAGTAAATAAAAAGGGAAAATATAAAGCAATATGTTCAACAAAAAACCTCTAAGTGCATGGACAAATCAACAAATTTATATTTTTGAAAAATCATTTTTTTATGTGAAACTTTCGTTCCCAACCCTATTTTAAAAATCTGCAAAAATTATTTATTTTGTAAACTGATAGAAATCGGAATTTGAGTTTTTCGAAAACTATCGAATTTTGTCGTTGAAAAAATAATAATCTAAAAAAATTTATTATGTGATATAAAGTTTTTTTAAATATTTCTTTATTTTAACACGATTTTAGCGAAAAATATGCAAAAAAAAAAACTTGTGACGCCTAGCCTAAGTAAGGTAGGGTGGCCAGACTGTGTGACTGTGTGAATGGTCTTCGCGGCGGAGATTTTGAAGGACCACCAGCAGAAGGCTGGAATATAGAATTGAAAAAGGATCTTAAAGTGGTGGGCTGCGGCCCCCTAGGGGGCCGTGGCATTCCCACAAGGGGGCCGCGAAAAGCCGCGAATGTAACACTTGTTCATTGTTTTATTATTTAAAAAGGATAAGTAACTTTATTTTTAATGTTACAAAAAAATTATTCTTTATTGTACATAGATTACACAGCCCAGCAGACATTTTGATGACAGCGAGTTTTTGTCTCTAGGTAATTTTTGGGCACAGAATCCAAAATAGCCGTCAGATTTTGTTTATCAGATCTAGTTTTAGAAATACGCTATATTGGCCTCTTTTACAATAAAATATCTTATTTCTTAACTTGTGTATTTTTCACGGTATTACTGTTACTATTTGCTCCAACTGCCAGATACAAACACAAAGAAGACAAAGTAAGGTATTTATTTCACAAAGTAGATAAATATACATTCATCACTTATCACTTAAAAATGTTCTTTTGTACGAGTTTCTAGCATGGAGTTTACCAGAACAGTCATTCTGAAGACTCCAACAGTAGTAGGCCATCATGTGGCTATCTTATCTTCCTTGATATCTATCTTCCATAGTTTTATGTCCTGATGGAATCTTTCCCCCGGTTCTTCACTAAAATCATCTAGGTTTTCTGGTAAGTGGTCATAATTCAACTGAGAATATTAAAGTTGGAAAGCATTGTTTTCCACTAATTCTCTGCTTTATGATTTCCAAGAAAATTTTGTACTACTTGAATAAATGAACACCAAGAATTAGATTCAATCTCGTTCATGGATGCGGTTGGATTGGATTGTGGATCTTCAGTAGGTCGCTTTATCTCAGGACCATCAAATATTCTGGCTTTCAGTTTTTCAGAGTTAATCCCAGTAAATTTACGTGTCAAGTAGCCTACACAAAGTCCATCTTGATTTAAAGCCTTCAAAATTGCTACATAAGCCCAAACTTGATATGCAAGGGTGGAAATATAATTTTCTCTCTCGTAACCAAAGGTTCCTTGACAACGTTTTGTTTTTCTTGAATCATGGCATTTCTTAATGGAAATCACCCAATATTTGTTAACCTAGTGCTGATCCTTAGCTCTGCTGTACTAAAGACATAAAAAAACAAGGATATTTTGTATATCCACTTTGCTGTCCAAGGAGGAAGTTTACCGTTTTTAGATAAAAAACTAAAATCAATTAGTCTGTATCTCAAAAACTAGAGTTGCTACGAAAAAGAGTCAGGCATTTTTGGAATCAGCACATCAAAAATATCCAAAATCAGTTCTTACTTTTCAGGCACCAAGATAAAAAAATTATTTTGTTGGGCAGTGTTATTGAATGATCTGAGCGTAAAAAAAATATATAAATGAAACAAAAAAATATTTTTATAACCAACATGGGTTCCAAAAAATAAATTTAGGGGGGCCGTGGGTTATCGATTTGAGCTACAGGGGAGCCGCAACATCAAAAAGTTTAAGAAGCACTGCTCTAGGAGACTAACACAAGGGAAATGGTAGCCCTAGCTGGGGTGTAGACGGGTAAAATCCTAGGTCCACAAGTAATGGCTTTGGAGGAACCAAACCTAGAAAATCCCACGATGTCCCTAACCAAGCGACAAACATAGCGGATAACGTTGCTCAACACGATGGGTGTATCACATAAATAAAATACAGTACGACAAAAATAATATTATATAAAACTGACTATATAACAAAAATTATTAACATTAAATACAAAAAAATACAGATGTTAAATTTAAATTCAAAATAAGACAGCACACGTGATCAATAGACCAGCGTGCGCGAACGAAAAATAACAAGTTACCGCTCTGATGCGATAGCTTGCACAATAGAAATATGTTACAAAAATATTAAATTAACAATGAATTTGAATGTATGTAAAATTGGAACAGACTTACAATAGATGTTTTCCTAATAAATATGTAGAATATTTATTTCCAACTTTACATATGTAGCACTGGTATCCCAAAAAACAGGTTCCTGGGTCCTCGGTTGGTTCCTTGGCAGGTGTAGATATACAAAAATTAAATGATGACACCAAGAGGGTGTAAAATCACTTAAACCGCGATAGAGACGCGTAATTTAACTTTTAAACTGTTAATAATATTTCGGCAAGCGAAGTATTCACTGAGCAGGTCAGTATAAGAATGGATTAGGTGAAAAATTAATGTTAAAACCCGCAATAGCGACTCTCAACATTTTATAAAAACACCAAAAGTTTTTGATGTTTTAAATTAAATTAAATTAATTTAATTTAATAATAATAGCGGCCTTACGGGCGCGACAAAACTCTTGTTTCACACCTTAATCTAGAGAGGGCTAATTAATTATTTTTAATAAATCTGAGTAATATACATTAACCAAAATAGTACAACATGAATTTTTGATTTGATAATTATTTTAAAAGTTATTGAATTTTTTACAACCCCGTGCTTACAATATTTATCTGACTGACTGGAGAACTGGGTAGTCATAGTTGGAACTTGATGCGAGCGTATTTCAAATACGCTTGTAAATATCTAGATGAAAGTACATGGATTATTATTTAAAAAGTGATCGAAATTTCAGATTTTTAATATGTACCGACAGTTTGTTATCACTTACTAAATAGCTACAAAACCCGGAAACTGGTTGCAAGAAATATAAAATAAATACAAAAAATATATATATACATTCAAGTATTGTTTATCTGCACAGATACTTAAGAAAAAAAAAAAGAAAAGAAATATAACCAACAATTAATTTTTATTTATCTTGTTTACACCGGTATCTCCCTTAACACCGGTAGCCAAAATTAATTTTTAGAAGTAGTTCAAAACAGTACATTTTCATGTAATTCAAATTTGACGAACTTTGATTCAGGGCATAGCATTAGACTAAAAAAAACTGTATGTAATATGATCAAAATAAATAAATTAAATAAAAAAATACTCAGTTTGCAGGTCTGTGTAATCAAGACATTCTCCTTTTTGTCCATGATACTCGCAGCCTTCGTCAGGACCATATTTCTAAGAAATTTATTTAGTTCACATTTTCCTTCCTTATTTGGTAACCTTGTATTTATTGGCATTATATTAAGTAAATATATTTATCCACCCAAACTATAAAATCTTTTCTGACAATTTATTAAATTTTCTTGGAACTTACTAGTGGATATATATATTTTGATATTATTACCCCGAATCATTTCCGTGTAGTTTTATAAATGGCACTTATATAAAATAAAATGTCAAATATTCCATTCCTCGAACCAATAAAGGTAACTGAAGCAACGCCTTAAATTTTCTATTGCACGAAAGAAAATACAATTGAACAAAATTTATGTGAAATTCCTGACTAGGAATATAGAGTGTGTCTTAACTGTCTAGACTTGAGATTTAGGGGTCGATGTTTCTAGAATCAACTCTGTAAATAAATAAGAAGAAAAGAGATCACCTTTTAGCATAATCAGTTGCTTTAATTATTGCTCAATGTTGGATTATCGGAAGCTATAAATATTGTAGTGCGGTTTTAATAAAATTTGAATATATTTGAATAGAATTTTATTCATAGCCGATGCATAATAAAGTACTTCTCTTATTGCTTTTATTTTGTTTTTGTGTAAAAATTATTACAGAGTTCCCCAATGAGTGGTCCGCGAAATGAAAATACCGGTCCGCGAACCATATATGAAAAAAATAATATATAGATCAAAAGTAAAAGGGATTTGTTAAATATGGCACTCTATGGAAGATGTTCCAGCTGCATAAAACTCTTCATAAATAAGAGTGAACAAATTCTTCAGAGTACCTAGTGAGTAAAGGGCTTAGATAAGGTTGCACTTTAGCTCCTATCCTCTTCAAAATATATATTAAGGAGGCCTTATTAAAGGCCTGGAGTCTCAAATGCAGTAAATGATTATAAATATATGAGGTAATCAATTTTACATCCTATTATTCGTAGATAACTGGTCCTCAATATTGAAGGCAAAGACAGCTATATTGTGAAGAAACTAAAGAGGAAATACTTAAAACAGGGTTTGGAAGTAAATATGCAGAGGAAGATGATGATTCCAGTTAAATGGCTTGGCAGCTAAAAGAGGAATACAAAAAAATGGGTTTGAAAATAAATATATAGATGTTATACTAACTAGTTAACGGCGAGCAGGAAATAGACCTCAAAATAAATTATTATATGATCAGAAACTGCCAGTAATCCAACATATATAGTTGGACCAACTATCGTCACCCTATTAAACAGAGGAACGAGCAAGGATGATATAAATAATAAAACATGGGTAAGAAAACGTTATCATCAAGCAATTAATTGCTAATTAGACAATTAATAACTAAGAAGACCAAAATGGTTATCTATAAGACTATTGTTGAAGGCATCTGTACCTCGTACTTCAGTTACATGATTGCTCAGAAAGAAAAATAAATCTCGATTGGGCGATGTAAAATAATTTTTTGGAGGAGTTGCAGTATCATGAAACTACTGCACTTTCATAATGATACCTTAAGAACAACTATATACAGAAGTTCGGAAACTGAGTACAACATGAACTCTCCGAATACAGCATTGCTAGCCGGCTCAACATAAGCATTTCGTAGTTTTTCAGGCTACAGAAGAGGGTTTTTTATGCGAAATTATTACCGGCGACGAGAAATAAATTTTGACGAACTTAAGAAATAGATTATGTACGCCAATTCTAAACCCACCCAGACAGTCCCAGGACAGCCATAAACATCAACGACAAAATCAAAATGCCAAAAAGGTTCTGTATATGGTGGGACATTGAGGGTGTTTTGTTTACGAGTCCCTTCAACTGGGCGAAACGGTTGCTGCCGAACGTTTCAGTTGTCAACTAAATAATTTGTTCGACGAATTTGAACAGGAAAGACCATTTGCTGGATAAGAAAGACATAGGTTATTTTGTTGTACGACAACTCTGGGTCATATATCTTCTTAGAAATATATACAGATTGGACAAAAGTTAAAGTCCCAATACGTGTTCAGATTAAGGAGTAGCGCTATCACTTGTTGATTGTCGAGAAACATGAATTTAACAGTATTTAACGTGGCAACAGGGTCTATTTTTCACAGCGTATCTCTAACGCTTTAGTTCGATTCTAATAAGTTAAGCCTGGAACAGAATGCACAGCGCGCTACGCCGTCAGCGCGCCGTCATTTGCGACGGCGTTGCGTCAACGCCGTTGAGATTTTCGCCTGCACACAATGCAATAATTTTTAACGCCGTCAAGTGTCACTTGACAAACTATATCTGTGTTAATACGTGCGCTTTCTTTTATTAAAAGTATAATGGATGATGAAGACTTGTGTGTGATGTTATTTATGTTGTATGCAAGTTATTTATACATACAAACACTTTACCATTCAGTAAAAACTGAGGTTAGGTGTTGTGCGTCAACGTTCAACGGCGTCAAAAGTCGGAAGTTGACGAACATTCAGTATCAACGGCGTTCGAACGACGTAGGACGTTGTCTATTCTGTGCACTTGCGTAAAAAAAAATACTAGAGGCGCTAGCTACTCATTTCGTTTAGCGCCCCTAACACTTCTTTTTTCCGCCCATTTATATTATATAAATCAAATGACAATTTTATAACGGAGGCAAAAATCCTTAAAATCTTAATCATTTTAGACAGTACATCTTTATGATACATTTCAGTTGACAGATTTGTACTTTTTGATATATATTTTTTTTTTCATTGTAATGAGGTGCGTTGAACATATACATGCGTTTTAACGCGTCAGTTGATTTCGATAAATATTAGACAGTTTTAATAGCTATTAAGTCATTAAGAATTATAAATGCGCAATAGATGGCGATCCTAGTACCGTAATTCTTAAGCCAGACATTGATATTTTTGTGTAGACCGTGTATACATACACTCAGAGAATTCTAAGAAACTTCTTACTCATCGTATTGATATGTCTAAAAGTTGAAAATGTTTAAATGATGTGTTGAAAAACAGGAATGTGAGTAGAATGCAAAGGTGAGTATACGTTTTTGATGGAATTTCCTTGAGCATTCTTGAATTCGCGACACTGACTCACTTTTGCATTCCGGTATGCAGAACTTGTCTTTCTTATCACCTCACAAACATATTAGGAACACAGAAAAATGTTGGCATCTTTAAACTTTCTTCCACATTCTTATCTTGCAGAATTTAGTTTCAGAACTTTTACAAAAAAGTTAGCTTTATTGTATGAAGTAAGCAGTTTGTTTTTAATGTGTGGCCTATGTTCACATTGCATTCATTTTGTTGCTTGAAATATAACCAATAAAATTATACTTGGCATGGCCAAAATTCTACTTAGGTGGACCATATTCCGTCTAACAGAAGCCCGTGACGGGCCAGAAAAAAAAAAAAAATAATAATAAATAAATAAATAAATGAAACGTTTTCTACAAGGCATGGCAGAATAAATGGAAATTTTTGGCATAATCGCGGGCTGGATTGGTTGTCTCCCTTGGCCCTTTTAACCGGGTGTCTTGCCCAAATAAGTTTTCTGGTCGCCCGGCTGATTAACTTTGTGGAACAGAATAAGGTTACTTATATAAAGAGTGAACCGCACGGTAGTTTTTAGCAACCGCCCGCAGTTTTTAGCAACCACTAGGCAGTTTTTATCAACCACCCGGCAGTTTTTAGCAACCACCCGGCAGTTTTTAACAATCCCCTGGCAGTTTTTAGCAACCGTCCGGCAGTTTTCAGCACCTGCCCGCAGTTTTTAGCAACCTCTCGGCAAAACATTTTTTTCTGGGGAGACCACGGCGTAATTTGGCCATATCTGCCTTATATTGTTTTAAATGTGTCTGTCTTTTTTATATTTCCCTATTTTTACGGTAGAAAATGTGTCTAAACAGCTGGACAAGAAGAATTAATTTTTGGCATGCATATTCAATTCTTCGCCCCATATATTCATGTATTCTTTATAGAGAATTAAATATTATTATTGTTATAGGTATAGAAAGGCTCCTTTTTCCTTTTGGTTGTTCTTCTTTATTCCTTTTGACGTAGAATTTACGCCTTTTTGATCGTTTACGAGGCTGACACTTAAGAAACTGCATGTAGCCTTGTGGCGTTATGTAAGAACTTGCTTACTATCGCTCATAGCAAAATGCAGTTTGCTAAAGTTATATACGGTTTGAAAGAGCAACGACGAATATATACAATAATGCACTCATCAAGGTCGTGCGCCACAGCTAGCGTGGACAGCGGACAAGTAGACGCTTGAAATCAGAGTTCGATGGGAAAAACCGCGTTCATAACTCGCTTATCGTCGTAGAGAGGTCGGGTTTGTTTCGTTTGATAGTAAATCGATTACTTTAGTCGAGTTTGAGTGCATGTAAACGTAAGTATTATACGGTGCTTAAAAGTGACGTAACATTCCTCCGAATTTCACCATACTTAAGAAAAATGCTGCTGAACGTATGAGAGAGTACCGCAAACGGGAGGCTTTGCTAGGCCTAAAGTACTAAGGTCCGAAAGGTTCCTAAAACCGGAGCTGAGAGTGTCCAATAATAGAGAGCCAGAAAATCCAAAGAGCAATCTTCACGTCTACAGCTCCTCCATTAATTTCGTTCCAACGCTCTCAAACACTCTCGATCACCAGTCACTAGCCATCAACGTAATCTGCGAGAGATTCTTCGACTGTTTCAGAAACGTCCACCATTACTGCAACTTCCTAGTCAAAGTGACCACAGGCCAACAAAGAATTTACGAAACGGTTTCTCGACAATGAGTTTGATCATGTATATAGATCATTTGCGATCGTCAAACATTCAAAAAAATAAACACACAACATCACGAAAGTCACCAGAGTAAATTCTACTCCACAAACCCCTCGGACCTCTCAACTTAAAACTGCATCGGGACACCAGGACCTCTAGAGCAGGACTGAGTGTGCCTTTAGTGTGCCGTGAGTGTGAAAAGGTTGCGGAGCATTGATGTAGGATGTAAATTAAAGCTCTTAATACATCGATTAACGGACGAAAAAGATTTTCTAAAATTTATTGATTTTCATGCCATTACAACAAAAAATCTTGTTCCATGCTAAATAGCTACAAAATCCTGAATGTTTGAAACTCATACTTAACACGATCTTTGCTTTAGAAAACTTGCTCCATGTGATTAAACAGTACCTGCTTCGTATACAATTTGCTGTGATTAATTTAACGTTTTTGCCTAACTGATTATATGATTCTGTTTTCGTTCGCTAACATACCAGTATGCGAGCTAGTAATTACATTGTATTTCGAATTGACTGCTGATAAAAGTGTTGTGTTAATTGTATATGATTAAGAGTTTTTTATGTTACGTTGTGTCAATGTCAAGTATAACCAGTAACCAGTTTTACTGCTATCTGTCAAATGATACTTTGTACTCAATATCTAATGTAGTGGAACTCATTTCTGCCACGCTTAAAATTCTTTAAAAGCTTTACTTTAGATTTAATCGTTTCAATAAATTTGATTTGTGGAAAAATGATAATTTATTCAAACCTTGGTCGATAAAAAATATTAGTTCAATGAACCGGCTTTTTTAAATTTAATCAAATTGATAATATATACCCTAAAAATTACGTATATTGAAATTAATGTTAGACTTAACTAAACGTTATGGGTGATAAGATTTATATATTTTTATCAATAAAAAATCTTCGTGATATTTGAAATAAAACGAGTTATAAAGGAAGTTCTATTTCACTTTCGGTTTTTTATTTTTAAAGCGAATATCGTAAAAAATTTAATATAAACGAATATATATGCTACGACCAATGTCCGAATGGCGGGCAGTGTTAACAACGACCGGTCAATGACGTATAAAAAAAAATGTTTTTTTTTTACATAAACTCCTTTAAGCTTACTTAAAGTTTTTGAGCCTTTTGGTTTCTGTTGTCCTAGATATTTACTAACTAAACGTAACGTAATTAACCGGTCGTTGTTAACACTGCCCGCCATTCGGTGATTGGCCGTAACATATATACCGGGTGAATTATTTAAGGAGCAACATACATGTTTCACATATAATGTTAATGAAGTGAGTTATTTCAAAAGCAACATAGCCATAAAACAAATACTTATCGTATCCATAGAAAAGACAAAATATTATTTTTTTAAAATAGTTTTTGGACATAGCTACTAAGGACATTATTATTTTTGTTTGTATGTAAATATAAGCAAACTAATAAAAATGCATTTGTTGTTTCTAATTCACTATTTTTTAGCCGTCTAGGAACTTAATCATGCCAAAAGATTATTATATCTAATCACCATTGCATATCTGGTGCCATGGACATGAGCTTGCTTTCATAATTTGCTATGTTGCAAATGAAATAACTCACTTCATTAACATTATATGTGAAACATGTATGTTGCTCCTTAAATAATTCACCCGGTATATATACTATATAACGATGAATCTTAACAAATACCAACAATCAACAATCTGGAATCAGTACTTTTGTATTAGTCACAAATAGCGTTTGTGCTTCATGTTACTTTTTCTGTTGGTGTGAGATATTGTATTGCAGTTTGGGAGGCGGTATTTTGCCACTCTTATATCCAAGTTTCCTGTAGGTTGAAATTATCCCTTAGTGTGGCATATGGAGCCTTCCTTGATTTTAATCTGTTCCTGGGTAAAAGATCTTCATGGATAGTCAACCATTGCTCGCTGTTTTCATTAATTCCTGCCATTATATTTGTTAAGGCTTGCTGACGACGTAAATGTGGTGGGGCTATGTGGCTCAGGATTGGCAATTATTTTTTGGGAGTAGATTTGACGGTTCCTGATATACTCAAAGTGTTGTTCAGTTGGGTATCTATCTTCACTATGTGTGAGCTATTTAGCCATATAGGAGAACAATACACCGCAGTTGAATATACTAAGGCTAAACTAGCTGTTCGTATTGTGTCCACAGTGGCTCCCCTACTTGAACCAGCTAATTTATGTATAATATTATTCCTGGTCTGGATTTTAGCAGCTGCCAATTCTAAGTGCTGCTTATATGTCAGTGACCGGTCAATACTTGAGTATCTTGGATGTGGATTAGGTATGGTTCAACACTCGACCATCAAAGTGGACCGAGAATGTTTTTCTTGCTTCTCTATTGTTTAGATGGAAACTGGCTACTTCTGTTTTTGCCGGGTTTGGACATAATATCCACTTTGGGAAGTATTTATTTAAAGTGGCTAAGTCTTCAGTAAGTTTTTCTCTAGCTGTTCTGAAGATATCGCATTAAAAAGCTAAAGCTATGTCGTCGGCGTACATAATCGAGACGTCTTAATGCCAGAGCATATCAAGTACGGTTGTAAGTCTGTAGATGGAAGCACATGGATTATTCTTTCAAAAGTTATCGATATATATATATATATGATTTTTAGTATATACCCACAATTTGTTCACTTACTAAGTACAAAATCATGTAATGTGTGAAAATTGACACTTCACATCAATTTTTAAATATTTATATTGACTGGAATAGAAATTAAATATTATTTTAAAAACATCAAAATGAATTTAAATTTTACTTTTGCACATAAAAATTCCTATTTATCTCACAATTCAATTAGGCAGGTTGTTGGAATTTTTTTTTTAGTTGGAAATATTCTTGGAAATATGTTTTTTATGCTATCATAAAAACCGCAAATGTAGCAACATGAGTGATATATTTTTAGCTTTAACATTTAATTGTTCACTTAATAAACATAACATTATCTCATCAAGTAGTTGAATGCGAGAAAAGTGACGTAAATACATTTTATTGTGATATTCTTTTTTACTAACCGTCCAATTTGCGCTTTGACGTATTGTAACAGTAAACTGTTTATGTTGGCAGCCAACATAGCGTTATTGTATTGCGGGTATGTATAATATATCAATCGTATTTTGTTATCGGTGTATTAGTTGAACCAGTGATTCTCAAACAACACGGGGGTCAACAGTTTAATTTATCAAGATTGTCAAGATTTTATAAAATAAAGTAATATCAAATAGATTTATTTTTAACGCGGAACTGTAGTAAGTCATACTTTAAAGAGGATTGGTTTGTTAACAAATTTCTGCTTGCGCTCATTGCTACACAGGCGCGCACCCAGGATTTGTTCAAGGGGGGAGCTTAGGAATCAAACAAAATATTAAGAGGGACAGGGATCGAGAATCGGGATATTATGAGTGCTGACCAAACACACAGTACCTTTCAAAATGCAAGTGTTGACCAAGAAAAGGTCTTCACTTCTAAAATACCAAACAATAAACAAAGATTTTCAATTCTAACATATAAGTGTTGCAAAAAAAAAAAAATATTGTTTCATCCGCGAATACTATTTATGTGAAACGAACAGCAAAATCAGTTTATTTTTGCGAAAGTTGCAGACCAGCAGAGCTGGGAATATTTGAAATAAAGTATTTGAAAAAGTTTTTCAATAACTTTCTGGTATTTTAAATATTGTATTTCAAATACTTCAAAAAATTACTCTTGGTATTTGGATTTGCACTGCCTCCATAGTATTTGTATTTGATATTTGTTGTCTAAAAACGTCACTATTTGAAATTAATTAGAAGTATTTAAAATATTTCCTAGTATTTCAAATATTTTTCTAGTATTTAAATTACTTTCATAGTACTTATTTAAATGTATCCCTAGTATTTCAAATCTTCCATAGTATTTCAAATCTTTCCTAGTATTTCAAATCTTTACTTGCATTTCAAATACTTTCCTAGTATTTCAAATAATTTTGTCACAGTTGATCACGGCCTGCCATGGAACCCTAAATATGAAGGTAATTTAGGAGTCATTTGGACCGTCATTGTAAAGGAATAGTAATTGGTGGACACAGAGAAATTTATCCCATCCACTTATAAACTTGGAACTGACTCTTTAATACCATATAAAAATTACAAAAACTGCAGAACTTTTTCTTTCCTTATATATTTTTATTTTTCCTTCTTATTTATTTTATATATTTTTAACTAATTTATTGTCATTATAAAACTTAATGTATTTATTTCGGTTCTAGACTATGTATGTTAAAATGTTTCTTTTTCTTTTTCATATTTCAAATATTATGGTTATTTTATATACTTTCGGTACTTGAAATATGTAGTTTTGATAATATTTTGGGGTGTTTCAAATACCTACTTTTCGTTTAAATTCTTTTTATATTTCAAATACTTGACAAATTCAAGCATTTTTCAATATATGAAGTACTTCTCTAGTATTTCAAATACTTTTTTTCAGTGATGGCTTAAGGTTGTTTTCAGTATACTTTAAATATTCTGACATTCAAATTTTTAAAATTCCTTCTGAAGTAACAAGCGATTGAAATAGGCATTCTTATTGAGAAGTGACATTACCGATGGCTGTGCTCCAAGGGAATATGGCTGTCGTCTCTAGTACTCAGCTGTCAATATGCTAATAGTGAACAGGTTAATTTAAGCACAGTACATTTTAATTTTATGAAAATGCGAGTAAATTTTTTATTTTTAAGCGCTGCACATGTATCGACGTGTATAACAGAAGGTGGGCATCAAATTACAGTATTTAAAGTTTAATCTCAGTAGATTTAGATTTGTAGCTGAGCAGGTGCTAAATGCCTGGCACGTAATTTTATGTAATACATTTGAGTGTAGGTTATCTGAATTTACAATATATGGATTCTGTTTGCAAACAAGTGCATTATGTTCATTGCTTCATGAAATAGAATTAGTTTTAGTTGAACAGGAGCAGCTAAAAGTTAAAAATGCAATTCGCAGGTGCAAACATATTAGTGCAGTTTTGTTTTTCTACGACAAACGTAATGAACAAACTCGCATAGTATCAGTTACTTTTTAACCCAAAATATATTCTCATGGCTTCCTCCTGTCCAGAACCAAATCTTTTCCCAAGCTGGACTTAATATTAACTTTCCCTCCATTTTTCTTAAGAAAAGAAAAAACTAAGCTGCCTATTTTTGTCCTGTCTTGAATGACAGCCAAAAACACTAGAATTTGTTCGACTTTTATAGTTTTTCATAACTTCTATCGACATTCTAACAAAAATTCAACAGTAGAACATATGTAATAAGTTCAAACAGTACTAGAGAGCCTAGTACAATATTTGACCACCAGACTGCTTATTCGAGCGTGTCAGTTCTCAATAGACATAGACAACGTAAAATTGGTACGCTTGAGAAGACATAGAAATCTCAAACAAAGTCTGACTGGAGCTAGTTTCAGTAGTTAAGTTGGAAGTCAGATAGCATTGAAATTTGAAGGGAGTATTGTGTTTCACATAATACTTTTTTACGTTAGTACTACGCAACAAATCCGCAGTGCTAAAGAGAAAAATATAATGTGTAACAGACTTAATAGTATTTGTTATTTTAAATACTTTGATCAATATTTGGTATCTATAATACGAGGGATGTTTCCTAAATTCAGGGAATTGTGCTATAATTAAATTACGCAGAACTTATAGGCAATGTTATTGGTGTCAGACAAGTCGACATGTTTATGCAACTATCTAGTGCAATATTGTTCAGTCTGATTTAGGTGTTCGACTGATATAGACGCGTTTTCATAGCACTGTTTTTGTAACCATGGAAGATGCAGCAAAATCTCAAAGAGCAATAATTTTCTTTTTGTGGAAAGAAGGTGTGAAAACATCAGAAATGATTCAGCGTCTGCAAGGAGTGTTTGGTGAGTCTGCAGAATCCAAAAGTACTGTTTATCGGTGGATCGATCGTTTTAAAACCGGTAGAACATCACTAGAAGACGATCCACGCAATGGGCGCCCAAGCACGTCGGTAAATGAAAGAAACATTACTGACGTCGAAGACCTACTGAAAGAGGACAGGCGAATGACTATTCGTCAAATTAGTGTGCGCCTAGGGATAGGTACACGGCAAGTTCATGACATCTTGCATGATTGTTTGGGCGTTAGCAAGGTTTCGCCGCGCTGGGTGCCAAGGCTGTTGCGATCAGAACAGAAACTCAATAGGAAAGTTCTTTGAGGACGGCTTAAAAAAGAAATAGTTTATCGTTGGGATAAATGTATTCAGTTAAATGGAGATTATGTTGAAAAACTACATTGTAATATTGACGAAAATTAACAAAATAATAAAAATTATAGCTAAATTCCCAGAACTTTGGAAACAACCCTCGTACTTTTACTGAGTATTTGGCACAGCTCTGATTGATATTAAGATAAATCTTGAAATGTATAAAAATACATTTTTCTCACATTGTTTTAATTTTTCATAACATAACTCCTGGTTTAATTATATTTAACACGCAAGAGATGATGTTTTACTTATCTGTTTTGTAACATTAGTTGATATTTTATCTAAGAAATAATGCTGAATACCCTCTTACAGTTCTTGATATAAAAGTCATTTATTTTTTATTCATAAAGTATTTACTCTTTGAGACTCCAATTTAAACCTCTTGACATTTAAAGATAAAGAAGTTGAGTGTATGAGTCGGACGGAAGTACGTTACAGAGGTCTTGTATTCGACAATATACTCATTTTTGTGTCCGGTGAATCAAAGACAGTCACCCATTCGACATCTTACCCATGCACTCACACATGCATACAATTACACACACAGCACACTCGGTCATACATATACGTGCACCCGCACATCTCATCTTACATTGCAGCGCATACACATATATTCATAGACACAAACAACCGCATATTCACCCACATATAAGCGTTTCAACTCCCTAGTAACGTGCTTCTCAAAATGTCTGCCTTAGGACAGTGCTGCGAAAATTAATTGAGAGTGGTTAAATAATCAAGTGATGACCGGGACTCAGAATTAAAAAAATGCAATTAAAGACGGGAAAGGCGGCATAATTTAAAAACAAAGTTCTTCTTGGGCACATATTTCTCTCGGGCCCTTAAACATATTTTAATCGTGTTATTGAAATGTATGAATTTATCTGATATTTCTATTTTTCTAAACTAATTAAATTTTAGATACAAGAATTTCAGCTATTTTATTTTGATCTAGTTGTAAAATCCAGGTTTTAGCAATTTTAACTGTTTGTTTCCCCATAAACATTAAATTATTTTCAATTAAATATCTATTAAAATTATTATGAATTTTAGGTATAAAATAGGTGAAACATCTTAGGTATATAACTATTACAATGATACAGATTTTTTAAATCGTGAGAAAATAGTAACCACAACCAGAAAAAATAAGCTACGCTATTAGATATGGAAAATTCGGTCCGAGAAGATTCGTCTTTATTCGGCAGATCGCCTTAACTTTGATAATAAATTTTGTTCGTTTCAATCTCCAAAAATATTGCAAAATATTTAAAATCCAGATTTGACAGAAAATTATAAACTACCCCTATGCGGTCGGAACATTGAGTAAAAAAGTAAGTTAAGCTAAAATTTTTGGCGCACAGCAATGGTGGCTATTTGCGCAGGAAAAAAGTAACAAGCCACTTTCGCCCGACCCATCTCATACCCTTGAGGTTAAAAATAGGTCATTTCATCTCCTGCGACTAGGGCAAAATTATTAAAAAAGAAAATTGTGAAAAAACCAAATTCCGACAAAAAAAAAAAAAAAAAAAAAAATAGCTTAAACACAATATAAACACGGTTTGCTACATATGCAAACCAATCCGTATATGATCCAGTTTGCAAAAACCAATCGGGATGAGAAAAAGTGATAAACCTAAAATTGCGAAATCTAGGAAAAATAGAACTGCCCTTAAGCGGTAGGGAAAATTCGAAACAAATGTGGCCAGCCATCTTTAGATTTGATACTTTGATTCCCCTAAAAAATCGCATATCTCAGAAAATTCAAAACTACCCAAAAATGGTAGGGAAAATTGTGGAAAAAGTATTCTGTGACCTTCGGCGGCATTTCTTCTAGCCCTGGACATACATTTTGCTCGTTGCACCCTTAAAAAATGTGATCAGCTTTGGTGGGCCCTATCTCATCCCGGACGGTAGATATAATACGGTGCTCCCCCTAAAAAATCGCATATCCCAGAAAATTCAAAACTACCCCAAAATCGGGGAAAAAAAGTATTGTATGATCTTCGGCGGCCTTCCTTCTGTTCCTGAACATAAATTTTTCAGTAAACTTATATGGTAGGGAAATCGAAAAAAATGTGGACAACCATCTTTGGATGGGTCGTACCCTACCCAGGAGTTTTTTTTTTTTTTTTTTTGTGGGAGTTTTGTGGTGTTACTATAAAAATTGTCTGTGTTAGGCGCAAATAACTATCGTTGCTGTGCACCAAAAATTTAACTAACTAACCTAGCTGCATCATAAACAAAACACTGAAAGAGAGAATTATTATTCAAAATTTTAAACTCCTTTGTTTATGTTTAAGTCTAAACAAGTAATTAAACAAATTTATTTTTGTGGACATAACTAAAATAAACGTTATCGTAAATCACTTTGAACAGGAGCGTTTAAAAAATATTAAATCTAATTGCCCTAAGTGGAACTGAATAAATTACGAGTCGCCCGCATAACCAGTGAACTACTGATCTCGTTATTTCACACATGTGGTAATATTCGTACGAGTTAATTTATTATAGAGGTTTGCTGACAAATAAATAAATCTAACGATTTACTTCAACAGATTTTAACTTACACTTAAAATAAATTGACTTTAAACGGTTAACATTACACTTATTTATTTCACATTATTTTATTTTATACAAGTACAGTAGATTTAAAGAGGATTTCTAATTGTATTTGATTAAAGTAAATAGTCTATTGAAATCGTTGGGTGTTGGAGATAACAATAATATGTGCCCAATGCCTAAATGGTACAATTGTTGGTTAGTTAAAATTTTTGGCGCACAACAACGATGGTTATTTGTGCCTAAGGCAGCTCATCAAAATGATTAGAATCCATGTTAACCCTTTACCGCATAGTGTGCCATATATGGCACATTCCGATTTTTATTTTTTATTTTACTTTTATAACTGAATCAGAACGTTACTTCATGAATGCTCATATATGCCACATACACAGCAATGGATCCTGCAGTATCTCAAGTAATGTATCTCAAGTATCTCAAGTAATGGGCTGCAATAGATTTGAGGATATCAAGCGGAATTTGCACTTCAACGATAACTTTGAATTTATTGAGAAAGGACAACTAGAAGATACGACCTTTTCTTTCAAAAATTCGAGGGCGACTGCTTTTAATCCCTAATGAAGAACACCTAGCAATTGACGAGCAAATAATACGGAACCATTTTCTTTTGTAATGTAAGAATCATAATGTTCCATGTATGGCACATTATTTTTTTATTATTTTTTCATAAAAATAATAATTAATATTTTAAATATATTTTTTAAATTAATTTTTCAATCAATAAGAACCAATTCCTAATTCCCATGAATTATTTCAGCCAAAAATAAAAATTCATGCAGTAAAGGGTTAACAAGAATAAATAACATAGATACAAAATTAGATAATGGATTAATAGGCAAAATTAGGTAGCAGATAGAGTGGATAACAGATAGAAATATTGGGTTGTTACTTAAGTCCGTTTCCTTTTTCTACCGTTTATTCAATAAAATATAAATTCTAAAATAGGCTTTTAATATCAAATATACTGCCCATTGATTAATTTATAAAAAAATTGAAGTGAATTGTGAATTTTCACACATCAGGGTTTTGTGGGTATTTAATAAGTGTAAGAAGCCAACATAATACTGGATGTTTAGGAATATTTGTTCTGTAATCACATCAAAATCAACAGATTTTTTATAATCATTTTTAATCGTTATTGAGTGCTAAGAGCTACCATATAATTTTTAAACAAAATTTAAATAATTTGCCAAAATCCCAGCATTTTTTTTTTGCATTTGCTTCATATTCAAGTCTTCATAGATTAATAAGAAATATATTGATAGAGGCCTTCATTTTTTAAAATTTCAGTAATATATTTCCCACGATTAACAACGTGTTATTTAATTTGTAAGAATTTCATTAGTGTAGTGTGGTGTTCAAATCTTGGTCCTCAGTTGTTAATTTTTTTTTTTTTTGAACTCTCAGTATTTTTCTTGTATGTGAGCCAAAGAGTTGTATAAGCATGCCATATTTCAACTTTCTATGTTAAGCCGTTTAGCAACAATTTCTACCGTACAGACAGACACATGAGTGACGTTATAAGTTTTTTTTGGTGGTCATACCTACAAAACCCTAAAAATTAAATTTTAAAAATTCATTTATTTTAACGTAATTTTTACCAGAAATATTTAATATCGTAATTTTTCAGAAGCTGATTTAAAAATTTTACAAAATCTGTAAACATATTTCACAATAATGCGACTGCAATAATACCCTTAGAATTTTTGATGCTATAACTTTTTTGCAAGATATCTAAGAATTCACAAGAAATCTTAAAGGAAATAAGAACTATTATATTGGGTTGTTACATAAGTCCGTTCGTTTTTTTTTTTCACCTTTTATGTAATAAGATATACATTCTAAAAAAAAACTTTTATTATCAAATGTACTGTCCATAATTTTCTATCACTTTAGACAAACGCTCAGGCAATTTCATAATGCCATCTCTCCAGAAGGTTTCGTCTTTGCTCTCGAAAAATCTGTAGAGGTGAACTTTGATATCGTCCAAAGATGCGAAATTTTTTCCGTTAAGGGAATTTTGTAGAAAGCGGAACAAATTTTAGTCGGAGCATATGGTCCAGACATCGCACCATCCGGCTACCATTTATTCTGCTTTCTACAAAATTCCCTTAACGGAAAAAATTTCGCATCTTTGGACGATATCAAACAAAACCTCTACAGATTTTTCGAGAGCAAAGACGAAACCTTCTGGAGAGATATCATTATGAAATTGCCTGAGCATTTGTCCGAAGCAACAGAAAATAATGGACAGTACATTTGATTATAATTTTCTTTTTAGAATGTATATTTTATTGAATAAAAGGTGAAAAAAAAAAAAAATAAATAAATAAAACGAACGGACTTATGTAACAACCCAATAGAAATAGATTCGTCACATTCTGCGGAGAGACCCATTTGTCAATAGGGTGGCCCTGGGATTGAACCCTCAAGGGAATAAACCATGCCAATACATGACGAATAATATTCTTCCAGTAATTTAAAGTTTTTGGTATAACTAGTAAATCGGACATATCTTAACGCTGTTGTGTTTTTAAATTTTTTTTAAAATATTTTAATAGTATATTCTGTAACAAGGTTGGAATGAGAAAATTCGATGCGAGTGGAACATTCGATGCGAGTGGAGCCACGAGCATCGAATTTTCTCTTTAAACCGAGTCACAGACCCTACTTTCTCCACGACCACCAGAAAGCAAAAAAAAAATTACAAATAATTATTTTAACAAACATTTTAACTTAACACATAATTTATATTACATAACAAATTAATCAATTAATTAAACTATTTTTTTATTTATTTATTATTTGTTTAATTTTAATTTAATTTGCCGCACATCGGCCACTATTTTAGGTTAGGAAGTTAAGTTGCATTTATTTAATGTAAACGGTGCATATTTATTTATTTATTTATTTATTGGACACTACAGACATAAATGTCCTTTATTGTGTCCATACATATATATATATATATACATTCAGTTATACAAAAAAATTGTCACATTATACATAATAATTACAACATACAAACGTACATTACAAAAATAATCTTATTCATGCATACAAGTTTAAACAGAAAATTCAACAAATTCAACAAAAACAAATTATTCTTTGACAAGACAGGAAATTCATTGACAATACAGAAATTCATTGATATATCATATATGATCACATATTGATATAGCATATATCTTAATGTAACCCTACAAAAACAAAAGACAACAAGTATGGAATAGTTATTCCATAACAAGTGATGTAATGAAATACACGCAAAATGCATAAGAAGATAAGTGCTTTAGAATAACATTCCAACTCTTGTGTTAGAATATTAACTTTCTGTAGTCAAAATTGGTTTTAGAATTGGTAAATTCTATAGTGATCGCGGAGAAAATATATTACAGCTTAATTTGCATGACTACATGGGTCTTTAAACTTGAAAATATTAAAACCGCCAAGTTATTTCCAAGGCACACAAAGAATTTAAAACTAAAAAAAATTATAATGATTAGAACTTAATTTGGAAGCCTGAGGGCATTAACAGTGCCATATATTCTTAGATATGTTAAAGTTAAAATTTTGAGTTCATACAAAATTACAATACAGGTACGTTGAATAGAATTGTACAGATAGTAAAATTTGCAAATCCGGTTCTGATTCTGTGTAAGATTTTTGCTCACTTATCTACAAATCAACATCAAGTCAATTAGCAACAAGAAACGTAGCAGTATTAATGAATCTATGTATGTAAATGTGTTGAGTAACGCGATTCACGCTACTTATGGTATCCATTTAGTCATGCATGCTGCCTGCATACAGTCTGCGACTGGTTTATTTCCAGACTATCAAAGGGGATTGTGATCGGGTTAAAGACTTTTTGCCGTTATATCGCTATTAATAGCAAGTAATGTATAGATTATTGCCCTAAACCATGACTAAAATTAACAAGTGAACAAAAAATAAACAGGAAATGATTTGCGTGTGTGTAAATAAATGATTTATTTTAAACAAATATTATTTTACTCATTCTATAAAACAGAGATTGTCAAACTATCACTAGTTGACATCTGGACTGAAAGTTCTGTTATTCTAGAGTAGTGGTTCTCAAACTTATTCAAGTAACGGCAATCTTAAATAAAATATGGAATATTAAAGGCACCCTACCCTCTTTTCTTCGTATTATATCTGTTTTAATTCTACCAAGTTCGCGACAATTCCTCTTCAAAAATAAAAGTGATGACTAAAAAAAGGCTCGTGAGAACATTGAACATGTTTTGACATTACAACTTTTTTTAATGACATAATTTACATTATTTGTGAAAATTGTGAATTAAAAAAAAAAAGCACAACTCAAATACAGGTAGAGATAGCAACCTGCGGCTGAAATTTTTGGATTCTCCGTAGTTCATTTAGTCTAGAAAAAATTTGGGGCTTTAATCGTTTATGCGTTTTGAGATTATGACAATTCTTTTATTGGCATGATTTACATTATTTCTGAAAATTGTGAATTAAAAAAAAAAAATCATAAATCAATAACGGTTAGAGAAAACGACCTGAGGTTGATAGAAAAAATTTCTACGAAAAAATTTGAGGCCTTATTCGTTATGCATATTTTAAAATTATGGCAAATATTAATATGGTGTGATTAAATATCTCAAAAATGAACTGTGATAAAGAACTGTGGTTGAAATTTTTCAAATCTTGAGGTTCTAATTGAAATGTAACCATATTTTGGAACAAAAAAAAAATTTTGATAATTTTTCATTTAATTTTTTTTTATTTTGAAAATCTCAACTAAAAAATGGTTAGATATCTGCGGTTTGAATTTTTAAAATTATAACACATTGTTTAGTCTAAAAAAAATTGGAGATTAATAAACCAATTATTAAGTTTTGTATGGGCAGTAATCCAAAACGCTTGAAAATGACTAAAAATTGAAAAAAATCGAAGGGGTAGTGATGACATGTAATTTTTAAGCAAAAAAATTGAGTCTCCGATTTTATTGGAAATTTGTATAAAAAATTATTTTTGGTCATAGATCAACAAAATTTGGTCCATTTTGAAGTCTGGGCAAAAGTTTTGGAATTATAGGCAAAAAAACTGACCCAAATCGGCTGTAACTCAAAAACTAGGAAAACATGAATTTTTTAAATATTTTTTTCATAATCGTCATCTCAAAATTAGATTAAAACTATATTTTGGCTACAATCGGAGTTAAAAAATTTTTGATAAAAATTTCTATATTTTAGGGATAAAAAAAATTAATTTTGTTGGAAAATTGGTGTAATTATTTTTAGCCTTAAATCATACATATATGGTCACTTTTGAGTTACGTAAGGCTCAGAGGACTTTTTTTTGTCTTTAACGCAGTTTTTAATAAAAAATTTTTTAGGTGGTAAGGGGAGTGTTACTTATATGGCTGAAATCCTTTACTTAACAGCAAAAACGAATATGCGAAAAGAAACAATTCCTCTCTTTTTAATGCAGATTTTAATAAGTTTTTAATAAGATATATTTTGGGGAGCTATGGGGAGAGTTAATTATAAACGAAGTATTGAACTTATTATTTACTTAACATCAAAAATATATGCAAAAGAGTAGTTAAGAAACGGTTGTTTTGTGTGTTGAAATATCTATTATACTTGAATTTGAAATATCTCACTTATCATTGACGTTTCAGCAAAAATATACAAAAACTGTATAAAGTACGGGTATAGATTTCGAAAATGAAATGGCCACCCTAACTTATTGATTATAATAATGACTGACAGTATAACCATTATACCTGCTGAGTTTATGGTTCTGATAATAGTAGTTGACAGGACCGTAATCATTATTTAAAATAAACGTGTTTTCTTAAGTCCATTCTACATTATACTTTTTTCAATACTATCCAACTCTGACGTCATTTCAACTTTTGATACTACAGAATATAGTGGGGGAAAAAATTAGAGACAGTGATAAATTTTATACCTTCCATCTCTTATTACTTTTCATTGCCAACTTAAAAATTTTTAGGTTCAGATGGCAGACAACAATTTGTTTATAGTAAACCAATTTATAAATATTGTTTAATTGTGCTAAGTTTATATTTAATTATATGATCTAAATAAACTTCTTATCAACTTAATATACTACTAAATGTTAATTTGTAAACAAAAACTAAAAAGTTGGTGTTGGTACGACTGAAAAGTACAGAACTGTCAATCAAAAATTTGACCGGAGGTAGTTTTGGATCCAAAACTACCTCCTCAAAAATTGGTTTACTATAACCAAATTGTTGTCTGCCATCTGAACCTAAAAATTTTTAAGTTGGCAATGAAAAATAATAAGAGATGGAAGGTATAAAATTTATCACTGTCTATTATTTTTTCCCCCCACTATATTCTGTAGTATCAAAAGTTGAAATGACGTCAGAGTTGGATAGTATTGAAAAAAGTATAATGTAGAATGGACTTTATATGCTATTTAGAATGAAATGTATATACTCACATGACATTCATCCTCATTTTTATCAGGCTTATAGGACTGGCTATATTTGAATTATAAATATAGGCATGTTTAAAAATAGTTTTGTTTTAAAATCTTTATAGTCTATATTAAATACTTCAAATTTGCACAAATAAAAAACATTCATTGTTTGCAACAAAAATAAATCCTAGCAACTTCAAATAATTATACATATGGCTAATTTTGTATGGAAATTCTATTCCGCCTTCTTCCAACTTTTTAATTTAAAGATGTACAGTCGGCACTATATTTTTCGAATAAAAGTCGTATATTTTATTTATTATTGTTTTCGACATAAAACTATCTATTTTCTTGAAAACTTGTAAATCGGGTCGTTCGCGCTGCTGATTTTTGCAAACAATGATACGTTGAATTGTTCTGTATGGAACACTAGTTAATTCTGCAGTTCTAAGTATAGGTTTGTCATTACCTTCCGAAACTAACTTTTTATAAACGTTCAGTATCAGAACTTTGCAATCTTCTGACAAATGACATGTTTGTTTTATAGCCCCGTCCACATTTTTGCACTCCAAATCACCTTGCACAGATTCACTATTTTCGGTACAGAAATTAGGAATTTCTTCAAAATCAAATGGTCGCCAAAGAGCCGTGTTGTTAATGTATACACGCTATGAACATAGAAAATTAATTAGCAAACAAGTATAACAACCCCTAAAATTTAGAAACAATAGGATTATAAGTTTGAAATATATCCTTAATGGTTTTTAAGAAACTTCAATTGAGCTAGTGTTACATCTATTCGAATTAAATTAAAAATTCCCTTAATACCTCTTATATTCTTTTTAGTGCAATAAGTCTTGGGATTACTGCCATAAACCCATTCCCGCATTGTTAAGCTTTTTAACAAGAGTGGCAATTTCATTTTATAAATACTATACAAATGAGTGACGTTTAAGGGTGTCAAAGTTGTTGGAGTCCAAGCCTCAATTTCTGGGAAATTAGAACGACCGTAAAACTTTACCGGCAAAGTACAACTTTCGTAAAAATTATTTGACATCCTTGGTATAAGGGTTTCTTGACTATATCAAAGAAATAAAAAAAAAATAATAATAATAATTATAATATACATATATCATATTTTCGTTTACAAATGGTGATTTATTTTTACAATAATGTATGTCGGATGTATCAGTGTTATTTGAGATATGTTTATAATATTGTTTTGCAGTATGTCAGCCTATACATTATTATTTGAACAATATTTTACAACATTTGTGTCCTAACCTAAATAACATTTGGATAAAATATTACATTTATAAATGGAAGTCGTCATTTTTTATAATCACCGTATATTTTATAAGGGCATTTATTTGGAAATATTGTAATTTGTATCATACACACATATATATGACACTCTTAATTTGATGTGATGTGATGTGAAGATTGGATAGTGTAATATCTTCAATTTTACATATAATTAAAACTTTATTTACAAAAACTATTACAACTGTCAAACAGCGTCCGTTTCCATGATACCCAAAACAAGTTCATACAGACATATTTAGGATCTAGTATGTTTCATATACTACAACCCTCCCCGTTTATTTATGTTTTACCCTTTACAAATTAAATGTCCTAATTAACTTGTTTACGGTTAATAATTTAATCTTACAGGTTGTTTTACTGTTCTTTTGGAACGCCTGGGAGAAGGAATATATTTTGGCACTGATAGCGATTTCTTTTGACTATGGTTCGCATTATCATTATCAATAGCATCCTCGAAACTATCATTTACAACAATATCTTGTAATTGTTCTTGAGATAATGACACTGATCGAATCTGATTAATATGACGTTTCCACTGAATGTGTGAATTATTTAATCTTGCTAAATAATGCCTTTTCCCAAAAGTTTTTACAATAATAGCTGGCGTCCAGGACGCTTTCTTATTTCTATAATCTCTTACACTAACATGTTGTCCAACCTGGAATGTTTCTCTCCTTTTCCCCCCATAATTATTAATTTGTTTTAATTGTTTTTCTTTAACTCTTTTTAATATTTGGGGTGAAACATTCGAAGTAGGCTTATTTATTTTTAACAAATCAAATCTAGTTTTAATGTTTCGTCCGAACATTAGATATGAGGGACTAACACCTGTTGTTTCATGCGGTGTTGTTCTATAATCTAATAAAAATGTATTTAACAATATATTAAGATCCATTTTTTCGTTATCTAATAACAATTTGCATAACGATTTTTTTGTTGTACGCACAGAATTTTCTGCTGCTCCATTCGTAGATGGATTACAGACAGAACTAAAAACATGTGAAATACCATTGTTTTTTTAGAAAATTCTGAAACAATTCGCTTGTGAATTGTCTTCCGTTATCGGTAACAATTATCCGGGGTAGACCAAATTTGGAAAATAAATTTCTTAAAGCATTTATAGTTGCTTTAGCTGTTATTGAAGACTGCTATGGAGGACTGCTGTGTGTGGGTGTAGGTCAGTGAACCTAGATGTTTTTAAAAATTAATATTTAATGTGCTAAATGTTGAATATAAATCTAAAAATTTGTCGTGCAAGTCATCATATATATCGTTATCTATTATATTCCGTAAGTGATACTTTTTGAGTAATATAATTAAATTAAAACACATTTTTATTAAAATATTTCAAAGCAGCTGTTTATACAAGCACGAACCAAATTGTGTCAGCAAGGCGGAGTTGCGCACGCACTCCAAATATGACTTAAATCAGTGACCGTAAAACGGTTATTGCTGTCATTCATTTAATTAAGGAAATTTCTAAGTAATTATCAATAAACATCCATATTATTTATGTAACCGGCTAAATCCTATAGTGATTTACTTTCTGAACTGCAGTAGGGGAGTAACCAGCTCTAATCCTGTAGGTGATGCAGGTTATGTGGGTGATATGTGCTATTGATCTGATCTACTAATAATTTTTAAATATTTTAAACTCAAATTTTTATTATTTTATTTATTTATCTATTTATTTGTTTATTTATTTTACTAAGTATTATTTTATCTATTTATTTACATTTTAACTATTTATTTATTTATTTTTTTTTACGTATTTTAAAAATATCTATATGTATATATGTATGTATATGTGCTTGGGTATGTATATATGTATGTTTATTATTATATTCACTTATTACGACTGCATCCACAAACTGCATCTTCATAAGTAAGCCCGTACAGCGTCTGCCTCCAGTGGAGCGGCTATATGGTTTACATCAGCTTAGGATACAGCTAGCGGAGGAGGAGCACTACTCCCAACGGTAGCTGATGCTATGCGAACACCAGTTGCACTGCGGTGTAAAGGGCGCCGTACTGCCAAGCATTTTAGTACTGCGGCCAAGTGCTGCGATCCCTGGAGTTCGTTCGATGTCTTAACCTTGTTTTGCCTCGAATATTAGAACTTCAGAGACCAAGATAGTGCCATCGGTAACTGTGCAATACTCCTGGCACTAAAATATATCCTAGCACAATTAGTCACACTATATTTCCATTTCTAAGACAATGGAGCAGGAAAACCACATTCTGCCTAAACATCTTCCAAGTCGCCGCAACAAGGAAACACATTTTAAAATGAAAATTTGCACCTGGAATATTCGGACTCTCCAGGACAACCCAACATCTAACAAGCCGGAAAGAAGAACAGCTATGCTTGCTAACGAGCTGCAAACATATAACATAGACATCGCTGCTATTAGTGAAACACGCTTCCCTGAATCTGGACAGCTCACGGAGATAAAGGGGGGTTTCACCTATTTCTGGTCCGGACGTAAAGTTCATGAGAAGAGAGAATCGGGCGTTGGCTTCGCTATCCGTACGTCACTACTCCCTATTATGGACAAGCCCCCAATGGGGGTCACAGACAGGATCATGACAGCTCGTTTTTGCTTAAAAGCTAGTAAATACCTGTCACTCATCAGCATCTACGCTCCTACGATGCAACATGAGGAAGAGGGTAAGGAACAATTTTACGCAGACTTAAGGCATGTCCTAGATAAAGTTCCTCGAACAGATAAACTCCTACTCCTTGGTGATTTTAATGCTAGAGTAGGCAGAGACACAACAAATTGGACCAACGTAATCGGCAAGCATGGCACCGGAAAGTGTAATAGCAATGGCCTTATGCTTCTTACACTCTGTCAGTCCTACGGACTAACGATAACCAATACCATCTTTCAGCTGCCCAACAAATATAAAAACACATGGATGCACCCAAGGAGCAAACACTGGCATATGATAGATTACGTTATTACGAGGAACTCTGATATCAAGGACATAATAATAACAAGAGTTATGAGAGGCGCGATCTGCGACACAGATCACAGACTTGTAAGATCCAAATTAAATCTTCATTTCAAACGGGTTGACAAAAGACCTAAAACAATGTGCCCGCGAATGAACACGGATATATTAAAGGATTGCTCAATACGGGCGAAATTTGTAGAAGAAATTTCAAAATGCATACCTGATACCAACTTACATATCCGATCGCCGGAACAGCAGTGGTTAAGTTTATCAACTGAACTATACAGTACTTCTGCTAAATTTCTGGGCAAAGTTAAGAAAAGAAATGAAGATTGGTTTGATGAAAACGTCGCAGAAATCAAAACTCTCGTTGATACCAGAAAATCTGCGGAATTGAAGTGGCATTTGAATAAAACACCAAGTAACAGAGTTGTCATGCTAGAGCATCGAAGGAAACTAAGAACTAGAACAAGGGAATTAAAGAACAATTGGTGGACAAATAAAGCAAACGAGATCCAACAGTTTGCCGATAATAATAATTTAAAAGCTTTCTATCAAAGTCTTGTGAAAATCTACGGTCCCCGGAGGAAAATCTCAATGCCTCTGAAAAGTAAAGATAACTCTACGTTATTGTACACCCCGAATGATCTTCTCAATAGGTGGCGTGAACATTTTAATGAGCTACTGAACACGTCGTACCCACGAGACGATAGCGTCACTGAACTGCTCCCACAGTACCATGTATGGGAAGATCTGGATGCTACGCCAACACTCTACGAAGTTGAATTTGCTATCGATCGTCTGAACAATAATAGAGCACCTGGTTCAGATGGCATACCAGCTGAAATAGTAAAATATGGTGGAGGTGCGCTAGCTATTACGTTGACAAATCTAATTAAAAAAATCTGGGAATCCGGTGAAATACCCCAACAGTTCAAAAATGCTATCGTGCTGCCTCTATATAAAAGCAAAGGTAGTAAAAGTAGTTGCGACAATTATCGTGGGATATCTTTACTGTCATCAGTAGGCAAAGTTCTTTCCAATATCTTGAATGACAGATTGAACACTATATCTGAATACCACAATCCAGAGTCTCAAGCTGGTTTCAGAAAAAATAGAGGATGCAACGATATGATCTTCTCGCTCCGTCAGCTACAAGAGAAATGTACAGAGCAAAACCAACCGCTCTATATGTGCTTTGTCGACTTTTCCAAAGCATTCGACACAGTGCCGCGAAACATGCTATGGGAAGTATTGAAAAAATATGGCTGCCCACCAAAAATATTACATCTGTTGAGAGAACTCCACTGTAACACGAAAGCTTGTGTGTCTTCGAACGGAGAGTTTTCCTCTGATTTCTGTGTTACAATTGGCACAAGACAAGGATGTGTTCTTGCGCCTAGTCTATTTAATATCTTCCTAGCAGCGGTACTAGAGATAGCCTTTTGTGACTATATCGGCGGGGTCCATATTCGGTATCGCACAGACGGCGGTCTGCACAGACTATCTCGCTTCAAGGCTGTATCTAAGCTAAAGTACGGCATATTTCAACAAGCTTTGTACGCTGATGATTGTGCGTTAGTATCAAATAGTCCTGAGGATCTGCAAGATGCAATAACCCGCTTGGCTACCTCAAGCACACGGTTTGGACTTAAGATTAGTCTGTCGAAAACAGAAATCATGGCCAGACCTACTAATGGTAATGCAATACCAGATTTCTTTATTGGCGACGAAGTGTTGAGGATCACGAAGACCTTTAAATATTTAGGTTCTATACTTTGCTGCGATGGTAATCTGGACTTGGAGATAAATAACAGAATATCTGCTGCTGCTAGAGCTTATGGCATGCTACGAAAACGAGTTTGGTTAAACCATGATCTGAGCTTGCAAACTAAACTGAGCGTGTATAAATCTGTCATAATACCTACATTGCTATATGCATCAGAAACATGGACCCCATATCGACGGCATATACGTCAATTGGAAAAATTCCATCAAAGATGCCTACGAACAATTTTGCGTATCAAGTGGCAAGATCATATAGATAATGTACGAGTACTGAACGAAGCTCAGGCCTGCAGTATCGAATCGCTGTTAGTCAGAAATCAACTGCGATGGACTGGGCACGTTGTACGTATGTCCAATGACAGACTACCTAAACAGATGTTATATTGTGAGCTGCAACAAGGTCAACGTAATATTGGTGCTCCTCGAAAGCGGTACAAGGATGTTCTCAAAAACAGCCTTAAAAGTACAAACTTGCTGACTAACAACTGGGAAACCCTAGCAACTAACCGCAACTGTTGGAGAAAATCGATTCAAGATTCAGTTGCTGCATACGAACAAAGCCGCCAGCAGGCTGTGAGGGCTAAAGCAGCTGCAAAGAAGAACAGGATATCGACGGGAGAAGGAGCGTTTCAGTGCGATATATGTGGCAAAAGTTTTATGGCCAGGATTGGGCTTATAAGTCATCTCCGTGCCCATGAACGTAGAAGAAGAACTACTTTATAGACTATAGAACATCCTTTATATGTATATGTGTATGTGTGTATATGTATATATTTGTGTCTTTATGCATATACACATATTATTATTAATATTTATTTTGTGACTCCCTTAGTCGGATACGATGTTGGGATTATTATTATTATTATTATTATTATTGAAGACATTAAAATAGTTTCCAACCATTTACTATGAGCGTCAGTTACGATCAGAAATGTATATCCGTTAAACGGTCCCGCGAAATCACAATGTATACGTTGCCACGGTTCCTCTGGCCAATTCCAGGGAATTAATGCAGTTTTTTGCGGACTGTCTTGAAATTTTGTACATATTTCGCATGATTTGACCAAATGTTCAATATCTGCGTCCATTTTTGGCCACCAAAAGAAACTTCTAGCCTTACTTTTCATTTTACTTATTCCAAAATGAGAGGAATGAAGCTCTTTTAAAATACTTTCACGATATTTAGGCGGAATTATTAATCTGTGACCCCAAAATAAACAATTCCCTTCCGTGTTTAATTCCATTTTTCTAATAAAATAAGGTTTAATCTCGTTTTCTACCTTATTCGGCCATATATTATTTACGTAACTAATTACTTTTTTTAAAATATAATTGTTATTTGTTTCCGCTTTAATTTCTTTTAATGTTATCGGTATTCCGGACTCCGCAGTTACAAAATTTAAAAATACTGTGTCATTTTCTTCATAATCTTCAGTATTTGAAACTGGTGCGCGCGAAAAATAATCTGACGGATTATTCTTAGATTTAATGTATTCAATATTGTAACTGAATCCCGACAGATAAATTGCGTAACGTTGCAGTCTATTTGCTGCTAACTGGGGAATTCCGACTTTTGTACCGAATATTGAGACTAACGGACGGTGATCCGTTACTAAAGTGAATTTATTTCCAATTAAATATTGCGCAAATTTTTTAACACCATATACAATAGCAAGCGCTTCTTTATGTATTTGCGAATATTTTTTCTCCGTTTCCGTTAGTGTTCGTGATGCATATTCTAAAGGTTTTTCTACACCGTTTTCATAGACGTGTGATAATATAGCACCTAACCCCTCCGGTGAAGCATCAACTGTTAATTTTAAGGGTACTTCCGGGTTAAAATGTACTAGAATAATCTGCGGATGCTAAAATATTTATAATTTTCTTAAACGTACTGGAACATGTTTCATCCCATTCCCATTTACTACCCTTTTTTAGTAGTTTATATAATGGTGACATTACCGTAGATAAATTAGGGCAATATTTCCTATAGTAATTTATTGTTCCTAAAAAAGATTCCAGTTTTTTTACATTCGTCGGCATTGGCGTATTTTTAATACATTTTATTTTTTCCGGATCAGTATTCAATCCGTTTGAATCTATCATAAAACCCAAAAATTTTATAGAATTTTGAAAAAAACTACATTTTTGTTTTTGTACTTTTAAACCGCAATTTTTTAAACATGTTAAGACCTGTTTTAATCTAAACATATGTTCTTCGCGATTTTTACCCGTTACGCAAATATCATCAATAAAAACTACCGTGCCTTCTATTCCGGCTAACACTGTTTCCATAATTTTTTGAAATTTAGTCGGCCCGATAGATATTCCATACGGCAACCGATTATATCTGTATAATCCCTTATGCGTAACGATTGTTGTAAACTCTTTTGATTTTTCATCCAATTCTACCTGTTGGTAAGCTTGTTTTAAATCAATTTTAGAAAATTGTTTTCCGCCTTGCAATTGAACAAACAATTCTTCAATTTTAGGCAATGGATGTTTGTCCATCTGTATGTAGGGATTAATTGTGACCTTATAATCCCCACACAGTCTTACTGTGCCATCCGCTTTTAGCACAGGAACGACGGGTGTTCCCCATTCCGAATATTCTACTTTCGATAAAATCCCGCAATCCATTAACCGATTTATCTCTACTTCTACTTTCGATTTTATTGCAAACGGTACGGATCGAACTTTGTGAAATTTAGGAACTGCATCCTCTTTCAAAATTATCGAAATTTTCCCTTTATTAAACAGTCCTAAACCTTCTGCAAATACCTCTTTGAACTCATCACCTAACTCTTTTATCTCTGAATATTGCATAAAATTTAATTCAGCTATGCCTAAATTAAACTTTCGCATCCAATCTATGCCTAAAATAGGATTTTTTGCGTTTTTAATTACATAAAAATCAATGTTTTCATTTTTATTGTTGTATTGCATTTTTACAGTAAAATATCCTAACGGTATTATTTCATTGCCATCGTAACAACGCAAGATAGTTCGGGTTGGTTTTAATCTATATTTAGAAAATTTTGTTTTCCAAACTAGTTCAGGACAAGCCGTGATACCTGCCCCAGAATCAACTTGTAACTTGAATTCTATGTTATCAATTTTAACTTTTACCATATAATTTTCATTTAAATTTGAATTCATATTAAACAGTGGTATTTCATTTTCAACAAAATTATGATTTTTAACATTATTTGCTAACTTAATTCTACATACTTTTTGCAAATGACCACTTTTCCCGCAATTTTTGCACTTATAACTTTGGTAACGACATTCCGAATGCACATGATTATCATTTCCACACACCTTACACCTCACCTTGTTGGCTGGTCCCTTCTGCATGATGTGTGTCTTCTGCTTCCTGGAATGTATCGCGTAAACATCCAGCGGCTCGGTCTTCACCTGCGTCGCTGGCTTATGTTGGTTGCTGTAACCGCTGCCGGAACTAACACCTTGTTCTGAGTCGATTTCTGCCTGATGATGTTCATATGCAGCTTCCACTGATTGCGCTGTTTCCAAAGCTTTAGCCAAAGTTAATGTTTCTACATCCTCGCGGTACAACTTTACTTTAGCTGGTCCTTGGTACAGACCCGTCACAAACTTATCACGTAAAGCTGTCTCTAAATGAATTCCAAATTTACAATCTGTGGCTAATTTGCGAATTCTTGCCGTCCATTCAGTCAAGGATTCACCACGTAAACGAGCACTGTTATAAAATTTGTCCCGTTCGTAGAAACCTGGTTTTATTGGCACGAAATGTTTATCTAGTAATGATATAAGGTCCTTTAACGTTTTACTTTCCGGTTCGCTCGGTAAACACAAATTTTGAACTAATTTGTATGCATTTTCATCTAATGCACTTAATAAGATTGCCTTTTTACGCGTTTCCGCCACTTCATTTGCGATAAAAAATTGCGTAAGTCTCTTTACAAATATTGTCCAATCGTCTTTTTTGAGATTAAACTCTCTAACACTACCAATTACTGTTACCGGTTATCCCATCCTCGTCGCCAAAATGTAATATCTTCAATTTTACATATAATTAAAACTTTATTTACAAAAACTATTACAACTGTCAAACAGCGTCCGTTTCCATGATACCCAAAACAAGTTCATACAGACATATTTAGGATCTAGTATGTTTCATATACTACAGATAGACTAAACCACTGCCAGCTAACTTTCTTGGAATACACATTCTATCTATTGCGGTGTTGACTGAATGGCTGTTGTAGCCTGACACTTGGATTCACGTAGGTTAGTGTAACACCATTTAATGATTTTTAGTGTGAACATAATTACGTTCAGCATTAATAAAATAGCTACTAATAAATTTATGAAGACATTTTAGCATAACTCCAATATTTACTGAATTTTAAGAAATTTAACTTTCTACTATGTTTATAAATGTCATCGTAAGGCTTTCAAAAATTGAAATATCATGCATAAAAATTTTGACAGCTACAAGTCTTTAACTTACCATAAACAGACATGAATCTTTAAGTTACTTTACCTTTTAGGGACACAGCAAAAACACTTCGTGTTACTATATCCGTATAACCGGCTGTATTCTGTATAATAATGAGTAGCATATCTATCATTTAAAATGATTAGTTAAATTTGTTGGCATAGTAAATATATGGTTGGTAGTGCCTAATTGTTGCCTAACACATTTACTCTATGGGCATTGGAAATAGTTTTCATTTTACATATTTTCTTCTGTTTTATTCTTTATGAACGTTGACTACATAATGACAATTCGCACATTGTTGCTGCATTCTAGAAATGTTCCCTGAAGCCTTTACACTCCGAAAAAATTAAGGTTTAACTGTAACATCCACGATAGACCACTCCGGCTTTGGAATGGTAAAAAATGGATATAACACGTTTCTTCTGATTATTTGGTAGGGTGTTATGGACGCAGGAATTGAAGTGAAATATTATTGTTAGTACTTTTAATGATTTGATGTTGACTGTCTATAGATTGGTTGATAACTGATCACTGATCGCACCAGAAGAGCATTTAAGAGTGTTTGATGATGTCAATGGAATCCCAGTTTTCCAAGTGTGAGCATCGAATCTGACCATATAAGATGCAGATGTTGCATTTGTTACATTAAACAAATTCAACATAACTTTCTAAAAATTACTAAAATAGTGGCCGATGTAAACCAATAAAAAATAAAAAAAAATTTTTTTTAAATTAATTGATGAATTTGTTACGTAATATAAATTATTTGTTAAAATAAAATGTTTGTTAAAATAATTATTTGTTATATTTATTTATTTTTTCTGGTGGTCGTGGAGAAAGTTGGGTCTGTGACTCGGCTGGAAGAGCTCGTGGTTCCTCACGCTCGCCTGCGGCTCGCGCTCTGATTCTATAACCTTGTTACAGAATATACTAATACCCCATTATGTATTAGACAGGAATGTTTATTCTAACATCGTCTTGGTCGTCCTGGATCCATCCTATTTATATTACCAAAATCTGTTCTCCGATCTTCTAAAGCAGAGTTTCCCAAACTCTACTTTACGGAGCATTTGGTGCTCCGCGAGCGTTTATTAGTGCTCCGCGATCTACTAGTGTTGCTATATATATATATATATATAGCAAATGATAGTACTCCGCGACGAATTCTTCTCGTGAAAAGTGCTCCGCGGCTAAAAAAGTTTGAGAAACTCTGTCCTAAAGGCAGGGTTGCGGCATGTCCAGTATAACCGAAAAAACAAACGTTCATTTTTTTGGAAGTGCTTCGTGAACGAACAAGTTTTGTGGGTTTCGGTTATCTTGGAAGACCCAAACAGTGGATTGTTGCTTAGCTTCCGGTTCATATGAATAAATCCAAGTTTCGTCACTTGTAATGATTTTGTATACGGATTTTGCAGTGCCTTGGTTGATTTTTATTAGCATTCTCTTGCACCAATCAACACGAGCCTTTTTTTGAACTTTGAAATTATGCGGAATCCATTGGAAACAGATCTTTTTCACAGCTAAATATTCATGCTATCTGACGGTAAGTCGCATGCTAATCTTCTTCTATCATTTTGCGCACAGCATCGATGTTTTTTTGAATCACAACCGATTTTGGTCGACCTTCACGAAATTCATCACTGACGAATGCACGATCACGACGAAATTCTTTTCTGATGGTGCTTCATTACCAAAAGCTGAACGAAGCGAATCTATGCATTGTTGTTGAGTTAGGCCTTTACTAAAATCCTAAAAAATCATCCAACGAAAACCTTCACGAGTAATATCCATTTTTTCACAAACTTGTTTTTTTTTTAAACAGTGAGTGTTTAACTGTCAACAAACTACTCGGTCAATTTATAAACTGCCATTGATTTCACAATAACAAATGTCAAATTTTACGAATATTTATGACACATTTCAATATTGCCATCTAGTGGTCGTTTGTAAAAACATAAAAGGTAACCCTCGTAAGACCAAATAAATAAATTTAAAAAAAAAGAAGGAGGCTAGATAAAATGGACCTAGGAAAAGATGGATAGAAAGACGGAGCCAAGAACAATACCAGGATAACAATGGGAAAACGCTATAGAGCTTTTCCAACTGATAATAATAATTTGTTTTTCATTCTGGATGTAATCGCTTCTGATCCTGTTAGCGCTAAACGAAGCAGCGTTAAGCGGCGTGTAATAACGTCTAAAATTAAAATTTAACCTGTTCAAAAGTTCATTACGCTATTGTTCCGTGACTCATTTGTGTGAAAAAGTAATTTTAAAAACAATGGCTTGTGTAATTGTTCTATTACCTACGTCAAAATTTTGTCATAAATATTTAATCTCTAAATTGTAGACCCAATTCAATACCTTATCGATATGTCAGCTTCAAATTATATTAAATTAAATTTATTTGTTTAAAATGTATGTCGACTACTATACAATATTTCGTTGATCAAATAATATTGTTTGTTCAGTACGTATGACATTTCTATTCAAATAATTTGTGGAACTGGAACATGAGTATATTGTTTACATAAAAAAACATTTGTCGGTTACTATTTTAAATTATAAGAATGTTCATCACAGTAAAAAGCAGGGGTATTACAAAATTAAACATTTAGAGGTTTTTACTAGAACTGGGAACCGAAACCGGTTTTCGGGTAACCTGTTTTCGGATACCCGGTTTCGGATATCTGGTTTCAGATACCAGGTTGCGGATACCCGGTTTCGTATACCAGGTTCCAGATACCCGGTTTCGGATACCTGGTTCCAGATACCCGGTTTCGGATACCTGGTAATGGATACTCAGTTCCGATCTTCGAATCGTCCTACCGTCTTTTTTTTGCACAACCCTTTTTTGCTCATCACTTTTTTAAGATACCTGATATCGGATACCCTGTTTCTGATACCTTGTTTTGGAAAATCCTATTCGGTACTTACATTCGATTTCGAATGCTCGATTCAAGGGTCGGGTATTCGAAACCGGGTAAATATGGAATCGTTTCTTTTTATGGAACCGATTCCGATTCCGGCATAGTCAATTTCTGACAGCACTAGTTTTTACCGGACAGAATGTAAAAGACAATTGAGGAGAATGTTTCTAAAACGTCTCTTGCCCATTTTACAAAAGTTGAGAGTAACCATAAATAACAATTAATTGCAATTATAAATTACTTAAAATTACTTCTTTTTTTTTAAATCAGCCATTTATTTTAGGTTTCTAGGTCAGCTTGGAAAGAAAATATGGTTCATTTTTTCAAAAAGGTTGCATTAATGTTGCCAATAAAACAATAATATGATTTTTTTTTAAATCAGACAAGAGACGTCTTGGAAATAAGCTGCTCAATAATAAAAATTTACTTGTATCTTATGCTTACGTGTATTAATGCGCATGAACATCAATAACAAAAACATATTAAGAATCTATGAATAAGACATTGTAAATGTGGAAGAATTTTGCTATCTTGGTGGCATGATTGCAGTCGACGGTGGTGCTTCTACTGATGTACAACATCGTATCCAAAAGGCAAGACAAGCACTTGGCATGCTTAACACAGTTTGGAGATCGCACCATATTACCAGGAACACAAAACTACGTATATCTGTAACCAACGTAAAATCCGTAATGTTATACGAACGTGAGACGTGGAAGGTTACACAGGATATAATCACCAAACTGCAAGTATTCGTCAACAAATGCATGCGTAGGATCCTTTAAATAAGATGGACGGACAGGGTCACTAATCAAGAGCTGTTAATACGCTGCAACTCAATTCCCATAGACAGAAAAATCAGTAGACGCAAGTGGAACTAGATTGAACATGTACTAAGAAGAGACCCAAGCAATCTAGTAAGAATGGCGCTAGATTGGAATTCACAGAGGAAGCGTAAAGTCGGTCGCCTGAAATCTACCTGGAGAAGAAGTAACAGCGACGAAATTAAAACGGATAATAAGGCGTGGTCCGAAGTAAAAAGACTTTCAGCCAATAGAATCCGATGGAAGCGATTTGTAGAAACCCTATGCTCCAACTAGGAGTGATGGAACTATATATGGAACAAACTTACAACTGAAGGGGTTGATGGATTAAGGCATCTATAAAGTATAAGGATATATGGTGTTAACTAAGATTTTTTAAAACATAAATATATATAGTGGATAAGCACCTTATTTTTTAGAAGAAGTCAATTGTTTTTACAAACGATGCACGCTATATGCAAATACATTGTTTAACAATGCGTTTCATAGTGAATTGCGTCGGTTATGACAATCAGACTCAGTGGCGCACGCAGGCAGGGGGCCCGGGGGCCCTGGTCCCCCTTAAGAAGGACTGAAATGAAAATAAAAACACACAAACACACTAGAAAATTTTAAAAATAGAGATGAGGACCTTTTTTTTTAGGTCGTCACTTGTATTTTAGAAGGAAGGACCTTTTTTTAGGTCATCACTTTATATTTTCTTAATTTAAATAATTTTGTCTTCCGCCCCCCCCCAAGAAAAATTCCTGGGTGCGCCACTGGTCAGACTGTATCTCATATTTTATTATAATGGTATCAGTTATTTTTCAGTTCTCTCCCTTTTCAGAGATCGTCTTACTGGAATTTTCAAAAAATAATAAATAAAAATTTAAAAGAAAATAATTATAAATGAACAGATAAAAAAGCTATTATTGCTTAGTAGATTGATCCTTACATTAGCTATTAAAAGTTCAAAGACAACTAACATTTGTGTTTTTGCTTATGGGGCATTAAAAGTATTTTAAAACTGTTTGCCCCAATCCAGAAAAAATGTTTACATTCTGTCTACAATAAAACGAAATGTTGATGTTTGTGTGTCACTTACATCTGTTAAGTGCTAATAAGGTTTCCGAGTACTTTTAAAGTATACACAGATTTACGTTTAATTTTTTAAGACTTAAATGCGGGCTAAAAATAACGTGTTTCCTCCGTAAGAAATCAACAAAAACATCACAATTTTTGGTAATGACTTTAATTTGTTAGATTAAATTATATTAGCTTAAAAAATTGAAGTTAATTTTTTTATATGTTTATTTTTTCCTGTAAAAAAATACTAAGTGAGTTTTTAGTTAGAATCTTTCCGTAACTCTCCAAATATTATACTAACCAGGGGCGAATACAACCGGCGGGCTACCGGGCATGTGCCCGGTGGGCCGATAACTTAATGGGCCGGTTCGGCCAATCATGAAAAACATGATAAAACATTAAAAAATAGAATAAAAAAATGTGGAGGTTACAGCGTTAAAAATTATCTATTAATATCTCACATATAACTGAATAACAATTATTCATAATGTGCCAATTCAGTAATGAACAATGAATACTATTGATTTGATGTAGAAACAACAAATAGTAAGTTAATATAAAAATGATGACTAGCGAGCCGACATAACAATGTCGGCTTGTGGTGAAGTGAAAATATTGCGATAAAGACGTTTGGTTAGATGCCGCAAGTGTTTAATAATGTGCTGCTTGCTGTTTTTATTGAATTATTCGGTTTTGCTTAATACTATAAATAGCTTACTCCTTTTCACTAAATTCACTCAGTTTTATATTGACATTTGGTTTGGTTTGGTTGAGCATCTTACACATACATTTATTTATTTATTTATTTTTTATTTTAACAAATTAGGTACATCGACTACGGGGTCATTAGTACCTCATGTCGTTAGTTACAATTAATTGTATTTATAATTAAGTAATTGTATCTATGTAGGTTAGTAACAAGTGATAATAGTTAATAGGTATAATAATAATAGTTATAATAATAATAATAGATATATACACGTACATGCACACATATACAAGTATAGTAATATGTGAGTGTTTTTCTTAAGGTGGATATTATATTTCTTTTGATAGCCCTGTTTCTGTCAAGAATCTATGTATCTTTTCCCTATTTTCCGGGTTGTCGCCCAGGACTTCTGTGAGATCTTTCCCGAGTTTGACTTTAAGTCTGATGGCTTCATACTTCTGGCATTCTAGGAGCAGATGGGGAACTGTTTTTGCTACTTGGCATAGGTCGCAGGTTTCTTTGTTTTCTCTAAATAAATAGCTCTGTGTGTAGCCCTGGTGTGTCCTATTCTTAATCTGTTCATCAGTATTTGTTTCTTTCTTGTCTGTTCTGGTTTCCAGGGCGATAGGTCAGGTTTTATGTGTCTTAATTTATTGTTTTGGATGTTTTGCCAGGTGATTTCCCACTTTTTATTTATTTTGCTTTTAACCCTTTGGGTACATTTGACGACTGAGACTCGTCATCTGTATGTATAGCCAAAGTTACAGTTGACGAGTCTGACTCGTCATTCGAACTTAACAATTTATACGAGGTTATTATCATGTACAGTAGTTGCTCGCACTGTGTCGCATGAAACTGCTCGCATAGTGTCGCTCCTCACCACTCCCCTCCACTCCCCTCCTCACATTTCTTATTGTTGAGTTGGATCAAATGGACCCGTACTCAAAGGGTTAATGTCATTTTGAAGATCCCTTATTTGTATTGATGAATTTTGTGTAACAGGTTCATTAGTGGCTTCTTTGGCTGCAGCGTCTGCCTTCTCATTCCCGGGAATACCTACGTGAGATGGAACCCAGGCAATTGTCGTTTCTATGTATATATTTATTATATGGTCTTCAAATTTACTTCACATACACGAAGAGATTGACATAAAAATAAGAACTAATTTTACTGAAAAACGGTTAAGGAAAAGTTGTTGATAATCCTATTCAAAATTTGCAAAAGAAATTTGAAATTGAAACTCACAATAGTTTTCGATATATTGGTTACCAGTTAAGAACAAATATTTCGAAATATTGGAATGTTATATGCTGATATTGCACTTTTATCTCTTGTAAAATTTGACAAGCTAAGAAATGGAATACCTTCAAATAGGTTAACAAAGCTAGTTGAACTATTGAAAATTTTTAAAGAAAATGTCAGCAAAGATCAATTACATGAAGAATTATACAATTTTGCATCAAATTGAAAGATTTTAAAAAATATCTAAATAATTTTTGCTTCTCACCATGTCGACGAAACAGTACAGGAGAACGATGAACAAAATGAAGAGGAAAATGAAGAAATAGTATAAATTGTGGAAGAAGAGATAGAAATTAAAAACAAAAATAGTGAGTCATTTTGCAAGACCTGTATAAATTGTATTCATTCAAAAAAATGTGTTATTATTAGGTATTACTATTATTTTCTACTTTACTCTTGGGCCGATGTCGCAATTCGCCCGGTTTAGTTCTACCTATCCACCCCTGATACTAAGTGTTAACTGGAAAAATGAATAGAACAAAAAGATTTGTTTTCTTATATTAAACAATTTGTTGTATCCGTTTTTGCTATTAAATGAATAATAAGTGTGATATATCATCCCTTATTAGGTGGGATCTTATGATAAAAACTTTGAGCTGTAATGTCGTCACACTAATTTGCAAACGTCCTGACATCAAATGAACCATGTCCAACACGCTAACTCGAGAAATGTGGTCAAACAAGATATTTTTCCAGGCCCACTGCAAAAAAAAAAGAGTATATTAGTTAGCTACGATGATTGGTTGGATCGGACCCCGCCTGAAATTTTTTAATTTAGTTCACATATTTTCCAGGGCTTTTGTTTGCTTAGATAGATTCTGTTTTTACAGTGAGACCTCGTCTACTGAAAAGTCGTAAACTAGTAGACCGTAGTAGTGGTATACGCATGCGACGTCAGACGTCAGCGGCGCCCTTCCCTACATATCCAGAAAAATTTATCATATTTGATTTTGTGAACTATTAAAAATAATTGTTTTCGTAAAATGAGCATTCCAGAATAATTAAACAAAAAGCAGAAATTCATAACTTTATGACATAAATTCTCAATTTTTTTAAGCAACAAATTTTTTGTCTTATATAACTGTTATTTTAATATTTTCTGAGGACTATTATTTTTTTCTTGGAGACCGGCCCCAGGCCGAGGACCACAGTTTCGGAAACACTACCATATGTTGTGCCAAACAAAGAATGGTTTTGATGTTCTACTGTAAAATTGAACGTTTGGGAGTTAGTGCATTTGCAAATTAGGGTAACAATATATGAGCAAGCCTATGAGCCACCGCCTGGTTACGCTCTGTAGCCCTATCTAAATTTTGTCACCGTACCAAATTACGTGAAATTTTTTGTGGATATCGTCTTATAATTGGCTGAGACAGTACAACTTAAGTATGAGTATGAAAAAAAAAAAAAAAAAAAAGGTAAACATATAGTTTTATTTATATACTAGAAGACAGCTAGGTTGGTATTTTTCAGATTAGATTATTTTTATTGAATTTACTTTTTTTTTATAGCAAATTTAAACTGTAATAGTTGTGCTAATATTAGACTAACATAAACAAATAAGATTTAATAATGCTTGGGTATATTGCAACATTCTTTATCTATTATCACTTTGTGTGTTGATAACTAGAATATTTAGCGAATACCATCTAATTAGTTTCGAAATTCCGGTAGTTAAGTATCTCTTCTATTACACAGCTGTGCAGTGGAGTATCCAGGACTCATGGTTAGGGGGGGGGCACTTATGATGATTATCTTTAAGAAGGGGGGGCATGCGGCCCGCAACATATTTTTTTGTGACCCGTCAAGCAAAGGTTGATCAAACTTACATGGGTTCCCTGGGCTGAAAATTTTGGGCATAAATACGTAGTTGGCACGCGAATGTAATAAACGAAATACAATTTGATGATATAGATCAGTGTGTCTCAATATTTTTGACATCATGGATCTCTTGTAATGTTTTTTGAAGTTGGCGAACCCCTATCAAGGCTGTCCATATGCACATTCAAATATAATATATACACTTGACTTGCCGAATTTCATTGGGACACTTTTCCGCACCGTATAGTCCCGATATTTCGCCAAGTGATATTTAATTAATTTTCCCATCTCAAAAAATTTCTGGCTGGTAGACGACGAAACGAAAACAACAGTGAGAAACTGGATGATACCTCTTCAAATATTCCATACTTTGCGGAAGAATGGGGGTCCGGGTTTCTCCCCTGGAAGAAAATTTTTGGAAAAGGTATTAAAATAATTGCATTTTTTGCATATTTATGTCTTTGCGTATTTATTCTTTAGTATGAAAAATGGCCTGCGACCCAAATGAGATTGATACCTGCTGTAGGATATTGATGTAGATATCAAAAAGGAAAAAAATGATGATAATTTTATCCTTTACTTATAAAAATATTATGTGCCTCCAGTGCCCCCCCCCCTGAATACGCTAGTGCAGCTGTGTATTAAGATTTTTAGTTTAAGTTTTACAATGATGGGTCACAGGCTTAGGTTGTTTTATTCCATCAATTTTTCTCGTTGGAAGTCATGTTTATAAACAGTCTTTAATTAAACTGTGTAACAACTCCATATAACTGTAACAGACACAACAAATGTATGGAAAAATGTGAATAATTTAATAGTCTAGCAAAGTCACGTATGCCACATATTTGTGAATATTTTTAGCCGTACATGAAAATATTTAAATGGCTGCTCACTTAATTAAATTCTTCTAATTAACATTCATCTGATAAAGATGAACATTTTATTGATATTTCCTTTTATACCATAGGTTCTCAAACACTGTATATATAGTTCATTACATTTAAAAGTGCAGTATATAAGGAGATATGAGCTATTGACTTTGAATTGGTTTAGCGCGCAACCAAGTTTAGTAGTTTTGAGGATATATGTAAAACATATAAATATTATATAAAGTACTTTTTATGTATATTAATAAAATTGGAAGCTATATATGTTTATTATTTTTTTATTTTTGGTTTTATAATTGATTTCTACACGTTTCAGATGATTATAAGGCAATATCCGCAAAAAAATCAATTTTTGTCTGTCTGTCTGTCCGAGATTCACGCAAAAACGGTTTGACATATTTTCACGTAATTTGGTATGATGATAGAGTGAAACCAGGATTCAAACATAGGCTATAAGGCATATCAACAGAGCCGCAGTAAGGAAAACTTGCGCTAGGGGCAAAACTGTGTTTTGGCGCCCTTGGCAAAAAAAAGGTGGTCTTCACTTCCCAAAATCCAAGTGATGAGTAAAAAAAAGGTCTTCACCTTCGCAATGTGGCGCCCCTTAGTGCGCTAGGGCACACATTTTTCTACTTTGAAATAGACCATAGTTAAAACTCATGTCCACTGAAACAAGTGTTATTATGGACACCAGGAGGTTGGTGAAAAATGGATTGAGCGAAGAGTAAAGGTCATTTTAGATTATATTCTTCACTAAATTTTCAAACTTTTGACTTCATTTAAACTCTTAGAACTTCTTTCTGAAGTATTAGCGTCAGCTTCTGTCTTTTGTTACTTCTCGCCAACTTCACAATTTGATGTGACACATAAAAGTTTGGTTATAATAACCAATTTATAAATATCTTTTAATTATGCTAGTTTATATTTAAATATAATAATACCAGTATAGGTTTTATTTACAAAACACATCTCAATCAGGATTATTATAAATGCCAGAAAAAGTAAAACAATGCAGCATAAAAATAACCTAAAATTCGTTCACATGAGAATGCATCGATACATCAAACAAAATAGGATAGAAATAGTTCCAGAAGATGTTGTTGATGTCGGATACCATTGAAAGTTAAAAAAATTAGTAGTTCTTAGGGGACAAGTCTAGGTATGATGTAAAACAGATTTAGGGCCGGTTTCTGAAAGCCTAGTTAACTAACCAAATAGTTAGAAACTGGTTGCTATGGTTACTTATGGGATTGTTATATTGTAACCAGTGGCGGAACTACCATACCGCCAGACCCCGCAACGTGAAAGGTTTGGCGAGCCCGAAAATTTTGAGAAAATTAGTCGCGTTTTGTACTGAAAAATAAAGAATTTACTTTTCACTTTCAACACATACATAAAAAAAATAAACATTTTTTAATAATTTTCCGTTACAAATGGTAATGTTCTTCAATGCTTAATGAGAAAATCTCTAAAATATCAACAATGAAAGAATTTGCCGAAATTTTAATAATTATATACCTCCCTGTCGGTCAGTTTTCAGATGTAGTTACTGCAATTTTATTATTTTTAACACAAATTAAACAAATTAAAAAAAAATAAAAAACTATCTACGAAATTCTACTGAGAAGAACGCTTATAAGCAGTTCACTTTTGTAAGAAAAAACTATGGTCTATATCAAAGTAGAAAAATGTGTGTAAGAAGATAGGAGCTGTTCATCCTTGCTTCGGATTGGTTTAGATCGTCATCCCTATTACACTGTAAAAATATTGTTTTTAGGCCAAGTTGACAGATGTTCAGTGTCGTACTTTGGAAATATATATTATTTATATTATTTAATTTTTCTCATATATTTTGTTATTATTTACATATTTAGACTTTTATTTATATTCTTGGCGTAGATTTTATGGAGAAAATTCTCCATGTAATATGTTTTTACGCAGTTATATATTTTTTAGGTTATCTGACATATAAATATTTTTTGACACTTGATAATTAACAGTCAAGAGAGAGGACTAATGTGAGGCCAAAAGACAGCCCAGCTGATTGTGCCCAAAGAAGAAGTTATTGATATAATTTTTAGACCTTCATATATACATATATTTTTAATTTTTATTTACAATAATTATTTAAATAAGAAACTTTAGCTCTGAAGATATGTTGTTTGCTTCATTGCTTTATTTAAACTGTTTTAGCCAACTCTCATTTTGTACATATATAGTACATAATTTTTAAAATTAATATTTTTTTAACTTTTTCAAATTTCGCATTAAACTGAATTTATGTCGTATAAATAACGTAAGTGTATTATCTGCCTTGTTTATTTCAATATCTTATTAACCTTTTTATATTAAAAAAAAAAATCGTTTGCTAACCCAGTTGCTAGGCCCATGCCCTAGTTGTAACTTATTTTAAGTTTCCCGCTATACTGTATTTGATCAGTGTAAATCGTACTCGGTTCGCAGCGCTATCTACTTTTTTCTACTTTGAAATAGACCATAGATCTTGTTATTTTGGTTACTTTTATAGTGTGTTATTGACTTTAAATGTTAATTAAAAATATTCCTTATGCTGTAAAAACGACTTAAGTTTGATAAGGTTATGATCATTATAATTAAGATATCAATTTTTCATTATGACATATGTCAAATGGATCGACATTTTAAAAAAGTGACATTTTTTAATACCAACATGACATAAAGCTTCAAAGGTGCAAACTATTGAAAACAAAATTTCCTTTTAGTTTGTTCTTACAAAAGTGAACTGCTTATACATAATTTATCGTTGTTGAGCATTGAGGCTGAAATTGCTCAAGAAATTGGCATTAAAGACTTAATTAGAGATTTTGCTAATTTAAAATCCAGAAAGAAAGATTTAACATTTTAAATTGATTTATTTATTTATATCTAGTTTTGTTTTGTTTTGTCTGTTTCATTTGTTTTTGTTTTATATTCATAATAAAATATGTATTATAAAGTAAAATGATTCTTTGTGTGAGAAGAATCCAAGGTTAAATTTCTTCAAAATTATGGGACGCTAGATACGAAAAGAAAAAAATCACATAATTAGTTGGGGGCCGATCTAATTTTTTTTTCGGGGGGAGGGCAAAATTTGTAGTTTCGCCTCTGTTTATAACCGAGTTTTACCAAAAGATTAAACTCAGCTAAGCTTTCAGAAATCGGCCCTTAATAGACAACAACATCTGAAATTTCAACAATTGGAAATCGAAAGACTTCGTAGAATTTTATAAACTAATAAGAACAAGTGAACCGAAATTATAGTAAAATTTTGATGGTTGGACATTTCAAGTGACATAATCTCTTTTTTATGTATTATTTTTTTTTTTTTAGGAAACACTCTTTTTGCTACTTTATTTGTAACATATATTTTTAAACGGTTTTTGCATTTTAAAAATGTGTACTGCCAGTAGAATAATACCATCGATGTAATATATTGGAGGATATTAAGTTCTCGGTTAGGAATCACTCTGCTATGCATACTAATTTAAATATTTTAAACATCTGTCATTGATAACCTATTCTGACTTATCGCTTTTTATATGATTGAACTTTGTACTCTTTCAATACGTTATCACTATGTACATATAGACAGGTTGACGAATATACCTTATAAACTTATCATAATATTTTTCACCCGTATTTATATCATAAATAGCCATTGTTAAATAAAAAAATAAAAATAAAGTGAATTAACTCATTGATTTTACTCATCTAGCTGGCTGGTTGTCTCTTTTCAACAGCTTCGCTGGGAGATAAGAAAGTTTTCTTAAAAATTATTTTCCACGGTTTTAGTTGTGAATCCGTCTCTGTCAATATATTTTTTTTTTTCTTTAAAAATAGAATAAATTGAGTAACTCACTAATAAACTAATGAATAACATTCTTTATTAATTATTTGATTAATTATACACGATGAAAGAATCTTTTGTGAAAGTACTCAAGGCTGGAAAATTCTAACAAACACGACCATTAAAATCTCTGTTTGGAAACTAATGGGAAGCTTCCATTGAGAGATTTAGTGAATTGTACAACCTGTATTGGTTCACCACCTGTCGGATTGGTTTAAAATTAATTGATTTACCCAGTTAGAATTAAAATCGAATAAAATATAATTTAGTATAGTTTTTTGTTAAGTGTTCTGAGTATTAGAGCTTTCTTATTTCGTTACTTCACTCGTTGGGGGGTCGAACTTTTATTAGACAAATATCAATAGACCATATTAGTGTGTCGTCACATACATGTGCTGCCATCTGAGAGCTGATTCCTTTTGAAGTTTAAAATACATGGGACATTACTTTTGTTACCTTAATTTTATAAATATTTTCAATTTTGGAGCATAAAATATGTATTTTTGATAAATATATACTAATATATACAGTCCAGATACTTTATATTATAGAAAATTCAAATAAAAGGAATCCAACCGCGAGACGGCAGCACTGAATTCCAATTTGTGACGTAGTTACTAATATGGTCTATTCCGGCAAAATATCTATAAAAAATAAAATCTAAGGAGCCGAACTTTAATACGAGTTATTCTGGTGTTGAATGCTGAAAGTTCATTGACAAACACACGTATTCTACAGATATGATTCAAAAACTGTGTGATGTTTGCATGGTTTTTTTGATGTTTATGAGTACAATAAATAAAATAATATTCTTTGCACTATTCAAAAATGGTTAAAGATAGCCACATGCAGTTGGAATTTTTGGATTCGCCGTATATTATATTCGCCCATGAACGTATATCAAAAACGAAATACGATAAAGACCTGCGGTTGAAAGTTTTGATCATTGGAAGTCCTCGGCTGCGCTTCGGCCTTCAAATACAGATGCGGCCGAAAAAAATCTACTTTTGGTCATGGTACACAAATAACTATTTTAAATCGTTTTTATTCGCATTGTTATATCTATTAAAAATGGCGTGAGGGATTTGATTCTGGGGGTGAGTGGAGGTGTAATCTAAAATTCTAGATTCTAGCTTGAAAATTGTAAGTTAGAAAACTGTTATTTAAGTTACTATGGCCGGTAAGTAATCCAGTTACAGTCCCAAAGTACAAACATATTGCACACACATGAATTTAAACGGTTTCTTTTGAAGTATCGGCATGGTTATGTTCCATGTTGTACATATATGTTTATTGATGTCTAAACCTATCGACCATATATGTGTTTTATGTGCGTTAGGTGTGTACGTGACTTAAGGTGAGATCTTGAGCACCTTGTATTAAAATAATCTTAAAGGTAATGCTTAATTCTTCATCAACATCATTCGCTGTAAACTTTGGGGTGAGCCTACCCTCCTTTAGGATACGTCGTCATTATGTTATATTTTGCATGACCGTCAATAAAATTCTATTCCGAGGCTTTTGCACTCACTATTAGGTTGCGCTGCCAGCATTGTAAAGTAATACTATATCTCTTTTTCGGGTTTTTACAAATTCAACTTGAAAAATGTTACCCTAAGGAATGGCATGTGTCTTGTAGGGCGTAACTCATATTTTAACACCAACCAAGGGTAAGATTAAGGATCGGTGACAAATATTTGGCTGCCTAATGAACTAAAGATGATTTTAAGATTCTGTTTCGCTTGAAAATTAGCTACCTAAATAAATACTAAAAAATACAGTATTTATGATTTTAAACTTATTATTCTGATGTCTCAACTAATATAAATAAAATATTACTTTACATATCGTTGCAATATGTATCTTCTGTAATGTTATCAGAACATTCAAAGCAAAATGAACGATAATACTAAATACATATTGATAATGATTTGATAATAAAATAATATCGTCGCTATTAAGGTTATTTTGCAAATTATAAATCGAAAACCACAATATTAACTATGAACTTTAAGTAAAATCTGAAGGATTCATGTAAATTTTTCTGGACTTAACAATTCTGGAAAAGTAGATTTTTTCTTTCAGGCCTTTACAGGAGATATGCATTGTAATTTTCGAAAAAATGATCTACCTATTCTTTTAGAAGACGTTCCTGCAACAAATATCACCTCATTTTCACTGAATGATATTTAGTTAGCTCGATAAGTCAAGTGGGTTCAAACTCTTGGCCAGTACGATCCTCCGACTTAACCCCGCCAGATTAATTTTGGGGACACATGGAAGAACTTGTCTATACAGAAAAGACGTCAAGACGATTGTTACAGAGATTTTTTTCTTCAGAGGATACTGTAGCTAAAATTTTTTAGAAAATCAATTTTGTGAAAATGTTAAATATTTAATAACTGGTTAAATGAAACATTGTCATAATTTTCAAATTTTAGGGAACGCTACCGACACTGTTTGACCGTGTTAAATTGTGTACGAGGGTCATTCAAATATAAATCGAATTTTTTCAAAAACTCTTTATTCAGTTAATATATTTGTACATAAGTACACACATTGAAGTAAATACAAGTTATTTTCTACATAGTTTCCCAGAACACCTAAGCACTTGCACCACCAAATTGGCGGCTTTTTCATTCCCATGTCATAACTCCAATGTCCCGGATCCCGAATAAATTGTAATCGCACGACAATTCGAGGTTGTCAGGGAGACGTTAAATGGTACTCCAGTGCAACAGGGTCAATTCCTTTAGGGTTACGGCAGCGATGTGGAGCCTCGCGTTGTCGTCGAGTTGCAACACACTGCGAATTAGAACATCACGTCGTTTAGAGCGATATGCTGCTTTGAGTTTTTCCAAAAGTTCGTAGAAGTACACAGCATTAACTGTCCTTCGATCATGGAGAAAATCGATGAACACAATTCTCTATGATCTCAAAAACCGGTGACAATAACCTTGCTTGCAGAAACAGTGTTTTTACCTTCACTGGACCTGTTTCATCTTTCCATTAACACTGCATACTGGTCCGATTCATTCCGCGTTTGTAGTGATGTACTCACGACTCATAACAGCTTAGAATGCTGTTCAAAAATATCTCTCAATATGCTTCGTATCGGTTCAAAAGTTTCTGTGAATGTGGCTTCGGACACGTCCCATTTCTTCTTGATGAAACGAGAAAGAAACAGCTGACAATCCGGTGGCGCAAGTACTTAGATGTTCAGAGAATCTATGTAGAAAAATAAAGGTGTATGTAATGGAGTTTTTGGAAAAAATCTTTTATTTGGAATTCCCAAATAAAAAACGATATTTATAAAATATTACTTTCAATAATTCATAATTCTACATCATTTTCGAATCAACCCTATGTTGAACACAAACACCCTTGACGTTTGGAAGATTCCTCCTGGAACAAATAACATAAAAGACGATGATTCTATACTTTAATTCATCTGAAGCATTTTAATAATACTCCTTTGAACTCCACTTAAGGCTAAATAACTTTGTCTATGAAGTCCTTATAAGCTAATATTATAATTTAAGTTTTATAATTTTTAGTTATCAATTATTTTGAGAAGCGAAAGTGTTAATAACTAAGGTCACTTAAAATTACCTGGTCTTTTTTCAAGTTCACATTTTTATTGTAAAATAATTAACCTATTATTAACAAAAAGGCCAATGTAATGTTGTAATTTTTTTATTTGGCAATAACATAGTCTAATTTATAAAATTATTTGTTATTGTTTTTTTGCAGTGTGGTAAATTAAAGTCACATGATTACAGCGTACTTTAATATGACCTTGCCGTTGATTCATTAGAAAATCATGCAATGATCAGTATTTTCCCTGTCTTGTTATATAAGCTTCCGTTCTTAGCTACATGAGAACTGCATTTAAAATGATATCAGAAAAAGTTAATTGTTTTATTATTTGTTAAAGAATTATTTTACAGGAAATTAAAATTTAATGTCTAACAGGCCCGTAACTAGGGCGTGGCAAAGTTTGTGCTCGCCACGGCCGCAACTGTGTGTAAGGCGCAAGTTTTGTTGGGAACATTAGTTAACTTTTTTTCCCATTATCTTATTTGGATTCCCTTCTTTTAATAAAACTTTCTTTTAATACCCTACATGAAATTTGATTTCGTAAAAATAACTTATCAAAAATGCCTTTTGTACTATTTCGCTTCACGCCAATGTGCATTACTTAATATTTTTCCGATTTATAGACAAAAAAATAAATAAAATAAAAAAAAAGTAAAATGATGGATTTTGCTTACAATGTTATCCGTATATGTGTTTAAAAATTAAATTTAGGATTTTACTTTAATCATCAATCCCTAAAGGGGTTCTAGATTCGGGGTGAATTATAGGACCCTTTGTAGCTTCTGTCTTTGTTGTACTATAACTATGTTGTACTTTTTCGCATTTAGGTGTCATTTTAATATCATTAGTTTCAAGATCATTTCCTTTTGACCGTTTTTTTTTTATATTTCACCCCTAAATTGCATTTTTTATATTTCCCTAAATTTCATTGGTACATTGGTATTTTTTAGTAGACAACTGAAATTCGGGGACTATATTTCTTCCATGACGTAAGCAACCACTAAGAAGAGATTTCTCGAAATTCGACCCCTAGGGGGTGAAAACGGATTTCTTAATATCTCTTGATGAAATAACGACTTGCTTTTTACTTACTATAGTTACTCGTACGCATGTATAAAAATGTAATTTAGAATTTTACTTCAGTCAACACTTAACGGGGCGAATCTATATTAAATCAGGGCGACTTATATAATGTTTTGTAACTTATTTGTTTGTTGAGTTATAACATTCCTTTTTGGTATATATATATATTTTTCATAATCTTTAGAAAGTCTTTTAAACGCTTTTTTTTATCTATAAAGGGGTAAATAAGTATATTTTTGATTAGATACATGGAATTCCGGGAACATATTCCTTCCATAACGTAAGCATCGAACCCTTTATATTTCCTGTGCTTCTTGCATATAGGTGACTTTTTAAAATCTTTCGATAGTGTTGTAAGTTTTTTAAATTTCATTCCTAAAGAATTTATTATTAGAAATAAGAAATTGCAAGAGTACATTTCTCGATATGACGTAAGAACTCACTAAAAAATGATTTTTCAACCCCTATAAGGTGAAAAGGAGTAATTTTTTTTTTCACGGATTCCTCAGTATCTCTTAGGACAGATGAGATATTGACTAGGTTTTTGCTTATAAAAGTTACCCGTGCACATGTTTAGAAACAAACTACGAATTTTACACTAATGAACCTCTAACGGGGTGAATCTACACCTGAGGAGAGAGTCAGCAATGTGATCTATAGAGAACCATGACTTATAATAATTGCACAATGATGGCAAACCGTCAATAAACCGTAGCGAAGCACGGGTACTCAGCTAGATTTAGTTTAAAATTATTTTTGTTTTTATTAATCCAAGAGTTTCCGAAAATAAATAAAAAAATTATTTTGGGAAATACAGTCTCAAATCTATCAAAAATTCGTTTTTTGACATAAATATTCATCATCGAGAAATTTCTTCTGAGAAAGACTTCTGGGAGAAATGGTAGGGAACACAAGTTTTTGCAACCTTTTTTTTCAAAATTTAAATTTATTTATTATTACTATTTTTTCCCCTGAAATATACGTTTATGTACCTGTATATTTTTCAGGTGGAGTCACTGTATTTTTCCTAATTACTACTATTAGTACATATATTTGGGTCAAATATATGTACATGCATGCCAAATTTCAATTCTTTTGGCTACAATTTTTACTGTACTTCAGTCTGTACTGACAGACATATGACTTATAAGATATGACGGTATAAGAATATCTTTATTTCATTTACGAAACTATACAGACGGGTTTTTAATTCAGAAGATCAATTTTTATTGGTGGGATAGAAAATTAAATATTTAACTGCTCAAGCCAAAAGTGCCTTTGTGAAAATGAAAACATTCTTATGTAAGAAAATGTAAATATCAATAAGACTTCAGATAACAAAATTCTAGTTTTTGTCATTTTGCTGTACCGTATGGAGACATGTCGAAATTTGATTTGATTAGGTTATGTAAACTCTGTATCAAACTTCCGTGCCCCTGAGCGTCAAAAGTACCTAGAACACGTCCAAAAAAGTACAACGAATTCCTTTGTGTTCTCGACAAAAACCAACACAGAGCGGTCTAGTGTTTTGCGATCTGCTCGGCTGATTTGCGTGATGCTGTCCAAACTAGTCCAAAAACGTTACACGGTGTGTTTCATTACGCGACACATTACAAGATCGATTATCTAATGTACACACAGTTTGACAATCCCCTTTAGTTAGTTTACTGATAAAGAACAATTACACAGTCATCTGCAAAAAATACAATTGAACTTGTTTGTAACGATCACGGATATAATGATTGCATGGATATAGCGAACAAATGCAGATACAAGCTTAGGTTCCTAGATATTTCATACAAATTTTCATGGTTATAATTAGTGAACGGACAAAAAAGTCTTTCTAAGAGATATGCTAAAAACATTAATATCATTGAGTTATATATGACCCCAAAGGCAAGTGGTGTAAAAACGATTTACCGTGTGAACTGGACAACACAGCCCACATACACTGCCTACCGAATACTCAATGTGGAAAGTAGATGAGAGCACAGCCCGTATTGCCAACAGTGGAGAGTCATTTTCCACCAAAAGTTCCAATAAAATCTACCAGAATTCTACCAAAAATTGACCGAAGTATTGACAAAACAAGTGATGATCAGCTGTGGCCACCTCAGAACCGACTGCTGTTGCGCCATACGAAACAAATAGATACCTTTTAACATGTTTCAAAAATTTGACACTAGAATTTCACTTTTGCATACGCCAAGGGCTCCATGTTATAACGAAAAGAAAAAAAAAAAAAAAAAAACATTAAAATTCAAATAAAAGTTATTTTACTTTTATGGTGTACAACATCTTTCTTCAAATATTTTGTTTCTAAATATTTCTCTGTTTCGAAATATTCGCAAAAAACTTAAAAATGACTGGAGGAAACTTCTACTTTCGGTTGATCGATTTTTATCAAATGGTGGCATTGATGTCAAATACTTAAATATGTTTCATAAAAATCGGTTTATCCAAATTTGCTCTACACGTGTCCACGGATCGTCAGACATACATTTAGACAAATAGGCAGACAGGCAGACAAACAGATAGATAAAAAGACAGACCGACAGACATTATGCTAAAAATAATCAATACGTTATGTAGAGACCTAAATTCATGAACATTCATTGAAATATCGAAATTTTAAAATTAGTATGGTTACACTACCATGAGTTCAAAAAGTAATTACATAAGGGTTGGCTATGGAAAACTAAAATAATGTCTACTGCAAGCTTTAGAATTAACTAACTGTCATAACTATTGTTGTTGTCATAAGTTGTTTATTGTTATATAAATCTTGCAGTAGACATTTTATTTTTCCATAGCCAACCTTTATGTAATTACTTTTTGAACTCATGGTATAAATCCCTTATATATCCCCAAGTGATGACAAAAAAGGCTTTTGGACAGATTATATAATTACTAGGTTTTCTACTATATACTAGATTCAAATTTCAGTCACTAGATCAACATCTCGTTCTGCCAGATTTAGAAGAAAATCTACTAAGTTGGCATTACTGATCACAGCTCGATATCAGCGCCGTGTCAAAAACTAGTACAAAATTACAACCCCTTGTCGTTTAAGAGCGGCGCACAACCCTATAGTCCTCAATAGTTTCTTATACAAAACTAATAATCGGAAATAAAATTAATAACAACCTATATATCAAAATTTGCAGCGAATTTTTATCTATCTAATAAGATATTTTTAACTGTAGAAAAAACTGTTAGGTAGTTGTAAATAAGCAAATTGCATTATAGACGCCATCTTGTAAACCAATCGACGGATATTTGCGTACGATGCGGCAAATTGTACCTAAAGCTTATAATCTACAAATATGATTCTAGCTATTTTGTTGTATTGTGATAATTACTTATAGTTATTGTACTTGGTAATCTATTTTTGCCGCCCTCTTGAATCTGCCGCGGTTTTCAAAATTGGTGTTACGGGCAAAAATGATGTATTTTCGTGAAGAATATGTGTACCAAGTGCCATTCTATTATCTTTAAGTATAATATTTTTCGACGATGGCTCTAAACTATAAGTAATTAAGTCGAAAAAAAATTGTATTATTTGAACATTTCTACACAAAACTATATAAATATAAAAGTTATTCGAAACCCACAAATAGATTTAAAAAATTACAGAACAATATCGCTGATGTATATTTTTAAGTTATTGAGCGATAATATTTTTACAATAAATGTTTCTACAATTAAAACTATCATATGAGATAAATACAAATTCGGTGCAAAATTGGATGTATAGGTTGATACTAATTTTATTTGAGATTGTTAGTTTTGTATAAGAAACTAGTAACCTCCGAGGGTTATACGCAGCCTTAAGAACATTTTACCTACATTCGAGTTTCGTTAGACGCAAAAAGGTTATAAGAGCCAGGGTGGAGTTATTAAACATCTTTAATTTTTCTTGTTTATTTTTAATATTAATCCTTACCTTTTGTGATATAAATATTAATATTTCATGTAACTGGACAAGTGTTAGTATGCAGAAAACATGTATCTTTTATTGCTGCCCTTATAAAAGCTAATAGAATTCATTAAGGCTTAAACTAGTAGAATGCAGCGTAAATATTTGGATGCATACCACGTATGAAATGATGCTTGTGGTACATGTTGATGACTATTTTTACACAGCTCATTTCACCCCAGGCAGCCTTCACATTACTTCCTTTATCCCCGCTCTAAATATAACAATTTTACTCTTTAATGCACACATTATAATGCCTTACCGTAAATATTACAAGGAATTACTTAATTCTGAAGAAATAAATAGTCTACCATAGTAAATTTACACAAACAATTGATACTTGTGCAGCCCTTTGTATATTGTGAAATAATAAACATATTCTAGTTAGTTTAGATTTTATTGAAATTATTTTTAGGTGATATTTGCCAAAAAATTGCTAAACTTCTCCACCGTATTTCCTAAAAGGGTGTATGCAATCAGAATGTTTTGATAATTTTTTCGTTATATTTCGATAATATATTCAAAAGTTATCGAATGAGGACCTTTATTCCGATACATAAAAATAATATTATACAAGAGCCTTCTTCGACCTATACTAACTTATGGAAGTGAATCTTGGACACTTACACAAGAACAAGAACGCCGGCTGAAAACCTTCTACGAAAATTTTCGGTCCTGTCCAAGAGGAATATGGAGAATCAGAAGAAATGATGAGCTGCGCGACCTTTATGCCGGGTTTATATTGGTAGAGTAAAAGAGCTAGTAAGTAGCGCAAGTAACTAGCAACTAGTTACTATCCCTGTGTAAACAGTTGACATTGTGACTAGTAGAGTACTAGCTGCCAGTAGTTGGGCTAGGATAGCAGCTAGCTCGTCGACGTATTTACTAGCTACTGTCTTTTCCCCCACTACGCAAAATTGATTCATTTCAAATTGGCGGCAAGCGGTAACCTGTCATAACAAATAGAAAAAAAAAAAACATATCAGGTAAATTACAATTTATTTACATAAATTGTGTAACATTGATTTATTAATTGATGATTTTTGAAATCATCTGTGAAATAACTGCTTTTAATACACGAAAAAGATGTTGTAGACCAGTGTTTCTCGACCAAAAACGCACCGTGGACCAGAATAATATATAATTTTCTAACGCGGACTACTAATAATAATTGTTGGTTTATTTTTTGCATGAAAACAAATATATTTAATGTGCTACTAAACACATTTATTTTATTTGTAGAAAATCACAGAAAGTTTACAGAAAATAAACAAAATATAAATTATTTACATAAAAAATGTGCAAAATAAATTAAAAATAAAACTGCAAAAAACACAGATAAAAACTTTCGCGGACCACTAAAATTTTTCTGGGGACTACATGTTGAGAAACACTGTTGTAGACTACAATAACTATTTCCTGTGCCTAGGAAATAAAGCGTTAATTCCAATTTTATTTTTGCTGGAATCGCATACCTTATTAGTGTATCAGTTCGTTGTATTAATGGACTAACTAAATTTAATAGCCTATTAAAATCATCTGGTGTCATTCTTAAACACAGTCTGTACTCTTTTTGATCTTCCACGGCTTCCATGGGTAGTTCTTCTATCAATCCATTTTTTAACCCATTTTTGTTTAGGCTTATATTTTGTACCGAATACTTCAATAAGACAATCAATTATTTCCTCCACAAGAAATGATGTAATTCAAAATACCACTTTTTTAATGGCATCACGCCGGCGACGATGTATATCCACCTTCATAAACTATTTTTTGCAAAAAATAACACTGAAGATGTCAAATGTGTTTTGACACTTACTATCCAGAAAATAAGATATGTATGTCAATTGCGTATGAACACCTACTATCCTGAAAATAAGATAGTAAAGTAAAGCGCGTAGTACTTGCGCTAGTTACTAGCTCTTTTTCTCTACCAAGGTAAACCTGGCATTATAATGAACCGGATGTGATTGGCTTCATAAAAAGTAATTCAGAATACGTTGGATCGGATACGTCATCAGAATGCCCAACAATAGAGAAGAGTATTCGATAGCGTTCTAGGTACAAACAGAACAAGAGGAAGACCTCGCATGAGATAGGTGGACAATATACACAAAGACCTGCAAAGAATCGATGCCCATAATTTGAGAAGATTAGCGCGTGACCGCGGAAGATGGAAATTTTTTGTGGAGGCGGCAAAAACTCTCTAAGGGTTGTTAAAGCCAATTGATTGATTGATTAATCGATTGACCTTTATTCCAATACTTTTTTTAAATAAATAATTATTTTTTTTTGTTCGAATATAGTACACCTGCAAGTAACTACAGCAACATTAATTTCAAACCAGGTAATTTTCTGATTTTAAAATTTTTTATTCAAGCGCCAGAAACAGGTGTTTATAAGCGCCAGAAATAATATTTCTACGTGTTCAAGTGCGTGCCCAAGAAGGCCTATAAAGAAGAAAATTCAAAATTTGAGAAAATTAGAAGAGTTATATTTTCGTTAGCAGTAAAATTAACGCAAATATTATTATAAGGCGAATTATAACCTTTTCATATTGTAAAAACTCAATATCGAAAATTTATATAACTTTCTCACATTTTAATTATATAAGTAAAAATGTTAAATGAATTTTTAATGTAAGTGTATTTATGCGATCGTAAAATTTAATAATGCAATTAAAGCGGTGGGTATAGAAAGCGAGTTAATGTTAAAGACAATGACTTGAACAAACAGTCTTTATAAATTTACATTAAGACATTAGTACGTAGCGAGTACATTGAGAGAACATCCTGTCAGATGCAAACAATTAATCGTAGGTTCAAGTTCAGGAACGGTCAAATGTCTCGGAATATTCATTCATCTTCTGTTCGCTTGATCTTGAACTAAACACAACTTACGACACACTTTATCTCAACTACATTTTTAAAACGTTGACTGCTTCTAAATTTTTAAATTATTCTTTTTAAATTGTGGAACATTTTGCCAATATATTTCAACAGATTACTCGATGTTTCTCGAGTTTTTGACCTAGTTATGTACCTCTAAGTTTTCGCGTCTTCATACGTCTTCATAGAATAATGCGCTTAAAATGACAAGACCAAGGCTCCAACAGGGATCAAAAGAAAATATGCGAAGATATAAGAATACGAAAGTGGAATTGGATTAATAATGTTTTACGTAGAGACCAAAAGGAAATTACGACGATTCACCGATAAAAATTAACTAAAAATGAACATAAAATTAATAATAAGAAAAAAAAGTGTCCTACATTTTCTAGTTAACGCTGCGGATCAGGCGTGTACCCAGAATCTATTCATGGTGAAGGGGGAGGGGGGGGGGGGTGCTCAGAAGGCAAATATTTTTTTTTTCTTCTTGAAAATACCTTTAAAAATGGTAATTTTCAAGATGAAATAATGAAAGCGGGCCGCGAATGGCTCTTTGGTCCGCTTTCAAAGTGGATGTTCCGGTTTAGTGATGCGGCAACAGTTAAATCGAAAACAAAAATTTTTAGTCTGGATTTAGTGGGACATCTCAAGCTCGTCAGCTTCCTCCCCCTCGGGTGCGTACTTGCTGTGTATAACCCCCAGAGATAAAAAGTTTCTTATACAAAACTATCTGAAATAAAATTATTAATCTGAATGTCAAAATTAACAGCTAATTTTTATCTGTCTAATAGGACAGGGTAAACTTATGTAGTCCGAGATGGGGTCTCTTGAACAACATTTTTTTTGCGGATCCCATCCCTACCCTAGGCATTTTACGTCGTTCTTGAGACTTAATTTCTGGCTCAGTAATCCCATAGGCACTACGTTATAATAAATATTAGTAAAAATGTATCGCTGGTTATTTTAATAAATGGTCTTGCGCATTTATAGAGATGAACATTTGTATTAGCATATAGAATAAAAAACATAAAATTAATAATAATAGTAGTAAAAAGAATTAGAAAAGTTACAAATTATAATACGTTAAGCTCATACAAACATTTATTGGTCAAATATTGGTCAAAATAGATCTTAATATAATATGTTTTCTGTAAATAATTTGCAGTTGAATAAAAAGAATTAAATTTTTCCTAATTATTGTTTAGTTATGTTAATAACTAGTTAGGTAACAACAAATACAAAAAGTCCTGACCATTTAGAATTTTTATTAAATGAGTTATTTGAATAAAAGCGAAAAGTTGGGGGATGTAAAATTAATGCCAAAATTGTTTCGCGGACCCCCAGAGGTCCGCGAAACACAGTTTAAGAATCGCTGTAATAGGATATAATAATTGAAAAAATATTATCGCTCAATTACTTAAAAGAGATACCAGACAACAATGTTCTGTAAATATATTTGTGGGTTTCAAATAATTTTATATTATTAAACTATCAAAAGCGAAATATTTAAGGTTTGATTGTACAGAAATAATTCAATTTAAATAATATTGCTTATGATATAAAAATTTAAGTATTGTAAAAAATTTAAACCCTTACATCATTAATTTATGATTATCATCATCATCACTGGCGCTACAACCCGAGTTGACAACCCGAGGTTTCAAGACCATGTTTACAATCTATGTACATTCAGCAGTAATATGGTCAGTATTACGTCCATTATTTAGCGTACACAGAGCAGCACCTACAGTATAAAGCCGGTTGCGAACGGCTAAACAGAACCTGTAATTTGTATAAATATTTTTACACAAATTATTTGACATAAGCAGTTGAACTCACGTCCGTGTCCTTGCTTGGCGGACAAACAGCAGATACAAGTGGCCACAGGCTTTTTTTGATCATAAAATGATATATTTAAAAATGTAGCCCGCAACGTACCAAAAATAAATCAGTAACAATAACGTAAATAACACGATTATATTTGTAAAAATGCTCAAGAAAACGAATGAATAAAAGCAAGATCAACACAAAAACACATTCAACGCAATGAAAAATATGGTTTTTAAAAGTTCAGTAGTTCAACTTTCAATCAACAGACGGCATAAGCACAATCAGTGCGTGTTTATACAGGGGTAATAGGACAGGCTTCCGTATAGTTCAAATGTTTAAAAACCAAGAGCTTTGTCAAGCTAATCTGTCCACTATAGAATTTGCAAATTCTAAAACCAATTTTGACTACAGAAAGTTAATATTCTAACGCAAGAGTTGGAATGTTATTCTAAAGCACTTATCTTTTTATGCATTTTGCGTGTATTTCATTCCATCACTTGTTATGGCATAACTATTCCATGCTTGTTGTCATTTGTTTTTGTAGGGTTACATTAAAATATTTGCAATGTTTACATTAAATAAATGCAACATAACTTCCTAAAAAGTACTAAAACAGTGACCGATGTGCGGTAAATTAAATTAAAATAAAAAAACTAATAAATAAAAAAATAAGTTTAATTAATTGATCAATTTGTTATGTAATATAATATAAAATAATTATTTGTTATTTTTTTTTTTCTGGTTGTCGTGGAGAAAGTATGGTTGTGACTCGGTTGGAAGAGAAAATTCGATGCTCGTGGTAAATTTGATTTGTTATTCCGTCCGTTCTTAGATTGTTTTAGACGCTAATAGTCTTTATTGTTGAGTTCCAGAATAATTAAGCAAAAAACAAACAATTCTATTTATTGCAGCAATTTAATAATTTCTTAATGACTACTCTACTGCCTTTTGTTAAATCCTATTTTTACAGTATAGAAAATCAAGACTTACTGCAGAACCACTCATATTTGCTGTAACCCCTGTTTTTATTATTTCCAATAACTATAAAGTTTACTTAGCAATCTAAAAATAACTTCATTTCTGCTGAAGCAATAATCCCCTTCACAATAGAAAATATCTCCCGAGACTTACGAACAAACTAAAATCAAATATTAATCCCTCCTAATTCAAACACAAAAATAATTCCAGAAAATGTCGTCCAATTCTGTCTAATTTACCACGCGGCAAACATAAATCCCTCTGCATCTATTTCAGTTGTAACAATACATAACAAATTTCCCCCGCGTAGTATATAGTATGAATACGTTATACGCAATTAATGGTCGTAAGTCCGCGAGACCGTAATCTACCTTTGGTTCATGTTATCAGTTACCGCTGAATGGTGGGAGGCCCGAGGAAGGGTACTTACTCCTCTATAGCTTCAGTCCGAAGAACGGCGCAGTGCTAGTTACGTGTGTTAGTGCAATATATTCTAATTTAGTTTGGTTTTGTGACGTGCGCGGCGCCAAAGGGGCTTCCCCGGAGAGTGCGCTAACCTCAACACGACTTACCTAGGTTATGTTACTTACCGGTTAGGATTATGTGCTTCAGGTGTGTGTTTTTAACATGTTATCTTGTTCAGGATGGATACAAACGTGATATTGATATATTTATATGACGTCAGTGATATCCTTGTGGCTTTGAACTTGAATATTAATGGAAAACAGTTTTTAGGTATTTTTATGTTGAATTTTTAAGTTATGACTGCTTTTTGTTTTGTTATTTTGTAGGTTATCAGTTGATAATTACTAGGTTGCATAATTTGAATGGAAATTTCGTAGAAGTGCTATTAACAAACATTACTAACAATTTGTACACATGAAACATTCCCATAACATGCTATTTACATTTTGTCGTAATCACTGTGTTAGATCCATTACCGTATTTTTTTCACATTGAACTCGGTTTAGTTTCCTATTAAAATATTGTGTTAATGTACGCAAAATATTTACATTTTCGTGGTTATGCGAATCGTATTAGTACTGAAATTAATTGACTGACTTTTTCGTCATATACTTTTTTACCGTATTTATCCCTCAAATAATTCAACTCCAGGATATAAAGGCGTATAGTTATTTAAGACTTCTTAATTACCACGGCTAAGAACATAGTCCATGTTGCACTATAGTTTATTTCAAATAAGAATAAAGTGTAAGGAATATGAGCTGTTTGACCTTATTCCTGATTGGATTAGCGCTTAGCCATGTTTACAAGTAAACAAATATGTTTGGTGTCAATGTTAACGGATAATTGACGTCTACCTTAGATGATGGTAAATTGGAACGTTCGAGGTTCTGTTACATTTGAAAACGAAACACCAACAATATATTTCGAGGTTATGGTACAACTAAACAGTTGGCAATATTTTAACAGATAAAAATATACCTAGAATTCCCTAAAAAATGGGTGATAAATTGACGAAAATTAGAACTTGACAATTTTTGTGTCAATTAATTGTTCAATTATTTGGCAAAATTTTTACACTCTACACACATCAATTAATTGAATGTCAACTTTATCAATTAATTGATCGATAAATTGAATCGTGTAAAACCCACTTCACATTGTGTATCGAAATATATGCTATTTAATTATTGCCCTAATAATTTTGTTATTGTCCCTGTAAATTTGTATTGAAACCTTTAGGCGGAACTAGATTTCGAAATCTAGTAATTTTTATCTATTAATTCGGACTTTTGGTCATTTTGATTAAACTCTGTAAATCATACTCAAATTGCAAATTCTAGATTAAATTGATTGTCATTATAAAATGTCCTTTTCATTGCATTTTAATTTTTTGTCATTCTTAATAAAATTTTCCCATTTATTTATTTTTTTGTCTTCAAAATATGTGAAAATGTAATAATATTTTTGACATATATCATTCGTTTCCATGGTTTCACTGTTGGAATTTTAAATTATCACATACCAGACTTGAAACATGAAATAACCCAAACTTTCCATTTAGTTCCGCCTAATTGTTTGGAATAGCCTGTATTTCATTACACATTTAGATATGAATATATATAACTCAGTATTTGCGGAGTGTAAATGTTACTCCAGTTCGGAAGTACTATATTTTTCTTTGTAATGGAGTATAGATACCTACGAAATCCTGATATGTGATAATTAATACCTAACGTCAATATTTAGGGTTTAGTAGATTTGACCAAAAAAAAAAAAAACTTATAACGTCACTCATGTGCCTGTCATTTTGTACGGTACAAATTGTGGCCTAACGGCTAGACCTAAAAAGTTGAAATTTGGTAGGCTGAGCGGAAAATTATTGAGAGCCAAAAAAAAAAAAAACGCGGGAAAGTAGGTACATCGTGGGAAAATATAAACAAATATGTATTCAACGAAAACATATTATTTTTCAATTTTGAATGAGATATTGAATAAAAACCTTAATGCGTGGATAAACCATAAATAAATTTTTTATTTAAAAAAATCCATTTTTCCAGAGGGGTAGAACTAAAAATCTAAAATGAAAAGTATGTATATTGATGGGAACCGAAATAGTACAATAGATTTTTTAATAACTAAAATTAACGATTGTCAAAAAAATTGTTGATTTGGACGTTTTGATGGTCTGTTGGCTTCTTATATTTATTCAATACCTACAAAATCCTGAAGTAAGTGAAAATTCACACTTCACGACAATTTTTATGTATATTACGATTTTTGTCGACTATAATATCATCAATTGTTTGGATGCCTAGAACATCCAGTTCTAAGTAAAAAACTTACTTTCCTATGCTGAGATTTTCCTTCTTAATGACTAGCTTATTTGGAAATCAAGAATATAAAAGTGTATGGAGATTTCCAGCTAGCCATCCATATAAGATTATTTTTTATCTTGCAAGAGTTCTTATGTTTTCTTCTTCTTTCGTCTGATGTAATATTAAAGTGATATAAAACGTCTTTATTACCCTATAAATTACCGTGGCATTTACTATTATTTCCTAGTTTTACCTAATTAGCGCTAATTAATTTGTAAACCTGAATTACCCATTCCTTATTTTAACCCTAATTCTCTGGAAACGTAAAAGTGCGAGTTGAATTTTTATTACTTCATTCTCTTTAATTGTGCTTTGATTGATTGATGGATCTGTTGTTGTAGTATTGTAATTTTATTCCTTCTCGGGACAGGTTTTTTTTTTTAATGCATAGGCGTGTATGTAATTATATTATAGTATGTACATTTTTTGCATTGACTCAATTTTAATAGCAAAATAAAGAGTGTTATAACATGGGTTCTAGATTATAGATTAAAGTTTATGAACGATAATATCCTTTGCAGATCTTGTATGTTTTTATTAGTTTTGACTTTAAGCTGTTTCATATTCAATGGGATAAGAAGCAAGAATGAATAGAAGTATGCATACTCAGTGGCGACTCGGGGAAAATATAAATGGTAGAACTAAGTTATAATATTGATGTGTAGTGCGAATTTTCACATATTACAGGGTATTGTATATTTTCATGTATAAAAGGTAACGTCTCTCTGTCTGTCTGGTTGTCAGCATGTCTGTTTGTCTGTCTGTTCGTCCGTCCGTCCGTCCGTCCGTCCGTCCGTCCGTCCGTCTGTCTGTCTGTCTGTCTGTCTGTCTGTCTGTCTGTCTGTCTGTCTGTCTGTCTGTCTGTCTGTCTGTCTGTAGCTGCAGTATTTTGTCAGGTTTTCGACTGGGTTTTATTTATTAAAATCGATTCAGTAGTTCCAAATTTATGGAGAATTTGTGGAGAATGAATAATTACTTAGCACTGTCACCTTTTGACAAATTCCACAACTCTCAACATACTCGGGCTTCTGTTTACGCTGTGATAACTGCGTTTTTATTAATCATTGATGTATGGTGTTAGATATATTATGATTCTACGTGAAATGGTTTAATTTATTATTCTAAAATAATTGATACATCTCTATAAAACTTCGAAGTCATGCACCTACAAATTTTATAATACAAAAACTATTACGTTTAAAAACAGAAAACACCCAAACGCCCGATACACGATATCGTTGCATGATAAGTATATGCTCTCGTGGACTTTTTTTAGGTCTAGTTAAGATCTACATTTTTTGTCTACATTATATAATAATAATAATAATTTTATTTAGTGCTTGTACAAGTTTTCACACGTTTACACCAGTCAAAGATCATACATAATTATTAGAAATATAAATTGAAATATAAATTATAAAATTACAATACAATTGCCAGATGGGTAATTAAACAGAGAAGGATTTTTAATATTTGCTCCAATCAATGCTGTAGTACTCATCAGTGCTGTACAGACAGTTTTCAAGATAAACCTCTCTAAGTTTTTTCTTGAAGGTCCTGTTATTAACATTTCTGACAGCTATACAGATATATTAATATATCTCGTAAGATGTATGCCTATGTAATCAATTTAAACTGCACGGAGAGCGAAAAATGATGGTTGCCCCCCATAACGCCCGTTATGGGGACATGGACGAAGTTAGAACTCTCACTAAAACCTTCCTCGGTTATTTTACCCCCTGTACTAAATTTGGTGAAAATCGGTCCATCCGTTTGGCTTTGCATAAAGAACAAACAAACAAACAAATTTATTTTTATATATAAATAGTTGTGTATGCTGGTAAAATGAAACCTATTTTTTGTTCATATTTAATGAATTTTCTTAAAATTATCAGCGACAACATAGGTTTTGTCAGCGGCAGAATTGGTACACGATTTATAAACTAATCAGAATTGAAAAAATTTTGAATATTTGTTCAGTAGTTCCTAAGATATAAAGATATTTGTGTGCGCGGGTAATTCAAAATCCATATTTTCGATTTATATTTGACGCATTACTCGAGTAGATCATATTTCCATGCGTCCCCCCCCCTCTATATGTAGCTACTTCATCTGGTCGGGTTTTACGCTGAGTTTCATTAAAATCGGTTCAGTAGTTCCAAAGTTAAAAAGAAATCAGTGCGCGCGGGAAATACGAAATCCATGTTTTCCGTTCATATTTAACGCATTTCCTTGAAATTATCAGCGATAACATAATCTTCGTCAGCGCCAAGGTTAGTACACGATTTATACACTTCTGAATTGAAAGAATCTGTCAGTAGTTTAATCCTGACCTTTCACATGTTTATAGTATTGTCTTATGTCCGGTCCATTAAGAGGAGGTATCTTGTAAGACACAAAAAAAAAATCTAAGTTGGTAATATCGTATTATCCCCGAGTGAAGCCGGATGGGGCAGCTAGTAGATATTATAAGTGAAAAAAGACAACCGAATTATAATCTTAGCTGTCAGCGTCATGTGGTTCTCAGCCTACAATGACGCCCTCGTCTCGTAAAAACTATGCCTCTATTTTTAGTCAATATTTTAATTACGGCTACGAATGAACCCCTATAATATCCATCTCTGTATCCTGTAAAATTAATTTATGGATTTTCGATTATTTTGCTAGTGAATGTAATAATTTTATAGTTTGATATTAATTTTGATAAGTAAAAATACGATGCACAAAACTGCGTTATCTATTTTAGTCAAGTGCTTTAGATAAACCAAAATCTATATCAAATATTGTTATCAGAAATTTGGTTTGGGACATGGCAATAAGTACTGTGTATTTTATTGTTATCTCCTGTTACGTGTGCAGGTTTTGTCGATAAAAAATGAACATACTAGTTTTAAAAAAATATTTAATAAAAATTGAACTTAATGGAAAAATTTTCCCTTACTGTAATTAAATTAACTTTAATAGTCGTAACCTCTTTTAAGATATCGCAGGTATAACCAGGCATGGTCAAACTTTGCTAAACTGGGCTATATTCTGCCCTACAGAAGTCGTCGCCGACCAGTAAACATACAAAAAAAGACCTGAAAAATCTTCGACTAGTAAAAAAAATAGGAAATTGTTACAAGGTCCACATAGAGGCAATTATCCTACGGGCCATTCGTATTTGATACCCTCAGTCATGGGCCTGTCTCTACGGTTTAAATATGACACGATTTTTTCCAATAATGTCAAGAAATGTTACTGTCTAGGGCCGCAATATTTTAAAAGTAAAAAGGCCGGACATCATAGGTGATGAAAAATAAAGATACAAAAGAAAATAGTATCCCAAAAACAAGTGACGAGCAAAAAAGAAAAAGGCGCAGTCGTCTACTGGTAAATCCGATATTAAAGCTTATGCCGGACATGAAGCCCAAAAAGTTGATTATTCGGCCTAACGCCGGATATGTGCAATCTACTATTTACAATCCTAGTATTAGCTATTTAAGCGTAGATTAAAGAACGGAAAACATTTTTTAACGAAAGTTCATTTTGAAGACATTTTTAGCAAAAATATGTAAAAAAAAAAACTATTAATTATAAAAAAAGTACTAAATACTTCAGAGATACTTATAAATTTCTTGAACTCGAACAAAACTGAAAAGTTATTTAATACTACTATCTTTTAATCATAGGATGATTTTTTATCATAACAATACTTGCTTTTTATATGATTAGGTGGAAATATCTAGACTAAATGTAGACAATATTTTGGAGGATTGTGGTTCAATTTAAAGATTTTTTTATGGACGTCTCACGATTTAATTTTTATTATCAAGAAGAGAGAACCGAAAAAAAATACTCGCTCCGTCCGAAAATATGGTATACATTACTTAAAAAAATGTGGAATTAACGAAGTAGTATCTCGGTTTTTATTTCTAAATAAGTGGTTGCTAGGAAACTAATTAACAAATGGCGCGCAAATAGTTTTGCATATGTCAAAAGTAATTCACAAAAAAAAAACGCGTATTTTAGAGAAATTAAGAATTTGTTATTTTGTGTATAATTGAATTTTCAAGTTATATTTTCTATTTCTTTTTATGAATTAATAAAGTTTCTTTTATTTATATTTCTTAAATTATTAATTTTATTAGTGTTTTTTGTGCATTTTTTTTTTTTTTTGGGAAACTATCTTTAATATTCACATAGTTTCTCATACAAAATGTTAATTCACTTTGCGTTGTACCAGTCTGTATCGCAAAATTTTGGAACGTATCTACGACGCAAAGTGGGGTCTAGTCTATACTAGGGGGTGTATAGTCTATATTTTTCTTTCGGTCCGCAAAGTCTCTGAAAATTTAACATCTAGCTCTTCACAAAAAAAAATTGCCAACTCCTTGTATATGGCATTCTTGTTTTATTTGCGAAACCCTAAACAGATGAATTATTTTTGTAAGAGGAATCAGTTCTTCTCCAACTCTTCAACATCATAGAAAATATTAATTAATGTTATTAAATTAGTATGATTTGTACTAAGACACCATCATAAGAGTTTTCTTTCACGTTATGCTAAACTACTTTTTGTAACTTTGTAAACTGCTACTTTGTAAGGAGGTTTACTTACTGGTAATAAATTATAGTATTCAGAACATATTAATAAATAATAATAAATTGGTTTCCACATATCCAAGAAATTATACAAATTATTACAAATTTAATAACATATATTCAGTGATTCAGTCGCAAAACACGTTCTTAAATAATTCAATTTTAAATTAATTAATACGTAATAACACTTATTAAAACCACCAATATCATATATCATTGAAAAGTACCGTATATTGTTAAACCCGTTTTATGAAACCTTAGAAATACCTTGAAACCCGAGCAATAAAAAAATTAATAAAAACCCCGACCAATAGTTTATAACCTACGGTTTTACGAGCTCATGTTGGTTGACAAACAAAACTTTAAAGCGGTGTCAAATTATAAAACAACCTATAAGAATTTACAAACATCCATGAGACATACTTGAAGTCTGAGTGTGATGCAATGTTGCTTGTTTAAATGCTGGAGAATTGACCAGTGCCGTAACGTTACTTATACTACTTATTTGAACGATGCATTGAATGGATTCTTTGATTTGTGCCTAGTCACGATTTCGAAATGTTTCTATAAAGTTGAAGCAGAAAGTGATAGTGTTGATGATGATATTCAGATATCCTTTCAATATTTGAATACATCAGAATCCGAGCAATCGAATATGGGAATAGTATTCTATTATGTTAAACTGAGATACATTAAATCATAGCGTTCTTAGGGAACCGTGGAATTAATCGTAGGAAGGAAACCTTTCGTAAAACGAGAGACGCTTTCGTAGTGGCCAATGTTCGTGGACCATGGACACCTACTTCGAAGTGAAGAGCCACCTATTTGTGAGACGTGTAACACAGAATTGTCTGTGATACATATTTTAACTCAATGTGTGCAGTTCGAGGATGTCAGGGAGATGTTAAGTTTGTACTATGGATCTTCCATTTGCTTTAAGTGACAATTATTTAGAATAGAAACAAATTAATAACATTAGAAAATTCGGTTTCATAACCGTCCTACGTCGCTCTATTGCTATTCGGAATCGCTCAAAATCTGTATGTTCTCTCCCCAGATGGAAAAACTAAATATATTATCTTCCAACATTTTATACATGCCAGATTAAATAAGTAAGTTAGTTAATTAGTTTGTTGTGTGCACAACAATGCAGGATCTCACACAGGCGCCTCATGCAGACCATCTTTAAAGCTAGAATATTATTTATAAGTATATTTTAAACATTTTTGTAGGTTAGGTTAGGGATGTCAGCTGATGCTTTTAGTTCGGTTGCCATCTTGATGACGTCAGATCTGAAGTTTTACAATTGACGCTCAGAATTTCTGTGTTTTTAAATTAAATTTACTATTTTTTTAATGATCAAATCATATTGGACTCAACAATTGCCGATGGCGGCGTTGTGATCGCTGTGAAACAGCTGATCGAAACGAGTAATGTGAAAGTTGTCCTCATTTGTTTACATGTTAAACATTCGATTTACAATGAATAATTAACAGCTATCCTTACTAAATCATTTAATTTTTTTAAGTGCAATACCTTGTTCTTAGTTTGTAGTTGAAGGAGAGGAGTTGTTAAACACTGGTCGTGTTATATTATATGGAAAAAAAAAATCGAAAAAAAAATGATGAGCATGTCGACATATGTGGGTTATGTTTACAAACAAGCAGTCTAAAATCACCTCATAAGTCACTGGAGAATTAAAACTGCAGTATAACCTGCACCTGTAAATCGCCACCTTTGTTTAAAACACGCTGCCTAAAAAAAATAATCAAAAACGAAAGCAAATACTTCAGTGAAGCTGTATCAGAATATCTACGTACAATATTTGAAACCGCATGCCCTAATCCTGTATTAAAGTTACACGGGTAGATATTTATTTATGCTCGAGAAGGATTTTTATAATTAAGTATTACTTATATGTTGAATATTTTTAATATATACTGGTTTATTAAATATTAATAAGTTAACAATATTGATGTAATCTGTAGCTTTTAAATGCTTTTAGCACACTCTCACTCTTTTTCCCGTATTTATAGGATTCCCCATGCTTTTTTACCTATTTATTTCTTCAATAACATCAAATATATTTATTATTATCACAAATTGTTTTTCATTTGAAAAAAATGGAACTGAATGTTTCTCTCACTTCTTTTCCTAGAATGACAACCAAATTCACAGCAGTTTGTGTTATGACAACTCATTATTACACAAAATAATATATAAAAGAATAATAGTTGCTATCAAAAGTTAATGTTACAAACAAACTGCAACATTGAAGTTTAAACGCGATACAAACAACACGACGTAGCTACTAGTAAACAATAAACAGTTAATTGTTCCTCTAGTTCAAATTCTGTCCGCTTGGTGTCACTTCATACCGCTGTTGAGCCCAATAGTTTTAGGTAAAATATTGTATTTGACTCGCATAGAATGGCTATATTACAAACGGATAATTACAACCTTCGCCTACGACTCAATATACATTATATATTAAATACCGCAGAGGCCATGGAAAAATTAACGTATGTCGGTTTCTTACAGCAACATAGGTTTTGTTGTGTTTACCTTTGTTTGTTTTGGTTTTTCGTCGAAGAATTCGTAAGTGTATTGAACAGGGAGGAAAACATTTTCAACTTTTATTATAAATACATCATTTAAAGTACTGTAATAAAAAAGTTTATTTAAAATTTTAGTTGTTTCACATTTGTTTACACTTTATAATTTAGAGGTTTTGAATGCAGATTTTAAAATGTGGTCTAAGATAAACATTCATAAAAATTCCAAAGCCAACAAATTTACTACCGACCGCCAACATATATAAGGGAGGTATTGCGATCATACCGATTTTGACATTTCGAGATTTCGATGGATCTCCACGAATTGAGGTCCCTACATAACGTTTTGACTATTTTTAGCATGATGTCTGCCTGTCTGTCTGTCGGTCTGTCTGTCGCTCCGTGTACACGTGCAGAGCAAATATGGCTAAAAGGATTTTCATGAAACTTTATATTTAAGCTTTTGACATCAATGACAACTTTTGGTAAAAATCGGTAAACTAGAAATAAGAGTTTACTCGTGTCGGTTTTGATTATTTTGCGAATATTTCACAACAGAGAAATATTTCGAAAAAATGTATTTAACAAAATTTGCTATAAAAGCAATAACTAACAACTTTTATTTGAGACATTTTTTGATAAAGCAGCATAAATTAAACAAGTACCTTGTGATGGCGGTCGGTCCTGTGGTGGCCACATAAAATAATCATTCATTAATTAGGTTTTGTCTAAATTAAATTTACATTTAAGTATAATATAAATAAAACAATTTTAGGCAGGCAGTAATTTTTTTTACGTTTTTTAAACGGATCAGAAAAATTAAGAAAAAAAAAAAAAATCAATAATCGAAAAAAGAAAAACGGAAGACGCGCACTTATGGAGATTTCACAGGCTTGTGCCAGCCCCAAACTCTCAAAAACCACCTTATCAAGGGACACGATTTTCTTGTAATTTAATGTGAGTCCGCCCCGAGGAAAAATGTTGCTTTTGAGATCCCCCACTCTAAGAATAAAATTTGTCTTCTGAGCTCCCCCCAAGAAAAATCCTTGGTGCCCGCCTGAGTCCAGGTGTGCCGTCTTTTTCTAAAGTATCATGAACTTTTTCCAACCCAGCCAACGACAGCCGCTATGGATTCCTTATTTCACATTTATGTTTTTCTTTTCACTGTAGACGGGTAATATTTTCTTAATATTTTAGTTTAGTTGAGCCGACGTACATTAAAACGCTTCTGTTCTACCAACAAATCACTTAAGTCTACCTCTTAGCTTTAAAAATGTTCTCATGAACCAAATATTTGTTTATCCTCTTGTGACGCTTATGACGAAGTGTTGAAGAATGTTATGACTCTCAGTAATTCAAATGTGTAAAAAATGAAAAGTAGTTCACTTGTAAAAATATGTTATTGTTGTAGAACTTTATTTTTAAATTTAGATTTTATCGAGTTCGTGACCGTGAAAAAAACAAACTCGCTCATATTACATAAATTTTGATTTCAGAATGTTATATTCAACATATGAATCATGTTACAATGGAGAACAGACACATCAAATAACAATTTTTGTACAGTAGAGCTTCTGAGAGATGGCAGACCTTTAGAAATTTTACTGTATAGCCTAATTTTATGATAATCTTTCATTATTATTATTTTAATGGCATTTTGTTTTAATGCTTTTCCAATGTAATATACCGGGAATCGCAGTCATATTACCAAATACGGACTCTGTTCCAGTTGTTGTGTAGTCAAGTCAGTCTATGTTGTCGTGCTTCAAAAATATATTTTTTTAGGAATGTTGCATGCAACTTTTGTCGGTATTCTAGAGTGCCCGAAATTAGTCACCTCCAGGTACAGTCTGTGTAATTAGACGTCCTTTTTGGTTTTTGGCTGAAAATATAACAGAGAAAAGGATAAATTAATAATAATTAAAAAATTTACTGTACATATTATTACGCTACTACATTTTTATTGGTTCAATCTCCATTATTATCAATTTTTGCTTGGCATCTTTTCGGTACACTTTTTACCAGCTTTTCAGCATACTTTGGCAGTGATCTCCATATCTGCCGTATTTGACGAGTTAGTTGATCCAAATTAAAAACGTTTATTGTTCGAAGCTTATATTTCATGTAAAAACTAGATTCATCAGAAAAAACCACATCACTCTAATCGCGTCTAAATTTTCCTTGGCCCAAGCGAGTCGTTTTTCGACATGTTTCACCGATAACAATGGTTTTTGTTGGGTGCTCCTGAATTTAATACCATTTTCAATTAAACGACATCTCAGGGTCATTAGACTCAACTTAATGTTCTTTTTTAACAAAATTGCCTGATATTTACGTAAAGTTAACATAGGATTATTTTTAAAAACGTTAAAAATCACTTTATCTTGTTTTTAGTAGTCACCTTTTTTAATCTACGATTAGGTAAATCGTCAACATTTTATTAATTTTATAACGATTTACCCAATATTTCACAAAGTTTACTAACTTGTGTATATATTTTGCTGTACTTGAAAAGAACATTTATGGCCTTTTTGGGTGGATACATAAAAATACCGCTTCAAAAGGTTTTGCATAAATAGCACTCATTATTACATAAGCGTACTTCTGAAAGACAAAACACTAACTAAACAATTTTCATTATCGGGCGTATTAGGTCTTGATGTTCTTATCATGTTTGATTCTGTTTATTATTTGGGCACATGCCTGATCCTGAGTTATAAGCCAGTCTTATTATACAGACTGTAAATGCGAATTATGAACTGGTTCTTATCATCAGTTTTTTCATGCGTGTCCTGGTAGTTAGTTGTCTCTGCAGTGTACTCCGTTATTTGGAACAAGGATACACTGCTAGGTGTAGCGAGAGTTTTTGGTGTCTTGGGCAAAGTATAAAATTTGTGCCCTCCTCGCTACCAAGCGGTCAATTTTCTGCGAGCATTTAAAGAAAATATTATTTTTGTCAGACGTCAGACGCCATCCATAACTTTGCGTCAATCTTATCAACTTCTCGTTATGTTACTCGCAGAGTGTTCATTATTCTTCTGGTGATGTCACAATGCGGGATAGTAGTCACAGGTCCTCGCTGCAGGTGTATCTCGTGGACGGTTCCGAACGGAATCAATTAGATTTCCGCCCAGCGCTGGGTGCCGGCATTCTAGTGCACGTATCTTTATAGTCGCGAGTCGCTTATATCCTCAAAAAAAAAAAAACCCTTATAACGTCACTCACGCGTTTGTCTGTACGGTAGTAATTGCTCAATTCAAATTTTACATGCATGTACAAATTTTTGATAGTACATTTCTCGAAAAATAGTATATTGTGCAACTAGCGCAGAATGCCATATATTCCGTGCGTGTTGCTCACTACGCTTTTCCTCTGATTACCATTTTTCAATAAATAAATAATCAAGAAAGTACAATATAAATATGGTTAACAGCCATTAATGCGCGCGCAGCCAATACGGGAATGAAAATTCTCGGAAACTGCGCATGCACATTGCTGCGAATTTAATCTTTCCCGCACAACTCACATGCGCATTGGGGCGTATTTATCATTCTCGTACCGCCTGCGCGCGCATGTGGGCAACATGCGAAATTAAGCTAATTTCCTGTCAACTAACAGTATCGAAATGAGACAGTTCCATAGTGGTCATAGGAAAATATGTTTATCTATGTCTAACAAATAATGCATGTATTATGTGTCCAACAGTAAACACATAAAGCTTCCCTTATTTTACGCCGTGTATAATTATTTAAATGTTATTAAAATTAATTTATTTCTTTTTAAATATTGAGGTCTCCTGCCTGTAAACCCACGGACGCCCAAACCTTCACTCATGGATCCCTGGGGTCCGCGGTCCCAGCTTAAGAATCACTGAGTTAGAATAAATAAATCAATAAATAAATATATTTTAAACACTGTTGTAGGTTACAATCAGCCGATAATTCAGTAGCCATCTTGAGGACGTTAGTTCTGAAATTTTCCAATTGACACAATTTCTGTGTGTTTAAATTAAAGTTATTATTTTTAGTGATAAAACTATATAGTTGTAGATAAAATATTGTATTTTGACTCGTATAATAGATCTTATAACTATATTACACTTGGATGATTGAACTTCATCCTCGTATAATATAGCCTACATTACACCTAGGCCCCGCTTTGCTTCGTTTCGTTTTGCGTTGTTTCGAACTTGCGTCGCTCCTAAATATACACCAATTTTCGCTCTGCATCATAGATTTTGCGAAGTTGCATCGTTAAATTGTTTTATTTTAAAATGTTATCCTTTTTTTTTGTGTAAAATATTTTATCAGAATAATTAGCATCTACATCTACGTATATAATTGAATCAGATGAATAAAGAATTTATTGTACTTTTTTTTTGTTATTTTTATGAATTAATAAAGTTTCTTTTATTTATATTTCTTAAAGTATTAATTTTATTAGGTTTTTTTCTTGTGGAACGCATCTACGACGCAAAGTGGGGTCTGGGTTTATGTATTTGCTAAATAAAATACTATTGTAGGTCGGTGTTTTGAACAAAAGAATGGTTATTTTTAAAAAATTTGAGTGGGTTCAAATGAAAGTTCTAGGTTCGTAAATTAAGTAGAAAGTCACTTTTTCTTATTTTCCGCTGCCGACTACATTCGCCTGCAGGACACGTTGGCCATGTGTAGATCTTGCCGATCCTATAACTCGGCTATCCTAATTTGCTGCCTTTTTATTAGCAGAATACTTTCTCGGCGTAGCTTTGACGTTTTTAGCTTCCGGTATTCCTTTTTTATTCTTCCAATGCTTAATCTCATCGAATTCGAAGTAGCTTACAGATTTCTTCATAAGTAATTCTGTAATTTCTTCATATTTACTAATGTAAAGATATTCTACTTCGTCGTAATCTTCATTTTCATCTTTTTCATAAAATTCAATGTCTTCGCTCATATCAATTCCTTCATCTTCATTTTCATCATCTTCGATTTCCTGTTTCGAGTCATCATATGAACCTTGTATATTTTTGCTGTCGATAAAAACTTTTACATTATTTTCCTGTTTAACATCATCTCTTTTGTCAGATTTGCCAGTTTTTTTCGTCAGACGATTCTTATCCACTACTTTTCATCACTTGGTTTCAACGTTGTATCCTTCTTTAGGTTCAATTGGAGTGTTTTATATATTTTATTCCTTGATATGTCGTTTTAATATCTTGACTTGAAATAGTTCGATTTGTACAACATTACCAGCTTACTTTCCACTAAATTTTATATTATCCTAATTTTCTTTTGGACAGTGGTTTTGAACGGATGTTGTCTTATGAATGTGTGACTAAGAAAGCTCTTAGTACTTAGGTGTGTCTATATTTTATGACGTTTCTTGAATTCGAGGTTTATTTGTTATATATAATTTTTTTCTGAAAAAAGTAAATTTGTTTACCAGTAGAAAACAATAACATAATTTTGATATAATTATTATTTCATGGACACATAGCTGCATGTCTGTTTCCGGTTAAATTAATTGAATTACTAAAGCTTTCAAATAATAACTACCATCTATGTAACATATTGCATCGAGTGCCACTTAATTAAAAAATATTTCAAATTTGCTGAAATTTGCAAAACTGTGTTATTGACTATAAAGTTGTTTATGAAATTTTAATTTAATTTGTTTTACGATTTATTATACAACTAAGCAATTATAGTATCGTAGTAATTTATTATATTTGTTTTCCCGTGGATATGAAATTATGCTTTGATTTTTTAAATTTTTTCAGTACTGTATGTCCAATTGAATTATAGTAACATTTAACTGAATGCAGTACAGATTTCAGTTCTTTATGTTAAATTAGTAAATTTTTAATACATTTTTGAAAGAAAAATCGTGTTAAAATTAAAAAATTCTAAAATCTATTTTTTCTTAATCCTCGTCTTAGGAGCTTTTTCGATATGTCACAATAAATTAAAAAAGAAAAAAACAATTATTTATTTTCAACGACACAAGAAATTCTTTATTTTTCGAAAAACTAACCTAATTAAAAATTCCTGTTGAACTATTCCGGTTTCCATCAATGTACATTATTGAGATTTTTAGATGAACCCCTTGGGAAATAAAGTGGGGGACAAAAGTTTTTTGACATATTTTTGTCGAAAATGCCATAAAAAAATGATTTTGTAAAAATAAAAATTTACTTCTTTATTCATGTTTTAAGAGTTTTCATATACCCCTCTCAAAATTTATAAAAATATATTTTTATTTTTTTCATTAAATACATATTTGTTTATTTTTATTTCGTCATGTGTTTTTTTTTTTTGAACTCTCAGTATTTTTCCTATATGTGGGCCAAAGAGTTATATAAGCATGCCAAAATTACACAGACATATGATTGAAGTTAAAACGGTTTTTTGCTGTGGCATATAATGTATGACTGCAAAGTATAAGAGGTGAAAATCAACTTGACAGAAATATTAGAAGATTCCGGAAAAAGAGTAATCATAATGAAGAAAATATTGAAAGATAAATGAAACACAAACAGACACGGAAACACGTAAGCAAAAAACGAAGAAAACAGAAATAAGGCCAAGATTAACAAGAAAAACGAAAAACGAAAAACGAAGAAATTTGTAATTAAAATGGTTTTTTGGTGATCATACATATAAAACTCTAAAAAGAAAAAAAAAAAAAAATCAACAAAATATCAAATAAGTCCCTGTTAGCATCTTCTATGCTGGTAAATAAAGATTACTGTTTACTTATTGGCGCAGGTATATTATCGGGATACATTTGGAAGTAAGGGTACGAATTTGTACCCTTCCACCCTGGACAGTTGGCATCGACCGGCGAGAATAAATATCCCTTTAATTCCAAATGTACCTGGACACTTCACTTTCAATAAACTGGCGTCAATAACAATCTTTCTACGTGCGCACCATCCGGCATCACGAAGTGCTTGGTCTGAGGACTTTCGACATTTTGAGTGATATTGTTTTTAATATGCCCGAAATGGCAAGTTTCGTTTTGTGTGCTGTTCCACCATGACGGACGCTACAGCGTCCGCTAGTGAATCTCACATTAGGTGTGTTCGATTTGCACATTTGCAGTTACTCTTTACTGCCGCGTTAAAAAAATCTGTTCGTTTTGTTTCGCAGTAACTGCAAATCTGTTCGATTTGTCGTAATTTACTGCCAGTTTATGACGCTACTGCGAAAAAGTTACAGCTGCTTCTCTTGCGGATTATTTGTTACGGCTGTGTTTGTTTACCTTTTTGAGTTGGTACCGTAGATAAAGAATAAATGGTTGGTACTTTGGTTTTGACTTTTTGACAGGAATATGGCTAGCATATTTGTTTTGATATTTATACTATATTCTTTGATGGCTTATGTCTTACAAATTCTTTTTTTTTGATATCCTGGGACAATAGTTTCTACAAAATTTGTCAGTTTTTCTATCCTGGGGCATTTTGTAAACCTCGCAAATACAGTTTATAACTTCATCATCTGAAGTCGAAAAATCTAAATCTGAATCAGATGATTCTGGATTTGATAATATTTCAAGATCCAATAAATATATCTAATATTTTTCACCCTTTCGACACTAGGCAGACCAGATTTTTTTCACAGAAAAAGAGTATACTAAAAAAAAAGGTTACACTCCAAAAATTCAAATAATGAGCAAAATACAGAGGTCCTCATTCAAAAATACTAGTGACGAGCAAAAAAAAAAAGGTCTTCACTCCCAAAATAGAAGTGATGAGCAAAAAAAAGGTCCTCACTTCTAAACTAGAAGTAATAAAAACAAGTGACCATCAAAAAAGAGTATATTCAGGTTTTTTTTATAAAAAGTAAGAGTATAGAAAATATTACTCAAAAAAGAGTATAATGCTCTTAAAAAGCGTACGTCTGGTCACCCTATTCGACACACAAGATAATCTCCGAACCAAATCGTAAAAAGATTCTTAACCTGGAAAGTTATCTGACATTTAACATTTACGCCAGACGTACTTCTTATTCTTTACGTATAAACAAATCGAACAGAAAATTAAACTCGCTGTATGTTATCAGTTTTTAGTAGTAAACTGCTAACTGCAGCGTTTTACTGCTAGCGTTTAGCAGTATAACGCGAAGGTGCAAATCGAACATACCTACTAACTAGTTTTGATGAAGATACTACGTTGCCTATCGAAAACCAACATGAGTTACAAAGAACACTGGTCCCTAGGTTCGAGGATACTGTCATTTTTACTGACGGATCAAAATCCGGAACCAGGGTTGGGTGTGCGTTCGTTGCCTTGAATCCACGCCAACAGTTTCAGTACCGTCTTCAATCCATAACGAATGTGTACACTGCTCAGTTGTACGCTATTTTCAAGGCCCTGTGTTTTGTTTCGTCAGAGCAAAGTCGGCCAAGTGTTATCTTGACGGACTCGCTCAGTGCACTGAACAGTATCCAGGATCCAGATTCAGTCTATACTTCACAATCTGAGTGCTCAGAATGTGAGGGTAAAGCTGTTTTGGATGCCGGGACATGTTGTTATTAAAGGCAATGAAGCGGCTGATGAAGCTACAAAAGCCATCTCCCACAGACCTATAATTGATGTGAGTTTCATATTTCCAGATGACGCAAAGAGTCATATGAAATATCTGGTTTTAGCCATGTGGTAGCATGAGTGGAGAAGCGTACAGAACGTTAAGTTCAGACAGATTAAGGGAGACGTTAAATAATGGGGTTCTTCCTGCAGGATTAACCGCAGGGAGGAAACCGCCATCACATGCCTCCGTATAGGCTACTGTTGGTGGACTCATGAACATCTTCTTCGAGGTGAAGCTTACCCTCTATGTGAGACGTGTAACATAAATTTGTCTGTGTTACATTTTTTAACTGAGTGTGTACAGTTCGAGGATGTCAGGGAGAGGTTAGGCCTGTGCTATGACCTGTCAGTTGCTTTAGATGACGACAGAGTACTTATGGACAGACTGATACGCTTCCTGAGAGAATCGAACTTACTGTTTTATTTGTTAAGTCTTACACCTTATTTTAATGCAAGGGTGTCAAACTGGCGGCCCACGGGCCGCATGCGGCCCAATACTTGCATTTTAGCGGCCCGTAACGACTTCTTATACTATAATATTTTTTTATACTATATATAGTATAAACATTTATTTGAACGAAAATACCTCGTGACAGAAGCTGTCCGGGCTGCGGCGTCAAGACTTCGGCAAGGGCGGAAAAGCAATAGTCAGGCAATAACTGTTGCAATTAGCCGTGCGATAGTCGGTAGATCAGCGATTCCCCGTGATTCCAAATAATACTTTCGTAAGCAGAGCTTTCAAATACCACTTTTCTATAGGTGCAACTACTGTGTACAGTACCACTATGCTGATTTCGACCCGTTTTTGTTTTGTTGTTCGATAAAGCAAATATTTTGGCAAAATTTAATTGTTATTATTTAAATGTTATTTCCTTACTTCCTTCAAATAAATATTCAGAAAAATGGAGGAAAATAAAAACAGAATAAGTAACAATATAAATATAGGCTATTCCAAACGTTGAGATGGAACTAGATTTTGAAATCTAGTAATTTTTATCTATTAATTTGGACTTTTGGTCATTTTGTTTAAGCTTTATAAATCATACTCATATTGCAAATTCTAGATTAAATTGATTGTTATTATAAAATGTACGTTTCATTTAATTTTAATTTTTTGTCATTCTTAATAAAAATTTACCATTTATTATTATTATTATTTTTTTTTTGTCTTCAAAATATGGTAAAATGTAGTTTTTAATAAATGTCATCGTCTCTATGGTTTCACTGTTAATTTTTAATTTTCACATACCAACGTTAAACTTGAAATTATCCAAGCAAGGTTCCTTCTCGTGACAACCTTAAAGAACGAAATTCCCATTTAGTTCCGCCTAAACGTTTGGAATAGCCTGTACATAACGTGCGGCCCGCGTAAATTTTACTTGTTAGAAAAATGGCCCGAGGCTGAAATGAGTTTGACACCCTTGTTTTAATGTGTTCTATTTCTAAACTGTGATATTCGATGGTAATTGGCCTCTTTACAGCCTCTTACCATCACCCTGAGTCTGTTGATTTTATCGAACAGACTTTTTATCTTATTTATTTGTGTTTGTCTCAGCAAGATTTCTTATATTAAGCATGCGTAATTTTATTGATTTTATCTATTTATTGAATGTTTAATTTTTTGTTTTTAATATGTAGTGTAGTCATGTAGATGGGCTGCGTTAGGCGCAAATAGTCTTTGGTGCTGTGTGCCAAAAATTTTAACGAACTGAACTGAAACGTGCCGAACACAATAATTCTACGTGTTTTTACCCTTACACATCACTGATATAAGAATGATTTGGATATGTGCATACAATCAATATAAGAGGATAACATTCGTAAATCCTAAAATGTATGTTGAGTTGGACTTGTTGGACGAACCACAATGTATAGTCGAGGTCGACATATGACCGCAAAGGATTAATCGTATAATGCAAGAGAGTGCTATCATTGAAATCGAAATAGAAATGCTGACTAATTATTTATAAAATCTGATTATTTTTACCCATAATTTATGATGGTAGTGACCCCTAAGTTGTTTGCAGAAAAAATGTTCCTAAAACAAACTTCATCGACTTGAAAAACAAACCACAGATGACACCAGTGAACTATGATTTAAAAACAATTCCCATTCATGATTTGTTTTACAATTAATCATTACATAAATATTTACCAAACCGTTTAAAAAGAATGTTAAAAATATCTTTAAAAAGCGTTAAATACACTAATTCGCACTTCTTGGTATTCGTATTATGCTTGTATGTAGTCTTATCAGCGTGTAAATAGATAAATGAATTTCACAGATATCATATTTGCGTAGGGTAAATGTTCTCTCTGGTTTGATTGCTGAGTTATTTTATTTACTTTGGACTACACCCACATCAAATTAAACACTATCGATTTAACGAATGGACCCAAATACACGATCACACACCGAAATATACGATGTGTCGATACTGTTTGATGGCTTTATTTTGTGAAAATTAATGGTGTAACACCAACTTTCGGGAAACAATCTGATACATTATTGTTTTGGAGCTAAATAAATACACAGACGAACGGAGTTAAATTAATTATGTTAAATAATAAAGAGAATAAACAATTCACAGTATATTTTATACAAAGAAAGTTCGATTCCTTTAGAAAGAGCATTTTACTATCTATTTGCATCTTGCCATCATTTAAATTTAGTTGTGCCGCCAGTCATTTTTGTATTAAAAAAAAAAAAAAAAAAAATAGGTACAAGAGGTTAAATTTTACCTGTTTAGATTAGATCTAGACTTTTATACAGCAACAACAATACAAAGTCAATGAAACAAATTTTATTTATCAAAATGATGCCATTGCTTCAATACGGTAACCGACGAGTTCATCGAAAATCAATTCATCGAAAATCAATTCATCGAAAATCAATTCATCGAAAATCAATTCATGGAAAATCAATTCATCGAAAATAAACTCATCGAAAATCAATTCATCGAAAATCAATTCATCGAAAATCAATTCTTCGAATGATCAATTCATCGAATCGTCAATTCATCTAAAAAAAAATATTTTGTAAATATTTGAGAGGAATTCCGAGGGGATCGGGAAGTCAAAATAGCAGTGGTCAATAAAAGTAGACAGACTAAGAAATAATTGCATAAAATTTTTTATATGGTTTAAAAAAGGTAAATAAATGATACGCATTTTAATTGGGCTAATATCGGGGAAAATAAAGTACTATGCATCTAAAAACAAGGTAGTTAGGTTAGGTTTAGTTAGTAAAAGTCTAAAACCCAGCAGAGCGAGTTACCCATCTTCTAGTTTAAGGACAAAGCACTATTTTAGGTTAGGTTAGGTTAGTAAGAGTTTTGTTATAAGAAGCCGAGCGAAGCGAGCGAAGCGAGCTACCCATCTTCTATTTTAATGTCAAAACACTATCTTAGGTTAGGTTAGGTTAGGTTAGTAAGGGTTTGTGGTTAGAAGAAGCCGAGCGAAGCGAGCTACCAATCTTCTAGTTTAATGACAAAACACTATCTTAGGTTAGGTTAGGTTAGTAAGGGTTTAGTTAGAAGAAGCAGAGCGAAGCGAGCTACCCATCTTCTAGTTTTTCTGATCTAAGGAGCCCTGTTCGATTTCAAAATAATCCAACAGGTATCTTTTATCTGGCGTATTTTCTGAATGGAAAATTTAAAAATTATTAATAGACCAAGTATGATAGTAATTTAATAAGTGTAGTATGTCAACTTTTATTGACCACTGCTTTTTTGGCTTTCCGATCCCCTCGGCATTCCTCTCAAATATTTACAAAATATTTTTTTTCGATGAATTGACGATTCGATGAATTGATCATTCGATGAATTGATTTTCGATGAATTGATTTTCGATGAACTTACCGTGAATCCTTCAATACGAGGAGTGCGTATCATAAGTATGTGATTTCGAAATGAAAGATTTTTTTTTACCAGAATGCGACTTTTTTCAATATAGTCCCTTTTTTTTATTATATTTATTTAGGGGTGCTTAAACTGCTTGGTTATTAGCATCCTGGAATATTTGTTTTACATAATTAATATAATTACAAAATAAATATAATATTCATAAATATGTAAAATAATTAATTTAGGCTATTAGAAATTATGTGGAATGTTATATATTGTCAATTTGCGTCTTTTAAGAATTGTATTATGTTTTCTATCTTGTCACTCGAATTGGAGAGTAGTATTGGGAGTGTCAATGCTTGTGTGAGTTGGTTGTGTATTTTGTGTGTGTTATATTTTTGACAGTGGAGTAGTAAATGTTCGACAGTAATTTTGGTTTTGCAGACATCGCACATTAGTGGTCTTAAGTAGTCGAAGATATGTTTGTGGGTGACTGCCGTGTGTTCTATCCTTAGCCTAGTTAAAATATCTCAGATTGTTGTTGTTGTTGTTGTTATGAAAGATTATTTTTTTACCAGAATGCGACTTTTTTCAATATAATGTCCTTTTAACTCGATACATTTTCCTGAGCATTTTTTTTAAGGCTTCCAAAAAGTACGGTTTCTCGAACTTTGCAAAATAGGTGTGTGTTTCACGTTCCTCGTTCGATGTAAATCTTTTTTCAGCAAGCCATTTCTTCATATCAAGAGAAAGAATTCGTAGGGGGGCAAATCTGAAGAATACAGTGAATGAGCAGTTCGTAGCTCAGTTCGACCAATTTGGCATTGTAATGGTGGAACAAAACTTTTTTCTTCAAATGGGGTCTTTTTTTCCATTAATTTAACGTGTAATCAATCCATGAAGCGGCATAATATTGTCTTGTGATCGATTTTCCCTTTTCCAGATAGTCGAGGAAGATTATGCCTTCCGACCTATATAATGGGGGACATGTCCTCCGGCCGAGGAAACTTTTTGCCTTCTTTGGAGCCGTTCGCCAGAAAAAATCCACTATTTTTTCAATTATGATGTGTAATCCATGTTTAATCATCGGTTATGATGTGGCGCAAAAACGCACTTAGATTGCGCTAGTGCATATCCAAACATTGCTTCGAAATTCACAAGTGATTTCTTTTTAGATGCACTGTGAGCGGCGAGCCACCTATCTTCTCAATAGCTTTTACATGCCCAAATGTTCTTGCAAAATATGAAACACTCATTCGTCTAAGATGATTACCATCTTGGCTATCCCGATTATCTTCACTCAGCGGTTGTCCAACTCGATATCATAAATTTTATTGACAATTTCTTCAGTTGTGACCTCATTTTGACGTATTGGTTGCATAACATTATTTGTGCTCGTACGATCGCAACGAAATATTTATGAACGTGTCCATGCGACGGAGCAGAGTTCCCATAATACTTTTTCAGCTTTGCCTCAGTTTCCTTAATGTTTTTTTCACACAAAATGTAGTGCTTTATCAACACATGGAATTCATTTTTTTTCCATTGTAGCAAATAAATACAAATTTATTTGCTTCCAAACGCTGTCAAAGATGTGCTATTTCACAGATCTACTTGAAACTTAGTGTGTATGTCTAAAAAGAATGGCGAATGTCAGAAATAATGTCAAATTGCGATCTGAGCGCCATCTCTTATCTAACACTCCACATGCATACTTATCCCAAAGCTCGGGCAACTTGTAAATACCGACAGAGATTACTTTCGTGAGTACTAATATATTTGATTTCCTCGTAAAATTATTAGAAGTAGTATTAAACAGTATACTATAATGAAAGCAATGAGATGCTGGCCCGGTATCCGATTTGTTCAAGATGAACGCCGCAATTATCGGTGCCGGCGATCTGACCGTCAAATCGGCCGGGCCGGGCTATGTGTGAAAGCGTCCATTTTATTACATCGTATCAGCGGAAGACCATGTTGCATAGCAGACAAGGTTTGCTGTGTTTGCTTGATCTAAATTCGAAATTTTTCATTGTGCTGTTTGGACAGCTCTTTACATATAATTATTTATTATTATTTTCTAATTTCCGTGGGTAAATTTTCACTTTACCATACACATATTAAATCTATATCATACTTAAGTAAAATGAAACATTAATTTATATGGAAAATAAGACATAACTGCATTAAATCACTCATTGTAGTGAATTCTCAACATTAAGCAAAAAGGTGAAAACAGTTTTTTTGCAGTAAAATAATTTACTGTAATTTTTACAACGATTTCTCACGGCAGTGCACGTAAATCAACGTTCGTGATTATCTTTCTGCTAAATGCGATTTAAATCCAATAATTGTGTTCTTGGTAAACTACGATTGAAGTTAGTAAAAACAAATAACCTAAGGCTATTCTAAAACAATTCTTAAGTTTTCGTTCTGATTCTTGTCTTTTTAATCATAATACAATTTCATTTTCTTGCTTATAATATTTATATAGGAAAGTATAAGTAATTGTACCAATTTTCGGTAGAGCCTCAGTAAATGAGTACACAGAGCCGCAGAAGGGGGTGGGGGGCGGAGGGGGCGACGGCCCCTAGCGCACTAAGGAAAAGGGCGCCGATGTGCTTGACTAAGGAGCGCCACATTGCGAAAGTGAAGCTCATCACTTAGAATTTGGGAGGTGAGGACCTTGGATCACTTGGAATTATTTGCCAAGGGCGCTAAAACACAGTTCTGCCCCTAGCGCAAGTTTTCCTTACTGCGGCTCTGTGAGTACAAATAAGTATATTGGAGAATACAACAAAATTGTTTTGGAAATTCTGTAGGTTATAATTAAACTATTCACTCGACTTTTCTCAAATTTAATATCTAAGACGCTGCCGACCAAACTTGTGATCAAACAGTAGGGTTGTACATCGAAGGCAAAACATCGATGTTTAACATCGATGTTAACATCGGCGCTTACTATCGATGTTGAAAAAACATCGAAGGAAAAACATCGATGTATCGGAAACATCGATGTTTTATTAATATTAAAAAAAGCTATTTAATTATATTATGTACGTTTTATTTAATAATGTAAAGATAAAATACGAAAAAAGTAACACATAATACACAAAAAACAATTATTAGATTTTGAAATAGAAATATTCCTTTTTAATAGTAATTAATTTCACATTAATATTATTATACCCAATATAATAATCCTAATTTGTACCTACAGTCTATTCCAAACGATTAGGCGGAACTGACCGCAATTTCATTTTTGTAATTTGTCATTAGATATTTTTTTATATATTGAAGTTGACCTTTCCTGAACAAAATGATCAAACGCTTCAATCAATCGGTAAAAGTAACTAGAATTGAAAATCTAGTTCCGACTAAACCCAAGGAACCAGGGATTGGAGGAATAACAACTGGGAAAGTGTCAACAAGACTGAAAAAGAAAAAGTGTGTTGGCGTCGTTGGTCGTTCGCATTGTTTGTAAAAATTAGAAGTTTCTTCTTATTTTTTCGTATTCTGCTAACTGCTAAGAAGAATAAGAACTAACACTATTAGTATTGTTATATCACAATAGATGGCGCTTATATTTTGTGTACTAATTTTAATAAAAATTATAATTTTAAGATTCCAGCGCCTCTAGCGGTAGTTTCTGAATTTCAAAGTTTAAACATCGACGTCGGTAGTAGACATCGATGTTTTATCGATACTATCGCTAGCTGACCATCGATGGTAAAAACATCGATGTTTTTAAAACAAACATCGATGTTTTCGATACATCGATGTTTTTTTCCCATCCCTATCAAACAGGGGCTATGATGTACACATATGACGAGAATACAATAATGCTGCTCCAGAAATTCAGCTTTCTGTTGGGCGCCTGTTTATATTACGAAATCCTGCAATGTGTGTAAATTCATACTTCACATTAATTTTTTTTATATTCATAAAGTTACAAAAATGGGTAATTTCTATTATTAATTCTACTTTTTTATTCATATTTATTTAGTTCTATGATTTAACAACTTTAATTCAGTTTTAGAAGTGTTGTGAAGTGATTTAATGTACGCATAAAAAGCAAATAAAAACATATACAAAGGTTAAGTTCAAATAAATTAAGGTTAAGTGAGATATAAAAATAGTAGAAAGTTCGTCATAAATTATTTAATGTAAATATGAATCATTATTAAAATATATCATAATTTAAATTCATGTGGTTCATTTGAATAAAAAAATAATGGTAGAATAAATTCGTGAGAATAATGGAAATTTAACTGAATTATATTTTTATGAGCTATGTTAACGTTTTCAGGGGAATTTACAAGATTATAAAATTTCTACGGAAATGATATAATGCTCATTATCTTCAATAAAGTAACATAGATGTAGTGGCTCTGTTTCGCGTGCCAAAGTTCAGGGTTTGAATCCCAACATGGATGCATGTTTTCGTTGATATCATCTCATCTTCAGTAAAATGGATAAAGTAAAAACGCATTAATTTGAACGCGAGTTTGAAGCTCAGACTCCACTTGGAATTTTCACCTCCTGGTATTTTTTTATCAGTCAGCTTTGAAGTCCACCCAGTCCCGGCTATTTATAATTTAAAAATGTATGTGAAGTGTGAATTTTCACACATTTCAGGGTTTTGTAGCCAACATAATACTGGAAATCTAGGAATATTTGTTCTATAAACATCATATCAAAATCAACAGTCTTTTGATAATCATTTTTATTCGTTATTTAAATAGTAAGAGCTTCCATTTAATTTTTTTAAACATAATTTAAATAATTTGTGAAAAATCCTAGCGTTTTATCTGCATTTGCTTCGTATTCAAGTCTTTATTAAATTAATAAGAAATATATTGATAAATAGCTTAATTTTTTTTCAGATACGTATTTCTCATTATTAGCAATGAAACAACACATTGCATTGATTTATAAGTATTTCATTACTATAAATGATTTATTGGTATCTTAAAAAAAACTATAGTAATTCATGTTGTATAATAGTATGCGGAGCCTACTGAACACTACACACTAAACGTTGTTCAATAAATTTTTTCGAAATATTTTTCTGTTGCTAAATATTCGCAAAAATCTTAAAATCGACACGAGTAAACTCCCATTTCTAGTCAACCGATTTTTACCAAAAGTTGAGCAACTCGTGTCATTGATGTCAAAAGCTTAATTAAATATACAGTTTCATAAAAATCCTTTCAGCCGAATTTGCTCTGCACGTGTACACAGATGGACAGACAGACAGACACCCAGACAGACGGACAGACAGACAGACAGACAGACAGACAGACAGACGGACGGACAGACAAACCGACAGACATCATGCTAAAAATAGTCAAAACGTTATGTAGGGACCTCAATTCGTGGAGATCCATCGAAATCTCGAAATGTTAAAATCGGTATGATTACAATACCTCCCTTATATATGTGGACGGTCGGTAAAAATTTATTGAACAAAAGTTGCTATAAATGCAATAACTAATAACTTTTATTTGAGACGTTTTTTGATAAAACGAAAAATTTCAAAATATTTTTGTAAATTTTTTTAATCTTTTGGTCTCAATTTTTTATACTTATATGTAACGTTTCCATGGTCATGATAAATAATATCTCTGTTAGAAAATATTAGGCCAAGTTATTTCTACTCTGCTGCTAGAATGTATTTTATACAAGTACTTTATGATGGCGGTCGGTCCTGTGGTGGCCATAGCTGATTTTTTTATTACATTTTAGGAAAAAAAAAAAAATGAAAAACTACTTTTTGTTCCTTAAACTACGTCTTAAGAAATTTCTTTTGATACCACACAATTATTTTAGATTTAAATTTTAGAAAAATAATATTTTCCTACAACACAAAAAATCGATATTTTTCGAAAAACTAATGTGTTCAAAAATTCTTATTGAACTATTCCGGTTCTCTTATTGAAATTTTTTTTTCAGATTTTTAGATCAACTCTTCTGGGATATAGTAGGGTGGGGACAAAAGTTTTTTGACATATTTTTGGCGACAATCTACTAAAAAAATGTTTTTTAAAAAATATAAATGTGCTTGTTTATCCATGTATTAACAGGTTTCATTTGATGCCCCATTCAAAATTTTACACTTTTAATAGTTTCCAAGAAAATACTCAAAGAATAAATAAAAAACAAAAATGCTGACAAAAAAATTCTAAGGTTGGACAAAATAAACAAAAGTTAAGTTTACATGTCGCACATTATGTTCATTGATAAGATAAAGCAAATTACATGTTTGAATGATAAAGTATTAATAGCCCGTAGCATTTGCTTTTATGAACATATGAACAATAGCGATCGCTGTAACTCATTCACACTAATAAAGTCGATAATAAATAATTGTTGCTCATTAACCACTGATTGAGAAATAGAATGGAAATAGTTTTGATGAATAATATTTCTAGGAATGAATTAGCTGCAGCTACTGCGTAATGTTTATAATACAAGTCTTCCGTGGAATAAATTGAAGAATTGTTATATATTTATATGAATGATTATTCTTACTAACCAAGGAAATAATCTTATAATACACAAGACCACATTAAGCTGCGTCCACAGTATACCAACTGGCAATCTTAAGCTAAAATCACATCCACATTTATGCGGCTTTGCCAACTGGCGTATAGTCGGATTGCTGATAGGTGACTGTTACATGTATGTATCAAGTAGTGCATTCATATAATAATCTAGTTACCATTTTTCAGCGATTTTAAAAAGGTTTTTTTATTTGTCTTAGCTGTCAGTGTCTGGTAATAAATATTAATTAAAATATGGCTTGCGGCCAATTATTAAATTCACAATGCATCATACCATTCTAGAATAATTAATAAAGCAGCAACAAGTAACTCATCTAAAATCGAAATTCAAAATTGGCTGATAAATAATAACATAACGTTTTAAAAAAATTACTTAAAATGTGATCTTTTAAAATCAAAAATTGTTAAAAAAGATAAATCTGAACCAGTTTATTTTATTGATACATTGGCACAAACGTATGGTCATGAAGTACTAAGATTACCTCCTTATCACTGCCAGTTATTTTTTTCATATATTTATGCCAAAAATTATTATGGTAGACATATTGGTCAAAACGGATATAGTGATAACGAAGTTTTGAAAATGTGGCAAGTAGCCTGTGCTCAAATTAGTTGTGAAACTTGGGCAAAATCTTTTAAAAAAATCGAAAATTTAATAAATGAATGGTGGAAAGGGAAAGGATTGTTGATGATATTAATCCAATAATAATAAATACAAGAAATGACAGCGATAGTTCAGATGACGACGATATCATGCATTAGACTGACTAAATTTTTTAAAATAAAAATAAACATTTAAATACAACTTGTAGCAATATATTATATGAATAAATATATTTTTACTTAATATTTTATTACTTTGTACTTAGAGGAAACATAAAAATGTAATTTAACTAAACAACAAATTATAATCCAAAATTTACGTATGAGTATAAATTTTTCCTTATTTGCAATTATTACCGTCAAATTAATAATTTTGTTTGTTTGAGTACTGCTGTGAATTTATTTTCGTGCTCTAATTAGTAAAGATATCTACGAATCATGGCGTTTCTTTCTAATGCTTTGTTTTTTATTAAAATAATTTGGAAGGTTAGTTGTCAACTTGCGTCACTATACGTTACTATGGGTATGCAAATAATTATAATGATGTAGACAGAGAAAGCATATAGTATTGTATATCGATACTTGTAGCAACGAACACTATCAGCAATCCGACTATAGTATGGACGCAGTTGTAGAAAACATCTTTAGGCACGGAGCCGAAGTTTGGGAAGTAAATAAAAAAGATAAAGAAATATTGAGTGCTGTTCGAATGGATTTCTGGCGGAAGTGTATTTCGAGACTTGATCACGAAATGAAGAAATTAGAGCCAAAATAGGCACAGTAAAAATATAATTGATACTATTGAAAAAAAGTCTTTCTTGGTTTGCAATCTACAACGAATGCCAGTTACGTTATGGCTCAAAATTATCTGGTAGAAGGCCGCAAAAGACCTGGTAGATCTCTAAGACCTTGGAAGACTGGATGGAAATGTATGCCTGATTAAGAACGTAATATTCAAAGGGGAACATTCAAAAGTGAGGAACGAATGAATTGGGGCATTATTGTGTTGATCATAGAACGTAACTCAAAAGTATGAAAATATTTGGAAAGTTAATAAAATAGAACAATACGAGGTGTGTCTCCCTTAAAATAATCTCCTTGGGAAGCCACACAGCGTTGGAGACGGTTCTTCCAATCCTGATAGCCGTGCTGAAACTCGGATACTGGAATTGCTTTCAGCTAATCGGTTACGGACGTTTGAATGTTTTCGAGTGTCTCAAAATAACGTCCCTTGAGGTGATTTTCCAATCTTGGGAAGAGGAAAAAGTCACAAGGGCTTAAGTCAGGCGAATAAGGAGGCTAAGAAGCCACAGGAATGTTTTTACTGGCTCAAAACTCGTTTATTGAAATTGCTGTGTGACAAGACATTGTCATCCAGAATTCATTGGTCAAAATCTGATGAACGATAGTGTGAGTCAAATTCAACTCTTCCCCAATCATTCTGACTATCAACCGACGTTCTGAACGCACAAGATCCCGGATTCTGTCGACATTTTCATCGGTTCTTGAAGATGAAGGCCTTCCGCTGCGTGATTCATCTTCAATCAACTCTATTCCTTCTGAAAATGCCTTAAACTACCAAAAAACCTGGGTCCTTGACAAAACATTGTCTCCGAAGGCCTGCTGAAGTTTTGAAAAAGTTTCCGTTGCACTGTGCCCAAGTCTGAAGCAAACCGTTGCACGAAATGAATGTCATCATTTTTAGAACAAACTAAAAAAAAACTGTTTCAGGAAAAAAATCGCTACGAACAACAAAATTACTCAAGCGAGTTCAAACTCGTACTGAAGACGTATCACATATTCACCTGCCGCCCCTTCAAGTCTCGCGTCCCAAATGTTGCCGGATCAAACGCTATGTTGCCAGTCCGGTTACTTAATTTACACACATCGTATATTTCCACGATTTTTATTTTAAAAAAACAACAACATCCAGATGTCTACCATTACGTTCTTCAAAGCACGGTTGTAAATGAATGAAAATTCATTCACAACCGTGCCATTTACAACCATTCAAAATGTTAGGGAAATTTCCCCCTGGATATCGGTCTTAAATTCTGTAATAGTTGATGGTTGATGGGGAATTCTTGTATACTTTGCTCTTAAGGTATCCCTACCGAAAAAGATTTTGTCGAGACAAATCTGGGCTTCTTGAGGACTCCTAAAATTGTTAGTTGTATGACAGGTGGCTCCATCCTGTTGAAACCTAGAGTCGTCGGTGTATTCCGATTGCTATTGCAATCGAGGATCGAAATATTCACTACTCCACATTTTCACTATTTTTTGATGATCTTGACCAGGTTGCTTTCTGGATATGATTAGAATTGGTAGCAAATGTAGGTGCTTGCGTATTACTCTGAAATTTGTGATTCTGGTACGGATGAGATGTGGCGACTACAGTGTTAAGGTTTTGGTAATATGCAAAACGCTCTGTGCCGACCTGTGAAATTTGGAATGGCACTACTTAATTTCTGAGACACCTCGCTAACGTGAGTTCTGTTTGCAATGTTTACTGGGTTTTGATACACGTTCACGAGCCAAGTTCTTAATCCAAACAATAATATTGAAATTAAATATTTTCTCTGAAATCTTCCATGGATTGAATGATCAGGCTGTGGAGAATGGCGACCTCTATCACAGTGTTTCTCAACCTTTTATGGCATGGGACCCCCCGAAATTCTATAAATATTGTCTGCGTAGGCCTGCTGATGTTTTGCAAAAGTTTCCGTTGCACCATGTCTGATGCAAAACCTGGTAGCCCTCTATAGGGGGGCCCCCTATATATTTATATACAGAGTGATTATTTAATGGCGAGACGACGTCACCGAATTTTACGTGCCTCCTAGCAGAATACTATGACTATAATAACCTTGAATAAAATTTGACTATGAAGAAAAAAAGTATATGCGAATGCGCGCATAATCGCCTGCTACGATGTGTATGAAACGGCAAATTATTAAAACTTCCAGTGACGTCGTCTCGCCATTAAATAATCACTCCGTATATGTATATGCACATATTTGCCACCATTATATATATATATGGTGTATCAAGATGGAGGGAACACGATTTTTCTCGAAAAGGCAACGTGTGAGCAAGTTGGGAAAAATTTTGAATTAAAATTTATACAAAACATTAAATGGTAGTATTGAAATTTTCCGGAAGTACAGGATATTAAGGACAGTTTAGAAATGTTATATGGGAACGTATGTCATATTGAGTATCTTTGGATAGAGCTTTTCAAAAGAAACAACTTTTACTTAAACATTTTTTCAGTATCTTTTACGGTTGACAAAAAACTATAATATATATGATGATTATATTCCCTAGAACAATTTGAAAGTAGAGTATTTTTATTTACAAGTGTTCAAAGTGCCTTATATATTTTGATTTAAACACATTAGCATCCTTACTTTTGAGTTGTCTGTAGCTCGGAGAGTAATAAAAGAAAATATAATAAAAAATATTGCACTTTTAAGTCGTACTTACTTCAAAGTACAACTTTTCATTTTGATTGCTTTTGATCAGTTTGTTTAGCAAAAGTCCATTTTACTCATTATAAAGTTAGCTAGTGACAACTTTAGAAAATTAATACTCCATTTAGTTCCGCTTAAACGTTTGAAATAACCTGTAGCTTGAATTAGTTGTCAAAATAAGTAATTAGATAGAATAATAAATAAAATATTTATTTTATTTGTGTTATGAAAGGTATATTTTTTTGAATATAAATATAAGACTCGTATTTATAAATATGAATAAAATTTATATCTTGCAAGATTGAGCACAATGCTATTATATTTTCATGTTTCGATCTTGTATGACTGCGGCCCCCCGGTTGAGAAACGCTGCTCTGTCACATTCCATTATTCCGTATTAATTTTAATACAGAAATCAGTCAATGTAATCGCTGAAATTATAACTCCAGTTTCCCATTTGTTTTTTGTCTAATGGAATAACATAAATAACTGGATATTAAGGGGATGAATGTGTTGGTGATCTATGTGGTTGGCATTTCTACAGCTGAATTAATAGTGATAACTCAGTTGGCATGCCGATTATGCTCTCAATTTTACTGTCTAGACTTGTCATAGCTAACCATATACGGTTTAATATACACTCCAATATTAATCATTATAATCGTATAGCGATTAAAATTCTTCGTCCGCACTATAGCTAATATTCAATAATCTAAACTGTTATGTTATTAACATAAAATGTTTTTGGACATTAATATTAATTGTGATAGATCAGAAACTAGATCACTTAGGCCAAGTGGCAAAAAAGTTTGCATAAGGAGGTTGAAACAATTTTAAGTACAGAAATTAATAATTTTAAACCCTATTCTGAACAAAAATGTTCATTTTAACACAACCATAATGTTACAAATCTGGCCAAATATGCGTGTTATAAGATTTTAATAGGATTTAATGAAATTTCAAAAAGATAATTTTTCAATATACTTCACAATTCGCGATTGAAACTATCGTTGGCGGCGCTGCGTACTACAGCTGATGGCGGCCGAGAAGCGTATATGTCAGAAGTTTTTTCTTAATATTTATCTGTTCAAACAATATTTCGGCAAAAAAGCACTGTATTTAAGTCACTATATCACTATATTTTCTTAATTCACATAAACTGCAGCACAACACTCTACAAATATTATCCAAATATACGATTCTGTTTAATTTAGCCAGTCACCAACAGATGTCTCACTGTTATTTGCAGTCGCGAATCTATCTTCTCTTCAAAATAAGGCACCTTAACGTTTTTTTTTTTTTTTTTTGTTTTTCCGTTATTATCGGTATAGAGAGTTGATATATTAAATAAAGTTGTTAGTGTGTCTACCCCCCCCCCCCCCCACAGTGAGGAATTCTCTGGAAAAAATGTTATTTTATAATTTCCGAATCCTGAAAAAAATTGATCAGAATAATAAGAAAACTACTGGTAGCCTTCAATTTTACTAATAAAGAAGATAGGTAAAAAGTAAGTATTAGTTTATTAAGATAGTTTTAAAAACAGGGGGCAGGCTCACATTTCATGGGATCTGAGCCTTTTTCTGGACTGTCTTTTTTTTAACTTTTTTTGTCGCTTATGTTTGACCATAACTGAAAAGTGACCATATATTTGTGATCTACGGCTAAAAATGTATAATTATACCAAATTTTCAACAAAATTGAAAAAAAAAAAATCCTAAAATTTTTAAATTTTAATGAAATATATTTTTTTCCGATTTTATTAGTCAAAATATAGTTTTAAGCTAATTTCGGGGTGAGGATTATAAAAAAAATATTTAAAAAAACCATGTTTTCTTAGTTTTTGTTGTAGATCCGATTTGGGCCAGTTATTTGCCTATAATTCAAAACCCAATTTTATTGATCTATGACCAAAAATACTTATTTATCCCAATTTTCAATAAAATCTGAGACAAAACTTTTTTGTTTAAAAATCACGATTTTTTAGGTCTACCCCTTACGATTTTTTGCCAATTTTAAGCGTTTTGGGTTACTGCCCAAACAAAACTTAATATTTGGTTTATTAAAACCTAATTTTTTTTTTAAACCGAACAATATAGTAGTACGTAAAAATTTAAAACCGCATATTTCTATCCCTAACCATTTTTTAGTTAGGATTTTCAAAAAATTAAAAACTTAAAAAAAAAACTATTTGTTTTTCAAAATTGTACAATTCGAAACTCAAGATTTTAAAAATTTCAACCGCACGTCTTTCCATTCTATTTCTCGCATCATATTCCATTTTTGAGATACGTCCATGCGAAGATGACCATGCCATATTAAAATTTGTCATAATTTTAAAATACGGAAAACAAATAAAGCCTCATATTTACTAAATAAACTACGAGGAATCCAAAAATTCTAACCTCAGGTCGTTTTTTCTAACAGTTTTTGAATTTTATGCGAAATTTCGACTCACTCACAGTATATATATATATATATATATATATATATATTGTAGGGGAGATGTGGGGACGGTGGCACAATTGGTACAGTGGAACATTTGAAATATCTTTGAAATATAGAATATTTTCAGGTCTGTTTGGGTATATAAAGGCCCCTCTGGTACTGACAAATTATACTATCCACATTTTGAGTCTATAAATTTAAGTCCCACCATCTATGATGAAAATGTTGATTTGAGGTAGGCAAACTAAAGTTTTTCGTAACGAGAAAATTTTTATTAGAACGAGACACAACTAAATTAGTAAGAAATTTTGTATTACATGTTGTAAATTGGTCATTTGTCAACAGTGTAAAGCAATTACTAATGTTCTAAACTATATCATTTATTATATTTGATAAAATGTTCGTGAAAATAGGGTTAGGTTAACAGTGGCACACGTGTTATGTGGATACAGTGGTACAGTGAGCCACTGTACCCACGTACGTGGGTACGAGTTAGAAGAATAATTCTAAGCTGCTCAAAATAAAAAAGATCAGAAAATTAAAAGATATTCTTGTAAGTTCAGACACATCTGATACTGATGTCAATATTGATGAGAATTCAAACTCAGATGATAATGTTGACTCTGAATGTGATACAGATTCGACAGACTACGTAAACAAGGATATTAAAGTAAGGCAATATGCCTTAACATTTGAAGGATACGGAAAGAATAAAATGAAGAGCCACTCTATAGGGGAAATCTTAGAAATAACGACTGACGATATTGTTGTAACATATCTCCGACGGCTGACTCTACTCTTTAAATTTATTAAAACAAATGAAAATTACGCATTTAAAAAATCAGAGCTGATAAAAGTTTTACCATCTCCTGCTCCGTCTGGTAGCACAAAACACCGTTTAGACTGATTTTTACAGTAAATTTAATGAAATATAATTAACATTAAAATAAAATCTATCAAAACTTACCAAAGTTTATTTTTTTATATTAATAATAAATTTACATTTATATATTTATATACATTATTTAATTACTTAGTAGTTTGTTCCAAAAAAATTGATTTTTTTTCAATATTATAAATTTTTCAGTACCTTTCAGATGATTTATTTTTAAAGACATTGAATTGAAGTTTCAGTAAAAATTATTGATACATATACAGATTCTTTAGATACCTATTATATTTACTGTTCCACTGTATCCCTAATGCTGGTTCACTGTACCCTCACGTATAGGTACAGTGGCACAATTGCAGAGGTCAACAAAAATATTAATTATAAATGGCACGTGATAAGGACATTAATTTTTAACAGGTTATTTAAACAACGACATTATAAGTATTAAGTGGCGAAAAGATTTATTTAAAAAATTCAAAATTGTAGATGTTATGTACAGAAAACCAAAATGTGTGCCACCGTCCCCACATCTCCCCTACATTATAAATATACATAACTATCAAACAATTTTAAACCTACAATAGCATTCTCATTTAATTGAGTAATTTTACTAGGAAATCGATAAAAACCCAAGAAGTTATTACAAAAACTTATTATCTATAACTACAGGTTACAAAAGAATGCTTGTTCAATAACAACGAATCATATTTAAAAGTAGAAGATCCAATGTAAATAATAAGATATCCTGAATGTGGTTTTATAAGACTGGTAAACCGTTCAGTAACCACATTACTAACACCAGACGGAAAATGTTTGAGTATGAAAAATAAACCAGAACAACTAAGTGAGACAACTGCAACCACAAAAAAGGATAAAAACGTTTAAATCATAGTGCTATTGTGCAAACTTGTGTCCAGCATCATTTTGTGTTAGGCTACTTTTAGGGATTCTATATTCTCGACATATTTAATCTTCGAGAATTGAGAATAGGAAATTCTATTTCTCGGTAATTCCCGAAGTAATATTTTTTTAGGGTTTTGTAGGTATGACCAAAAAACCCTTATACCGTCATTTTGTCGTCTGTCTGTCTGTCTGTCTGTCTGTCTGTCTGTCTGTCTGTCTGTCTGTCTGTCTGTCTGTCTGTCTGTCTGTCTGTCTGTCTGTCTGTCTGTCTGTCTGTCTGTCTGTCTGTTCGGTAAAAATTGTAGCCAAACGGCTAAACCTAGAGAGTTGAAATTTGGCATGCTTATACAACTCTTTGACCCGCACATAGGAAAAATACTAAAACATCAAAAAAACAATATCCCCCTAAAAATATAAACAAATATATGCTTATTGAAAAAAAAATATATATTTTTCTACAATTCTGTGTAGGGTATCAAATGAGCTTTCACAAAAGGGCTTCCTTGGTACGTGGATTAACGATCAAAATTTAATTTTTGCAAAATAAATTATTTTGACGCGATATTTGCCAAAATTGTGCAAAAAAAATGTTGTCCCACACCTGTAGCCCAGATGGTTTGAACTAAAAATCTGAAAAAAGTAATGTACATCGGTGTGAACCGGAATAGTACAACAGGAATTTTTGATCAGTTTATGTTTTCGGAAAATAACGCAGTTTTTGTGTTTTTAACTAAAATATGTAAAATATTTAATCCGCTATTTAACACTGCAAACGAGTGAACCTGCGTAGTACAGTGGTAACGTTGTCGCTTTGTGAGTTGAAACTACTGTTCGAATCCCGTCAATTTTTATTTTTTCGCATTCTTTTTTTGCATTTTTATTTTGTTTAAATTATTTTGTCAAAATTCTAGATATATTTTGGCAAATTTTGCATTTAATTTTTAAAAGCGTAAATGTAATAACCAGTGGGAAGTGTTGAAATTATAATTTAATTCTATGTTTGAATGTATACGAAATAAGAGGGGCGGAGTTTAAGACTTAAACAACCAATGGAAACCGTAGGCACAATTTTCAAAATATTAATGAACCTTGCTATATAAAAAAAATACTGCAAATATTTAGAAACCCAAATAATGGTATTAGGCATTCGAATTAAAATTAATAAAAAAATATTTTAACATAAAATTTGTTTTGGCATTCCAAATAATCATCATTCACTTACTAAATACCTGCGAAACCCTGAAATGTGTGAAAATTCACACTTCACATAATTTTTAAGGTTTTATAGGTATGACCACAAAAAAAAACCCTTATAAGGTCACTAATGTGTCTGTAAGTCTATCTGTCTGTCTGTACGGTAGAAATTGTAGCCAAACGGCTTAACATAGAAAGTTGAAATTTGGTATGCTTATACAACTCTTTGACCCACATATTTGACCAACAAAAATTCGGGTCGCAAGGCAGAAATTCGGGATTGTCCCGGCCAAATCGGGACGTATGGTCACCTTAATTTCTAGAATAACTACATCGAGAATAGTGTCATAAACAGCCGAATAAAGCTATTCTTTTCCGAGGTCTTATGACTGTAGTACACTATGCGATTCTCGTTTTGAATATCGTACGATTTATAGTACACAAATTATTGTATCGTGTAAAGTCCATTCTACATTATACTTTTTTCAATACTTTTTTCAATACTATCCAACTCTGACGTCATTTCAACTTTTGATACTACAAAATATAGTGGGGGAAAAAAATAAGAGACAGTGAAAAATGTTATATCTTCCATCTCTTATTACTTTTGTTGCCAACTTAAAAATTTTTAGGTTCAGATGGCAGACAACAATTTGGTTATAGTGAACCAATTTATAAATATTGTTTAATTGTGCTAAGTTTATATTTAATTATATGACCCAAATAAACTTCTTATCAACTTAATAAACTACTAAAAGTTAAGTTGTAAACAAAAACTAAAAAGTTGGTGTTGGTACGACTGAAAAGTACAGAACTGTCAATCGAAAATTTGACCGGGGGTAGTTTTGGATGACAGTTCTGTACTTTTCAATCGTACCAACACCAACTTTTTAGTTTTTGTTTACAACTTAACTTTTAGTAGTTTATTAAGTTGATAAGAAGTTTATTTAGATCATATAATTAAATATAAACTTAGCACAATTAAACAATATTTATAAATTGGTTCACTATAACCAAATTGTTGTCTGCCACATGAACCTAAAATTTTTTAAGTTGGCAACAAAAGTAATAAGAGATGGAAGATATAAAATTTTTCACTGTCTCTTACTTTTTCCCCCCACTATATTCTGTAGTATCAAAAGTTGAAATGACGTCAGAGTTGGATAGTATTGAAAAAAGTATTGAAAAAAGTATAATGTAGAATGGACTTAATACAGGATTTTCGTACGAGATCTTATACGATACTGAAAACCAACCAATTTTTATTGTCTCGACCTAAACTGATGGACATAATGAACCAATAATGACGTTGTACAGGATGCGCATATTCATGTGACCGTAGCTAACATTTATTGATTTGTCAAACATATTTCGAGGTTATTTAGTATCAACTTTAGCAATATTTTTTCTTATTTTGATTAAAATAAATTGGATTTAGCTGTTCACATTCTTAGAACATTTATATATACCTTTGGATTTATTCAACATCTTATTATCCAAAATACTTATCTAAGGTGATCATGAAACATTTCAATCCGGGAAAAAAGTACCGGGGGAATTATTTTAAAATATTTTTGGGATTAAGTTTGTAGAATTTTTTTTAAAATTTATTTTAATGGCCTTTACTGCTGTGGCAATTAGCCAGGACAATTTTTATTTGAGAAAATTTCCATGCCTGAACGGGATTCGAACCCGAGACCTTCGCAACGCAGAGCACATGTGTTACCACTACGCTACGCCGGTCGGCTACAATTACAATTACAATTTCTATACTTCTCATTTGTTATTAAGTTGGGTGTTATGTATAAAACAAATTCAACGAAATCATTGGGCGCGTTCAGCGCCCTAAACAGTTTAGTACGTTCACTACGTTTACCTTCTGAACGTTACCGTTGACAGTCAACAGTTTACTAAACATCTCAACGTAAAAATTTTACGTTTAGTTATGTTGACTTGTATACCTAACCTGAATTTTTGGCGGGAAATTTATACAAGATACATGTTACATAGCACTGGAGCTAACAAATTGATTAATTCTGCCACTTGAGGACGTGACAGTCTAAAATGGTTTTTAAATTCGGTTAGACTATAGTTCCTTATCACGTCTTCATATCCTAACATTATAAGTTGGCACATTCCTAACAGGCACAACATTTATAGGTGCCGCCAAGTAATCCACTGCCACTTGGATAACATTAAAATCTATATCTTCGTCAAACAAAAAATTATCTATTAGAAATGGATCCATCTCTAAATATTTTTAAGGTTATGTACTCAAACTGTCAAACACTCGCGTTGAAACCAACCACTAACCGTTCAGACATTCACCAAATTGTTTAATCAACGTACGTTTACGTTTAGACTCAACGGTTTAGGCGCTGAACGCGCCCATTATTAATATAATATGTTTTTATTTTCCTTAAACTATTTTATAACGATAATAATGAATCAATAATATTTTTTGATAAACAAAAATCGTAGTTTTATAGACAATAATAATAATAATAAACTAATAATAATAATAATAATAATTACCTTCCCCCTCAATGTCAAATGTAATAAATTAGAACAGAAAACGGTACGGCTTTGCGAATCCAGCAGATTTACTGATTCGGAACAAACTAATATTATCATTCTTCAAAAATTGGTAAACTATCTGTTCACTCTAGGTTAAGTACAATTATTTGCATTCTGTCAACTCACAAAAATAGACGTAGTGCGCGTCAATTGGTACAGGTTCAAAGCGATAAATTTTGGATGGTATACTACAATAATTTTATATCCGATAATTCTGGACGAAATTCTCAATGCAATAATTATCGTACGAGATTCAAATCGAGAAATTGCATCGTGTACTACAGGCTGTACACTGGTCGCTGGTTATTTATTCAACATTCTTTTCCAGATTATCTTATGTTGAAATGTGTTAGATGACTTGTAGCATTTGATAGTTTGAAAGTTTTTTAAAAAATAGCTTTCCTTCTAATTTTTGGTTTTACCAAAAATCTTTAAAAATTGGAAACAACCACAATTTCCCAGTGAACCAAATTGTTTTTATAACGTTTCTGTACATGGAAAAAAATTGTTGAACACACTGTATATTGTGCTTGGTAGATACATGTGAGACTGTGCCTACCAGCATATCATGTTCTTGTAGCTCATGGGTAACGTTAACCTTAGCGCTAGCGATGATTCATCGTAATCGACAGATAGGAGATCAGATTTTGCAACAGTGCAGCGTGCAGGTGCTGCCTTCAACAAAACAAAGCTCTCGAAGGCGTTACTTTAAACTATCTTTGATCTTATCGCTTGCACACAAACTCTGATCGACTATGATTATGTTAACGTTCTATTTTAGTTATGATGCCTTCGACATTGAAATCACTTTACGTTGTTAAATATATTTTACAACAAGTAATTAGTTCTTGAAATATTAGGTAACCAAATATGTTAGTGTGGTTTTTCATATTTAAATTTAACTCGTTCAATTATTCTGTTTCAAAGAGTTATCATTTATTTATACAAGTTTTAAAAACAATGTATAAATACACTGAGCAGCATAAGAAATCAAATCAAATTCAATGAACTGGGCACATTCGAAGACCACAGGTTAGTCGAATAGTACGTCGAGTATGGAATGAAGCATCTGAGCAAAAACCCAGGACGACCTAGGTTAAGACAGAGAAATTGTCTTAAAACCGATCTATTTGTTTTGAAAATTGATGATGCGAATGATCTCTTGCAATCAAAGATGGAGAGTCGAAGTTGGAGCCGTGAGTTGGGAGTCGAAGAGTCGAGGATTTTTGAAGGAGTCGGAGTTGAGAGTTGGAAAAACTATTGACTTCCGACTCTTTGATTCAATTTTTATCGAAGATGATAACAAACCGAAAACGAAAACAAACTAACGATATTACCTGATTTTTTTAATGAACGGAAACGGGAACAATTTTTTTAAAATTTTTGTTCCATAATGAATTCGATGTCAATATCGGTTGTAACCGGTACGATGAGGCAGTAAAGATTTTTTGCTTTTACACATCCATTTTTATCTTTTTCTGTATGCTCTGTTTATGTGTTTATGTTTATGTTCAAGCGGATTTTTTATTTTCTCAGGTTGTAACAAGCTCCATATCATGAAAAAAAAAAATATATATAATAATAATAATAATAATAATAATAATAATAATAATAATAATAATAAAGGTTGCTGAAGTTTGAGATTAGTGGACGCTTGTCAAGACCTGACAAACCCCATAATAATAATAATAATAATAATAATAATAATAATAATAATCCTTTATTAATCTACAGACATATAAAATGTATAAGATTATATAGGTACGAGTACATAACATAAATTGAACCTTTTTAAAACTAATGTATTCAAAGATTTATATTGAAAGTGACACAAAAACTCGAGATATAATGGCAATTACATTTTATAACGACAGCTCTCCTCAACCTAAAATATTTAATGTAAGTACAATTTACGAGTGAAAGGAGCAGGCACTCGGAGTCAGTTTTCAAAAATACCGACTCGGGAATCGTTTTTTGTTTTTCTGTTTGCTCCCCAAAATATTTTTACTACAGAAGATCATAACCGTTTAATACCTTACATAAATTAAGAAATAGATAATTTTTAAAATATCGCGTATGATTATTTGAGGAAAAATATGTGATAATCAATTCGAGATATGTTTTACACCATACAGTACGAAAGACTCTATCTAATAATATATAATATAATAATTTATTTAATAGAACCCATGGCTCAATATAAAATACATTAATTTACAAAATATCGCAAAAACAAAACTTAATAACTAAACTATCATAACACCATTACATATCCAAATTTTAAACAAAAAACAATAAACCTAAGAAAGTATGCTCAATCATACTCTTAAAAAATAACAATACATAATATCGACTTCGTTACATACGCCCACCGTCATTTTTTAGATATTTCCTAAGCATACTTTTAAACTACGCTCATTTTCAATTCTTCAAATTTTGAAATCAGGACTTTCGCAGGTCTTTCTAACCAGATCCTCTTTTTGGCATTTCAAGTGTGAATTCACACATTTAAGGGTTTCGCAGGTATTTAGTAACTGAATGATGATTATTTACGATGCCAAAACAAATTTTATGTCAAAAATTTTTTTTATGAATTTTAATTCGAATGCCTAATACCATTATTTAAGTTTCTAAATATGTGCAGTATATATTTTTTTTTTATATAGCAAGGTTCATTAGGATTTTGAAAATTGCGTCTATGGCTTCCATTGGTTGCTTAAATCATAAGCCCCGCCCTCTGATTTCGTATACATTCAAACATAGAATTAAATGTATGTAATAGAACACTTCCAACTGGTTATTAAATTTACGCTTTTAAAAAATAAATGCAACATTTACCAAAATATAACTAGAATTTTGACAAAATAATTTAAACAAAATAAAAATGCAAAAAAAATACAGAAAAATTAAAATTCTCTGGAATCGAACTCTAGTTTGCAAATTACGAAGCGACGACACAACGCACTACGCTACGAGCGTTTATTTATCTACTGTGTTACATAGCGAATTAAATATTTAACATATTTTAGTTAAAAACACAAAAAATGATTTATTTTCCGAAAACATAATCTGATCAAAAATTCTTGTTGTACTATTGCGGTTCACACCAATGTACATTACTTAGAATTTTTTCAGATTTTTAGTTTAAACCATCTGGGCTACAGGGTGTGGGACAAATTTTTTTTTGCACAATTTTGGCAAAAATCGCGTCAAAATAATTTATTTTGCAAAAATAAAATTTTGATTGTTAATCCACGTACCAAGGGCTTTCATTTGATACCCTACACAGAATTGTAAACAAATATTTTTTGTTTCGATGAGCATATATTTGTTTATATTTTTACGGGGATATGTTTTTTAGATGTTTTAGTATTTTTCCTATGTGCGGGTCAAAGAGTTGTATAAGCATGCCAAATTTCAACTCTCTAGGTTTAGCCATTTGGCTACAATTTTTACCGAACAGACAGACAGACGACAAAATGACAGTATAAGGGTTTTTTGGTCATACCTACAAAACCCTAAAAACAGTCTAAATAGATTTATATTTTGGTTTTTATTACTCTATTTTGATCATCAGACGCTATGTCTCACCATAATATTTACTTTATGTAACGTGTACACTGTAAAACTCTAAGGCCTATAAATCAAGAACGTACTATTGTGATAATAAAATAATGTTAGAAATAATTCACTGTTTTACAATATAAGCCTGAATATGCAGTTGTTGTTCTAATTATTCAAAATATGCCGTAACTATTCATAATATGCAAAGCATACAAAATTAAACTGGTATCAAAATAAAGCATTTTTTTATGATTCGCGAAGATATTTGAAAACCATTTTAGTGCATATCAAGTTTCAGAATATGCAAATGTGTATTTTCCCGCATTCTAGTCAAGAGGCATTCATTTGCCTTATTTCCACCAATTTTCCAGCAAATAAATTTATGAGTAAATGTTTTATTGTTTCACTCATAATAAACAAAGTGAAATGTTCCTGACATGTCAATTTAGAAATCATTGTCCTTAATTCATCATTTCGTCCATTACTAACCGCCCCTGTTTAATATTAGTCCCAAAATAAAGGAAATATCCGAACAATAAATTTAAACAACGCAATAATAATTTAATATGAATTAAAACTTTATTTGAAATATATTGTGTAAGAAATTAGCTCTTTATTATTTTAAATGGCATTTAATTCCAGTATATTATTGTCAAGGATAAACAATTGTCAGAGGTAAAATTTAATTATAACATTACAAAACATATATTCAGAAAAATAGTTTATAAACATGTTTTTATCAATTTTGCTGAAACTATGAAGATAACTTTCCAAGGTTACATGTGTAACACGAACGTAAGATGGATTCAACTGCATTTTTATATATGTAGAATTTAATTCAAGACACATTCATCTTAATTTCTTTAATTCATTGATTTAATTGAAAATGCTGGTTGAAACTAGTTTTTGAAGGGTAAGAATAGCTTAGGTTAGTTTCTCACGTGAATAATGCAATCAGTAAAGAAGTTTCTATCATATATGAATTACACTTACTATTTATAGTTCTCATAAGAAAGGAAGATAGACAACACCTTACAGTTTTTGAAAACAAAGGATTACTTAGGGAGATTGAACCTCCATCGACCAATGGGAAGACATTAAGCATCAGTCAATTTAAATATTAAAAGCTTTCATTTAATACTCTCTGCTTCCGTCTAATACTAATGTTTCAAAAGTGGGTTTGGTGTAAAATTTCAGGGGTTCCGCGAGACAGTCAGATCAATTCTGTAAAAAGTTACTGTGTAATAACGTTACTACAACATAAAATATTATGAAAAGTACAATGACTTTCATTCATGATAGTAACTGGCCTTGCTCATAGTGACGAATTTAGTTACTATGATTTAGTTACTTATCATAGTAACAGAGTTACAGAATTGGTCTGATTATGTCATTTCATAATTGCAATCTTTACAAAACATAATTCATTCCAGCGATAAGGTAACTAATAAATTGTATAAGTTTTTTATTCTTTCGATACTATCGAATTTTCTATGATACCAGAACACACCTTTTCCATTTCCATAAACCGTTCACGCTCTTCAATAATCGTTTCACTCTTAAAATATATGTATTTGTGAGTAAAGTTTGATAGTTAGTTTACTTATGAAAGTTTAAGCTGCACTTTCAGAATAACTTTCATATAGGAAAGATTTCTAGCTTGTTGAAAACTTATAAAAAGTGTATTGAAACATTCATGAAGTAAAGTTTATTGATGTGGATCACATTTAAAAAACTCGTATCGCCATTTCAAGGATTGTTGTATTATTTGATAAATCATGTTTGAGAGATAATCTATCTTGTCAGATAGTTAACTTACTCGTTTATCGTCTTATTTATTTTTATATTATATTTGATCAACATATAAATTATATTTGAAAACAATCAGAAAAGTTTCTTGTGTTTTAAGATGGGGTTCTGTGGTAAAAATGAAACATATGACGAATTTCGGGATTTATGAAAATATTTAAACATTGGTCTATGCACTAATTATTTCACAACAAAAATATCAATATTCCTGGTCACTACTCTCTTCCAGTTAATCTTCACTTGAATTCTTCGTTATATCAGTGTACACTGTCGACTACTCGTCCAATTGTGGCGTGATCCTCATACATTTGAACGTAAAGCTGCATTCACAGTTCCAAAATTAATAGATAGTACGCTATGAGGTATTCACTCAAACGACCGTTCACAGCTATAAATTTAATGCATTGTACGTTGTCGACTATAAACAGCTTTCCAAACTTTATAGTTAGTGCACTGTTTTAATGAGATACACATATACAACATTAACTATCTCACTTTACATAACCTAAAAAATGCTGGCGCAGAAATTTCAAGACATTTCGGAAATCGAGAGAATGAAAAAGAAATGCTGTAGTTGCGGCTACAATTTTGTTATTCAAATATAGTAAGAAATCACGATCTCGCCGATAAAAGTAACATAAAAAGTAACATAAATGCATTTATTCCGTTGTAGTTGGTTACAAAAAGCTTAGAGAGCACAAAATTCGTTACGCATTAATTTTCGTAGTTGTGGACGCTCTTATTAAACGTTAAAACAGTCTATTAAATTTATCCACAATTCACAGCCTAGATTTATAATTTTTGAAGCTGTGAATGGAGCTTAAGGCTTCCAGAGAATTTCCTATATTTCTGTTGGGTTCAGTATGCGGTCGTACTTTTAATTATGTGTAATAAAAACAACTTGTATCACCTACTCAAATTTATCTTGTATAAAGTCTGCTGTGCAGTCCAGCAATAGTCTTTAGGAGTTAATATTTTTATGTAGCCAAATTATTGGACCTATAGCGTTGAAAATTGATATGCATATACAGTTCTTTGACCCGTGTGTTGAAAAAATACTGAGACCGAGATATATTGACATATTTCTGTATAACTGAAAAAAAAATTTTTTTAAAAATTTTTTGGTACTAATTGAAAGCATAAAAAGAAAGAAAAAATATCTTGAAGCTATTTATGACAAAAATGTGCCAAAAAACTTTTATATGGTATTTTGTACGATTTATGAAACAACTTCTTAATGACTCATAAAATTTCACCATAATCTCTTATTATCTCTTATTATACTCGTCATAAATTATTGGTAAACAAGACTATTGACAGAGACGGATCAAGAAAATATTGTTTGAAAAAAAGAAAAATATAAGCTTTAAAGCTATATTTGTATTTACAATTAAATGTTAAAGAAATGCTGTATTTTGGCGACATTTACGTTCTGAGCTTGTAGGTATTCCGATTTGCCGAGCAAATTAAAACCTTGAAAACATTTAATACTATTATTTTGGCGTCATTACTTAAATGCGCTTTTCATTTCTTCTTTCTGTATTTCTTCTAATCCTATATTAATTTCTTCTTCTGTCTCTTGTTAGGAATTATTTAGGACAAAAGGAAGAATAACTCCCTAAGATCGCCACATTTTAATTTTTATTCCGGTGAAAAGTGAAAAAACATGAAAAATAGTACACTGAAAAATCACTTATATGTATATCCTGCATCTTTGGTTTAAGCGGAACTTGATACGCACAAATGAAAGCTCTAAGTACTCAGATTAACGAGCGAATAATTTTTTTTTATATTATTTATTTTGATACGATTATGGCAAGAAATGTTGTTTGAAACATTCAGCATTTTGTTGGACTCTTTCATTTACTAAATACTTACAAAATCCTGGAATGTGAAATTCACGCCTCACATATATTTTTTTAGTATCTATAATAATTAGTACCATACGTTAATAATTTTCAAAGAAATATTTATTATATCGCTTATTGCTTCTAATTAACTACTTACTATACTGTCAACAGTTTTTAATGATGCCTTATTTTAAAAATATTCAAAGACTTATTTTTATTTTACATTAACATGTAAATATTTCATATTTTTTAATTATATTTCACCTTCTAACCAATTTCTTTTCTTTTCAGGCTTCAATAAAGCAACCAAGTGCCTTTAGCGTGTCTTCCACACAAGACAACCATGCAGTCCAAAGAAACAACCGGGTGCCAAACGCCCATAAGTGAGAACGGGTCGCCAGTTAAAACAGAAAAACCGAAAAAAGTGCCTCCAAAACCTCCAAAACGAGTGTCTTTTCTATCAAACCCTAGAGATAAGCAGGACTTATCCAGTGATATAGACAAAAATACTAGTGAAAAAAGTGATAGTAAAATTAACGCTAAAAATACAGAAAAAGTGCCTGATTTGAAACAAGAAAATAGTGTTTTCAATATTGATAAGAACAGTAATCATATAAAGCCTACCACTCCCAGTGAAGATAACTGTGATAAAGTAGTAAAGACTACAGATAACACAGTAATAGATAAAGTAATAGTACAAGAAAGAGTAGTAACCCGTTCAAGTTCAGTAAAACAATTAAAATCAGATTTTGTAAAAACAAGCGAAACTAATGGAACTAGCATACAAAGAACGTTTTCATGGAATAATCAAAGATTAATTTCTTCATCAACACGAGAAACAGATCCACAGTCAAGGTTATCTGAATCACAATCAAAGATAGCAAAACTTCAACAGAGTTTACCAACAAAACTCAGTGATGCCACTGTACAATCGCTAAAAAATAAATATTCACCATCAAGTTTTGGATACCCTAAAAGTTTTCCCAAATCCCCAAATGAGAAAACTACAAACGGATTATCTAAAATTCCTTCTCTAATACCAAGAAACTCTAGTATTAAGGCAGATACAGAAACAAAAGATAAGAAAGTAACGACCAATAAAACAGTTGAGGACATATTTGAGGCCGTAAATAATAAAACGAATGATAAAACAACTGTTAATTCTGTAAATACTAAAACTGACATTAAGGAAGCTGCTGATAGTACTATAGATAATAAAGAGACTGCACCACAGTCTCCTACAGAAATAAAAAGTCCAGAACGGAAAACTTTCCGAACAGAACTTTTCATAACCCCCGAAATTGACATTGATAAACCAGATGACGTTCATGAAACTAAAATTACAGATGTTATTCAAGAAGAAACCAGTGTTGTAGTAACAAAAAACAGTGAAGAACCAAAATCCGAACTTACTGAGACAGTAATAATCGAAGACGATGATTCAGACACTGTAACATTGAGTGATGACTCATCCAATAGTCAGACAATAGGTGACAGTAGAGATAAAGATTCAGAGACAACTGCTAGTACTTTAACTTTGACAGAAGCAATAACAGACGAAGAAATGGAGGACGGAGCGAAAAAACCTACAAAGAAACGTAGTAATAGTTTTAGAAGAATATTCGGTTTTGGTTCAACGAAAGACAAGAAAAAAGATGAAACTAAAAACAAAAATGGCATTAAGAAAAAAGATGGCCAGTCTGACAACATTGAAAATGAAAATACATTTGATAGAAATGCTCCACAGAGACATACTTTCAGTGGACATGCAGCTACAACCGAGTACAAACCTGGTACTTATTCCTATAAAAACGTGGACGATAGATACAATAAAAATACCGCCATTTACGTTAATCAGGGCATGGAAAACAATAGACTGAATAGTAGTCTTCCAGTTTCCATGAAGTACCAGTTCAATTCACCTACAGAACCGAAAATATCCGAACGTGAACGATTAAACATGAATACAATTCAATATGATTTATATTTAGCACACCAAACTAACAAGCGATTAAATAGTTCATTGAACATGCCCGTAAATTCTTCAAGGGCAGATGAATATGTTTGCATGGATATGGATAAACAAAAGCGCAACGATTTGACACAACCAGGGTTTGTAAACTCGCGTTCAGTCAGTAAATATATAGACACAACATCAAGTTCTTCAACATGTACTGATTCGGATAGTCAGAACAATTTATATGAAAATGCTTTGTCGAAACAACTGTCCGAGCTGTCTCATGAATCAAGTAATAATGAATCGTACAGTCCTGGAAGTAGGATTCCACAACCTAGAAATACGGACAAAAAATTAATTATGAGCAATGGAGAGAAGTTTTATGAACGCCCGAAATATTCCAACTCCCCTGAACAATTCACTACAACTCCTCGTCGTCCTCTTGATCCACAGTTGATAAAACCAAAAGCCATTATCCCTATTAACACAGAAAGATCCTTACCAAATCCTTACAGAAATAACAAGGAAGGTGAGTCACGGAAGGATAGTGTATATGGAAATATTTTCAAACCCGACAGTAACGATCAGAGAGAAAGGAAGGAGAATGTTTACGGAAAACCTGTTCCTGCTGTTCGTAAACACATTAATGAGGACGTAAACTATGGAAATATATCCAGAAATAATCCAGATTACGATGATGATCTGTATGGAACTGTATATGACAGTCTAAGCCCCGTGAGTGCACAATTAAAAATAACAAAAACAAATATAATTAGAAGTCAAAACAAGAATGTTGAAAAAGTTCAGGCGAGTAACATTTCACCAACACGAAAACAGATGTCACCACCAATTGTTAAACCAAGTGAACGCCCTATGTCCCCCATTGAAGGTAGCAAATTAAAATTGTTAACAAATAGAGAAAAATTAGAAGCCAGGGTGAAATCTCCTGTGGATGATAAACTAAAAGAGAAGGAATCCAAGAAAAAAGATAAGAAAAAGGAAGAGAAAGACAGTCCAAGTCATAAAAATTTGGAGGAAGAAATTGATTACCCGAATAATAACATCAATGAAGAACAGTCTAAGAAAGATACTCCAGAAAAACTTGTATTCCTCTTTGATAACAAACAAGAACCGGAACCTACTTCACCAAGAAGACAGATTAAGCTCCAAAGATCTTCTCACGTATCTCCAAATCGTCCAAAAAATATAAAAAATTCACCAGGAATATCTGAAAATTCAGAAAACCCAGCAATTTCCTACGTACGATCACCAGTTATGGTACGCACTGAAAGTCCAGTGTCTGTTGCTAGTTCTTATTCCGTTCAATCTTCCTCTTCAAGTAAGCTACCAGCTTCTAGTGAAGATTTGAAAGATCTTAAAGGCACTGAGCTTTATTTCTGGGAGCAGACGAATAAATTAGTAAGTCCAAAATGCGATAAAACTGATACTTCACCCGATCAAAGTCCTGAGCAAGTTTTGACCCAAGTTGTGGTACACCAGCAACCACCAGCTTCTCCTAAAAAATCTGATTCCAACCGCAACTCAGGAGGAACTCCTACTCCACAAAAGCAACAAAATTTAAAGAACTTGGAAGCATTTTATTGGCAAGAGATTAAGAAATTGAAAGAGAAAGAAGAATATGATATTTATAATCAGCAACTTAGGATTTTGGGGAGGACTAATAGTATGAATTTGCCATCAGCTGTAGCGCAGCAATACAGATCCAGGAGCATGTCGCCCGCTGTAAACCGGACAAGAGATAAGAGAAGTCTCAGCCTGCCACGTGACGTACAACCTCAAAGAGCAAATGATGGTATTTATGGGTATACTAGAAAACCAGAAATTATTCAAGAGGAAAAAATCCGTCCACCATCAAAACAACCCCAGTATGCTGTTGTTAGACAAACAATCCCACAACAAAATCCTAACTTCGCCCGTGGGTCTCCTCAAAGGAGTACTATTGGTGCCATAAGTACCCAAAAACAAAACGAATTAATTTACGAAAATTATTTCCCTGGTGTAGAACTTCGCCATCAAGCAAAATATGCACCGATATTTAAACGGGGTAGCTTAACCCAACCAACACGAGAAAGCCCACCTCAGGGTAACAAGAAAGTTAGTTTTTCAAGTGCTAAGAGTATAGAATTACAAAAATGGCCTACAAAAAATGGATTTACTCAAAGTCCACCCACCAGAAGAGTTGACAAAAAGACAGACAACATAGACGATGAAGTATTTTATCCACAAATTTATCAAAACACATCACCTGCTGATGAAAATGCAAAGAATATGCAACAACAACAATCACCCAGGGCTAAAGAGTCACCTTATGGAACAACTCAACCGAAAATTGTTACAGAAGTTCAGGTCTCACACCAAACTCAGAGACCTAACTCTGATTATGGGTCACAAAAACTTTACCAAGACCCCAGAAATAGTAACAGAGAAGTTGTAGTACCAATCTTGGCAAATTATCAAAATGTTAATATTCGAGAACAAATTCTGCAAAAGGCCCAAGGTCCTATCAAACAAACAAGACCCGCAAGTGTGGAACCGGTGTACATTTCTAGAAAACCACCACAATACCCATCCCAAGAACCGATATACATCACTAAATCGAACATACCGAACGAACAAATCTACGGACAAACTAAGCAAATTACAGTAACCAACAAAGTATGCGACATGTATGGTCAAATCCACGAACAACCTAACATCTATGGTAACATCCAGAAAAGTGGTGTAATTTACGGACAGCTTCAACAAAATCCCCTACCGGGAAGCCCTCTATCGTTACGAAATCAGAATTTGAACAGAAGTGATCCTAGTTTTGTGCGTGGTAGCAGACTTACATCGAGTTTTAATGATATGAGATCGGAAGCTCCTAGGAGACCACTACCTCCTACTCCTAGGGAGAAGATGGTGATTAATGGAAAAGTGGTTCCGGTTATGAGTGAATCTGAAAGTGGTTCGGAAGCTGGAGAAGTGCAAAGGATACTAGAGAGGAAGGAAATGACTCGTCGTCAAATTGGTGAGTTTTATTTTAATTTAATTTAAATAATTTAATCAAAGACTATTTGTGCAATCATAGTTTAAATCAAATTTAGTTAACACGAAATTTTAATCAATATATCAGTTACTGTAATCTAATTTCTTTTTATTTATTTATTTATATTTGAATTTGCCATTCCGGAAATTGACTTAAATCATGCAATTCATACTTTGTGCGCTGTAATCGGAAATAATTAAGTGGATGTGATTTTGCAACGTCTTCTCACATTAGCACTTTATGTAATCTGTCATCTTTCTGGTCCTTTTCACTTCTTTGTCTTCAGTCTTTAATTTTGACACTATTCTTTTTTTTATTTACCAACTCTGTAAGCTCAGACTGGTAATACATTCTGCGAAGGTATTTTTCATAGGCCGACCCAACAAATTTTTACATACAAAGGGATACAAATGCCGTTTCAAAAATTTAGGCTTTTTCTACAAAAATACTTGAGACTTGATAAATGTGTACCTCTGTGTAGACTAACAAATGAAAGATGACGCTTCTAAGGGTCGGTTTCTGAAAGCTTAGTCTAGTTTAACCTTTTGGTTAAACTCGGTTACAGTTACTCGTTTCATTGTAATCTTCATCAAAAACAATAGTATATTAGTAATTGCATTCCATCCTTGTTATGTGTTAGAAAGAGATTAGACAAAAATATGACAAAAGACGAGACGTAAATCTAATTATTTTCTGAACTAATTCTTAACATATTCAAGTATTTCTTGCCTACTTTTTCACCTTCAAGAGTTTTGAGAACAAATGTCGTTAATTTAGCAAGCAAACTAAACTATAGCAGAAAGCAAACCAAACTCCATTTAGTTGACAGATGTGAATATATTATTTAACATATTTGTAATATGAATTTATTTTTTTAAAACCATTTTTTACAAATATTCAATATACTTATGCGGTTTTCATGGTTGTTAATTACTTTTAACTATTTTATATATAGTTATTTTCAAAATCAGACTATTTTTTAAAACAGTTTAAATTCTGTAAGATTGTTAATATATTTACTTTAGTATAGAGGTTCCCAATCTTTTTAAGATGTACCGGTAGTCATAGACAATATAGTGGCGTAATAGTAGATAAATATTTTTGGACGTCCTGAAAAAGAAAATAAATTCTAAAGAGACGGCCTTTGTTTTCCTCGCTTGTGTCTCTCAACAATTTTGTCACGCAAAAAAAACGACTAGCCCGACAATAAAACTTTCCTAAATTCACAACATGATATTCTCAACTGCTGTTAGTTAATTAGTTAGTTAAAATTTTTGGCGCCATTTTTTTAAAAGTAAATATGATTTGGCGAAGTACTGTATAAAAAAAATAAATCATTATTTTACGCAAAATATTGTTTTCATTATTATTTCATTCACTTATCGCATACCGGTAGCTCGACATTCGCGTACCTGTACCGGTACGCGTACCGCAGATTGGGAAAGTCTGCTTTAGTAAAAATATTTTTACATATATTTTCCTTATGGTATTGTATTTTATATTATATAGACCAAGGGTCCCCAAAGTGGTGATATGGACCCCTAATGGTCGGTATGACATTGTTAGGGGTCTATTTGGGCTCGGGGATCGATGGAAAAAAGGTAGGCCTTGTTGTTCGAGGGCCGGTAGGCTATTTTCGGGGCCATAGTTGCTATTCTTTTAGATTTCTCGTCTCTTCTGGTCATCATTTGAAACTTTTGGATTTCCGCCCCTTGGTCATCACTTAAAAAACACATCACGTGTCCTCCTCGGTTATCATTTGAAAAATTTGGATTCCTCCCGGTTATCACTTGAAAATTATGGATTCCCTCCGGTCATCACTTGAAAATTTTTGATTTAGTCCCTCCGGTCATTACTTGAAAATTTTGGATTTAGCCCCTTTGGTCATTACTTGAAAATGTTGGATTTAGCCCCATCGATCATTGCTTGAAAATTTTGGATTTCTACCTCCGCCCTCGTTGCTACTTAATTTTTTTAATCCGTTTTTATTATTATAATTTTTTATAAAGGAGGTCGATGTTAAGTTTGGGGGGGGGGTGCTATAAACCTATACTATTTTGAAGGGCTGAAACTTGTTTATAATATTTATGCAACCAGAATTACGATATGTCCAGCAGATTATCGAAAGTTATTGTAGCCTATATTAATAAACATAAAGTAAATAAAATATTTTTATTATATCGCAACTTTGTCAAAAATGTGTCAGAAAACTTTAGTCCCCCACACTATAGCCTAGAATAGTTGGTCTAAAAGTAATAATGCCTGTTTATATAAAGTACAATAGTACAAACAGAATTCTTTTTTTCAAAGATATCGTACTTTTAAATTTTAGTTTGTTACTGACCTTCATTGGTGTTTTCGGATTTAACTTAAATTATAACTTACAATAAACAAAATACTAAAATGAGATTGTCCACTATCTTTGTTTTTAAATTCCAAATAATTATTAATTGTATTGTGTTAAATAATTATATATTTATACATTAATTTTGATTACAATGAATTAATTATAGCAATTAAAAGTAAACTGGCCTATAAAAGTCATGCTCAACGCGCGACATGTTTAGTATACGTTTGATATATTTTGGATTAAACTTTGATTGTAACACTGGTCTTTGTTTACCAAACATATGATTTTTTTTCGATACAAATTCTTCATATAAATATAAATAACCAAAATAATCTATTGATTAGACGCAAAAAAAAAATCATATGTGGGTATTCTTAGAAATAATGCAAGAATGCTTTAATTCTATTCTTAGGTATTTGTAGGTTCTCTTAGAAGTTCTATAAGATTAGCTTTTCATAATTCTACTAGTAAAAGTACATTGAAACCTCGATGTATTGTTTTTGAAGGGGATGGAAAACAAAAATGATTAAAACGGAAAACTAATAATAGAAGGAGTCAGAGTTTTGTGTTTTAAATTTCGAATATTCAACGATCACTTCAAAACAACGACAGCTCAAAGAACTGTGGTTGCCGGAATTTTTTTTTTTTAATTTATTTGGCCCTGTTCATAACATTTTACTAAATCTTAGTACCACTACTAAGTCAAGTATACTAAGCGTTACTAAAAATTGATGTTCATAATACAGAATTATTGTTAGTAGTGCTTAATAGTGTCTAGTAATTTGTAATTTAGTAGTAGAGATTTAGAAGTGCGAAGAGGTTGTATTAAATGACATTAAAATAGTGATGTGTCCATAATACTGACTGATTTTAAGCATATGTTTGAGAGATTTGCGGGATGTTCGTGAAATGAGTGAATTGCGAGATCAATTAATAAGAAAATTTTATAAAAAAGAAAAGAATTATTAGGATCATTAAGTGAAGAATTAAATTTATCAAAGAGTTTAAATAATAATTAAAACCACAAATGACGATATTAAATATGGATCTTCAAAAGGTGGAAATATTGCAACTAAACCTCAATTATGTATTTCTTTACGTTATTTTGCTAAATGTTCTATCAACAAGATATAGGTAACTATTCTCTATCTCAGAAAGACTGATAGTAATAAAATTTATTATTCGTAAAAAGTTATTGTTTTTTCACACAGAAGCGGCAAAACAAAAGCGACAAAATATGAATAGTTCGAAACGAAATATTTTTAAAAACAACCGAGTGTGCCTCACATCTTATATGGGAATACGAACTAGGGTTAAACACAATAGATCATAAAAATTTGACCCTAAAATTTTGAGGAAAAATATGGTATGGTCACAGGGGTGTGTTTAATGATTTGATAAATATGGTCACAGGCGTGCGTTTAGTAAAATGATAAATAGTAATATAAAAATACACAAAACCAATTTAAACGTTTTTAAAATGTGCACGCCACTGGTAACTGCCTGGTAATATGATTTATTACTATCAGTCTTTCTGAGATAGAGTATAGTTAATAACATACATAATTAGTTAGGTATCATTACATTTTTACTTAAATATAATTCTTTTAAAATATTCATATTTGTTGTAAAAAAAAAAAAATTACAGTAAATTCGTCATACAGCGCTGTCAAAGAAACAGGGTTATATTTGTGTTTTTACCGCCATTATAGTACAGTCTAGTAACGCATTTAACATGTTGTACAGCGCATAAGTCTATCTTTTTCTATCGACAACAGAAAATGTTGCCATACTTACTTTTCTATTAGTTAAAATATCGTATTGTAAAGGTTATCAACACTACTAACGCTAGCATCACACTTACTTAATTTATCAAGTAACGTTTAATTGCAACATTTAGTAAAAGATAATGAACGTGGCCCATTATATTTATCTATATAAAACGTAAATAAAGATAACGAGGATGGTGCATCGAAGTTTCATTGTATTTTCTTTTGTTCATGTAGTTCTTGAATGTTAGACTCTTGTATTTTTGGGTAATATAAAAACCTATACACGTAAACTGAAATGTCCCATTGATTAATGGATTTACAGCACTTACTAGATCAGAATACCGGAAAGACAATAAACTTCCCTCGTTTTACTGAAGGAAGAAACCAAAGCTTCTGTTATGTGTGTAAAATGCGTGCACATATGTAGAGAACCAGTGAAATTGACGTCCGTACGAACTATAAATCACAAACAAACGGCGTCCACAATTCACTACATACATCCTTACGGACGTCTTTCAAATTAAATGGAAAGTTACAGATTTTTTTTTTTTTGTGTTTACACTCCATTATTTTATGTAACATTTGTGTAACATCATTATTTTTTATTGATTGTTAAATATTTTATCAGGAGAAAATAATAAACATTTTATGGTATAATAAAATATAACCGCAATAAAATAATGGAAACGATACTGTTTTGTTTAAAATATTGGGGAGGACAGAGGTGATAAGAATCGGGCGCGGGTACTCATAGGAAGCTCATGGTTATATGAGTATTTTGGTTTTAAAAGGTTTTAACAGGGTAATCATTGATATAATTAGAATTCCAAAACCACAATGATGATAAATTGGAGCCGAAGTAAATCCTTATTTATAATAGATACATGACATAGAGTGCATGGGCATATCCATAATATTTTACAAGTGGTTTTATTGCTTTGAACATCAGTAAATATATAATAAACATAACAAAGAGATTACTGTTTTTTTTTTTTTTTTATAAATTAATGTGGTAAAATTTACAATGTGCGCACACACAGGTACTGAACTGTATGGCGCGTCAAAATACAATGAAAATTATGAATTTAAATTTATACTCACGCGTTCCGTATGAAAATACGGAAAAATACTTAGCGTGGAATACAGATACAGAAGTTGGCTTCAATTATCCACAATCGGACTCCACAATATCCTGGTGGAATCACCGATGTTGGTTGATTACTGGCCCAACTTCTGGAGTGGTCTTCGTTTCCTGGTTCGCGTCTGGTTATTTGGTAGTTCCAAATAGACGCTACTTGAGAACTTTATAGATAGATATTTTTTGATGGTGAAAAAATATCAAAAATTAGACAACTTCTTGACGCGATCCAAAAACGGTTTTTTTTTTTCTCGTAAAAAACTTAGATCCCGATCGGTGGTCAAGCGATAATTCTTGTTTACCAAATAGCTCGCAGCCTCGTCTTGGTGAACTCGAAACACAGTGCATTAGATTTTATCAAAAAACTCAAAAAGACGTCTGTTCTCGATGAAAGACAATCGAGTAGTCGCTGTCTCAGACAGAAATTTGCAAGATTTTAGCGGTTCATACAATGAACGCTAGAATTGCGTAAGAAAATGAAAAATTGATTATAATTACCCGGAGCGGTAATTTTGAATGATTTTGCGATTGTGGTGGTCGCAACACTAATATTGTACAGAGACGTCCCTTCAAATATTGTAATTTTTTCCCTAGCTTTTTTCCTAGTATATTTAGTCGAGGATAAAGATGGGTAATTCATATAACGGATCTAGTTTTTTAATTTATGTTGAACAAACTGAAGAACATAATTTTATATTATCTATACCGGTCTATTTTTTCAATTTTATGAATTATTTAAAGACCCAATTCTCGAAAATGATGTACCTTTTATTTATCTTATTCAATTACTTCATCTATTTAATTTTCATTATTCTTATAAATGCTTCCCCATTCTTATTGGTATTTGCTGCCGATATTTCAAACTAATGATTATCGAAGTGCCAAGATATTTGTACTGAGAGACTGCCGTGAGACTGGGATTATCATTGGTTGCTAATCCAATGTAAAAGTAAGATTTTGTTCTAAACTTGTTTTTTGTTTTGTGGAAGCTTATATATAGGTCTTACCCATGGCACAAAAAAAAAAAAGAAAACAGAACGTTGATGCTTATTTCTCTTGTCCAAATCGTTGGCCAAAGGTGGCACAAGATGTTTTCGATCGGTTTATAAACGGTGGAAGAAGAATCTCGGTCTAGGCGTCCTTTTTCCGTGAGATTGTATATTAACATTTATCCCATAACAACATAAGAACTTACATGCATATAATCATTTAACAGACATTTTTCTAGAATCGGTTAATTGCAATCACTTTAAGAGTCTATTAAGAACTGCAAATGTTCTTTGAGCCGTGGCAGCGCATATGTACATATAAATTCACTCTCACACATGTGAGTTGTAAAAGCCGCAAAGAATTTAATCGAAATTCTCAGCTTATTCTGAGAAACAACATCAAGAACCAAGTTGCAGTTATAAAGTGTGTTTATAGATACAAGTTTCACGGTCATTGTGTGACTTTACGTGTTCAGGTAGAATTCTTTAATTGCGGCACATCACTTGTTGAAAACTATACTTTGTGAGGGTGGTTAGTATTGTTCATTATCTTTAATTACTAAGAATTGTCCGTATCTACCTACTATTTTATATCATTAGATTTTAAGATTACTAGTTAAAGCTTTGAAATAATTGGTTGGAATACACATACATATACACATACACATACAAACTCTTTCTGCGGAAACAGTAGCTTTTGAATGATCGATCAACAAATGCGTGCAGTTTGAGGTTGTTAGGTTTGTGCTACTCACGTATTTGCCACTTGCCTTGAGTGATGACTGAGTACTCAAGAACAGACTGTTACTACTTCTGACGGGATCGAATTTCGTTTTGCGTGCACTTTATTTTTAGTTATTATAGAATGTGATATCAATTGGGCTTCAACAGCCTTTTACCATTGTTCTGCGTCTGTATCTTTTTTGAACATTTTTTATTCTAATTTGTGATGAATTTGTAATGTGAACCTGGATAGTAATGTGGCGGCAATTGGTTTATGACCCACTTCATGGAAATTTCCAGATTATATCGTATTACTAACTTCCTTTAGGTTTCACATATTTAAAAAGTATTTTTACAATTACATTTATTTTACAACCTTAGTTATTTTACAAGTTTTATATTTTACAAATAGTCACGTACTTTTCCTTCACTTAAGAGATTATTTTTACTTCAAAGAGGTCATAAACCATCTGGTCAATACGTTCCACAATGTTAACAACATTGGCAGTTACACATACATCTCCGAATAGTCAAAATCAGTTTAGGCCGAATACAAAATCATTTAAAAACTCTAACACTGGCAGTTTTTATTTAAAATGTTGCAGATATAATAATCTCGCGGTAGGATCAAAAATTACGACCAGATTTTTTTTTCAATAATTATGCATTTTTTCAAGTACTGTTCAAGAAATTAATTTAGAAAGAAATATTTAAGGCATCAAACGAAAGTTCTTGAAAACTAGATTATTGACAAAAAAAAAAAAAGAAGCAAAACTAAAGACATTCAGTAATCGTTCGCTTATTTCACTTGCTTAATACATACGAAATCCTGAAATATGTGAAAATTTACATTTCACATCGATTTTTGGTACTTATATATATTGAAATATATTTATTATTTCTACTTATTGTAAATTGATCTGGTGAGTTTTAGATAGGACTCGGATTCACCAGCGGACTAATCGGTAAATGTATCGCTGTTGTTCTTAGTAGTCTTGGCTGTAAATTAGTCGATGAAGCTCTTTCATAGTAACATTTAACATAAGTGGGCACTTGGCCACTTGTTTTATAGTGTAGCATTTCTTAACATTTTTAACATCGTAGAATTTTCGTGGATTGGCGAAAAGTCAGATTAAGAAACACTGATATAGTGTGTGGAAACACACACTGGCAAAACTGGTGGCTGCGCCAGATACAATGAAATCAAATGGCCGCTTTCACACATGTCGGCTCGGCCGCTGGCACCATTAAAGGAAGCCGGCGTTGATCTCGACAAATCGGATGCTGGGTCGGCATCTCATTACTTTTATTACAAAGGTAGTTTCCTGGTGCTCAATACAATTTTTTAATCGTTTTACGGGGGAAATCAACTGTGTTATTACTCATACGAAAGTAATTGAAGAATTTAGATTGATCCTCTTTTTCCAAAGAGCGGGTAGAAACTGCCTTTCAAATAGCTGATAGTCAAAAGGGGATGTACCCTGTGTTGTCTTTTGTTTTTGCCTCTTCGGTACCTTCTTCTAAGCTACGACAACCCAAGGAGATGACGGTGTTTGTGAAAGACTGCAGTGACTAATCACTGGGCCGGTGCCGGTGTGTTTGAAAGACTGCAATGGTTAGAGTCGATCCCAGTTTCACAAGTGTGTGTGAAAACGTCCATAGGGGTGTATGGCATTAATAGCTAGAGCCGCTTTGATGCATTCGTAGAACCATTTATTCAACTCTCGCCTAACCAGAAATTTAGTTTTTGTTCCCTAATCCTGCAACGTTTTTTGTTAATTCTGTTCACTCCATACTGGTCACTGTGTCTAAAGTATCTAAAGAATAAAACGGCCTTGCTAATAGTTGTTGTGAATAAACAGTACGAGACGGGCTAGTTTCCTTAGCTTTTCTCAGCATTATGGCTAACGGCAAAAGAGTTTCTGATAGTTGTTGAAAGTTTAGTAAATATATTTCTCTTCGTCTCTTCCCATTATCAACGTCAGTGTTCATAATGACGATAATTTTAATGTTTCAATTTATGGTTTAAATGTTATATTTTACATTAATTGTGGTAATTATAATAACAAATTGCTTGAAATCAAATACTAATTATTTCATTATCCTAAAATTTATTTGTATTGTTTTAATTGTAACATTAATTTATAACTGAAAGCGCATATTATACCAAGCGGTTTAATGCAGTTAAAAACATCTATAAACTATATGTTAGGTGTGTGCAATGCATTTAAGCTTTTTTTCGCAAGTGTTCACTTTATTTTCATAAATATAATTTAAACATCAATATATTTGCCCTACTTTTCTATAACCTTCTGCCATATCGCGGGTAAGTTTTGAATTTCTGTGTCAAAAGCAGATATCAGTTTGAAGCAGGACAATTTTACTACGCAGGACAATTCTAAGCGACCGCCTAGAGGCGCTACGGGTTGGGGGAGCCGATAGGTCATGAAATTATGACTTTTATGTACTTGTGCGTAGCATGTAATAATTCTATTTTGTATACCTCCATTGAATTATATTTAGAGGTTGCTGAATTAATTCCTTGGGGCGACGAAGACCGCCTGCGATGATGACAATAAAATCGTCGATCTATTTTCGTATCTTGGCTACAACTCGAAAGGATTTTCCGGCTAAAGGGTTGCATGAACCTGAACAAATGATAATGAGGCGCCAAGTTGAACAAGTTGAGTAAATACGCCGCGTGCAGAAGAAATTCCTAGCCCAAGTTGAAGGTGGTTTGCTGAGTAATAAAAGCAAATATGCAGCCTAATTTTATCCATTCAAAAAAAAAAAAAAAATACATTGTGTGGAAACTTGTAAAATGTGTTTTGATTTTTTCATCTTATGCATCTCATGCAGTCATATATATAATCTTTGCGGCGTTCTTAATCGTAGTCGGCCATTTGCTATGGCTCCGCGGAAAAACGGTTGAGTACGCAGCACAGGACATGAGTTCGAATCCTCTTCAGGATTATCATCTTCTGATTTTGTGCAGTCATTTCTGGGGATATAGAGACGGACAATAGTTTGAAGTCGAAATCTACTAATATATTGTGGACCAGAGGACCGGCCAGAGGAGATTTCCATAACTATTTATCATCCACAGCACACCAAAGATCTTCCCAGAATTCTGCGGCACACTACAAGCAGAAGAAATATATTTAAAAAAATTTTAAACTACAGAGTGATCATTTGAAAAATAAACTTCAGTTGACTATGGACAGAGGTGGATAACCACTTATTTTATTTTTAGAGGTTTTTATGATGTAGGTATGACCACCAAAAAACCCTTATAACGTCACTCATGTGTTTGTCTGTCTATCTGTACGGTAGAAATTGTAGCCAAAAGGCTTTACATAGAAAGTTGAAATTTGGTATGCTTATACAAATCTTTGACCCACATATAGGAAAAATACTGAAAGATCAAAAAAAAAAAAAAAAGAAAACGCACCCGAGATAAATATAAATAATTGTAAAGTATTTAATGAATAATGTAATATTTTTTTTAAAATTTGAGTGACATACCAAATGAAACCTCTTAATACGTGGATCAATAATCAAATTTTTATTTTTGAAAAATCAATTCTTTTTATGGGATTTGTGCCAAAAATATGTCAAAAAACTTTTGTCCCTTATATTTGTCATCCTATCTCTCAGAGAGGTTGATTTAAATTAAGAAAGAAAAACCTCCATACGAACATTGATGGGAACCGGAACAGTTCTTCAAGAATTTTTGATCAGATTAGTTTTTCGAAAAATGTCGATTTTTTTGTCATCATAAAAAAAATTATCGAAAAACATTTATTGTGTGGAATCAACAGAAAGCTCTTAGGACGTAGATTAAGGAACGAAAAGTAGTTTTTTTTTAATTCGTTTTTTTAACAAGATTTTACCCAAAAATGTGCTAAAAAGTTTGTGTCTCGCCCCCTTTTACCCAATGGGGTTAAACTAAAAATCTGAAAAAATTATAGGTAATGTACATTGATCTGAGCCGGAAATGTACGAGAGGAATTTTTGATCGGATTGCGTTTTTGAAAATTATTGCAGTTTTTGTGTTTTTGACAAAATTAATTATTTTTTTAATTCATGGCTAAACTATGGCTAATAATGTTATGGATTTTTTGTTTTTATGACTAAGATAGTGTGTCTTTATGAAATTTAAAATATAATTAAAAAATGTAACAGCTGAGGACCGAGTTTTGAACACCACACCAACACATTCTTAAGGATTCCACACACCAAAGCGGCCGCGGTGGCGGCCACGGTGGCGATAATGCAGCGGCCTAACGCAACCTATACAATACAATGAGACCACGCACATACAAGCGTTCCGCTAGCTGAGAACGCCACCGACTGCAGCGTTCAGTCTAGCGATCACCAAACACTGGCGGCCAAACTCGACAAGTTGCGTTAGGCCGCGCGATATTCATTGTTTATATACCACAGAGTGAATATATTTAAGAAAATAATGTCGAAAATAGATAATTTAACAGAAAAAATCATAGATCAGTAAAGGATCATTTAATTTTGTATGACTTAGCACATCCTGATTACAAGAATATTAGGAAAATAAATAAAGTGTGGGACGAAATAGGAAAAGTTTTGGAAATTGATAGTAAAGTCTGTTCCAAACGATTAGGCGGAATTAGATTTTGCAATCTAGTTACTTTCATCGTTTAAATAATGCTTTTCAGCCGTTTTGTTTAAGCTTTGTAAATCATACTTGCAACAAACATTTTTTGGTTAAGGTTAATATCATTTTAAAATGTCATTCTCTTTATATTTTGATTTTTTGTGTCATTCTTAATACAAATATCCCATTTATTTATTTTTTGTCATTAAAATATGTAAGAAAATTAATTTAAGTTTGACATATGTCATTCGTTTCCATGGTTTCATTGTTGGAATTTTAAATTTTGACATTCCAACGTGAAAAATGAAATAACCCAAGCAAGGTCCCTTTTCGTGACAACCTAAAAGAACGAAATTCCCATTTAGTTCCGCCTAACCGTTTGAAACAGACTGTAAGTAGATTATTATTTTTCCTCTACATACAATTAATTATTCTATTGTATTCTCGCAATCAATATCATCATACAACTATATACCGTGATTCACTAACTGATCGCTACCGCTACCGCCACTCCCACCGCGTTAGTGTGAGGAGACCTGATCGCTACCGTGGCCGCCACCGTGGCCGCCACCGCGGCCGCTTTGGTGTGTGGAATCCTTTAATAGAACAAAACTCGCAGACATCCAGTATTTTGTTGGCTTCCTACACTTATTAAATGCACAACCCTGAAATGTGTGAAAATTCACACTTCACATAAATTTTTTATTGTATACTGCAAATATTTGAAATTGTATTGATTTGATTTATTATGAAGTAAATAAATCCATAGTTGAAATAAATTGTTGTTTCTTAAATACTATTTTTATATTTTAAAATTTAATAAATCCATCATCTGTTTAATTTGTTGTTTATTATAAACGTTTTTATAATTATTTACTAAAATAAAACACCTGCTAAAAACTTTCATGGCCAATTGCATCTTTTTTTTTTTCAAATGATCATTCGTTAAAGTGCATACACTGAAATTAAATTTATGTTTTTTTTTATTTTTTTATTTTTTTTACAAATTTAGTTATTAAAAATTCCATAAGCGCATTTATTTTCCACACAGAGAAACGAGATATAATCGCAACATTAATTCTGCTTTATGCAGGCATATATGTAGTTTATTTTAAATAATTTTCTATTTTTTTTTTTTTTAAGATTTTAATTATTATTATTATTGTATATTATAGGCAGTTTTATTTCTGCCCAGTACCATATCGTGGTCCTCTCACAAAAGTTCGTTATAAGTTGTAAATGATGTTTATCATTTGTTAAGTCTAAGAGCTTCAGTAATCTGTTCAATCTTAAAATAATAAACTTTCAAATATACTAATCTTGCAGAAAATTATCCATATTTGATTAATATAAAGGTTCATATTTAGTACGCTTGACTTCAATAAATATCTTTAAAAAATAATCCCAATTTTGCATATTCAACTTGTGTTAAGTTTGGTAGAGTTGGGAATTGCAAAAGGGAAAGCTAGACTTCCAGTTCAAGTTGTTCCAGGAAACTTAGTTAGGATAAAGACACTATGGTTAGAAGGAGGAACTAAACTACACCATGGTTGACGTTAAAACTTAAAAGCTAACTATGAATAAACCAATAGCAACTAGATCCAAGTTTTACCCTAAAGTGAAATCATATTTTTATTATATCAGTTTAACTTGTTTGGTACCAGTTTAGAAACTGTAATCTTTAAAAAAAGTTTGTCTGTCGTGGGACTATTACGTGTGTGCAAAACTTATTTTTATAAACAGTATTTTCTTATTTTTTCCCTTTTTAACATTTTCGAGTTGATTCATAATTTATAAAATACAATTAAATAATCACAATATTTGCCCTCGCTTCCTATCATTTTCTGCTGTTTCTCGGATCAGTTTACAACTCTAGCGTGAAAAAAATATTTCGGTTCGGAAGCAAGGAATTCTTCAATCCATTTTCATATTTTCACCATAACTGGAAAGTGCTGTCCAGCTAAGGATCTGCATCAATTTGAATAAATATTAATCTGAAGGCGGTAAGTCGAGTGAATACGTCGCGTACTGGAAACCTTTCTAACACAAGTTCGGCCTTTCTTTTCCAGTAAATGATCTTTTCTGTATTATTTATTTGGCCAAACAATTCACAACCCATACCGAATGCTGTGTTGAATATGCAGATTTTCGTTGCGCATCGTGTCAAAAAACTTCACAAAACAGTTTTTGTGAAGTTTTTTTTTTAAATTTATTTTACATGGGCCTTATTCTGCAACTAGGCTAATCGCCCATGCTAGGGGGCGAGCTCCTACACCTGGATGAGAAGTGAAATATCACGCTTCACAAACTTCGATGCCACCGCTTCGGTCTGAAAGTGGACGGTCTGACGACTTCTGCTGTTCTTCTTACCTCACTGAAATAAATAAGGACGGTCAGAAATAGTATATAATGCAACGAGCATGGAATGATTATTTCGTGCAAGTTTCATAATATGCTTTTTCCACGATTATAACTTTATTACTTTTTTAATTTTTATTCAGGTCCCTTTAAAAACTAACAAAAATTTGATAGTTACTTTCAACCTTTTTATTAAGTTGTCTAGCAACAGTCATGTACGTGTAATGCGGAATGTAAATTCGGTTAAAATAACAATACTTGCGTCAACTGATTAACCGACTGACCAAAACCAACTCTATCAAAAAATATATTTGCAAAATTCGATAAATTTAACTATATTATTTAATTTTAATCCGGCTCATTACGTAACAGGTGTGTAATAAGAAGGAGTGGGGAACGTGCTACATTTACTAATCACTGACACACCTGTAATAAACGTATATCTATATAGTCGTGGAAAAAATCATTTTTAAGTTTTTTTTTTACAATAACAGTTAAATAATCCGGACTTATTTTGGATTACATTATTACGTTGCAAGGTTTCTTTTTTATGTCTTCTTTTGCTATGATTTAGGTATATACCTAAAGCCTGGTTTATAATAGACACATAATATAATCACATTGCGGAGGAAGGAGATGAACATAGCACTATCTTTGTCCTGTTTTTCATAAACAGATGTTCGTACACTTTCCATCCACGGGGATTTAAAAGACTTCCAGCCCAACGTCTCAGATTACGTAAATCTCCTTCGGACTTCTGGGAGCAGTCTGTTATATCAATTAGACATGTGGAGTGAACAGTGGAATAAGGCTAATGTGGTAAATGGAAATTTGATACATGGCCCATGTGAAAAGCCATTAGATTATACACCCCCACGAAAATCATGGCTTAAATATCGAATCGTAACGGATCATCGTCGGACAAAATGTACATTACACAAATGTGGTTTTGTGGAAAACCCACACTGCGAATGTTGGGCGGACCTAACTGTCAGGTATGTTGTTGATGAATGCCCGCCATGCTCATCAGAAATAAATAGACTTGGCTAAAATTCCATAAACTGGTTAAAAATTCTTTCAGTGACAATTTAACAAATAATGTTACATGCATGTAAATATTATGTTGGTAAAATGGTTTGATATAATGTACCCGCATTCGAACGAAATATATATAATCTCTAAATGAATGTAAACTTTTTGGCTGGTATTAAATGAATACTGTAATAAATGAATGGTATTATAGCATCTCGGTTCAAATACCCTGTCCCTGTAGTGTTTGTTTATATTCAGTTGTCAGAACTATTCTAGAAATACTGATTTATGTACCATGCAGTCTGCATCGTAGATTCTCCAAGCAAATGAACAAATATAGCAATGAATTCTAAAGTGGTTCACTTAATTTTGTATTTATTCCTTTTCTGCTACAGTGTCTGTATGTTTCATTTTATTATTCTGACTTTAAAACATAAACTTTCAGACTGAGAATGGGGAGATACTACTACATAACTTGAATATTAATGAACCAGAAAAATTTCACAACGAAGATTATTTAAATAAATAGTTTGGAAATCTACAGAATTACACCCTACTCCTCTTTTATGCTTACTTGGAGCCTTTCGGCTTCTGTTGTTCTAGCCTTTTACTAACTAATCCTAACATATTTTTCTAATTTTTAGGTGTATAGTACTTTATTTTCCCCCACACTAACCCATTATACAGTTCTATATCATTTACATTTCAACTTGTTGGTGTACGATGCTAGAGCGTAGTTCACCCATATATTTTTTATTTCTATTTCATTTTATTAGGGTTTCCTGGTTATAACTACGAATAGTGCTGTCTCTAGCGTTACTGGCGCCCAAATCCAATCTTAAGTTGAGCACCACTAAAAATTCCGTAACTTAAATTTAAATATTCAATAACAAGAAAAATACGGATCTAAATGATGACAGAAAAAAGAAGACGGACAAAATAATATCGCACTCCATAAACACTCATTTTAGCGCCCCTAAAAGAAGGCGTCTCGTTGTGTCGTATTGAGCCTGGCATTGCATACTAAACCCTTATACCGTCGTTCATATGTCTGAGCGATTGAGGCCTAAGGGCTAGACCGACCTGAAATTCGGCATGCATATGCAGTTCTTTGACTCGCACATTGGAAAAATTAAAGTTTTTGGAATGTAGATTAAGTAACGAAAAATAATAATTCAAAAATAGTTTGATGCAATTTTTGTCTAAAATATTTCTAAGAGAGTTTAGGCTAAAAATTTGAAAAAATCAGATTAATGTACATTGATCTGAATCGAAATAGTACGATAATTGACGAAAATTGATAAAAGAAAAAAGTTTTGATTTTGATCAGCAACGATTGCTATTAGCCCAACACAACAATACACCAACCAATTATATGGTTTGAGCACCTCGAATATATTATGTCAGAAATTCTGGAACAAAAAGAAATCGCACGGAGTCAAGTAAACTTAATTGTTTTCGTGATAAAAATTCAAAATGCCACTAAAAGGATAAAAATTCAAAATGCCACGTAAACATCATGTAAAGAGCTAAGACGCATACTCCGAAGTCTGGTTTCTGAGAGCTTAGCCGAGGTCAGGCCATTTGGTTGAACTCGGGTACAATATAACCATCCCGTAAGTAACCATAGCAATCATTTTCAGACCATTTGATTATAGTTAACTAAGCTTTCAGAAACGGACCCTAATAGTTATACCATTACAAGAGCCTATTCCTTCCAATTTACAAGACAAAAATAACAAATAAAAATAATAAAATACTCCTCCCAATCATCTTTGGATCGTCAACGGTTCATAGAATCGGAAAGGGACTATATTAAATAAATAAAGTAACTTTTGAAAAAAACATTAATTATTTTTGTTTTATTGCACCATTCTCTGTTATTTATTGACGCACTGTCTAAATTTTATGTGCTTTTGATTTTTTAAAAACAATTGAAAGGCTCTGTGCAAAAGCCATTCTGTTTTCAGTGGATTTAAGGTTTCGAAATTCTGCATTATTTGGTGCAATACAAGAACAGCTGAAATACCGAGTTATTTTTTATTAAGACTGTTAGTTTGTTAAATTTTTGGCGCACAACAACGATAGCTATTTGTGGCAAACAGAGCGCCATTTAAATCAGTAGAATATTTATGAAAACAGACAGATAAAACAGTAATAATATTAGTAAACTATTTTTGGCCAAATGTATATTAACAAAGTGTTACAGTCAAAGGTTTTTATTCGCGGGGTATACGTCGGCCGATATGCCGCGAATATGGAAACCGTGAATATGGGATGGTAAAAGGTATAGGATGAAGAAATGATTACTTTTTTTTTTTTTTTTTTTAATCAGAACTACTTTAACAAATCAAAACTTTATTATCGTCAGGTTTAGGTATTGGCTGGATATTAGCAAAAGAATACACTTATTTTTTATTGTTTCGCCATCTTTAACAGATCCTTAGTTATTCTTGAAACTACTTATTTTTTAAACATGTAGGTCGCGCCATCTAAATTGTATTAGGCGAGACCCGCGAATAACGAATCTATCAGCTGCGAATAAAGAAAGTGGTCACAAATATTTTGTCAGCGAATACCGAAACCGCAAATAACAAATACGGAAATAACGAGTTTTGACTGTATTTATACTATATCTCTGAAAGACTGATAGTAATAAAATTTATTATTTGTAAAAAGTTATTTGTAAAAAGTTATTTGTAAAAAGTTATTTGTAAAAAGTTATTGTATTATCACACAGAAGCGGTAAAACAAAAGTGACAAAATATGAATAGTTCGAAACGAAATATTGTTAAAAACAACCGAGTGTGCCGCACATATTATATGGGAATACGAACTAGGGTTAAATACAATAGGTCATAAAAATTTCACCCTAAAATTTTGAGGAAAAATATGTTCACAGGGGTGTTTTTAATGATATGATAAATATGGTCACAGGCGAGCGTTTAATAAAATGATAAATAGTAATACAGAAATACACAAAACCAATTTAAACGTGTTTAAAATGTGCACGCCACTGGTAACTCCCTGACAAAATGATTTATTACTACCAGTCTTTCAGAGATAGAGTATAAATGATATTAATGAAAATTTTGGCATATTTTACTTTTCTAAACAATTTTATGTAAAATTTCAAAAATTGAAGTTATCCGGTTTTTGCACTGAACTCTTCAATTATAGAAATATCATTCTGATAATTTTTAATTAAAAATTTCTACATGCCAATTTTATCAATGAATTTTAAAATTGCTATATCCAACTACGTATATTATGTAGAAAAAGTTGTCGTTCTTTAATTAGCTCTAATCTCAAGTTGTCCAATAAATTTTCTTAAACTCCTGTCAAAACTATCCAAGAACTAGTGATTTATACCCTTTACCTCACCAAAGTACAATATAGAATAGAATACTTAGCAAGTATTCCTATCCTTTTCTCAGAACTTGCAATCCAGTTAATTTCTTCTCGTCTTTGCTTACATTCTCCAGACTCATTGCATTCATATATGTGTATTGCGAATGTATTTGTGTAAATGAATGTGTTGTATACACTGTCTCTTGGTGTGTGTGTTTGAATGTGCAGTTTGTGTGTGTATGTGTTTGTGTGTGTATGTGTTTGTGTGTGTATTTGTGTGTATATGTGGGAGGAGGTGTATCCCAGGCGTAGGGCGTTCACCTCCCGCTTCTAGTTGAACTCTCCTCCGTTGTACGGCGCCACTTTTGCCCTTATCGATCACATCCCGCGTTTGCTCCGGACTCCAACGTCACCGGATTACAGCATCCGGCAGTAGACTATGCTCACAACGGCCTAAAACCTTACCAACCAAACCCGGTTAACAAACGCCTAAAATTTTTTGGTGATGATTGAATGATAGTGATGTACAGTGCTAGAGTGTGTTCTTTCAACTGTGTTTAAGTCATTTGTCTATTGTGTTTTTATCTTTGAAAATTTGAAGGAGGTTTGTTTTGTTTTGGTTAGGCAAAAGTCAAAGGATGGATTGGTATGTTGAATTCTTGACGCAGGTCAAATGATTTTAGTTTAATTTTATTTATTTTAGTAACTATATCATCTGACAGTTTATGGTTACAAAACAGTTTGTACTACCGCGTGTTTTTAATATTTTATTTTATACTCCGACAAGTTTATTACTCAGTAACCAAATGTGTTCACAAATACATTTATTGTTTGTTTAATTGCGTTGTTAATCGAATTCTTTTTTTAAAAAGTTGAATTGTGTATATATTCCTTTGTTTCTAGTTAACGTGATTCTTTTATTAGCGGTTGTTTTTTTTGTTTTGTTATTGTGTGTCTGTAGTATAATGATTGGTTTTAGAGTGATGTTTTTGCTAGACAGAGGTGTATTTGATGATAGTTTGCAACGCCCACTTTCTGAATCCCCGGAGCCAGCCTGCTGTAGCCGGTATTTGTAACATAACCTCACAATCTTTGCGTTCTCCCGTCCTTTCTCTTCGTGTGGGTGTTCGATTAACTGACGTGGACTGTATTCCAACCCCTGTTATTTTTGTCCTTGTACGTTTTATGTTTTAGTTTACCTGCCTACCACTTTTTTCTCATTTTAAATATGCTGAGTTAGATTCTTTTTTATTATTTTTTATTTTGTTATGTGTGTGTTTTGTTTACAATTTTCTAGATAAACAAATTGTGTTTGGTATTTTAATATTTTGTAAATATTATATAATTGTTTTTTGTTATAATTCGTGATCAGGAATAATATAATTTTTATAAAAAATTATCATTTAAAAAAATTACAATGTTACGTAATTTTTTAATGTTTATTTATGTCATATTTATTCAAGATTAAGATATTCTAACAGTATAGATAAAACAGGGAGATATAAAGTAAAAGACTTTTAATGGTACCTACTAATACTAATAAGCAGAAAATGATAAAATCTCTATTCAGATTTCCTTTTAAATAAACCTAATCTATTCATCTTGAAGTACTTTCTGTAATTCGTAACATTATCGTATTATTCATGTGTTTTTATTAATCTGTAACTTAAAGCAATAGTAATTTAAAACTGCTATATCAGGGGTGCTTAATTCATATCCCGCAGGACAATTGTACGTCATTGCACATAAATGTGGACCGCGAACGCGAAACTTCCATAATATCTTTTTCTTCGAGTACTGTCAGTTGAGTTGACGTTTGGCCCTACTCACATAACACCTTAGTTTAGATCTGTTAAGTGTCAGGTTCCACTATGCATCCCGTATACCAATACTTATTAAATCGTCGGTGAGTTGCTATAGGTATCCATGATATGAGAGGAATTACATTACCAAGTTAGAAAGAAACCTTAAAAATAAAATATTTATAAACATAAAACATTTTCATTGAATTTAATACATGAATTTGTATGTTTTTGTTTATATTATATATGATAAACCTTTATATGAATTGAAAATAACAATTATAACTTTACTTATCAAGTTTTTTTGACTAGTTTTAACTATTATTAAGTAAAAATTAACATTTTTATTTTATTTCTATTGGTAGTATTGACAATTGCGTTGTTTACATGTGGTTCAGCATTTAGCCATATTTGATTATATATGTCAGACTAACTTGTGATATTTTTTAATGTTAAAGTTTTGGATTTTGTGTTTATAAACAAACTGTTAACGCAGTGTGTGATACTTAAATACATATTTGATATTGTAATAAAATTAAGTAGGTGGCAGGGTGCATTTATAAAAAATAATCTTTCGAATATAACCGTAATAAATGATGATGTCATTGTTTTTATTGATGACGTAAATCCTCTCAAATCGCGGAATACCTATACCTCCATCTTTAGTGTGGTCTTTCACTGGTCCAGGGGGGCAAATTTTTTACCCAGACCCTGTTTACCTTTCTTCATTTTTATCTAGTTTTAATTATGCTGTCAAAATACGAGGGACATATAATTAAAGAGACAAATAGATGTAGAAAAAGAAAAACTGCATTTTTACAAAATGAGACTTTTACTACTTCTCAACATAATCCCCACGAATATTAATACACTTGTCCCAACGATGAACTAGTTTTTTTATACCTGGTGCAAAGAAATCTTTGTCTTGTTGTTTGAGCCAGTTTCCCACAAATTCTTTGACCTCATTGTCGCTGAACTTTTTTCCACGTAATGCCTCCTTGAGTGGACCAAACAAATGAAAATCAGAGAGAGCCAAATCTGGACTGTAGGGATGAGATAGTATCTCCCAACCCACTTTTTCAATGGTTTCTTGGGTCAGCTTGGTGGTGTGAGGGCGAGCATTGTCGTGGAGCAATATAACGCATTTTTTTTAGATCCGCGACGTTTTTCTCATTTCTGGCTTTACTTTGTTCATCAGCATATCTAAGTAGTAGGCACTGTTTATTGTACGCTGATCTTCCAAATAATCACAAAAGACGTCACCTCGGGCATCCCAAAAGACGGTTAACATGACGTTGCTCGTCAGTCACTGAAGTTCGACCATTTTTGAACTATTCTGCCCACTTATAAAACTTTGTTCATCAGCATGTCTGAGTAGTAGGCACTGTTTATTGTACGCTGATCTTCCGAATAATCATAAAAGACGACACCTCGGGCATCTCAAAAGACGGTCAACATGACGTTGCTCGTCAGTCACTGAGGTTCGATCATTTTTGAACTGTTGTGCCCCTTATAAAAATTTCCACGATTCATACAACTTTCACCATACTGTAAAATCTTTCGAGAAAATATTTTAGCGGTTTTTCACCTTCAGAAAGCAAAAACCGGATCACTGAACGTTGTTCAACAAATGTGGAAACTTCAAGCGGACACGTCATCGTTAAATGCAATTTTGAGGTTATAAACAAAACAATTTTTATCCGTCAGGTATTCTCAGCTCATCCCAGTGATGCCACCTAAAGTCATGAAAGTACCAAACTCTTCCTACAAACCGTTTTTTTTTTCCTATATCAATTTGTCTCTTTAATTATTGTTATGTGCCTCGTATATATTTTTAAAAATATAAATTTGTCCATTTAAGAATATATGCGCCAAGAATCTTCTGAACACATGTTTTTCAGAATGATGCACTAAAGTAAAAATTGAGGATAAAAATTACTGTCATCTGGAACTCTCGCACCGATTAGCCCCCACAAAATTAGTCCCTTGTATTGAATTATTAGTAAAGAATAAACATCCAGTTTTTCGTTAACTGAATATTTTATTCATTTCATCGTTATTGCATTGTAATAAACTATGCATATAAATGCAGTAACTTGTTCTTTTTCACGACCTCTTCGTTTGCAAAACAAAGTTATTACTGGGAGTGGAATAAATAAACAAATCTTTCAAGTCGAAAAATTAACATTGCAAGCATAACATTTCAATTGCTTTTACGTGTTTTTATCCTACAAACTTTTCCTCGTGTTGTTTCCGAATTCAAGCTTAAAGCGGTAATAAGCTGTGTATGGCCCGGAACGTGTACCAAATTTTTAAATTGGCCCACGAATTACAAGAGGTTGCGCACCTCTCTATTATACAATAATTATTTTAAATAAATTATAGTATCGAGATTTTTGCCTAAACTGCTACTTTGCTACAATATAAACTGTAAACATACAGTATGTTAGTTGAAATTTAGTTGTTGCTTTCAGTTAATGGCTAATACAGAGATTTCAGTTAATTGGCCTAGTGGTTAATCGGGGCAGTCGTTTATTTGGGACAAAATACTATGAATAGAAACATGTCAGACAATGCCCCGTTTGATAAGTTAATGATGGTCATAATTGAACAGCAGACTGTAGATGGTGCTTTCATGGCTTGTATTAGTTTTGTTAGTAGGTAATCAAGAAGTTGCGTTCAAATTGTATAGTTCAGTGGTTCTTAACCGGGGGGTCCCGACCCCCAGACGGGTCCCGAAAAGACGTTAGGGGTTCCCGAAATTAAAAAAAAAAAAAACAGTTTTTGCTTTAAAATATTATTTCAAATTTTGGGGGGGGGGGGTCCAGAAAATATTTTACAGTAGTTGGGGGGGGGGGGTTCTGAGTAAAAAAAGGTTAAGAACCGCTGGTATAGTTGACAGTACATGACGACTCACTGGAAAATTTTAAATGAAAATGGAAAATGATGAAAAAAAATCAGCTGTGGCCACCACAGGACCGACCGCCATCATAAAGTACTTATATAAATTACATTCTAGCAGCAGAGTAGAAATAACTTGGCCTAATATTTTCTAACAGAGATATTATTTATCATGACCATGGAAACGTTATGGAAAAATTTACAGAGATTATTCGTAATTTTTCGTTTTATCAAAAAATGTCTCAAATAAAAGTTGTTAGTTATTGCTTTTATAGCAACTTTTGTTAAATAAATTTTTTGGAAATATTTTTCTGTTGTGAAATATTCGCAAAAATCTTAAAATCGACACGGGTAAACTCCCATTTTTAGTCAACCTATTTTTACCAAAAGTTGATCAACTCGTGCCATTGATGGCAGAAGCTTAAATATGAAGTTTCATAAAAATCCTTTCAGCCGAATTTGCTCTGCACGTGTACATAGACAGACAGACATCATGCCAAAAATAGTCAAAACGTTATGTAGGGACCTCAATTCGTGGAGATCCATCGAAATCTCGAAATGTCAAAATCGGTATGATCACAATACCTCCCTTATATATGTTGGCGGTCGGTAGAAAATGATAGTATACATAACATATGTTGATAAAAAGAACTGTAGTTGGCATTGGAATTTGAATGAATGTATGTCTAACATGTGGTCTACGTGTTAAAATTTCCACTCATAATATCTAAATTATAAAATGTAAATAAATATCAATTAGATAAATTTAAATAAATTGCTATACAATGCAATAAAAAATACATTTTTTATTGCAGGATGAAATATTTATAATAAAGTACTTTAGGCTATTCCAAACGTTTAGGCGGAACTAGATTTTGAAATCTAGTAATTTTTTATCTATTAATTCGGATTTTTGGTCATTTTGTTTAAGCTTTGTAAATTATACTCACATTGCAAATTCTAGACTGAATTGACTGTCATTATAAAATGTCCTTTTTCTTTATTTCTTTTTCTTTAATTTCCTAATGAAAATTTCTCATTTTTTTTTTTGTCTTCAAAATAAGTAAGAATGTATTAAATTTTTTTATAATTGTCATTCTTTTCCATGGTGTCACTGTTGGAATTTTATATTTTCACATACCAACACGCTCATACATGAAATAACCCAAGCAAAGTCCCTTCTCGTAACAACCTAAAAGAACGAAATTCCCATTTAGTTCCGCCTAAACGTTTGGAATAGCCCGTATAATATATCTCATTTTGTAATGCGTAACTAAGATCTCTCTTATTTATTTTATATGTTGCATATTTATAATATCATCTTAGGGTGGTAATTCTGAAATGGCACCTTTCAAAATATTTGCCTAGCAATCACAATTTTTACATGTTAATCGTAATTTTGACATGTCAGTTTGGTATTTGACATACATAGTTTTTCACTGAATATAACCTCAATATAATGAAACTTAACCAGAAATTTAAAAGTCAGACTATAATAAATAGTTTTGGTTTTTGTTGCTTGATTATCTCCAACATGCCTCATATTGCTATTTCTCTTCCACGGCTTACCCTGATTTTTTTTTTTTTTTTTTGTATCGCGTGTTAGTGATTGTTTAAGTTATATAAAACAAACATAAACATAACCGACATACGTTAATTTTCCATAGCCTACTCAGAGTTCTTTTTTTACGAGTACCACTTTATGTATGAGTGTTATTACTTTTAATTAAGTATAGTTTTTGATTTATTAAGATACAGTAGCGAAAACTAACATCTAAAATATTTGATAGTTTTTTATGCTTAACATGACATACAATAATATTCAGAAAATAAAAACTGCTTTTATTAGCTTTCTTATGGTTGGATCATCTTCGTTAATATTTGAATTACGGTCTTTTAGATGTCAAACAGCATCTTAAATTATGTTTTGGTAACAAGCAGTTTTTGTATTTCGTTTTTAAAGCTGTTAATGCGAAAAATCCTGCTTCGTACAGATACTTTGTGGGAAATGGTCGTACAGTCATGTCTCTTTAATTAAGGCAGTATTTTCTTTGAACATTTTCACCTAAAACGAAAGGGTCTTACTGGTTTTATTAATTTTTAAATATTTTTTAATAACTGGGCGTTTTGTATAATGTTAAGTTGCTCTTATAAGATGCAGTGTATCTGCATCATAAATAAATTTAAGAGATCTTCCACATTTAAGTTGTATGCTTCTTTTATCTAGCTATATTTCGGCAAATCTTCAGATATGTTGCCCTCAAATTTTGCGTTCCACGACCCACTATAGTTAGTTTCTCGACCTACTTTTGTGTTAAGACCAATATGTTGAAAATTACTGTATTAGTATTTTGCTGTATTCAGCGCTGACCGTCAAGCCTGTATTTCAAATCCTAAAATTAATTTAAATCTTACAATAATAATACATTTTGATATGACACACTACTAACTCAAAGCGATACTGGTTTTTGCTACAAGAATTGGACGCTATTAGCTGACAACTGACTCCACAGATTTACTTAGCAAATATCTTCTTGTTTTATCTTGGATAAATATCATGAAATAAGATTAGTATTTGTTATCATTAATTAATTTATAAGTAAGCATAATATATCTCGCTGTCTCGGTATTATTGGTGTTGAACGATGAAAAGCGAGATATATACATTGTTTTTGACAGCCTATGTTGATTTCTGAAGTTGGGCATTGCAAACAGCACGATATCCCAATCTTTCCCTCTTTTCAGCAATTCATGTTAAAATCCCAAATGAACCCCGGCCTAACTCTCCAGCTGTCATGTTCGGAAACGAATCTCAGTTAGCCGATGAACTGTTGTGATGATGTGAATCGTTAACGTAACCGGTATCGGTCGTTAACAAGGTACCTGTATCGTTGTCGTCACGGGCGCAGTGAGGCACGATGTTGATCCGTTGGAAGAAAGATAAAGACAAAGACAAAAGTGATAAACCATCTGGACAGAAGTCTAGTTCCAGTGGTTCTAAGAAGAAAAGAAAATTTGGACGAGATGGAGGTATTGTTCGCACTAAATATAACTTTTTATTGCACATTTTTAGTTTTAATCGCATGTTTTTAGTAGGTATAGCTTTTGTTTAAATAGTCTTTATTATTATCATTAATTAATTATTATAATTAAAATTAAAAATTCTTTACTTTTATGCAAAATGTTTACATTGATAAATAAAAAAAGTAGCGTTAGTTGTTGCTACATTCGAATTTTAACAAATTTGAGTTGTGTGCCGTGGAGGCTCTTGGAAACTTATGGGGAGGTGCTGCAACCAGTGATGTAGCTTCACCCCCCCCCCCCGCAAATATATATCAATAAGTGTTTTACAGAATGTCTTCTCTACTTAAAAATTTTAAAATAATTTAAATTACGCTATTTTTTACTTGCACACAACACCATAAAAAATAATGAAATATTGCAAATTCAATAATATCTGTAGTTAAACATCCACTTCGCAAGATTTTAACTATAAACGTCTGCAGCTCCGAAAGTAGGTATTCTGCCGATATTCTCACTCAATGCCAATCGCCGCAGTACAATAAGCAGTTGGTGCTGCCAATGTATGCGGCACATTGAGTTATTATATATCATAGTTTGTAGGCGAAATATTAGTTTTGCGCACGACACACGACAGTAATGACGGTAGCGCGAAAGAAATCATAAAAGTTTAATGTTTATTTAATTTTGAGGGGATGCAGCAACACTACAGCTCCTATGTTCGAGCCGTCGCTGGTTGGGTGGCATCAGAACATAGCAAAAGGAGAAAGGATCGTAATTGAGAACTGATAATAACTGAAATGACGCCAAGCGGAATATTTTGGAACTTAACGGAATAGGATTTTGTTGGATGTGACTCATTTAATTGCATTGTTTTTATGTGTTAAAGTGAAGAAAACTTTAATAAAATGTCTTTAAAATCGCAACAGAAAATTAACTGCAATGTGGATTGTCGTGTATCAAATGCAAATGTCAAAAATATCCTATTCCAATCGCCATTTTCTAAGCGACAACCTATAATGTCACTTCTCAATAAAATTTGTTTGGCGCTTAATACTTTATGTTAAAGGTGTTTTACACTCTTTCAATAAATGTCGTTTATCCTTTATTAACTGAATTTATGAATAAGTAAAGCTAAAAGTTAATATATTTTATTAAAAGCAATAATATAGTTATAAATAGAACATATCTTGAATTGTTTTATGAAGGTGTAAATTGTGAATGAGACACAGAAAATTATCTTCAATATACGTTTATTAAAAACTGACTGTAGGTATTTCCATGTAGTCCTAACATTAAATTAAACAACTAAATTTATGTATTCATAGTCAATTGATACAAATATTAAGAAAATAAAAAAAAACGCTAAATCTTTATTTGGGCTAATAGCTGGTAGGAAAATGGGCTAAGGTCGGTGTTAAGTTGTTATCATTTATCTCAATGGTCTCCGACATATCTAATCTTGTATACATAGAACATTTAAAAAAATATAAGATGATTCACCGCGAATTGGTTCCGTATTAATACTATGTATTAACATACTTTCCGATTTATGTGTTTCAGTATTCCTTTTATGGATTCTGCACTGTAAACGCACGGTATGGATTTGTAAATAACTGATAAAGGGTTACGAATTTAGAAAAAATAATACAACAGAATCAACAAATAATATATGAACTTTACATATATTTTTATAAGATTTAGAGCAACTGAATAGCATGAGTAAAATCTGTCTAATTATTAAATATGTTATAAAATCGCGCTTTTGCAGTTTTTGTCCATAATATGCAACTGATCAAAATCAAAAAAAAATATGTGTAATGATCAAATAATTATTTGTTGATTCTGTTGTATTATTTGTTCTAAACTCGTAACCCTTTACGAATTATTCACGAATACAGTGATTTTCTTACTTGTACAGTGTAGGATCTTCTAAAGGCGCCTACAGACGGTTGGCCAGCGTTCGCCAACGCTGGTTTTGACGCTGGCCGTAACTTGTAGCACAGGCGGAGACTTAAGTCTGGTTTATAATAAGCCCATAGCATAAACGCATATGCATTGAATAATGGATTTGACCCTTCAAAACATCTGTTTGTAATAAACATAATAAAGAGAGTAGTGTAGTTTTTATGCTTATGTTCCATAACATATCTATTATAAACCAGGCTTTATACATGCGTGCCCTACAAACGATCTGTCGATGAAGCGTTAGTGCTGGCCAAGTACAAAAATAGCGAACATGGGCCAACGTTTTTAAAATGGCATCTGATAGTGAAAGTGAGGTTATAGTCGCAGCTTTGACCTTGCTTTTGATATTTAAATTAGATTAAAAGTATAAATTACTTTTCACTTTAAGTAGACTTAATTAAGCAAAAATGGTTGTAACCTTCCTTTTGAGTACAACACTCACAACACTCACAACTGATTTGATGACAAGTGTGTGCCGCGTCGTATGTACGATGCTAACATGCATGTACAAGTCTGCACCGATGTTGGTCAAACTCTTTTGACTTGTGATAGAATACCGCCTTGGAAGCGAACGTGGGTCAGCGTAAAGCCCAGCCTACGCAGGCTGTGACTTGTGACTTGTTGCCCCTACACACGATCCGCTGAGCTAGACAAGTATAAACATTGGTCGTGACTTGCCACGCCGTCTGTAGGCGCCTTTAAACACTGCAGCTAGTTTCATCAGGGCAGTCACTGACAGCCTTTTGCAGTTCCGACCCTGCATGTTACAAGATTTAAGTTGTTTATATACACTCATCAAAATAATCTAGGGATATTTGATGATGTTGGGAAAGGAAAGTTTGTTTGGTATTTTATGAAAATTTTGTTAATGGTGTGTAGATAGAGCCGCCATGTGTGTATTGGTCGTGCGTGTGCGGGCATTCCTGGAACCGCCTTTTGGCAGAGTCGAGCCAAACAGCCGTAAGTTTTGATGAAAGTTTGCAAACCTGCGCGATTTGGGTTCGATTCTAATGGGGCGGTGGCCCTGTTTACTTGCTGATGGTGGGGTTTTTATGGGGTAACAAATGAACATTCTTTTCTTGACTTTACTGGGTATTTCACTGAATATGCTTGGACCATTTTGATAAGTGTATTAATGAATTACGTAATAAATGTTTTTTTTTTTTTCACCAGGGGATTTCTAGTTCAGAACCTTCAAACCGAAAACGCCGGTGCCTAACTTAGTAGTACTAAAGTAATCAGAACTATGTTTCGGTGAGATTACTACTGCTACTAGATTATTTTTCCCACGAGAAGTGATCAGTGATGTCAAAGTAAATGTGCCAAGTAATGACGTCAAATCAATAGAAATACGACTTGCATTTGGTTCAAAATCCGTTGCTTGACAACAAAACGACTGTACGAATTGTGGTTTCTGCACATGTGACATCACTGACCAGTTATTGTGGGAAGAGCGCTCTACTAAGAATAATAATAATAATATCTTCTAATTCTAGACTTTATAAACAACACATTAATTTTTTTCATAAGAGAGCAAAATTGTTAAAACAGACCAAACAAAGCATAGTTTTTTATTTGCAAGGCCCCGGTTACATAAAAATTTTACAATATCAATATTTTTGCACTGATATCTTATCGCTTTTCAAAGATTAAAAATTTGGTATTATGTAGTTTGTTTAGTTATTGTTATTGAATCGACCGAAGGTTAATAATATTTTTACTAAAATATAAATCTATAGTTTTATACGATATTAGTTTATAGGAAAATTTTGGTATTTTATTTTATACTTGAAAAAACATACACAAAATTTCGTAGATGTATTAAAAGCAAACATGGAATATATTCCATGTTTGCTTTTAACAAAAGTGTGGTGTATATACAGGGTGTTTTAAACAGACGATTTTTTTTTATTATGCCTGTACCTCCGGTACTCTTGTTGATTATTTCAATCTCCTGGAGCTATATTTGTTTCGGCATAGCCTGTTGCACTGTTTTTATCTACGTGTTCTTTAGTTTGCATCTTTTTCGTCTCTCCGTTTATGTTCTGTGTAGTACTTATTTTGGAAATAAATTTTCAGCCATTCGCTATTAGATTAAGTTGTTTATATTTACTCTTTTTTATAATATGTAACTGTTAAGTTCATCATTGCCCGGATTTTTTAATTTCGTACTTGTCCACTCTTGATATACTGGCTGATGGTCTTCAGAAATCCATCTCAGTGGTTAGCAAGCTTTTCTTCTGTATATACCATAATTGGGCACGTTAAGTTGACGTAACTGTTGAGTATGTTGCCTTATAGATCGCAGTATTTTGCTTGTTGTTTAGCGTACTGACAACAATTGACTGTAATCACAAAAAAAAATTAGTTGTGTGCTGATTCTTAAAAACTGCATTCGCTAAACGCGCCTATTGTCAATCAAAATACTCAACTGTTGCGTTCGCTCAGGGCGCCCATTGATTTGACATATTTGGGAAGTATGATGCTCATCCAAGCGCTTATGATGCTCATCCAAACGATATTTTCTGCTGATTATCCACCGCATTGCGGGAACCTCTAGTCCAGTGTTTCTCAATAGGTGGTCCGTGGGTCAGTTCTTGGTGGTCCGCGCACACAAAATTTAATTAGTATTAATAATGGGTCTTTATGCAAAATAATGTTTTTCTTGAAGTTGGTGGTCCGCAACTGTCGAAGGTTTGAGAAACACTACGTCAATTTAATAGTCTTTTTTCTTCAGTCAAAATATCTTAGCAGATATATTGTGATTTTTCATGGCGGTACGTTCACAGAGATTGATAAATGAGCAACATCCACTTCTAAGACTGTTTTTAGCAATTCTTGTAGTATTTTAAATGTCATGTCGATTCAACAGTGTAGAGATTTACCTCGTTTCTTCTTGCAATTTACCTTACCCTGAACAATAATTTTCTCAAGGTTCTTCGTTATTATATGGCCCACGAATTTAAGGACACGAGTGTAGAAAACAGAAGATAGGCACATTTGAGATTTTATTTTATCGAGCACAGAGATATTTGTGAGCCTCGCTGTCGCGGAGCCCGTCTCTTCCAAACCGTAAAGACGCTCAAAGGATAGTAGGATCTATATATATAAACAACACAAAATTTAGAGGTTAGGTCATCAGTATCATCTGTCAGTAGTGTATCATCACCATCCGTAAACAGTATTTCTGACAGTGATAATGATGAAAATTCAAGAATACGTCAGCCTAGAGAATTTCTTGAAAGAAGACACCGGTTTAATTATTATGATGATGAACAATTTAAACACAGATTTCTGTTTTCAAAAAATACTGTTTTGTCTATTTTTGAATTAATTGAAAATTAAATAAAGTCATTAACTTATATTTGTGCACTATATCTATTAATAGTTCTTTTTCAATTTCTGTATAATTTTGGCTCTATCCCGTTTTTTTTTCCATTTGAAATACTTTTTAACTTCTACTTATTATTTTTCACTGTCAAAATTATAGGTTATAAACGTTAAAGTGTTAAAGCTACAACAGAAAAACCGCGAAATATAGTATAGGCATCTACCGGTCAGTTGTATAACTAACGTTCGGTCGGTAAATCTTGAGACTAAATTATTTTATTTGTGAACTAGTTAGATAGTTCGCTGTCTTGATTTATAATACCGAAATTAAATAACTTGTTATATTAGTTATCAACTAAATTTAGTTTACAACTAGTTAGTTGGGTCTTTAGATATGTTTTTATAATAGTACTTAATAGTAATATGTTTATTTTTTTATTCATTGTACCACAATGGTTGCTTCTATTTTGCTTCTCATTTGTCATTCGGTATTCGCTACTTTTGGGAACTCTTTAAAGCTATGTCGTAAAACATCTCTTGATAATATTCTTTTCACTAGTTTTAGAAGTTTCTCTTCCCGTTATATTTATTAATATCACTTTACAAAAGTTATTGTTATTGATAACTCGCAATTATCCTTATTATATTTTCTTCCAAGCACAAAAAATATACGTTTGCATTTATATTCTGTAATTAAATCAATTAATTTCCAAAAAAATCTCCATTTGAAAAGGGACTATAATTGCATAGATAAGAGAAAATAATTAACGAATATATTAGTCTCATCTTTCTCATGCAGAATAGCAACAAAAGAACTCATTCATTGTCACCCACGCGACCATTCTGCACGAGCGTATGCGTTGATAAACTGCTCACGCTCAACTATAGAGATCCTCAAACTTTATTCATATCAGACCTTCGTAATGTGAGGTCATGTTACACGATAAATTATTTCGGAGAAAACTGAAATTATAGTTCAAATTTCTGACAAAAAAACACAAGAGATCGTATATCGGGTTCAGAGAATTGTTGTCAGAGAGCATGTTGCTGCGGTTAATGGTGAGACCAAATTTTAGATTTTATAAAAAGTTATGTACCCGAAAAGTGGGAGAATTATTTTAGTAACACGGAAATAAATATAAATTTCTTTAATGGCAGGGTAAACACCATAACTTTCATACAAAACTAACAGTCTGAAATAAAATTAGTAACAACCTATACATCAAACTTTGCAGCGAATTTTTATCTGTACAAGGCGAGTCAGAAGGTATGTGTAGAACTCAAAGTATAAAGTAAAAGAAAAGTAGACAATTGTTTTACAATAAAAATGTACTATCCTACTTGCCAAACTAAAACCTTTAATACGCTGTAATTCGAAAACAAACGAAAATAAAATTACAACATTTGGGTTTTTTAGTCATACACTTACCATATGTGCAACTCTCCTGGAGTTTGGCATTGTGCTCCCAATTTACCCTGTACCCTGTATTATAATAAGACAAATTTAATTGCAAAAAAATGATATGGACCATTTTGTAAACAAATTCACAAATATTTGCGTACGATTCGGCTAATCGTAACTAAGCTGCATTCTACAAATACATTTCTATCTATTTTGTTCTATTGTGATTTTTTTTTTATTGTTTTGTACTTGGTTTATTTTTGTCATCAAATTGAACCTGCCGCTGTTTAAAGATGGGTGCTGTGTATAAAAATAATTTAATTTTCGTAAAGAACACGTGTGCCAATTGGCATTCCGTTTTCAAGTGTAACATTTTATGACGAAATGTATATTTTCTTATTTTCCATATAAAGTCACGGGTATCTTCCCTGTTATCATCATCATTTGCGCGATAGCCCGAGTTGAGCCTAGGCCTCCTGTTTACAGGTTTCAGACCATGTTTTCAATCTATGTACATTCAGGAGTAATATGGTCAGTATTACGTCCATTTTTTAGCGTATAAAGAAAGGCACCTACAGTTTATAGCCGGTTGCGAACGGCTAAGCAGAACCTGTAATTTTTATAAATATTTTTTACACAGTTTATTTAACATAAGCAGGAATTACACTCATGTCTGCGCCTTTGCTTAGCGGACAAATAGCAAATACAAACAATTTAACGTTTGCAGCTACAGGCTTGCTTAGCTCTTTTTTTTTTTTTTTCTTAAATCAATAATAAGGGATAAATTTTAAGATTTTTAGTTTTAAACATCCTCGAAACACCCCCGTTTAATAAAAGTTTCCTGGTTGTACTCTATGATCTTATCAAATTACTTGATGTTGTTGCGTGAATCTTGAATATTTCTTTTTTTTTTGCAACCATTTCAAAAACCGTTGGTTTTCATCATCTAGTACTAGACAAAAAGTAAATCTTTTTCGGTCTAGGCCGATTCGTTTATTTTTTTGGCCGCTGGATGCTAGAACCATCTATGTGTCAAATTCAAAGTTACAAATTCTCCATGGTTACAAGGAAACAACTGATAGTCAAACATTTATAAATGTAATAATTGTTCAATAACCATAAATTATCCAATGTAAATAAATAAATATAATTTTTCTAATAAAAATTACTTTTGGTCGCCCAAAAAATATAATGTGCACCTTTGCCAAAAAGATCCTCATCTGTTTGAAGTCCTCGGCTGTGCATCCACCTTCAAATTCAGATGCGGCCGAAAACGATCTACTTTTTGGCCATGGTACACAAATAACTATTTTGCGGATATTGTCTTACAGTCATCTGAAACATGTAGGAAACAAATTTGGGTACAAAAAAAAAGATATAGCCTCCAATTTTATTAATATAGATTAAAGGTTTATTTTTTAATTTTTCAGGCTACTTATTTATTAATTGGATTAGTTATACTGGCGAAAATATATTCAGTTATATTAAATGTGTACTTGATTTAAACATACATTTTAAAGATAGTCCAACATAGGGCGCTCTGCGCAGAGGGGCCCCCAGCAATGGCCTCGTACGCCTTAAATTAAATACAGCCCTGTGTATGCCAAGTATATTTTGAGCCTATATAAATCCAAATATTAAATAATGCTGTTCTAAAATGTCATTTTGATAAGCTGTACAATTTAAATTCTCGGTGCGTAGTACAGAAAAGTTTGCGACCCCTGGTGGAGGATTTACGTATATCACGACTCATATTCAGTGTACACAGTGACGGCATTCTGAGCAACTGAAAAACGAACACTTCTTTCACACTGGCATTTTTATTGTGTTATATATTTTTTGTTATAACATGAAAATGCAAGAGAATTTAGAGAAAATTTTATGTTATATACGTAAAGGAACAATATTGCGTGAAATATGGGGTTTTAGAAGCGTTAAAGGGAAGAATATGGTCATATACAGGGTTATATAAAAATACCATAAGTTTGAGGACTTAAAGTCTTTAATTTTATACCTTTTTTTTGTTTCGTATTGCTGAATTTTGCACCAGCAAAGGGTTAACAAAATTATAATATTTTATTTCAACAACCCAATAAATTTTTACCGACCGCCAACGTATATAAGGGAGGTATTGTGATCATACCGATTTTGATATTTCGCGATATCGATGGATCTCCACGAATTTAGGTCCCTACATAACGTTTTGACTATTTTTAGCATGTCTGTCTGTCTATTTCGAGCCTATTTCGAGCCTTTTCGAAAACATTTATTTAACAAAAGTTTTTATAAAAGCAATAACTAACAACTTTTATTTGAGTTTTTTTTTCTTTTTGTTTATACAAGTACTTTGTGATGGCGGTCGGTCCTGTGGTGGCCACAAGTGATTTTTTATTTTTGATAACTTTAATCAAAAAAATTTCATCAAATTTTCACCATTGTCCCACCACATGGTCACACCATTGTGCTATGACCTTATGACCTTGATATTTTTCATATTTGTTGATCCTATTTGAGTTATAGGCTGTGAGACAAAACATTTTTTGATACAGTTTTTTAAATATTAAAAACAATAAATAATTTATTATCCTATAAGTAAAATAAAAATAAAATAAAACAAGAAATTAGCTACTATAGAATAAATTAATGTACTCATCCAGTCGCGTCTTGAAAGTATTGATACTTGGAGCAACTTGGGCAACTTCAACAGGCTGACCATCAATTCCATGATGAAAATAGTCGGTTGATCAGAAAATTAGCACGCACGTTCTTTTTATTTTTCATGCTTGAGTTTTTACGTACCTGTGGCCACAAAGAATAGAACGAAGTTTGGGTGGAATCTTGGTGAAACGCCTTCAAGCACTATCCAGTAGTCTTATATCCTTGAGAAGGTTGGGTGACCATATTGAAGCATTAAATTTGTGTAGCAGTCGCGCGTACGTGACAAAAAGTTTGATTACAAATAACTAGGTGTTAAAAGGAAACTCTTCCTAATGAGGTGTATTACTCGATTAGTTTTCTTTACTACCTCAACTACGTGTTAAGGCCAAGTAAGGTCGATACATACGGTGACTCCCAGATTAATATGTTCAGACACCTTGCTCAATGTTTGGCCATCAGTAAAGTAGTCGAGGCACTGGTTATTGGACCCTATATGCAGAACCGCAGATTTACTATTGTTGATGGGAACTATCCAATCAGCTGACCGAGTGGCAAAATTCTTCAGATCATCCTGAAGCTAGCTACTGTCTGTAATAGGGGAGTTGAATAGTTTTGATAAAATAGAGGAGATGCGGTGTTGAATCTTCAGCAAAAAAAGAACGTTTCGATTTTATCATATCATCAAGATTGGCCATATATACTAGGAATTGCAGCCGTCCCATTACTGAACCTTGAGGACGCCACTTTGTACAGCACGAGCGGCCTGTAAATACTTGTATATGCCTTACAAATTACAACTCTCTAGGGTCAGCTGTATGGACACAATTTCAACTGCACAGGTAGGTACATTTGTAATGATTGAAGGGTTTGTTGGTTATACTACGAGAATCCATACCAGGGGTCCCCAAACTTTTTTGACCGTCGACCCCCAGAAGAGTTTCCCAACTTCTTATCGACCTCCTCTATTTTACAATTACGGTATTATAATAGAACAAGCAAAAAATACGCTTATGTAATTTCTTATATTGTTTATTGTACAGTGTTTTATTTATCTAATACAATTATATCTAATCAGATTCAATACAATAATATTATTAAATAAAATTTACTGTCATTGTCAATGTGACGGGTGTGGTTGGTGACTCTTTGCAAGATTAGCAACGTCGGGTTCAAAATGGTTTAATTTTAGCCTTAATCCGCCACGGAATTCTACATCTTGTTTCTCTGTTTTGCCAGGATGGAATTAACATGGCTAAAACCAGCCTCAACCATATACGTGTTTGGAAATGCTAGCAAAAAGTGAACTACCATTTCCGAAAGTTTTGGATATTTCTGTATAACATTTACGTTTGTCCAAAAGTAACTTAAAGTAACATTTTTAAAAAGCGTTTAAGCTTCAAGACCAACCGACAATTCAGTAAGTTCATCTTGTATAGTACTTTCGATCTTTTCAACATCTGCAGAAAAGGACGTGATATATAGACATTTTCTCTAAATCTTCGAAACGCAATTTAAAATCCAGGCTCAATTTTTGATGATGCTTTGTGTATATTTCCAAGTCTTCATCTTTTACTTCCAACTGTCGCAAATTCTAAAAATACTGAAAATCTCTTCGTAACAATGAAGATCTAAATCAATTAATTTAACTTCACTTATATTTATATATAACTGTGTAGTTATTATACTAGTAGTTTTTAACGTTTTTCCATCGACCCCCATTCGACCCCCGAGCCAGAATCGACCCCTAACAATGTCACTTTCTGATCTATACTAGAGATGGGTCGTTCATGAACGAACCGGCTCCCTGAGCCGGCTCAGTACACTGACCGAAGTGACACGGTTCACCAAATTGAAATGAGCCGGCTCACGGCTCACTCTATAGTTTCAAGTTTCAAGGATACGATTGGTCGGGCGATTGTGAGCAGTGACCGGAGTGATCCGGATCTGGATCGATGTCATGTTGAACTTCGCGAGAACCCGGCTTGTAATGTATTATCATAAAGTGTATTTTGTCATCAATTTGTAGGGCAGTTTATTTGAAACTAATAGGCTTAGTCTGTATTCTTACAACCGTACTATATAAAAATATTAAAAATATTACCCAAATCCCAGATGTCCGATTTATAAAGGCAATAAACATCGCCATAAACTTAACACATCTGGTTTAAAATACAGTAGCTACATAAAGTGAATTGTTTGTTTCAAAAATGTTAGATAAGATCCGGGGCTAAGCGACGTTCTACCTACGAACGAAAGACCGCCCGTTCGACAACTGACTGACCTGTGTTCAGTTCATATATTGCAAGAACCGGCTCTTAGCGGCGTTCTACCTACAAACGAACGACCGACTTGTGTCTCGGAAACTGAACAACCTCCACTGATCCGGTTCCGCAAACTGAACCGAAATTCCCATCTCTATAAGCGACTTTCTACCTACGAACGAACGACCGCCCGTTCGACAACTGACTGACCTGTGTTCAGTTCATATATTGCAAGAATCGGCTCTTAGCGACGTTCTACCTACAAACGAACGACCGACCGACCTGTGTCTCGGGAAAGTGTTAACCCGGCTCTAAGCGACGTACTACCTACGAACGAACGAACGACCGACCTGTGTCTCGGAAACTGAACAACCTCCACTGATCCGGTTCCGCAAACTGAACCGAAATTCCCATCTCTAGTCTGTACTTTCTTACAACTACACTATATAAAAATATGAAAAATTTTGCCCAAATCCCCGATGTCCGATTTATAAGGGCAATAAACATCGCCATAAACTTAACACATCTGGTCAATTGTTTGTTTACTATTAAACCGGCAAAAATGTTAATTTCATTTTACAATTGTTAAATGTAAAATGCAAAGAAGATAATTCACTTCTATAGATTTTTATTTATTTAACTTCATTATTTCTTTGTAACAAGATAATGAGGAAGACACAGAGAGAGAGAGAGAGAGAGAGAGAGAGAGAGAGAAGAATTTGTAAATAAGTCATAATTTACGTCTTTAGTATTGAATTCATACTAAGAATATTAACAAGAATAAAGGCAATAAAGCGGCAAATATTCAGACGTTTTTATCGCATTTATTATACACTTTCCGCTGTCTGTTCATATAATGCAAGAGCCATCTGACCGACGTTCTACCTACATATTCCAAACTTACAATCGTATTGAACGGTGGGAGAACTGACGACTGACCGACCTGTTTCTCAGGGACAAGTTTACTTAACCGGATCACTGAGCCGGATCAAAGAGCCGGCTCAGCAAACTGAACGACCTGCACTGATCCGGTTCTGCAAACTGAGCCGAAATTCCCATCTCTAATCTATACTAATAAATTTATAAATTCGTTTGTGTGTATGTATGTTACCTCGAAACTAACGAATGGCTCCACTGCTGTAAACAAAAATACAACAGCGTGTTCATGGCATCGTTTATGGTAACATTTATGGAATTTTTCTAAAATAATTAAAATCGTACAAAACTTTAAAGTTGCATGGAAATAAATTATCTAAAAACTTAAAGGCAAAGAACTGTGTATCTAATTAACGTTCGAAAATCTGGTTTGCATCAATGTGTTCAGAAAATCTTTCCGCAGGCTAAAGCTTCTTTTATATTGTCACGGGGTGAAGTCAAGAACGGAATCTTTTCTACAAAATTTAGAGTTCAGAATACAATTGTTGGTCAAAATGGCTGCTGGTGTTGTCCGTTTAGAAGTTGATGTTAATCTCGTTCTTGCCCCGGCTTCTCCAAGATCGGTCGAACCACCCCAGGTATCCGCACTAGCCGAACACGGGAGAAGCCCTGTAGACAACACTCACATCTCGTTTTGACGAGTTCTACAGCTGGGCTGGTCCTTGGGTGGCGTGATGCGGACTGCTAAATAGTCACAAGAATGACTACTACTTACTACCTTCTCTATTCCCTAAGACCATTTTATAACTGTTAACTAGGACACTATGACGTCAGGTCTTACCTCAATTGTTTTGGAAACATTATTCATTTGTGTAATTGTTGGCAGCAATTAAAGACCATAGTCAGCACAATTGAATAATCTTTATCAACATATTAGAATGCAGTTCAACACTTATGTTGACAAACACGCAACACTCTGCACATTCTTTAATTCCCAAAACCGTACGTTAGCAACCTTGACCTACACAGCCTAAAGGCCGCTCAAATAATTGGGACATTAGAACACAATTATACCATAATTGTGACAATATGACTTAAAACTTCATATTTTTTATAAACAAACTAAATAAACTCTAAGAGGCTCTCTACTCAACTACTGGCTACAAATCGTCTATAAGTCAGCTGGTGATATGGACGGGGAGTAGAACGGCAGAAAAAGTGACGAAGGGAGAGCCAAACACCGGGCCAGCTAGTCTAAAAATAAGTAACTAAAACTTTAAATGCATATGCTTTGTTATATTACCATTTTGACCTTTAAATAAATTAAATATTTTGCAAACTTTTGGGTTTCATTAGTTTCATTCAACTACTATTTTTGAATGAATGAAAATACTATTTCTATATCTTCTGAACGTATTATCTGCATTTAAATATATCAGTTCCGCTTAATAAATTTTTATAAATAGATATTCAACTGAATATGTTAATTTATTATAAAATACTGTCTTTCCCATTACTGGCATAAAATAACTGAACCAGATCCTCAAAGAATCCCGTTTTAATTAGCTAATAACTTTATCAATTATTTATTTCTCACATTCTAGTATGTTCAGTAATTATGAGTCATTTATAATAACATTTTTGTATTCACACTAGATATTCGCAGTAAATAATTTATCATGGGGAAGGAAATGTCACAATAAGTGTTTCATTTTTCAGTCATGACACTCTGTCGCATTCCTAACAATGCATGTTTTATATATCTGATTGATATAAACTGTTTTTAACTCTAAAGAATTTTTATAATGTAGGGGAAGACGGGGCTAGTTGTTACGGGGGCACGTTGTTACACCGTCGATAAATCCCATACCGCATCTCATTTTGGCGAATGCATCACAGAACATATGCTTTTTTGTCAACCGTAGTACCTTGCGAAACGATAGCTCTGATGGACCAGTGCCGTCAATTTTTATTGTATTTCGTGTATCAAAGTAACTTTTAAAGTAACACTTTGAAGTCATATTGTCACCTGACAATAATAGGTGAGTCACTTATTCGTAAATTAATGTAATTTCACATATTTTTGTTCATATTTTGTTAGGTTTTCTTAACTATATTAATTACTATGTAAAAAATACTACACTTTAAATTTTGTAATGTGGTTAGTTTCGGTCAGTAAGGGGGGGCAAGTTTTACTTGTCATCTAGCTGTGGCACTTATGTGAGACATTTAGCCTTAGAAACAACTCATTCCTTACACATACTGGAAACAGAACAGAATGAGGAAGCTTGCGAAGAAAAGGAAAATGGCCTTTCTTATTCTTCGGAGTCATGTTGCTTCCAACGTTGGCCAATGTTGGTTCTAACGTTGGCCAATGTTGGTTCCTACGTTGGCCAATTTTGGTTCAAACGGTGGCTAATGTTAGTTCCAACGTTGGCCAATGATGTTTCCAACGTTGACCAATTCTGGTTCCAACAGAACCAACAGAATTTTGAGATCCGACAGAAGCCAATTATCAACTTTAGTAAAAAAAAATTATACCAAATTTCGTTAAAATACGTCCAGCCGTTTTTGCGTGAAGTCGGACAGACACAGGTATTTTTTTGCGGATATTATCTTATAAGGCGTTTAAGTTTATTCAATCCACAAGATTGCTCAGATTGATCTGGTGATGTCACAAGATTCGTCGGATTGCTAGGATTTTGTTAACATTTTCGTAAGCAATATTTGTCTGAAGTTAAGTAGTGACGCCTGGTGAAGGTGGCGCTAAATGCAACGGTCAAATTTCGGTCGTTGATTACAACTACTACCGCATTTTGTTTTATAAATATGAGTTTAATACCAATAATCGAATGCTATCACAAATGGTGCTTATTTCGTCCATTTTGTTCAATAATGTTTGCATCACTTTCCAGTTGGGTGTAAGATTCAATTCACCCGCGCTAATCCCTACCACCAGCAATCCTAGATCATCAGATTGATTAGAAACGCTCGGAGCGCTCTGGCGAATCAATCGGATTGACTAAAAATAAGCTAATATGTACGCTCCGACTGATATTACGAACGAATCGGGAGCACTTGAATCGCTCAGAACTTACAGGATTAGTTTCACCGGATAAAAAAGTGCATTGATTATGAAGGTGAATGTTTTGAAAAGCAATAAAAATATTTAAATATAAATTTTAAAACTTTAGTAATAACCCTCGTATATTGTGACTTGTTATGAGAACGTTTTAAATTTAATTAAAAAACAACATATTTTTATCCAGGAAGATAATATTTATGAATCAATTAGGTTCAAAATTGTAGGAATAAATCAAAATGATTAGTTCATCAGTGCGTGAAATTTAATTTGAAATTTATAAGTAAGGCGTAAAACTTCATTGATTATATTACAAGTTCACGTTATGTTACCTTAAGGCGTATTAAATTATTGGACATTATGTTAAATAGATATTTCATATCAGTGTTTAGCAAACTACGGCTTATTATCGACTCCTTTGTATGGTAATGGCTAATGCACAATACTTATTGTTGAAAGCACGAAGCAAATTATTATATTGTTATTATGAACGTTTATGACACAAAAGAAGGGACTGGAGTTTTTAAAACTGTGTAATTTCATTATTTAGGCTTGGAATTTTAAAATAATCGCAGCACCAGACATAGTTCTTAAATAAATTAATTTATTTGCTTTTGTATACATGTTAATATCAAAACTAGTTCTTGGACCTCCTTTGTAATATGTTACGATAGTAACCATAGCAGGATGACATATGTGTGACAGATTGTAAATAGACGTGGTAATAAATGCTTATATCTGCTTGGATTTGTTTGTTTTAATTGATATTATTACAAACGCTATAAAGCTTCTATCATACATATACAGGCTTATCTTGAATAACGGTAACTTAGTAACTTCCTATAGCGGCCTTCTATAAGTTACCACTATATTTTCGTTTCTCGACTACTCTACGCATTATAGCAAAATCGTAAACTGTCGTAATACTGCTATAGGTAAATGAAATATGGACACCATATCTTCGACACAACCGCCAACTGGGCAGTACATACGAGGTGTGTAAATTAAGTAACCGGACTGGCAACATACCATTTGATCTGGCAACATTAGGGACGCGGGACTTGGAGGGGCGGCAGGTGAACGTGTGATACGCCTTCAGTATGAGTTTGAACTCGCTAGAGTAATTTTGTTGTTCGTAGCGATTTTTTTCGTGAAACAGTTTTTTCTAGTGTGTTCTAAAAATGATGACATTCATTTCGTGCAACGGTTTGCTTCAGACTTGGGAAACTTTTGCAAAACTTCAGCAAGCCTACGGAGACAGTGTTTTGTCAAGGACGCAGGTTTTTTTGTAGTTTAAGGCATTTTCAGAAGGAAAAGAGTTGATTGAAAATGAATCACGCAGCCGAAGGCCTTCATCTTCAAGAACTGATGAAAATGTCGACAGAATCCGGGATCTTGTGCATTCAGATCGTCGGTTGATAGTCAGAATGATCGGCGAAGAGTTGAATTTGACTCACACTACCGTTCATCAGATTTTGATCAATGAATTGGGGATGAGAAAAATCTGAGTAATTTCAATAAACGAGTTTTTGGCTAGTAAAATATTTACCATCACCCTGCGTCTGTTCATGTTTTTGAACAGACTTTTTACCTTATTTATTTGTATTTGTCCGTGCAAGATTTCTTTTATTGAGTATGCGTAATTTTAATGATTTTATTTATTTATTTATTGTCTAATTTATTGTTTTTAATATGTAGTGTAGTCATTTAGACGCGCCTTATGCGCAAATAACGTTTGTTGCTGTGAGCAAAAAAATTTAACTAACGAACTAATTTTTTTTCGCACATCTTTAAGGATTACGATATTATTGCACAGCATACTGACCGTTATAATTTTCGCCGGAAATGAATGCATATAATTGATAATTGTGTTTTATTAATTTTATTAATTACGTATTTTGCGTAATTTCAGTCGCACATAGCATACGCTCTTTTAGCATGGGGACACTCTGCCTCTGCTGAAAGAGTTTTTAGACTACAGAGGCGTGCAATAAGAGTGATGGGGAGTGCATCTTATAGAGCCGATTGTAGGTTACTCTTTAAAGAATTTAGAATCATGACACTACCATCACTTTTTATCTATCCCTGTTTAGTATATGCCCATCAAAACCTAAATTCTTTTGTCTCTTATGAAGACGTTCACAAATATAACACATGTAATAAATCAAATATTTACCCCAATTTTACACGAATAAATAAATCAAGATATAGTATTAACTATTATTCTATAGTTTATGAATTTGTTACCAGTTTCCACAAAAGAATTAAGTTCAGTACAATTTAAAAAAACAATTAATAACTTATTGACTGAAAACCCAATGTATAGTTTTAAGGAATTTTTTGAACTTAATTTATAACTTCTGTGTATCAATTATCATTTTGTAATTAATTCATGTTATTGTAATTTATCTGATTGACTATCTATTAATGATTATGTATTGTATGTGGACAATAAATAAATATTATTATTATTATTATTATTATTATATATATATCGATCTGGGGTGTATGCTATCGCGGACTTTTTTGTACTAATAAGTATTAAACCTTAAAATTCTTTCATGTTCGATGTATCTTTTTCGTCAGTGAATTTTATACGTATCGAAAGCTTTTAATTGCTACTGAACAAAAAATTTAAAATAATATATATATGTATGAGTGACAGTTTTGTTGGTAGCCTTTAAAAAGTACAAGAAATATGCTGCAAACCCTTTCAACCAGTGTAAAATATTATGACATTATATAGGAAATATTCATTTGACTACACTGGCAATATGCCAAAGTCAGGCAACCTAACAAAAAAATATCATGGCCTGCTCGGATGAGGAAATATCTGGAATAAATTATATGTATCTATATGTATAGATTTTTCAAGTGACATGTTTGACAGAAAATTAAAATCATTTTCAGATCTAGGCCCCAAACTTTTTGAAAATTCTGTGTAAAATTCTATCAAAGAGTGACAATAAGATTTCCATTTACTTAATATCATTAAATGTAATAGTAAATTTGCATACTGCTTTATTGGAAAGCAGTTTAAACAGTTTAGTAACTGCTACAGTTTAAGATAAACTGTTAAAGTTTTAAAATAGTTTTTATATCAAGTATTTAGGTTTTTATTCCGAAACTTAGTATTAACACTCTTATGCCTCACCGTTAAAACTTTGAAATAACAAAAAGTTTAGTTTTGTGACATTTTTTAGAATTGTAGTTTTACTACGAGTTCTTGAAATATAGCTCTGTACCATACATTTCCGTGACAACTTTTTCCTGTCAGAATTAAAGACTTAGCTAAGTTTTTGTTCCTTTCATAAGAAGTTTAAATTTATAAAAACACAATACTAGGGAAAATATTGAAAAATATTTACTCGATTTGAGCGCAATTGAATCTTTTCTCTTTTTAGGGTTTTGTACGAGGGATGTTTCCTAAATTCTGGAAATTGTGCTATAATTAAATTACACAGAACTTATAGGCAATGTTATTGGTGGCAGACAAGTCTTGACATGTTTATGCAACTATCTAGTGCAATATTGTTCAGTCAGATTTAGGTGTTCGACTGATATAGACGCGTTTTCATAGCACTGTTTTTGTAACCATGGAAGACGCAGCAAAATCTCAAAGAGCAATAATTTTCTTTTTGTGGAAAGAAGGTGTGAAAACATCAGAAATTATTCAGCGTTTGCAAGGAGTATTTGGTGAGTCTGCAGAATCCAAAAGTACTGTTTATCGGTGGATCGATCGTTTTAAAACCGGTAGAACATCACTAGAAGACGATCCACGCAGTGGGCGCCCAAGCACGTCGGTAAATGAAAGAAACATTACTGCCGTCGAAGACCTACTGAAAGAGGACAGGCGAATGACTATTCGTCAAATTAGTGTGCGCCTAGGGATAGGTACACGACAAGTTACATGACATCTTGCATGATTGTTTGGGCGTTAGCAAGGTTTAGCCGCGCTGGGTGCCAAGGCTGTTGGGACCAGAACAGAAACTCAATAGGTCTGATACTTGTCGTCAACTTCAAGAGCTAGATTGGTTTATCGTTGGGATAAATGTATTCAGTTAAATGGAGATTATGTTAAAAAACTACATTGTAATATTGACGAAAATTAACAAAATAATAAATATTATAGCTAAATTCCCAGAACTTTGGAAACATCCCTCGTAGGTATAACCAAAAAACTCTTATAACGTCACTCATGATATCCAAGATATCTAAACTTGTATACGTAGTATCTCTGTGTATAAAAGGCAACGTCTTTCTGTATGTCTGTTTGTCTGTTCCGTAATAATTGTAGCTATACAGCCGAACATAGAAAGTTGAAATTTGGCATACTGGTATAACTTTTTGTCCCACATATAGGACAACTATAGAGGATTCAAATAAACACATCGAGACCCACATATGGGAAAATTATAGAGGGTTCAAAAGAACACATCGCAAGTAAGATATAAATAAATATGTATTTAATGAAAATTTTAATATTTTTTCATAAAAGTAAATTTAATTAGTCTATTTTGCGACCTATCCTCGTACATTTCCATTACTTTTCATTTTGATTTGGTTTTACTAGGACCTTAATATCTTTGTTTTAATTTTTCAATTTATATTCGTAAAACGCTTTTTATAAATGAGAGATGGAAATGGTTAAGGACCTCTGCTATACGATTGTAGAGGGCAATCTATCACCCGTTAAGAGATATATTGTGATCTGTAAGCCGAATTAAATTGTCTTTTATTTTTAGAAAAACGTATGGTATCTTATTGAAGATTTTCAGACATTCGTTATCGTTATTTATAGTTCACTTCATTACGTTAAAATAGTAAAACGTTATCAGGCTAAAACTGTAATAAATATAGCAATATCTTGTCCAGCTTAGTTTATTATTTCAATAAAAAAACAGGCATTATTATTATGAGATATTTATTGCAATGCAGAGTATAAATTTGTGTCTAGTAAATTTGTGTTATTCGTGGAGTTTTGCCAGGTATGTGGTGGCGTTGTCGTATCGTTTCATACTTTGTGCAGTCTAGTATAATATTTTCGATTGTTAGTCTTGTATTACAGTCGTCACAGGTTGGTGGGTCTTTTCTTAGTTTATTTTTTTGTTTTGAACGTTAGCTGTTAACGTAGTAGACTGTACCTTGCACGCTTAACAATTTCCTTAATGGTGGGATTACGATGAATATATATTTTTTCCTTTAATTTGTTGGCTTTAGCTGCTTTGGCTATTAGCCTGGTATACATGAAGAGATTACAATGGTTTTAAAATTACATTTATAATTTGATATTTTCTGCTTTAATGTATTAGGTCGTCAAGGATGAAATTTGTAGAAAAAAATGGCAAAGTTGGTTAGGTTAGGTTAGGATAACTTACACGTATAAGGAATTATTTTATTCATCAAAGTATGCACCCATATTGTCTATACACTTTTGCCATTTAAGCGGCAGGTTGTTCAGGCTGGTGGTATAAAACCCTGGCGGACGAGGGTCAATGAATTCCTGGAAGGCCAGTTTTACAGCATTGTCGGAATTAAAGTTTTTCCTATTAATAAGTTGTCCAAATTGTGGAAGAAGTGGTAGTCAGTAGGGGCTAGGTCTGGTGAGTATGGAGGATAATGAAGAAGTTCCAACTCCCATTCCTGTAGTTTTTCCACAGTCATTTGTGCAGAGTGTGGTCTAGTGTTATCATGCAATAAGATAGGAGTTGATCTGTTGACCAATCTGGGCTGTTTTTGCATCAGTTTGTCCAGTTGGTTGCAGTATATTACTGCTGTGATCGATGAGCCAGTTTTTTTTTTTTTTTAAGTTACCCGTACGAAATTTGTGTAACCAATTTTATATTGTCTGCTGCGTAGTAAACTAGAGCCAAATACAGTCTGCGATGCCGCAGTTCCACGTAAGGACTCGTACTTTATAATAGTGCGAATTTCCGACCGTTCCATTTTCAACAAAACTAATTTTTTAGAAAAGTTTTTGATATTTTTTAGAATATACAATGATTTCTTTAAACAAGCGAGTTGTGTAACTTTCCAACAAAAAAACAGAACGGTGAAATATTAAGCCAATGGCAAATAATAAGCTGTTAAAGTTGGCAATATTATTAACAAATTTCATCCTTAACGATCTGATAGTTACAAATAATTTCATAATGAATATAATTTTATTCTATCATTACCAATAAGGCGATTCTATTGGCGGTTACTAAGCAACGTTTTTTTTTTTTTTTGTCAACTATAGAATAGAATTGTATGACGTGTTAGGTTACAGAATTAGGAGAAGCTATATTATGCCCTTTCAACATTTTATGTTGATCAACATGATCATGAACTATGGGTCGACAATCTTTCCTGGGTCTTCTCCTTTTCAAGTTGTTTCTTTTATTCAATTCTGTCCTGATTTAGCCTCTTCCACTCCCTTACATTAAATATTTTTAGGTCTCTTTGAACCTAATGTATATATCCAGCTTTTGACCAATTTTTAGAATATTACACTACTACGATAACTTTCTAGCTTATCCTGCTTGTCACTTCCTCAGATATTTTTTTAATAAAACGTCTTATTCATTGTAGACGTGAAACTTTAACTGTCTAATACCCAGTCGTACCAGGTTTCCTTATTTATTCAAGAGGGTTTACCAACAGAAACGTCCTAATAGAAGTTCCCAATTACAGGTCAACACAACTAAAGTAGATAATACACAGTACAAAAAATAAATGTGTTACATTAAATGTCTTACAGAAGAAAATATATATATATATATATACATGTACATATAAGTTAAATATAATCAGTTGCCTAGACAGTGTTTTTTAAAATATTGTAGTGAACAGGAAAAAATGTCCAGATCAGTGTTGACTCTGTTAAAAGAAGAAGATATTCTAGCAATTGGTGAATTTACTCCCAGATTACTGTTGTAGCGGTGATTGTGTAACAACATACGATTTCTCAAAACATATGAGTTACAATTAAATCCAAAGTAAGGAATTAAGTTGATAGAATCTATTTCATTATTTAATATTCTATATAAGAAAGCTAGATCATGGACGGTTCTTCTATCACGCAGACTTTGCATCTTGTAGAATTCTAAATTTTCTTCGTATGAGCGAAAATGCAGGTGTCTATTAAACTTATAGTTTAATTTGTCGATAAATTTCTCTTGAACTTTTTCTATTCTGTCACTATATGTATTATATCGAGGATTCCAAGTCGGACTAGCATATTCGAGTGTGCTTCTAACTAAACTGTTAAACAGATAGATAAGCGCTCGATGATTGGAAAACTCGCTCGTGACTCTGAAGATAAATCCTAAGTTTCGGAGTGATTTTTTGACAATAAGGTCGATGTGTTGATCAAAAATTAATTTAGAGTCCAAGATGATTCCAAGGTCCTTAATTTCTGATACTGGTTGCAGTGGCAAATTATTTAAATTGTAATTGTATTTTATAACATTCAAGTTTTTTGTGAATGTTATAACCTTGCACTTTGTTGGATTTAGTGTTAGTTTATTAATAGTACAGAAATCAACAAGTCTGTTCAAGTCATCCTGAAGTTCTACACAATGTACGTTCTTAGTGATACATTTAAATAACTTTAAGTCGTCAGCATACATTAGATGTTTAGAATATTTGAAGCATGTGCCGATGTCACTAATAAAAATGGAAAATAACAGTGGCCCCAAGTGGGAACCCTGTGGCACGCCTGATGTGACATGAACTGTAGGAGACTTAAAATTATTTACCACAACAAATTGAGTACGTTTGAAAATGTATGATTCAATCCACCGCAACAGATCACCACTTATTCCAAACTTCTCTAGTTTACATAATAATGTAGGATGATGTACTTTATCGAATGCTTTAGAGAAATCGGTGTATACTGCAGTGACCTGTTGCCGAAGATCAACACACTCACTTAAATATTGAACAAAAGGCACCATATTAGTCAAAACCGATCTACCTTTGTAAAAACCATGCTGTTCACAGGGAATAAATTGTTTTATCATAAAAAATAATTTTTCAACAACACAGGCTTCTAAGATTTTTGCAAATATTGGCAACAAAGAAATCGGTCTGTAGTTTTCAACATTAGATTTAGAACCATTTTTAAATACGGGAGTTATCTGAGCAACTTTCCATACGTTAGGAAAAACACCTTTTTGAGCGACAAGTTAAATATAATAAATAGAGGGTTAATAATGGTACTTATACAATTTTTAATAAACAAGGATGGTATTCCATCTGGGCCAGCACTCTTTTTGACATCCAATTTAGATATTTGATTGATAATATCTTGTTCAGATATGTGATCGATTGAAAATGAGCTATTACTTTGAGAAACGTTTAAATTAGTATTAATAACAGGTGTGATAGGTTCAAACACTGAACTAAAATAATCTGAAAAAAGATTGCATACTGACTGAGTATCTGAAACCTCGTTAGTATTTAATTTCATGATTGCTGGAATTCTACCTGTTTTTTTTTTACAATTTACGAAGTTCCAAAAGGGTTTAATATCAATATTAAGAGAATTCTCAGTACGGTGTATATAGTTTTTGTAGTCGGCTTTTAAAAGGGTTTTGGTGCGCTTTCGCAAAATAGAAAAGGATACATAATCATGATCTAGTTTATATTTTTTCCACTTTCTATGATATTTTTCTTTTTCGTTCAGAATCCTTCTAGTATCAGAGGAAATCCATACAGGAAGCGTACCCTTCTTAATAACTCGGGTTTTAACATGTGTATCTATGATTTGCGTTAACTTGTTATAGAAAATGCTTACATTTGTATTCACATCAAAACGCAGTTCTTGTTTCCAATCAATTTCATTGATTAGACTGTTAATCAGATCATAGTCGGCTGCGTGAAACATTTTTTTATTATAAAGAGTTATTGAGACGGGCATAGTCTCCTTTGTGATTAGAGAAATATCAATAGCTGGGTGATGTCTATCCTCTGATACTAGAGGAGCAGAACATTTTTTAACAGTAATTATAGAATCATTATTGCACAATACTAGATCTAAAACTTTGTGGTTACTATTAACAATGTAGTTGAATTGATACAACTCGAGCAAGGCTGATATTTCAGCAAATTGTCTGCTCAGGAATATTAAACGCTTAAATATTAAACGTTTCTTAAATCGCAAATATACCTAGCAACGCAATGGGTTCTTAAGTGTGCATGCCTACGCGGGATATATAAATAAAATTTGCGGTCCGGACTTGTCCCGCGGGCCGTAGTTATGCCATGCCTGAACTACACAATGTCACCTATTACAAAATTCAATACATTTCCGACCTGAAGCATTTCGGATTAAAGCTGTTCGACCTATCTGATGTGCACCAAAGCCTGCATCGGTACAGCTGTTATTGCGGTATGGTAAAGCTATAGGGTGCGGTTTTAGTAAAGGTGCACTATCGGTGATGCAGTACAATACTGTACAACTGTTATACTTACACGTTCACTGCCTTAATATTTTTTAGTACTATTTTTTGTTTTTAATGTATTTCATTATATTTAATTGCTAACCATGTATTTCTTAATTTATGTAGCTTAATAACCTTTACCGAACTATACCGACTTATCGAAATAAACTGAGCTACTCGGGTGCTTTTACCATACTTTTGCATAAAACACAGGGACGCATAGAAGAGCACCGAATGCACTGCGATAAAGATTAAATTAGATGCGGATCTGCGTCGTGTGTATTAAAATGTTCAACGTATTAGGTCTGTTCGTAAAGCCATTTTCAATGGTTTATTAGAGTACGTTAATATTACTCTGGGCTTGTGTCTGATGATAATAAATCGTTGGAAATGACAACGATCAGATCTAGTTTTATTTAATAAAAATTACAAACCGTTTTTTGGCGAAATTCGCGCGCCTGTTTCAAGACACATAGCTTGATGAAAACTATTCTCCCAATATTTATTTATTTAATCTTCTGAATTATGATGATGTAAAAAATGAATGAAACGCTGTAACTTTCTTCTGCTAATGAGGGCTGCAGCAGCCGAAAGGTATATCTAGTTTTAATAAAGATGTGGGACCAAAAATCACTCTAGCACACACGCAACGATAGAAAAGTGAACACCGGTATGGAATACGGATGTGAAATATGGAAGTCAATACCGGGGGTTGTTACTTGCTTTCATAAAAAGTTGTATCCGAATAGGCTAGATAAAGAAAAACAAAGTAGATAAAACTTAAGTTGGAATTCACCATCGTAAATTAATTCAAATTATTGGTCTTAGCTGCACTGGTTATTAACCAGTGAAGTTCACAATATTACAATACAATAATAAAAGTTACAATACATGAACAAGTAATATTATATAAATATAAGCTACAAGGATCCTGTTACTGCGTATAACCTTACTTATTGAATGGAATTCGATTAGCTATTTCCAGGGAAGAGACAACGTTATAGAAAAAGAATCCCTTAGTGGGTTCCTCAAGGAAGTCGAGTAAGAGGTAGAGCTAAAAAAACATGGAAACGACTCATCTTCAAGGAAGTTTATCAGATAGCATCACTTATTAATATCGCCCGGGAATTTATCCATTTCTGTTATTCTCTGAACACTTCCCCAATATTTTATCCTAACACTAGAAACGCTCTGATCAAAAATGATTTTTGCCGCTCTTTGTATTCAATTATAAATAATTATCTATATTAATTAATTATAATTGAATTTGGTACTAAATTCAAATTGTATTATTCTGGGGAGGGGGCTCGAAGACAATATATATATATATATATATATATATATATATATATATATATATATATATATATATATTCTTTCTTGAAACATTTAAAAATTAGAAAATTTCAAAATGCGAAGTTGACAACGGCCATTTGGCCTGCTACCATGTTTGAAAGATGATGAATGTTCGTGTTGGTGAAAAAAGGTCACATCTAACAAATTATTTTTGTGCTTCTTGGGGGGGGGGGGTGGCTCAAGCCCGCGAGTTTTGAATCCCAACTGAATGCGCGTTCTTAACTACCTTTTACCGTATTCCAAAAAGTTTTTGGAAATTGGTTTTTCTCTTTTTATCAATATTGCCACCCTCGAAATTTGCCGGTCTGGGCAATAGCCCTGCTTGCGCCCACCTAGATCTGACCTAGCCCAACACCAATATAATTATAAATTAAAATCAAGAAAAATAGATCGAAAATTGGAGACCCTTCACCTCTGAGGCGATATCAATTGATCCATCAACATTGTTATATTTAACAATATGCTATCTGCTAATTTATGTCATAACATGGTTATGTGGTGTAATCAGGTGTTGTTCATTTTTAAAATAAGCCGCCAAATGAACCCTACCGGGAATGTAGTAATGTTGATTAACATGTCATATAAAAAAAAGAGGCATTTTTTTACGTTTTAGTGTAAATTTTTTATATGTAAACTGATAGTGTTTGGTCATGCAAAATTTAATAGCAGTGATTTCGGGTTGAATTTTAGTGAAATAAAATTATTTGACATTTACAATGCTGACTGGATGTAACAATTATTTCGTAAATTGTAGAAACATCAACTTCCAGAACAGTGGCAGCGCTAGCTCTTCAAATCTGTAGGGGCCAGGAAATATTTGAGTAAAATGGGGGGTGCGGCAGGAAGTATTTGAGGAGGGCATCATTTTTTATCGTTATTAACGTACGTATAATCGTACGTGTAATCGTATTACACGTACGTTTTGAAGATGCTGCTTTTCATTTCCAAGTGACGTACTTCTGTAAAAATACTCTAAATGTTATCGTTCGAGTAACGTACTTGTAGGAACATTTTAGTGTTTTTGGAGGCCTACCGACGTACAAGTATTACGCACATTTCCCGCAAACTGAACTGATGTCGTACTTGTACGTTTCAATACCAGTTCTTCATGGTCGCGTGGCGTACCAGTACGTTGCAAGTTGAAAACTTTTAAATGGATGCCAAATGACATACTTGTACGAGATTATATATGATGTAATTTTCAATAATATTTTATTTTATTTTAACATATATTTCTTTATTTAATAATAAGTTACGTAACTTTTGAAACAAGGCTGCCCTTGAGCTTAGTCGCATGCACGTCAGCTTTGTTCCCGAACGCCCAGCTTTGAACGCGGAGTTACAACTAATTGCGCTGTCCTGAAAGGGTTAATGGACAGGTGAAAAAAAAGTCTTCAATTCTAAAAAAATTTACGTGAAGTTGGAATTTTCACACATTTCAGGGTTTCGCAGGTATTTAGTAAGTGAATAATGATTATTTGGGATGCCAGAACAAATTTTATGTTAAAATATTTTTTCATTAATTTTAATTCGAATGCCTAATACCATTATTTGGGTTTCTAAATATTTGCAGTATTTTTTTTTATATAGCAAGGTTCATTAATATTTTGAAAATTGCGCCTAGGGCTTCCATTGGTTGTTTAAGTCATAAACTCCGCCCCTATGTTTTCGTATACATTCAAACATAGAATTAAATTATAATTTCAACATTTCCCACTGGTTATTAAATTTACGCTTTTAAAAATTAAATGCAACATTTGCCAAAATATAACAAGAATTTTGACTAAATTATTTGAAAATAAATATGCAAAAAAAAAACAGAAAAATTAAAAATTGACGGGATTTGAACAGTAGTTTGCAACTTACGAAGCGTTAACGTTACCACTGGACTATGGATGTTCACTTGTTTACTTTGTTAAATAGCGGATTAAATATTTTACATATTTTAGTTAAAAATACAAAAAATGCGTTATTTTCCGAAAACATAATCTGATCAAAAATTCCTGTTGTACTATTCCGGTTCACACCAATGTACATTACTTAGAATTATTTCAGATTTTTAGTTTAAACCATCTGGGCTACAGGGTGTGGGACAAAATTTTTTTGCACAATTTTGGCAAAAATCGCGTCAAAATAATTTATTTTTTGGACGCATTTACAAGGGCTTTCATTTGATACCCTACACATAATTGTAAAAAAAATTTGAGCATATATTTGTTTATATTTTTAGTGGGATATGTTTTTTAGATGTTTTAGTATTTTTCCTATGTGCGGGTCAAAGAGTTGTATAAGCATGCCAAATTTCAACTCTCTAGGTTTAGCCGTTTGGCTACAACTTTTACACAACAGACAGACAGACAGACAGACGACAAAATGACGGATAAGGGTTTTTTGGTCATACCTACAAAATCCTAAAAAGAGATGACCTAAAAAAAGGTCCTCACTTCTAAAATAATATAAGTTATGACTTCCTTAAAAAACCTTCCTTATTGGGCACAATTTTCTCCAAGCATTTTTGGAGGGGCCAGAGAAATTCGGGGAGAGGGCGCTAGCGCCGCCACTGTTCTAGAAAGGTTTTAATCAGGCCCATCTCTAAATATAATATAAACTTAGAGATGCAGCCTTCAGGCTAGAAATTTGTTGCAGCAGAATGTTCATCAATTTATTTTTTTACTACATCTTTTATGTACATGAATATCCGGTTATTGCGGTTTCAGTTATTGCGGTTTTCGATTATTGCGGTTTTCTATTTCGATACCAAAATTCGATTTTTGCTAGGTGACTTTTTGATAGTCTGCCCAACACTTTTTTGGTCTTTCGATGGATCTTTTACCTGTTCTCAGATGCTATTCTCAATGATATTTAAGTTTTCATTCCTAAGAAATGCTGTCTAATTTTATTATGATCTCATATCTGTGTAAAAAATATTTTTTTATACGGCGCTATTTTTTGCTTGCGGCTTATAAAATATTCTTCGATTATATTTAAATGGCATTTTAATATATTCTTATTAAATATTTTAGAACCGTTATGAATCAGTAATTATAGTTTGATAGATGTATCAAAAGAAATGGTAAAACCAGAAAAAAATTATATTTGAATTACTGTATAAGTTTCTTCGAGAACTTCTCTTTCGGACGTTTCTTCACGATTTGTATATATTTTTAATTAGATACAAACTTTCAAATAAAAGTTAGTAGATTGCGCTTTGCTCTAAATCAGGCATGTCCAACCCGCGGCCACTGGCCACATATGGCCCATGACTGCTATGAATGAGTGCGATTACAAGTACCATTAATAACACTACAAATACAATTTAAACTTCTTATTAATTTATAAGCGATGTATTTTTTAATTTAGTACGTTCTTTAAAGATAATCATAAATTCATTCTCAAACTATTTAATATATTAATTAGTATTAGTGTATTTTATGTGTGGCCCAAAACAACTCGTATTCTTATAATGTGGCCCAAGGAATCTAAAAGGTTGGACACCCCTGCTCTAAATTATACAAGTACTATGGCGTAGAACAACAATAGATTTAGTAAATTTATTAGACAAGTGGATCAAGCTTTTCAAGGTTTTTTTTCTATTCTTATTTTTAACGATGATTTTTAATGTTTTATCATTTTAGGTCTTTTTCCAATTGATCTCATGTTTGGCCAACACTTCTTTTCTTGAGTGTCTACTCTTTGAAGATTCTTTTCACTGGATCACTTTTTGGATCACATGCATTTCCTCCAGAAGACCTATCCATCTTAACCTACTGAATTTTTATCGCTCGGACTTTATCCGATTCTTTATAACTTTGATACTAATCATTCGTCGCGTTTTCAGATATTAAAACCTCCAATTGCATTTTTTTTTTGTTTTTTTGTTTTTGAGCATTGTACTAGAACCATTGGCCAACGTCAGTTTTATTACACCTTATAAATGAAAAAAAGTGTTTTATAAGACACTTCAGTTCGTAATAAGCTTCGTTGACCAATAAATTCTAAAAATATATTATTTGTTTCAACGACACAAAAAACTCGTGTTTGGTTATTCTGGATCCCATCAATTTACATTATTTTGATTTTCTCAGATTTTTAGACCAACCCTTATAGGAAATAGGGTTGGAAACAAAAGTTTTTTGGCGATAACATATTTTTGGCAAAAATAAAAATTTGTTGGTTTATCTCCGTTTTAAAAGGCTTCTCTTGATACCCCACTCAAAATAAAGAATATATATATATATATATTTATATTTTGCCCTCGATGTATTTTTTTGTGGGTCAAAGAGTTGTACAAGCATGCCAAGTTTCAACTTCTAGATCCAGCTGTATGGTCACAATTTGCACAGAATAGACAGACATATGAATTATGCTATAAAGGTTTTTTTACCGACCGCCAACATATATAAGGGAGATATTGTGATCATACCGATTTTGACATTTTGAGATTTCGATGGATCTCCACGAACTGAGGTCCATGCATAACGTTTTGATTATTTTTAGAATGATGTCTGTCGGTCTGTCTGTCTATTTGTCTGTCTGTCTGTCTGTCTGTATGTCTGTCTGTATGTCTATCTGTCTGTTGGTCGGTCTGTATGTCGGTCCGTGTACACGTGCTGAGCAAATTCGGCTAAAAGGATTCTTATGAAACTTTATATTTAAGCTTTTGACATCAATGGCACGAGTTGATCAACTTTTGGTTAAAATCGGTTAACTAGAAATGGGAGTTTACTCGTGTCGGTTTTAAGTTGTTTGCGAATATTTCACAACAGAGGAATGTTTCTAAACAATTTATTTAACAAAAGATGCTATAAAAGCAATAACTAACAACTTTTATTTCAGACATTTTTTGATAAAGCAGCATAAATGTGGTGGCCACAGCTGATGTTTTCGATTTAGCATTCATAAGAGAGTTGCCGTGACTCCGTGGTAAGACGATTGTCTACGGAGCACAGGGACCCGGGTTCGATACCCCCACTTCCTTCGGATTTTTATCTTCCGAAATTGTGCAGTCAGCTCTGGGGTCAACTCAGCCTCAAGTAAAATGAGTACCTGTTTATACAGAGATAATAGGACCGGCCGAAACGTCACACTGACCACTGGGTTTCATATCTATGGCCGGCGGTCTAGAAACGGAGAACTTACCTTCTCTGCCTCTTATACGCCTATCTAGGTGTTGGGATCCTATTATTTAAGAGAGTTTTCATTAAACTGATTTGAGTATAACAATGAGTTTCATTATGACACTAAACATTTTATTTCATAAAACTGGTAAATATGATACAGTAACCTGGAAATTTTACAATATAAAAATTGACAGCTTTCTTTAAAAATATAAAGCTGTGCAACAAGTCCGGTCAACCGCTATATTCACATATAAGATTCCCTAAACGAGGCTATTGTTTGATTATATAATGCATTTTTTTTTATTTTAAAAAGAATATACCAGTGGCGAAGAGAACCTACGCTAGACTTGCCCTCCCATAGAAAAAAAAATTAATTTAAAATTTCGTTTTTTTAATATTTATTTTTTATAATTTTAAACAATTTTACAAAAAAAATTCGAAGTTTTTCGTTTTATCAAAAAACGTCTCAAATAAAAGTTATTAGTTATTGCATTTATAGTAACTTTTGTTCAATAAATTTTTTCGAAATATTTTTCTGTTGCTAAATATTCGCATAAATCTTAAAATCGACCCGAGTAAACTCCCATTTCTAGTCAACCGATCTTCATAAAAAACAATAGGGTTCTTCCCATTTAATTGGAGAATTTTTTAGTACCAGAACGAATTCTCTAAGTTGAACCGTTCTTGAGTTATCGTGTATACACACAGACACACACACATACGGACGGCACTTCGAAAATAGGTTTTTTGGAGTCCCTGGACCATGAAATGTGGTCATCAGTCAAAATCTCGACATCGAAAATTTTCGCGATTACAATACTTGCCCCTTATATATTATGGTCGCGCAAGTAAAAAGCAAAAAGGGTTTTTTAGTCATACCTACAAAGCCCTACACAGATTTTTTAATTAAATGCATCAGCAAGCAAAAATTTTAATTCACCATTAAATCCACAAATTGTCACTTCAACAACAAATATCTGCCTGTATTTGCTGAGCAATCCTCCATCATTCTTATCTAAAATTCATATTATACCCAATGTAACAATACAATTTTATTCCCTCTGTAACAACGTAATGCCATAGCCGTAACGTAACGTACCGCAGGCAAAGCACATTCACATGTAACGCATGTATTTTAACGCATACTTGTTAGCAGAGGCGAACACACTGTTTCAAAATGACATTTCTTTAATTACAGTACCTAGACAAAATATTATAACCACTTACAAAAACAACTGTTTATTAAAAATGCCGACATATAATCATATGCTACTTTATTTATTTCTTTAACATATCGTGAATTTATTAAAAGATAAGCCATTTTAAACATCTTCAACTCTGTATTTTTATTCTGAAACTGATTTGTAAGAACAAAAAGTATCGATTTTGTCCTGGCCAGGTAATTCGCCGGATATCAATCCAATCGAAAATGTTTGGAACCCCCTGAAAAGACTTGTTTATGATTTAAATAATACTAATAAACTAGTTTTAATAGATAATATTAAAAAAGTATGGCATGGCTCTCCAGAAATTGAAAATTGTATTAGGGCATGTATTGAGAGTATGCCTCGAAGAATTGCGGCAGTAATAAAAGCAAAGGAGGCAACACAAAATATTAAAAAACATTTTATAAATGTACTAAAATAGTTGGAAACAATAAAATACAAAATAAAAATAAAATTGGTGTATTACTATTTTGTTGATTTTGTGTAAAACAATGAATTTTTAAAAATTCATAAGTGGTTATAATATTTTGTCTAGGTACTGTAAGTCGACACGGTGCTACTAAATGGTTATTCGTGATATGCAAAGTTGGCATGTTTTACACTTGGGGCTCGTGAATTTTAGCTCTGGACAGGGTTGCTTTGATAATATTGTGTGCAGGCGCTACAGCAAATTTATTTTCTTGTTTAATGCTGTTTATTACATTGTTTGTATGCAATTTGATTTTGCTTTTGCTATTTAAATACTGGCTTATTCTGTAGCTTTGAATTATTCATTAAATACGATTATACAATTCGATGTTACATTATTTGTTACATTTTTATCGATCGTTACATATCGAGAGGGAGGTATTGTTTTCTACCAATTTTGACTTTTCGAGATTTTAAAAGATATGCACGAGTTAGGCTGTAATACAATTCACTATTTTTAGCGTGATGTTGGTCTGTCTGTCGGTCTACGGACACATGTAAAGATAATTCGGTTGAACGAATTTGTAAGATCTTTCATATTTAAGCTTCGGATGTGAATATTTCAATTTGTTCAACTTTTTGTCCAGTTCAGTCAACCGGGCTGGATTGTTTACTGATTGTCACTTACATATAAAAGTGACAATCAGTAAACACGAATTATGACGAATATTTCGCAACCGACAAATGTTTCGAAAAAATATATTTGACAATAGTTGCCATACAGCTAATAACTATACTCTATCTCAGAAATACAGATAGTAATAAATCATTTTCTCAGGCAGCTACCAGTGGCGTGCACATTTTAAACACGTTTAAATTGTTTTTGTGTATTTCTATATTACTATTTATCATTTTATTAAACGCACGCCTGTGACCATATTTATCATATCATTAAACACACCCCTGTGACCATATTTTTCCTCAAAATTTTAGGGTCAAATTTGTATGGTCTATTGTGTTTAACCCTAGTTCGTATTCCTATATACTATGTGCGACACACTCGATTTTTTTTTAACAATATTTCGTTTCGAACTATTCATATTTTGTATCTTTTGTTTGGCCGCTTCTGTGTGAAAAAACAATAACTTTTTACAAATAATAAATTTTATTACTATCAGTCTTTCTGAGATAGAGTATAACATATTTTTATGGTTTTGTAGGTACGACCACCAATAAACCATTATAAAGGCACTCATGTGTCTGTCTGTCTATCTGGCTGTTTGTTTGCCTGCCTGCCTGTCTGCCTATATGCCTGTCTGTCTATCTGTCTGTGTCTGTACGATAGAAATTGTAGCAAGACAGATGAACATAGAAAGTTGAAATTTGGCATGCTTGTACAACTCTGGACATACCTGTAGGAAAAATATAGAGAATTCAGAAAAACACATCGCCAAATAGATATAAACAAATATGTATTTAATGAAAACATAAATATATATTTTTTTAATTTTGCGTGGGGTATCAAGTGAAACCTCTGGTTTACTTGATATGTGGATAAGAAAGCATATTTTTATTTTTGAAAAATCAATTTGTTTATAGGGATTTGCAGCTAAGCACCCTACCATCTGGTGAGCGTTTCATGAACTTGTGTACATCAGATAACATTTCGTTTTGTGTATTGGTTTTGTATGAAGTTTGTTTTTAAAGTTTTATTATAATCATTGAAAAATGTATAATACATATTGTTGTGTGCCTATGTGCAATTCATTGCAAAAAAGAAACCCGGAAATATCGTTTCATTCAAACAAAATTGGGAAAGCAAGAGGTTAGGAATCGACGCGATGTTTAGATAAACAATTTAAAAATTGGAAAAAAAGTGAGCCCTTATATCAAAGTTTGCTCATTACATTTTAATGATAGTGACTACAAAAAATATTTTCAATTTTGTATTTATTATCGCATATCTTGAAAATTCCTGTTATTGTGTGTGGGTTTGTAATGCACAAGGTTGTAGGCATAATGCATAAATCTTTATGAACTCTCTGTTTTTTTCAGTGACTCCACACAATATTATATGCCCAGCATTGTAGATTTCTACCCCTTGGTAAACAACACGGGAATTATTATTTCCCCCAATATAGTTAAAATAATCGACAATGGAAAACCGCCATAACTTAAAACCAGATCACAAAATGTAGTATTTTAGATGTTTACAAGTAATGTCACTTCACAAAATCAGAAAATCCCAAACAATTATTTATTTTTTGTCGTTTTTTGATACACTTTTCGCTATTATTTACTAGTAAATGTCAAGTGGTATCTGATTTAGAATGGTTTCAAAAAAATCCGCGTGGCGCTACGATCTTAAAATTTTTCCCCTATAGCATATTCGCCAAAAATATATCAAAAAACTTTTGCCCCCCTGCTGTCCCACTCTGTTTCCCAGAGGAAAAAATCTAAAAATCTGAAAAAAAAATCATTAATGTATATTGATGGAAACCGGAATAGTTCTACAAGAATTTTGGGTCAGTTTTTCAAAAAATATCGATTTTTTGTCGTTGATTTTTTTTTTCTTTTAATTAAATTGTGTGTTATCAAAAGAAAGCTCTTAAGCCTTAGTTTAAAGAACGCAGAGCAGTTTTTTGAAATTTCCATATTTTAACACGATTTTTTTCAAAAATTTACTTAAAAAATACTTTTAACTCAAACCTTTTAACTCAAAAAACTAAAAATCTGAAAAAAAAAATCTAAGTAGTACATTGTCCTGCACCGGAAACATTTTTGATCATATTTCGTTTTTCGAAAATATTGCAGTTTTTGTGTTTTTGACAAAACTAATTATTTCTTATTAATAATAATTATTATTATTATTAATTATTATTTATTCAAGGCTAAATTATAACTAATAATATCATGGATTTTTTGTATTTATGGCTAAAGTCGTGTATGTTTTCTTCTAAAATTAAAAATATAATAAAAAAATTTTAAGCTACTATTATGCCTACTATTTCAATTAAATGAAAGCTCTTAGTACTCCAATAACGACTAAAAATGATTATCAAGAAGCTGTTGATTTTGATATGATTATAGAATTGTATATTCTGTAACAAGGTTGGAATGAGAAAATTCGATGCGAGTGGAATATTCCGAGCGCGAGTCGCAGGCGAGCGTGAGGTACCACGAGCATCGAATTTTCTCTTCCAACCGAGTCACAGACCCTACTTTCTCCACGAGCACCAGAAAGAAAAAAAATTAACAAATAATTATTTTAACAAACATTGTATCTTAACAAATAATTTATATTACATAACAAATTAATCAATTAATTAAACTATTTTTTAAATTATTATTTGTTTAATTTTAATTTAATTTGCCGCACATCGACCACTATTTTAGGTTAGGAAGTTATGTTGCATTTATTTAATGTAAACGTTGCATATATCTTAATGTAACCCTACAAAAACAAAAGACAACAAGCATGGAATAGTTATTCCATAACAAGTGATGGAATGACATACACGCAAAATGCATAAGAAGATAAGTGCTTTAGAATAACATTCCAACTCTTGTGCTAGAATATTAACTTTCTGTAGTCAAAATTGGTTTTAGAATTGGTAAATTCTATAGTGGTCGTGGAGAAAAAATATTCTCCTAGACATTCAGCATTCTGTTGGCTTCTTATATTTATGAAATACCTTCATAAGCCTGAAATGTGTGAAAATTCACGGTTCACATAAATTTTTTAATGTGAATTATAAAGATTTATATCTTTCCATATTTTTGTGACATTTTTTAGTATTTATTTTGACATATATATCGGTATATTTCCATGATTACGGTAAATTAGAAATACGTATCATGAAAATGTCAGCGTAATATAACACGTTATTATCTTTTTTAATAATATTGTTTAAGTATTTTGTGATAATAGTCTGTTGTTTCATGGGCACTGCTAATATTTATTTTTTGAGGTATTTTATTCAGTGAGTGATTTTTTTTAGGTTCTTGTTAATTAACAAGAGCTTTTTATTTTATAAGAAACTAGCAGTATACCCGCTGCTTCGCTACCGAAAAAGTAGTAGTTGCCGGCTTAGACCGGACCCATGGCAGAAACGGTTTAAGACTAGCTTGGTGCGAGTTTTTTTTCGAAGATTCAAATATATTTATTTGTTTTAAACTACTATTGTATTGATATGTGCTTCTTACACAAATAATGTGAGATGCTGTTACGGGATTCCGGGATCCCGGTAACAGTTTTAATCCAGAAACACTCCCTTAGAATGAGAATTTTGAGATGCTATATGGCCTATGGTCGAATCCTGGTTTTACTCTATTATCATACTAAATTTGGTTAAAATATGTCAGACTGTTTTTAAAAAAGATTCGTCAAAAACAAAAATAAATAAACCAAAATAATAAAGTTCATAAATATCGGCAATAATAAAAAAATATAATATAGATGTTGTCTCGTTCTACATATACTAAACATAGTTTTGCTAAATAACTGAATAAAGATCAGTGCTGTTTACCGACAATATCTGAGCCGAACATTTCCAATGCCGCCCGAAGAGCCATTATATGAATATAGTCATCCAATCAACTATTGAACGAAAATTCCTATTCCCTCACTGCGTATTTAATAGAAATTCCAATGGTCCAATATATATATATATATATATTTTCGTTTTGATGAAGGCATTTCCTACCTGTATGCAAAATTTCAACCCGGTAGCATATCTGGAAGTGGGTTAGAATTTCCGGACATAGCCACAAATATTCAGTTTTATATATAAAGATTTAACATTCATAAAAACTATTTATTAAATAGGAAACAAATTGTACAATACTTATTTTATTTTTTATTTTATTTTATTTTACAAAATTGGGCCACACAACAGGACATGCCCAATAACAGTGTGGCACTAGTATAGATTAATACATTTATATAACACAAATTACAGTTACAGTGAAATTTTTGATGTTATAATAGCAGTTATAACAGTCGTAGAATACATTTTTTAAATTGTGTGAAATTTAGCAAAAATATATCAGGAAAGTTGTCATTTGTTGAGATGTTATTAAAGTTTAAGCAGATTCTGTTCAGCGGTGAGTTAAAAGCCGAGTTTGTTCTGTTAAATGATAAGTAAAAAAAGGTCATTATTTCTCGTGATGTAATTAGGGATGTGTAAGCGTAACTGATCTAGTAGTGGTGGGCAATCAACAATATTATTTATTATTTTGAATAAGAGAGCGACATCCAAAATATTCTTCTTTTTTCTAAAGTTATTAAATTTAAATGGTTGCTTGGAAATCGGTAGTAGAAGTGTTTTGTAAATTTTATTTGCAAGCCGCTTTATATAGACCATATATTGGGGTGACCAACAGACAGTGGCATATTCTAGGTGACTTCTTACAGATGTATAATATAACGTAAATAATGTTTTTTCACACTTAAATGGTTTGCTGATTCTTAATATAAAGCCTAGCATTTTATATGCCTTTTTAATTATAGAGTTTATGTGTATATCATAAAGTAATTTGGAATCTAATATAACGCCTAGATCTTTAATTTGCTCAACATGTTCTAAATTGTTGCCTTTGATTTTATACGAAAAATTAATAATATGTCGGTTACGTGTGAAAGTTATTTTTTTACATTTTTTAATATTTAATTTAAGTCTGTTGAGGTTACAATAATTATTAAATCGATCAATGTCTTCTTGTATTGCCTGGCAGTCGTTTAGAGATGTCACCTTCGTATATAATTTGAGATCAACAGCATACATTAAAGTTTTGTATTCTGGAAACATACTGACACGTCGTTAATGAAGATATTAAAAAGTAAGGGGGCTAAATGAGCTCCCTGGGGTACACCGGAAGAAATTTTTACAAAATTTGACTGAAACCCGTTCAATGTAACACTTTGTTCTCTATCATGCAAATACGAGCGAAACCATTCAAGTAGATTACCACTTACACCAATTGAAGCTAGCTTTCCTAAAAGTAAGTTATGGTCAACAGTATCAAATGCTTTGCTAAAATCAGTGTAAATGGCATCAACCTGAATTCTTTTATCCATTGATTTTAATATATAATCTGTGTAGACTGTGAGATTGGTATCTACTGAACGGCCCGCGAAGAATCCATGTTGTTCAATATTAATTATAGTTTTAACAAAATAAAATAATGATTTATAAATAAATCCTTCAAAAATTTTTTCAAAAATACAAAGTTTAGAAATTGGACGGTAGTTTTCAACCATTACCAATACAAAGAAAATGAAAATGAGAAAAATCCAAGGTTTTTAATGTATCTTGTATCTTTCCCTACTATAATAGTAATTATTTGGATGATTTATAAACAATTTATAAATTTTATACTAAATTCAAACATGTATTACCTACTTTTTTACCGTTTTTTTTAAAGTTTAACTTTTTTGTTGGTTTTAATTTTCTTTTTCTGCTAATTTTGCCGGCCTCAAAATTATCCGCTCTGGGCAGTTGCCCTGCTTGTGCCCCCTGCATCAGATTTCATACCCTGTCAGGAAATTTCTGTCAATCTCTACCTAACTATAAGAAGTATATAAAGTATCACTTTTAATCACCCTCAACAATACTTTTGCAGTTACCGAAAATAATTCCTCTATTTAAATTTTTATTTTTATCCGATCAACGACCCTCGGGAATATATCCGGTATAGGAGTGAATCAGTTCAGTGATGCTTGTGACAGGATAGTTATCAGCATGAAAAACTTGTACAGTATTCACTTCGTAAACTGTTATACATCGTTCCATCACCAGCGTTAACCAAGATGCTCTTTACGCTTTATTATTCACCGAATTTTCTGCTTGAATGTATTATATAATTTTTCTCTTTGGTGTTTATCTACTTGTTAAATCACTGACGTTGAACAATCTCAAAAGAAAAATTAAATTCGCAGATTAAAATTTTTAAAAAGTCTCAGGTTTAGTCATTAGTTACTTTTCCTGTGATCTTTTCAACATTTTTATTTTATCATTGTATGCTTCATATGGAATTAAAGTGAGTTAGGATTATCCATGGTTTTGCTTTCTCATTAAAGGAATCGATTCTTTCGAAAGCTCTAGCTACCAACCGTAACCCAATAGAGCGCAATATGGCATTAATGAGTAGATGCAACAAGATTTTAAGGCGTACAGATAAATTGAATGTTTTTTTAATTAGCTAAGATATCATTTCTTCGTACTGGTTGTGAAATGAAAACGAAATAGCCCAGTGTTTCTGAACCTCTGGTACGTCATATTACTTAACCGGTCTGCGAAATGTTTAAATATGTATAGGTTTAGTGATACTAATATAAAATTTTATATGAACTAAAGCCGCATGCAGAGCTCTTAAATCAATAGCTTATAGACTGTATCTTGTACTCTATAGATTGTCACTGACAATTTTGGTCATATTGTCACGGGGTGAATTCAAGAACGAAATCTTTTCTACAAAATTTATTATATAATAATAATTTTACATCAGAATACAATTAACTGTCAGAATGGCTGCTGGTGTTGTCCGTTAGAAGCTGATGTAAGTCCCGTTCTTGCCCCGGCTTCTCCAGGATCGGTCGAACAGCCTAGGTATCCGCACGAGGCGAACACGTGGAGAAGCCCTGTAGACGGCACTCACATCTCGGGTTGGCGACTTCAAAAGCTGGGCTGGTCTTTGGGAAACGTGCTCACAAAAATGACTACTGCTTGACTACTAAGAAAGACTAATTTGAATCACTAACTGAATTACTCTTGAATGACTAACTTGAATGACTGACTGCATGACTGACTAACGACTCTATTCTCTAAGACCATTTTATCTGTTAACCAGGACACTATGACGTCAGGTCCTACCTCAATTGTTCTGAAAATATTATTCATTTGTGTAATTGTTGGCAGCAATTAAAGACCATAGTCATCACAAGTGAATAATGTTTATCAACACATTAGAATATAGTTCAAAACTTATGTTGACAAACACGCAACACTCTGCACATTCTGTAATTCCCAAAATCGTAAGTCAGCAACCGCGACCTACACCGCCTAAAGGCCGCTCAAGGAATTGGGACATGAAAATACAATTATATCATAATTGTGACAATATGGTAAGATCTGAAACCGTTCAGATCCCAGACTAGCTATAAGTTTTTTAAACTTATAGCTAGTGAGTTGTTTTAATAAGACAGACATATAAACACATTGGCTATCTCAGTGTATCAGAGACACCGTAGTTATTGTATGCCTTTAAGTAACCTAACAAAATATCATCATTAACAAATCTTGCTCAAAATTACAAAGAACGACAGTTTATATGATTTAGGTAATTAGGTTAGGTTTAATTAGGTAAAATCTAGAACAGCAGCATTCTAAAAACGATGATAGATAGAAAACATTTTACGAAGCCATGTAGTTGGTTTAAAGGCACACAGATGTCAGACTATTCGAAGCCACTAATTTATAACTGCTGTAAACGGTACGTAGAACGTTAAAACAATGTATAAAAACATAACGCACAACGTGATAAAGAACAGTCTCCATCGTGTTAATTTAAAGAGCTCTGAATGCGGCTTAAGAACTAAATAGTTATTTATGCAACAACTAAGAATTGAAGGTTATTATCGAATGTTAAATTTACAAAACGAGGCAAAGCCGAATTCTATAAATCACATTAGTAGTATAATGACTCAATTTCCTTACGAAATACACTCACGGCTTTTTATTCGGCAGCTTAAAGGCAGTAAAAAAACGTAATGAGAATCACTTATTTTGACATTTCAGACAAATTTCATTAAAATTTTAAAACAATTGTAATTCTGGCTTGTACAAATTAAATTGATATATAATTATATTGAATATATATTCAACCTTTTTTTTATGTCTTCATTTTAAATTTAGGAGTCAATACCTTTTTTTGTTTTTAGATCTTCACTTGAAATTTTGCTCTGTCTGGGGGTGCTCCATTAAATCTTGCCTACGGGCACCAAAGACCCTCGCGCCGGCCCTGGTATTGAGAACTCAAAAATATTGTTACTATTTTGATGACCAATTTACTAAAAAGATATGAAAATTCATAATGATACTTGTGTGTTTAGCAAGTTCATTATCTAAATGTTGGGGGGGGGGGGGGGGGGTTAAGGAAGTAGGTCTTAACCGCTAAAAAATATTTATTTCTTAACGCATTTTTTTTACAATAAGTGAATAAAATAAAAATTATTTGTAAATGAGTTATCGTTGCTCTCTGGTAGGATGGTTGTCTATGGAGCAAAAGGGCGCGGATTCGAATCCCCTCATCTCTTTCGGAATTTTTCACCTTACGTTATTGTGCAGTGAACTCTGGTGTTGACTCAGCATCAAGTATTTAATACTTAAAATGAGCCTGACATGAACCTGTTTATTAAGAGATAATAGAACTGATAGAACGTCACCCTGACGACGTGGTTCATGTCTATGGCCGGATGTCTAGAAACTGATTAAACATTTTCACCGAACCGCATAACAGAATTAAATATTTTTCCAGTCCGCGGAATTTTGGATATCACTGGAATAACCCAAAGTCCCCCCAACATTTATCCTATTAAAAGAAATATATATAAAGTGAGGTCCGCCAATGAGGTTACTGGATCTAGTTTTTTTTTAGTAATCCTGTCAAATTGATATTTCTTTGGCGTCTCTTAATCTAAGTATTAAAAGCTTAGCTAAAATTCCGTTTGTACTATTTCGTTTCAAACTTATGTGCATCACTCCAATGATTTTCAGATTTTTAAACCAATCCCTCTGGACGGTAGAGTTGTTGACAAAACTTTTGGAATTATTCTTGACTCAAATCGAATAAAAAAAAAAAAAACAGTAGGTGTTCGGTTATGCGAATTAATAGAAACCATGGGGGATTATAAAATCAAATTATTCAAATAATCGTAGGTCTATTTTTAAATGTTTTATTAATGTTATTTCTTGTTTATCATAAATTAAAATATTTAGTAATTTGTTTTGCATTTTCTGGGCAGCCAAATTTAGTTCTTCCAGACAATTAATTGGTTTTTTTGCTATCATCATAATAACGTCCAAGCAACTGCGTTCGACCGTCCATACGTTGTGCTTTACAGAAAATACATGCTCTTCAAAAGAAAAAATGAGCCAGAAAAAATTGAGACAAAATTTTGAGTTAAGAAAATTTACATCTAAAGTCGGAGTCGGAAGACAACAAAAACAGAAGTCTTCGGACTAAAACTGGAGAGGTTGCTTGAAAAAAAGAGGCGGCCAAGTCCTATTTTTTTCAAAGAGAATGAGAAAGGGGGAATGAAAACGAGCTTAAAAATGGATAACCGTTGTAAGGAGGCAATCAATTAAAAAGTCGCTTATCCAACAAGGAAAGGAGAGCCAATGGGGGAGAGGAAATGATGTTGATAATATTTTATTTTAAAACCAACTTGGAAACATGAATAAGTCAACACTCTTGCAATAATTTTTTACATATATATTTCCTTAGAGAGACAAATTTCATTTTGTAATAACAACAAAAATATCAGTCAATCCCTTTAAATTGAAACCTAAATTAAATTGAATCGAATACCTTTATTTAAAAATTATTTAACTATTGAAACTAGACCATTAAACTGTATCGATGTTTTAATTTATTCAATTTGTTCACCACTGTAACATAAATTGAACCCTAGAACGATTCCTTAACCAAAATTTATAAGGTACCTTATCTTGTTTCATTTCTTAATGCCTACTATTAGTTAAACTTACATGCTAGTTGGGTTGCGGAGATTTCAGGCGCAATTATTTAACCTATTGAGACAGAATAGGCTTTTCACTAGAATAATTGTACACTTGGGTCTCCACACTATTTGAGAAAAATGTTTCACGTTCATTCGTGAAAAAAATCAGATGTGTCCAGTATTAGTTTTCAATTACGTTAATATCTTATATAATACAAAAACTGGAAAAAGAAATAGCGTCTTACCACAAGAGTGGACAGGTTCAAACCAGTGTCACAGGGAAAAATATACAAAACCATCTATTGTCCCATAACAACATTAAATATACCACCTATAATTACAACATTACAGAAAATACAACAGTACGTTATTAATATACAGGTTTTATCCGGAATTATGTGAGCATTACTTACTTCTCTACTTAAAGAGATACTAAGCAGTTTAAACAGTGCCGGACCGAGGCAATCTTGCACCCCGGGCGAACTCCTTGTTTTGGCGCCCTAAAATTTTTCTAAATTCTAAAATTGGTTGACATAAAAAATAATAATAAAAAATAAAATAATTAATAAATCAATTTTTATTCACAAAAGTATTAAAAAACAAAAATTCAAAACTTAATAATTACAAAAATAATTATTTCACTAATATTTATTTATTTCTAAGCAGGCGATATACCTCAAAAATCTAATAGGTAGGTAATAATAATTCAACTATTCAAAAAAATTTTTTCTTGAAAGATACAATGTGATCGCGAAAAGCATAGGGCAAAGGAAAAGGCCACGTAGCTGGATCATTATATTGAAAAATACTTTCAGAAATGTAGTCTACATTTTCCTCAGTATTTGTCAATTTTTCGAAAATTGTCATTTCTCTAACATCTGATAATTGAAATGATAATTCTTTAGTTTCGTTTGAGTTAATAGCACTCAAATTTTTAACATCTGCATTTTGTGATGTACCTTTTCCAAAAGCATTGTTAAGCAAATTTGAATTAGATACATTTGATTGCAGATAGTTGGATAGATATGTTGCAATTTTAGAAAATTCATTTTCTCTTTCCAATTTTCTTTTACGGTTTTATGATCCAGATAATTTTTTATGTGTCGAAAATTCCAAATTACTGCAAAAAGTTTAATAAGTAGAACATGCATTTTAAGTTTATAAAATGTAAAACTTACCAATGTTATTAAAATAGAATAATTTCAGATATAATAACTAATAATGAAAGATAATTAAAAATAATTAACACAAAAGTACGATAATTTTTATATAAACACGTTAGTTTTGCACATTTCGACATATATGCTTGTTGTCACTAGCAGAATATAACAAAAACTGACGAAACTATATGAAATTAAACACGTTTATTGTAAACGGATTTTTTTTTATAGCTTTCCATGGAAATCATTAAGTACGTATTGTAGCAAATAACCGGAATAACCTATTAAAAAAATCATTAAGTAACTTAGGGTGTTTTGATGTTGTAAGCAATATATTATATCGAAAATAATGAAATTTATTTTTACATTTTTCTATTGTAGAGAATAGTAATGCACTTAAGGCGGCGTTCAACCCTATAGTTCTCAATAGTTTCTTATACAAAACTAATAATCGGAAATAAAATTAATAACAATCTATATATCAAAATTTGCAGCAAATTTTTATCTATCTAATAGGATATTTTTAATTGTAGAAAAAACTGTCATGTAATTGTAAATAACCATATTGCATTATAGACGCCATCTTGTAAACCAATTGACGCATATTTGCGTACGATGCCGCAAATTGTAGCTAAAGCTTCATTCTACAAATATGTTTATAGCTATTTTGCTGTATTGTGAAAACTACTTATAGTTATTATACTTGGTAGTCTATTTTTGCCGCCATCTTGAATCTGCCGCGGTTTTCAAAATAGGTGTTACAAGAAAAATGATTTAATCTTCGTAAAAAATACGTGTACCAAGTGGCATTCCATTATCATCAAGTATAATATTTTTTCGACGAAGGTTCTAAACTATAAGGAATCAAGTCGAAAAAAATGTTGACGTATTATTTGAACATTTCTACACAAAACTATATAAATATAAAAGTTATTCGAAACCCACAAATAGATTAAAAAAATTACAGAACAATATCACTGATGTCTATTTTTAAGTTATTGAGCGATAATATTTTTACAGTAAATGTTTCTACAATTAAAAATATCTTATTAGATAGATAAAAATTCGGTGCAAAATTTGATGTATAGATTGATACTAATTTTATTTTAGATTTTTAGTTTTGTATAAGAAATTAGTAACAACTGGGGGTTATACGCAGCCTTGATAAGTGTGTTATATGATAAAAATATCAAATAATTGTCAATTTAGTATATCTAACTCATTTTTCACAAAAAGTGTACTTAGTGACTTTTACCTTTACCCGACGATATGATCCTAGTTTTGCTAATGACATGTTAGGTGCGCCCTTATCAACGAAGTGTCTCGCTACTCCTCGCCCCGCGCTTTTTTCCGCGGCACACGTTCACAAAAAATCGTATACCATGTCAATTTCTTTTCATATTCTTTGGTTACAGTTTATTTTTCAAAAGATAAGAAGCCTTTATTTTATAAGTATGCTATTGATATGAATGAATAAAAACATTGCCAAATTAAAAAATAACAAATAATTTTATATATAAAACATAATACCTAAATCAAATGCAATTTTTTTATATTGTCCGATTCTTATTTTGGCGCCCCTCTAAATCAGACAGACCGGGCGTTTGCCCGGTCAGCCCGCCCGTTAATCCGCCACTGAGTTTAAATTAAAAAAGATGAATTATTTTACTCTACAAATAAGGATATTAAATTGGAAAAACAATTTAATAACAAATAAGCGAGGTGATGTTGTATGGTGTGTCCGAAAAAATCCGACCTCGTGCTATAGCAGGACGGAGGAAGTGCTAATAATTTGTCAATGGCGATCATGTCCCCTTCACTGTACTATTTGGCAGCCGCAACTTTCTTCCAGCGATACTTCCACTTCCGAAATCACTCCTCAAAGTCAGCTTTCGGAATAGTAAATAGCTGTCTCGTCGCATTCTGTTCTCTATGTTCTCTATATCCTCAAATATTTTTTCCTTTAGAGGATATTTTAATTTGCAGAACAGTTTTCATTCGGCTTCAAGTTGTTTTGAACAACTTCCACTCCATAATCTTGTTGTCTTCCGTCAGTAACTGTGCAGTTAATTTGGCACACCACGGGATTTATCCCCAAATATTGAATTAAAATATCAGAAACAATAGTTTTTGCAATTCCAAAGTCTTCTTTTATCTCTCCCACAGTCAAACGACTATTTTCATTAATTGCAAAACGTGGGTGTACACTGTTGAGCTGTTCGCTATATTCAATGCCCTGTATTTTGTTTCGTCAGAGCAAAGTCATTCAAGTGTTATCTTGACGGACTCTCTGAGCATTCTGAACAGTATTCAAGATCCAGATCCAGTGCTTCTTCTTGTACTAAAGAACGGTTGCTACTCCACAATCTGAATGCTCAGAATGTGAGGGTAGAGCTGTTTTAATACTGGGATATGTTGGTATTAAAGGCAATGAAGCGGCTGATGTAGCTACAAAAACCGTCACCCACATACATATGATTGTTGAGAGTTTTATACAGAGCGATCAAGAAATCTTGTCCGTTATGCAACACTTGACAGAAACTTTTAGTTATCAAACTTATTTCCAAGGACATGTATACATAGGCGTACATTCTATTTTTATTACCTTATACGAATTGATTATTAAATGAACACTATTTTTCTCTACACGCCAATGAGTTGACAACAGGTATTAACTTAGGAACACATATTTTCGTTGATTCTCGGATGAGTTCGGACCAACGAAGTAATCTGATTGGTTCTTTGTTAAATTGGGAGTTTCAGCTGTGGATTAGAACACAGTTTTGATATTTTTAAACTCATTGTTTACTGTTGTAACTGACAAGAAATTTTGATCGCACGGTATTTCCAGATGACGCAAAAAATCATCTGTAACAAATGGCAATATGAATGGAACAGCATACAAAATGTGAAATTGAGGCAGATTAAGGGATACGTTAAACCATAGGGTTCTTCCTGCAGGATTAACCGCATGGAGGAAACCGCCATCACATGCCTTCGTATAGGCCACTGTTGGTGGACCCAAAGAAGTCGGTAGTGGACGAAAGTGTTCAAAGAAATAGCATTGACCGAGTTCTTACTATAACTGAATTCCTGTTAATTAAATTTCTTTTTTAAATATGTTTTTCTATAAATGTTTTTAAAGCTACAGAATCTTTTTGCTAATAAAATTTCAATTACTTCCGTCGGTATTGTTTATAAACAATAACCAGGTTTATTTAAAAAGAAATTTAGCTCTTTTTTGTGGATTACGCTTATATTTTTATATTGATATTTTATAACTCGTATCCCATATCACTTCGCGAAAATAAGCAATTTTATTTTTATGTTGTTTTTATTTGTGTGAGAGAATTCAATTTATGGAATTTAAAAGTGTTTTATTTTTAGCTCGAATTTCAACAGAGAATCAAATTAGGGGATTAAGTTACGTGCTTATTAATTATTGGGGACTGAAGGGAATCTTTACAACAGATTTAAGTATAACTTGATTTCCGTATTCCAAAAAATTTCAGTAGAACGTCATTAATTCGGACTAATATGGGGGCAGGTTGTCCTGATTAACTGAAAGTACGGATTAATTGAATTAACCTAAAAGAACGGTAGACATTGAATTAAAACTCCGTTTGCATCAACAAAACACTTCTATTTTAAAATAAATATGATTATAATACGCCACATTTATAATACCTTTTTCACACTAGAACATTAAGATAGGCGAACTTAATGTCCAATGATATTTAAAATCGGTTTGTATTCACACTAGATGTTTAAATCGCGGGTGCTGCCATTTCCTATGATAATTTTATTCTTAAGCTGGCGTCATGAGTACCAATTTTCAATTTTCTACGCAGACGCACATTTTGAATTATTATTAAACACATATGGATATTTAATTCCATTCTATAATAATGAATATATTACACCCGTATTAACATTGATTAAAGTTGACCCGTATTAAAGTTGATTCATTTTTGCCTTAATTATTGTTGCTTTGTATTGTATTAAATACATTATTAAAATAAACTGTTAAATAACTAATATAATTATAACAATAAGTACAAGCTTCTTAAAACCTCGATATAATACAATACAGTATTCTTGTGTATGATAATACAAAATGTTGACAGCACAAATTCAAACGGTATTAGAAATTATGTTGGTAATGCATTTGATCTAACTTTAAAACAGATGTTAATCTTTGAGTTAGGCTGTATTAAGTGTAAATGCGCGTGACATTTACACTTGCACTTAATGTCAGCCTAATTTTAACATTCTGTCATACCCTTTTCACACTAGAACTTTAAGATCGGATGTCAAAGTGAATGTGTCTTTAAACGCTAATGTGAAACCGTATGGCCTCGTCTAAATACAAGCGATGTTTAAGATAGAGCTTTGCGTCTTAAACATCGGCAGCATTGCCAACATAATTTCTATTATAAAAAATACACTTTTAATTTGTGCTGTCAACATTTTATATTATCATAAACAAGAATACTGTATTATATCGACGTTATAAGAAGTTTATACTTATTGTTATAATAAAATTATTTATTTTAATAATGTTGACAGCATATATAATATTCAGTTCATATTTAAAACAGTTAGTACATGAATTAATGAGCTCTTAATAAATTTAAAAATATTTGTGTTAAAAACTAATATATATTGTTTAAATTTATATTAAATTGTGTATAAAATTTTAGTGCAAATTTTGTGATAAAATAATAGTTTATATCCCCACTATTAATAACAAATATTTTAATTAAATAATAATTCAATCAGTTTTCCTAAATAAACACAACTTAACAAGTTTAAGTAAGTGTATATTCCAGTGACTATCAAAAGTCTTCGCAGCGATTTCAACATTTGTCTTTTTTATCTGATTTTTTATTTACTCGTGTCTGTATATTATTGAATAAAGTGCTTATTAAAATGAAGTGTCCAAAATGCAAACAAGAACTTTCTGAAACCCAAGACGTTAAAGATATTGTGACGTGCAAAGGTAAATGTAATAATTTTTTTCATAAATCATGTACGGATATGAAAGACCTACGATCCACCAGAGGTCCTCATGGTGCCAACTGGAAATGTGGTTCTTGCCGCCCAAAGTCACAGTCCTCTAATGAAGATATTATTACCGATATCACTCTAGGCGATAATTATACTACTCATAACCAGGAACAGATTGATATGAAAAGTTCAATAGATCGCTTATCAGACACAATAAATAAAGTACTAACAGAAATGTCAAATATAAAATCTGCACAGACCAAACTTCAAACATCTGTAGAGTACTGTTGCAGTAAAATTGATGATTTTCAAAATAAAATGAGTCAGTGGGACGTACATATCAAAGAAATTCAAGACCTACGCCAGGAAAACACTTTATTAAAGAAAAAAATATCAACCATCGAAACTTCTCTTTCCGATCTCGAACAGAGATCTAGAATTAACAACTTAGAAATTGCAGGCGTACCAGAGACTCCAAACGAGAATTTATTAAACTTGGTGAGTAATCTAGGCGATAAAATTGGCTGTCCAATAATTATCAACGATATCGACGCTGTACATCGGGTATCTCACGTGGATCGACATACACAACGCCCAAAGAACATAATAATCCGTTTCGTTTCGAGATTGAAGAGAGATGAAGTATTAGCGAAAGGACGTCAGCAACAGAAAAAAGGTTTTAGTTCGGCTGATCTTGGTTATAGACTTTCAAATTCAACTAAAATCTTCATAAATGAACATTTGTCCCCGCACAATAAATTATTATTAAGAAATGCTAAAATTAAAGCTAGCGAATTAAATTATAAATATGTCTGGGTAAGACACAGCAAAATATTTATTAGGAAAAATGATACGTCCCCAATAACTATAATTCTTAGAGAAGAAGATCTTTCTAAATTAGGTGCTTGATTCTTAAATTATTATTATTAATATTCGTATTTGTATAATCTGTATCGATGTCTCCCTTAATGTACTATCAGAATGTGTGTGGTCTTAAAACAAAAACAACATATTTTTATAATAACCTTATTCAAAGTAATTATGATATAATTATGTTAACTGAAACATGGCTAAATGTAAATATTTTTGACAATGAACTGTTCGATAATAGATATTCAATCTATAGATGTGACCGATTAAATTCAAACAAAAAAGACGGTGGTGGAGTCTTAGTAGCGATTTCAAAAAAATTAAATTCAAAACAAACAAATTATTCGCAAGGTGAATATGAATCTGTGTGGGTAACAGTTATAACAAATAATCACACCCAAACTAAACTGAACATTTGCTGCACTTATATTCCTCCAAATACAAAGAATCATATTTACGAAAAACATTTTAATAATATTACTGACATGGTTATTTCTCACCCAAACGATTTATTTTTACTTGTAGGAGATTATAATCTGCCCAACCTAATATGGTCCGCGTCACAATCTTGCTTCATTATAGAAAATCCTAATAGCGCCACTGAAAAATTATTACAAAATATCATGTCTCTATGTGATATAGAACAATTTAACGGCATCCGTAATAAAAATAACAAAATATTAGACTTGGTTCTTTCCAATAACACTATTGAAGTAAGCACTTGTAATCACCCACTCTCAAAAATCGACACGCATCACCCAGTATTAGAGTTAACCCTAGACTTGCAACATCTAAATATTTTAAACAAAAATTCAAACCATTATCTTAATTACCACAAGGCTGACTATGAGGGAATTATCTATACTTTATCTTCAATAAATTGGCAAAAAGAACTAAGTGATGACAAGGTAAATAATATGCTCGACCATTTTTATAAAATATTATATAATATAATAGACAAATATGTACCATCAAAACTTAAAAAAGAGTCTAAATACCCTCACTGGTTCTCTACACCTCTCATAAAAGCTATTAAAGAAAAAAATAAGTATCATAAGAAATGGAAAATTTACAAAAATGAAGAATACTACAATACTTTTAATGTCTTACGTAAACGTGTAAAAATGTTGGTTACCGATTGTCATAATAAAAACATAAAAAATATCGAATCAAACATTAATACAAATCCTGTTTATTTCTGGAAACATGTCAAATCTAAAAAGGGTACTTCTTATATACCAAACCACATGTATTATAACAATATACACGCATCCAGTGGTGATGATATTTCTAATGTATTTGCTAACTTTTTTCAATCTGTTTATGTTAATAATAATTCAATTACGAATAAACAAAAAAACACTACTAATGCTAATTGCGTTTCAAAAAGTCTGTATTTTATAAATGTATCACAAGAAACTATTTTATCTGTATTAAGTAGTTTAGACACTAATAAGACATCAGGTCCTGACAACATTCATCCTATTTTTATTAAAACGTGTGCTTACTATTTAGTTGAACCTTTGGAAATAATTTTTAATACCTCTTTAAAAGAAGGTATATTCCCGGACATCTGGAAATGTACCTACATAACGCCTATTCATAAGAGCGGCGACAAGGAAAATATCAAAAATTACAGACCCATATCAAAATTATGTGCAATAGCCAAAGTATTTGAAAAGTGTCTCCTAGATAAATTAAATTATCATTTTGATAATATTATCATTCCAGAACAACATGGTTTCGTTAAATCAAAATCCACTTTGTCAAATCTACTTACATTCACTGAATATGTAAATAAATGCTTCAGCAAGTTGCAACAAGTAGACACCGTCTATACTGATTTTTCGAAAGCTTTCGATAGAGTCAATCATGATATTCTCATTCAAAAACTATTCAACTGTGGAATCCACGGAACGCTACTTAGATGGCTCGACTCCTACATTCGAAACCGGATCTTATCAGTGGTTGTTAACGGATTTAAATCTAGAAGTTATGAAGCCACTTCCGGTGTGCCTCAAGGGTCCCACCTGGGTCCTTTACTTTTTATTTGTTATATAAACGATATAGGTCAGGTTTTCGAAAACTGCGAATTTTTACTTTTTGCAGATGACCTTAAAATTTTTAAGAGTATCGACTCACAGGTAGATTGTCATTATTTGCAAAATGACATGAATACATTTTATAAATATTGTGCCGAAAATTGTCTCTCCCTCAATGTGGATAAGTGCTATGCTATGACTTTTACAAGGAAACGTGATAGTATATTATATCCCTACAAATTAAATAACGATACAATAAAAAAAGTTGATCTTACGAAAGATCTAGGTGTTATGTTAGATACTAAGCTTCGTTTCGATCAGCACATAGATTATATCATAAATAAATCTTATAGAATGCTAGGTTTTGTTTTAAGACAAAGTTTTAACTTCACCAATTCCAAAACACTGTTGACCCTGTACAACAGTCTTGTTAGACCCAACCTGGAATACTGTACACCAATCTGGAACCCTTTGTACTATAAATATATCTACAGCATAGAGCAAATACAAATTAAATATATGAGGTATTTTGCTCGAAAACAAAACTTAACTTTCCATTCATCAACCTATCATTCATTTTTAAACGATTTAAATTACAGTACGCTTGAAACTAGAAGAACAAAAAATGATATGATCTTATTACATAAAATTATTAATAGTTTAATAGATGTTCAACCATTTATTTCAAATATAAACATATTAGTACCTCAAAGAAATACTAGATCAAAAAATACATTTTACATTAATAACTGCAATACAAACTACTGTCAAAATTCACCTCTAAACCGATGCATGTCAGTCTTTAATGAGAAATTTAATGCTATAGACATATTTAATGGTTCACTTCCAGAGTTTAAATCGAAAATGAATATTATGTTAAACATTACACGTTAAATAAAATAAAATTGTTTCATATTGTATTATTATATTGTTATCATATTGTATATGTAATTATAACAACACATTTATTTATATCATCTGATACATTGTACTAATATTCTGTAGATATCTGTAATTGGCCACTCACTGGCTGTTGATGTCTTAAATAAATAAATAAATAAATAAATAAATGTGTTTAATAAAATACAGAGCTACAATTATTGAAATAAAATGTATCGAATTACATGTTAATACAGGTGTAATATATTCTTTATTGTAGTGTCTTTATTGTAGAATGAAATGAAATATCCATATTTGTTTATAATAATTCAAAATGTGCGTCTGCGCAGACAGTTCAAAACTGGTAATTTCATGACGGTAACTTAAAGATAAAATTACTGTAGCTGATGACAGCACCGGAGATTTAAACATCAAGTGTGAAAGCATACCGATGTTAAACATCGGTGAACTTTAAGTTCACTCGTCTTAAAGTTTTAGTGTGAAAAGGGTATTAAAGTTCTAGTGGAAAAAGGGTATAAGGGCGGAATTGTGATCATACCGATTTTTACATTTCGAGATGTAGATGGTTGTCCACGAATTGAGGTCCCTACAAAACGTTTTGTTAATTTATATCATGATTCCTGGCGGTTTGTCTGTCTGTCGGTCTGGGGACAGGTGAATTTGGCTTAATACATTTTTATGAAACTTCATTTTTAAGCCTTTGATATCAATGCTATTATTTGAATAAATTTTAATACAAATCGGTCAACTCGTGTCTTTTTAAAGATTTTTGCGAATAATTCGTTACAAAGAAATAAATATTTGAAGAAAGTTGCTGTAGGTACAACATGAGAGTAGCAACTTTTATTTGCTTTTTGTTTAGTGAGTTGTGGCAGCAGATGGTTTATTGTCAGAGTATTTTTACAAATCTATTTATTTTTTACACAATAAAACACTAACACCAGTCTTTTACTTAAAATCCAGCAGATACGATTATCCCACATATTATTATTTTTAATTTTTGATTTATTGAATTCGCTAAAGTTACCATACGGATGAGCGCCGGCGTGAGGATACGACTATCAAAGTATCAAAATATTGTTAGGTGTTATGTTGAAAGGTATTTTATTTCGGTTGATTCTGTAGTAGCCGCAGTTAATTTTATTTGTATATTACCACCTTTTTCGATTCCCAATTTCCACTTTTGTATATCTAGAATTTCTTTTCATTCATGCCTATTTCGTTGATCTCATTTCGGATTCCTTCTCCCCAACTCTTAATCCATTTTCGCATTTTTCTTGGTGTTCAATAAAAGGTTGTCAAACTACGGCCCGTAAGCCACTCCCGGCCTGCCACTTTGTGTGGCCGGGGTGCAACGCGTGTTTGTAACGGAAATGAATTTAGATTCTTTTTTTATATATATATTTTTGTAACTGGGCTCAAAATTCATTTAACTGTGCAACTAAAGGACTTTCGTCAAATCTTCAACTAGAAATTTTAAAGCTGCAATGAGATGAGGTGTTAAATGTGAAATATGTAGAATAGGTTCTAAATTTATTTTAATTTTATGAATGGCTACCAAACGATCTAAAACAATAAGTAAAATCATATTCTCGTAGATTTATATCAGTACTTGTACGAAAAGATATTTTCAGAAATATTCAAAAACAGTTTGTCAAATCCATTATAAATCAGCAATAGTGTTAATTTGCAATGTCTATTGTTGATCGGTATCTCTATATTTGTTACTTAGTTTAACGAAATGCTCTCTCAGAAAACAGTTTCATTCTTCTTATTGAATTATGCATACGAATATTACATATTTATGATTTTCTCATAAAAATTCTTTGGCATGAAGTTATTTATCTCTTTTTTTCACCTACGTAATAGCCCATATTTTCCTCTCGGCTCGCAATGTCTTTTAAAATTTACTATCAGTCACTGAAAAAAATTGGTGACTCCTTGTGTACATGATAAAACTTGTTTCGGCAAATTTTCATCGCCTATTCATTGTATATGACCATAGTAGTAAATTGTATAGGTTGTACTTAAAGTATAATATTAAAAGATATTTAATAATTCGATCGTTAAAGAAGAGTGAACTGGCATCATTATTCTGTAACTGCCGTGTTTACATTTTTATTTCCGTAATCTGAGCATAATCTCGTCCGGTCAACTGTGTAATAAAAAAACGTTACTCATCAGTGGTCAATAAATTAGATCGTGAAATACGGTGTAAAACTTGCACGAGTTTTCCACATAACTAGACCGTTGTCATGACAATCCGGGAGTCGTACGGGTCAACGCGGGTCAGGACCAATGTCTGTCATACATTTCACCACAGGCGCCGATATTTCATATTCACAACAGGGATAAACAGAAAGATTCGGAAGCTATGAAAGTTCCTTAACTGATGACAAATATTATGCATGCGTATTTATAAGACTAATGTTAGTCTTATAGATACGCAACTATGTTCTTGTTAAGAGGATGTTCCTTTCAATCAAAATTTTAGTCCTAATTGAAGTGGAATTCGTGTAATGTCACAATCATTTTTGATCACTAATATTGAATGCAAAATGATTGCTAAAAAATATGTGATATTATTTTTCTCATTCCATACAAATTTAATTTATAAACAAAATTTTAGTTGACATTCTTACGCTTACAAATTAAATTTATATGAACGTTTCATAATTTATTAAATTTTACGTCCTCTAGGAAACACCTACTTATCTTACTGATTTCAATTAGGAAATGAACTTAATACTTGGGTGAGGTGGACTAGAGCTAGGTCTCAAGTGAAGAAATATCTCAAAAAAATTATCAAAGTGTATTTTCAATCACTGGATACTTTTGAAGGGCCTTAATTTGTCTTGCCCAAGGCTTCACAAAACCACGGTCCACTTTCAAACCACTTGTGTGGATATAATTTTTCATATGTTTTTAGTAAATTGCTCATCAAAATAGCAGCAATAGTTATTCAAAAACTTTTTCATTAATAATGACCCATTTTCCTTAAGTGTTGTACCTACTATTGTGGTACCTAAATACCTACTATTTTTACGACTGTTCAAAAGCTACGGAAAACGAGTGAGAAAATGGTTTTTGACATCCCATATAAATTTAAGTTGTAAACGTTAAAATTTAATTGTTTTCTGAATTTTGTTTATAGTAAAAATCAAATATTTAAAATTACAATTTATAATTAAACTATTATATCAGCTCGATATCATGGCATAAAAATAAAGTAACGATCAAAGTATCTGAATTACAGATACAAGATACTTAAATTTAAATATCTAGATACAAATACAGGTACATATTTCTAAAAGTATCTAATTTGTATCTCGATACTTGAAAAAGTATCTAGTTACTGTATCTAAATACTTGTAACTAGATACATTACAACACTGCTCATTCAGTTCCTGCTGCATTTGGAATGGGTTCTGAACGCAGTGTAGCACAAGAACAATATCATCGGCGAATCTCAGGTGATTTAGCCTCACACTATTTATTTGAATGCTCTTGTTTTCCCAGAATACACTTTGAACAGGTATTCTAAAACTGAACCTAAGTTAACAGTTTCGGAGAACATGTATCTCCCTGTCTTACTCGATCTGTCATGAAGTACAGATCTAGCTGTTGCTCTAGTGTTGATATATTTTATTATCTGGTTGAAGTAATAATCTATTTTGCAAACATAGGATGATGATGATTGCAAAATATATAGTTATTATACATTCGATTAAATTACCGTCTTTTTTGCTATCGAATGTTTGCCATCGAAGTTTGTGAAACGTCATACGTTATTATTTAATAATAAACATACTTCACAAAACAATATTGAACACTATGAGTGGCAAAAAGCTGTATATTCGACAATCCATTCGAGTTCCAACTAGAAAGAAATGCCGATAAAGCACGCGAATTATTTTGATTTTGATATTGTGTCTCACAATACTTGTAAAGTAGTAGTATGTTTTAAAGCTAGTAATATTTGTGTTAGTGAATGACCAAGCAGTGGTATGCTACGAAGACTGAAAGCCGATGATTTGTATTATTGAATGAAAACTACAATTTATTCTGCAAGGAAAGGTTTCGTGCAAGTGTACGTTGACAAAGAACTTCGTGGTTAGGAAAAACTGCAATGGATTGGATGTTTACCTGGAGATTTATTTCGAGCCGTAGTCTACAATGTGAAAATAGCCTTATGATCGCCAATCTCCCAAAAGGGAAGGCGTAGAAAAAAGAAGAATAAACTGAAAATCAATCACAGAAGCAAGATAAAATCGCGGAACAACTGCCAATTAAGAGAGTAACAGTTTATAGACGATATAGACGATGGAAATAAATTTAAAATTCGGAAGTTAAAATATAGATACTAAAAAAGTCTTCTGTGCGTTTGGTGGAACCTGATTGCATTTGTTGTATAACCTGCCTCTCTAACCGGTCGAAAAGATTTCATTTGAACGCTATAGTTGTCAACTAAATTATTTGGCCGACGAAATTGAATATGTTTATATATTGGCCAGAAATATACACAACGCGAATAATAAACTCAGTGACAACCTCTCAGACGTTAAAGTGTTAAAGCAATGACATACTTTTCGCTGTTTTAAAACTAAGTTTAAACTAAACAATCAAATTATTATACTCAAGTAATGCATATATCTAAAATATGCACATGCTATCCACCTATCAATCCCTGTGTTTCGCCTACCGCTCGCTTGGCGGCGCCTATGTTCGTGACCGTTTTAGTATCGTGGCTCTGTTATGCTTGTGTACGTTTTCACGTAAATACTTTGCCTTCGACACCGAAGCTAATTTTGTTTAGGGTTTACGTTATATTGTGTGTCCGTTGCTTTATTGAGCCCCAGGTACAAAAGAGGATTATTTTTGATTTTGTGGAAATGGTAGAAGGATATTGATGAAAAAGGTAGATATGAAAGGAAACCTTTGATTTTATACAGCATTTTTAATTGGAGCTTTTTTAAACAGGAAAATAACAGTTTTTATGTCTATATTGTAGACATTCTGTGTAGTATATTTAGGTGAAAGCTCGCTCTGTATTATCAGCAAAGGTATTTGAGTGAGAAATGGTGGGCAGGATATCTCTGGCTTACGTGTTATAATCAGTGGATTCCAACCATATATAATTGGACTACATTCGTGATTTCTAATTAGTAGATTGGTGCGATCAAACTATTTGCACCGTTGAATTTTGAACAAGTGAAACTACTGAGCAACAAGATCTGCAACTTAGATCTTAAACTGTTCATGGTTCGACATTACACTCTCCCAGTCCTTGTGTATGTGGTATAAGGTTTAACCCTAACATAAATACTGTGCATGGAGTTCGAAACATTCGAAACAAGTGTGCATATCGGCAAATTCTGAAGATTTCTTGGATTGGAAGGGAATTAAAAGCCTGAATTTAGACTCGAGTTATCTGAATTCATCTTTGTTGTCTGAAGAAATATGTGGACATTGGCGCTTTGCTGCACGCTGAGAATTTCAACTAACTGAAGTAGAGATGCAAATAAGTATTATGTGCAGGTGATGACCCGTCTCCCCCAGTCTTTTACTATCATCCTATATCTGTTCTTATTTACGCGCAGACTTTTACTCTAATTTATTCGTAATTGTCCGTGCAAGGTTTCTTTTATTACTTACTTTTACAGACTCATTTATTTATCGTTCTGTGTATTGTGTTGAGTCATATAATTGGCTGTGTTAATATATATGCACTGGATTGTTGCCTTTACAACTTTGATTATAATTTTTCAAAACCAATATTACAATAATCTCGTTCAGAAAGTGAGGTTACACATTTTAATTTCTGCTTAATTTTATTTTATTTTTTTAATTAAAATTTATTTTGGGGTGTTTCAACTACATGGTCATTAACACCCCGTAAAAGTTACAAATATGACATTGAATTTTAAGTTCATTTTAATTAGGTGTAAGCAAGATTTTTGAATTACATTAAATTACATATTACATAGGTACATTACACAGTGAATATTTTACAATAAACGTTCATTACATTGTTGCCTATATTTTATTTGATAGGTTAGTGTCTTTTAGATATTTTAAAATTTCGGCTGTAGCGTCGGCCATAGTGTAAGATAGGGCCTCTTCCAAGGAGTTTGGGATTCTGTTTAAGGCTCTTTATCTCGTGTACTTCACACATTCAATGAGAATATGTTTAACAGTTATTGGGCTGTTACATGTTTGGCATATTTCCTGTTCTTTTTTCTGTATTAGTTGTTTGTGGGTAAAGAGAGTGTCGCCGATTCGCAATCCAGTCATTATGACATTATGACTATGCTCTTTTCCGTCATCAGGAGTATATCAGTGGTTGAGGGATGATTTTATTCTTCTTAATTTGTTATTATTAAAAGTATTCCAGGAGTTGAAATTCTCGCTGGTTTTCTTTTTTACATAACTTTTAAAGTCATATGGCATAATTTTTGTAACGATAACGTTGCTTGAAATTGCGTTTTTTGCTGCCTGGTTTACTTTTTTACTACCCATAATTCCCACATGTGAGGGGATCCATAATAGAGTGATTTGGTTACCTTTATCTAATGCTGAGTGGAAGTTACTTTGAATTTGTTGGACTACGTGCTTTCGGTTGTACGTCTGCTGGATACATTGGGTTGTGCTCAAAGAATCGGTTCGGATAAGATAATTGCTTGTGGTCTGATTTCTTCCATTTATAATTTCACTGGCTTGTAAGATATTGTACGTTTCTGCAATAAACACGCTAGCCATATTTGGGAGGTGGAATTCAAAAATGTCTGCGTTAGCTAACACTGAACAGCCCGTTTTATCTTCGATTTTGGATCTATCCGTGAAAATATAAAAGAAATCTTCGTACTTGCTCAGTTGTTCATTATATAATTTTTTGAACACTTCCGGGTTGGTATCACTTTTTATATGACGTCAGTATCAGATTGTATCTAGGGTTTTCTGATCTAATGAAGTATTTTGTTATATAGTTTTTTACTGATGCTATCCCTAACATATTAAGGAAGGTTATATAAAGTTCTAAGAGGTATCTTATGATGTTTTCGTGGAAAGGGTTATTATTTCGGATTGTTATACGATCATTCACATTTTTGCTTAATTTACACTAATTCAAATGGTAAATAGGACATATCTGAACGCAGTTGTGTGTTAAAAAATATTAGAAAGATAGATTAGAGCTTCATTTCGATGTTTAAGTGGGCCTTTAGTATTGGTAAAGAAAAATATCGTTTTAAACAGATGACCGAGTGTATATTATAATACAGTAGCAGCTTGAATTGTATTTTTTTCTTTCTTGTTGTATCTTTAAATTAAATAATAAAACTCATAAATTGTTATGGCTTTAATAAAATGTTCCAATATACTTGCGGTTGTTTGTTTGTATTATGCGGTTCCGTTCAGTAATCTAGAGTACACGTGCAGACTAACCAATGGTTGTATTAGTGGCTGTGCATTTGAGATCAGTATGAGCGCTGAACACCAGCTCCATCTACTTTGCCTGTATGAATATATAATTGGATTGATCATTTAGGTGGAAGACTACAAATTTAATATCAGATATGCTAACGAACACTTATTCCACAAGGCATAGTAAATATGTAAGTTATTGATTGGATCTAAGTCAAGCAATAAGAACAAGTTTAATATTCACCATACATTTACAATCATACATAGTTACGAGAAAATTGTATGTTTGGAGGTTAAGATAGGATAGGTCTAGATGGAAGACAGTTAAGATAGGTGGACTGAACATCTCTTAAAGAGAGACTGATTACCGAAGCGCAAGAATAATCGAGCAGAGTTTATTTAAGTTTAAGCAGAGCAGAGTTTTAAGTTTTTACGTGTTACTAACGGACATGTCATAGAATTTAAGACATCTTTGCAAATATGAAAAATTAATGAGAAATGAGTTTTCACACAATTGTCGGTTTCATAGGTATCAAGTACACTTCAGTTTCGAAAAGAAGTCTGGAGCATTGAAGGAGCTTATGGTGTTAGAGTTTAGCCACGCCTATCAGGTTTTCGCCGTTGTTGCACTAGAATCTACGACAAACTCACGCACAGAGAATTCTCACAAACACGAACAGTGAATATGTACGTTTGTCGCAGCTATGCTTTAAACAATGAACCAAGCAGTTTGACAAATCGCGCACATATAATTCTTTTACAAGCTGAGAGGGAGTGAGATGGAAACACATTAGTACATTAATTATAATATCAGTGATACTGACTTGATCAGACTTCTCTTAAAAACTAAATGTGAAGAAGGTTGTACGGGTTGCGGACATAAATAATACAACTAGATCTAGCTGACCAGTTTCGAAATATATTATTTCTTCATCAGAGCTACACAAAAATTGTAGAATAAAAGAAGTAAGACTTAAAAATATACAAGACTTTTTATATTTAATTTTTAAGAATACATTCTTATTTCTTATATTCTACAATTTTTGTATAGCTCTGATGAAGAAATACACTATTTCGAAACTGGTCAGCTGGATCTAGTTGTATTATTTATGTCCGCAAACCGTACAATCTTCTCCACATATATTCATTTTACGGACACGATAAACTCCACATCTATCACCCTACGTTAAAAACTAAGGTATAAGTGACAAATATCATTTTTGACTATAAACACGTTAAACTTTTTTTTTTGGAAAGCAATTTACTACTTAATTATTATTTAATTATTTAGGTATTAATAAAAAATTTAAAAAATTGCAAAATATATAATAAGTAGTTTTTAAATTAATTCCCGTTTCTTAATCTAAGTGTCATGAGCTTTCATTTGATTCCCCACTAGATATTTCAATTCATTAGATTTTATAAATAACGATTTTTGGAACTATTTAAAAAATATTTTTTTTGAGGAAGTACTATGATAAAAAATCCGGTTCACATTAACGTGCATTACTCTGATTTTTTCATATTTTAAGACCAATCTCTTTGATTTACGAGGTCCTTTTTTTCACTATGTAATGTTTCTTGACACTGATCACTTTCAGTCAGTTAATTCACGCATATAGGGCCTTTATTTGTATACCTTCATTCAAAAATGTAAAAAATTATTCCTTTTTCGATAAATACAGTTTTCTAGGCAATTTTCCTAAATGTTGGTCAAGGAACTATGTATGCGTGCCAAATTTCAACTCTATAGGTATAGGCAGGCAGACAAATGAGCATCGGATAAATGTTTCGAAATAATGCATAATTTTGTATTACACAAAAAAAAAAAAAAAATACTAATAAAATAAATAATATAAAATAAAGAGGGTATTACATGTAAGTTCTTATTACTTAGATTGACGAAAAATTATTTACAAAAGTTTCCTAGTTTTCATGTTATTCCGGCAAAAAAAGCCAATCCTATGTAACTCATAAATTTGTTCATTTTTTACAATACATAAATAATTACAAGGCCTAGTAGAACAGTCGTATTTTTGAAATAAAATAATTTTTAAAAATATTACAAAAAAAAAAAAAAATCGGGATAGGTTTTGTTCGGGGTTAGAACGTAGGGTTTATACGAATCTGGCCGCGTGGTCCTCCTTCTGTACTGTCTTGCGCTCCATTTTCGGCTTTGGGGCGTCAGCTCTCATGTGCTCATAGTAAGCCCTGAACCTGTCCACATTATTGTATTGCTTATTTTTAATTGCTCAAAATCTATTCGATTTTGATCGTTAGATCAATCTTTGCTTGTAGTTTTGAGGTATATATTGCGACATTTCGATTTTAAAGATTCGCACAAATGCACCCATAACTTGCACAATTCTGGCCCGATTGAACAGAAATTATATCTTTAGATAGTTCTCGACGAAACGAACAATTTAAAGTTAAATTCACGAAAATCGAACCACGCCTTCTCACGCTTATGATTAGCTTACAAAGTTGACTGAGTGCGCCAATTCGTGCCGCTTACGTAACCGTCTAGCACCAGGAGAGGCGGCTGATATAATATAAAGCAATTACATCTGTCCTAAATCCGTAGACACAATTAACTTCCACCTGCGTCGTATACTTTTTGAGATATAAGCGTTTAAAAACTGACCTTGTTTTGTGTCGGTCAGATGTAGTCATCATGCAGTCCACAACTCGGACCGATTTTAAAGACGTATTTATGTCAAAATATATATATTTTAAGTCATCAGTATGGACGTTGTTGAAGCATCTATTTAAGCACGTTTTAGATCTTGGAATTCTTTGTTATTAATTAACATGAATTCTATTAACAGTCGTAGCCAGAACGGAACTCCGCGTAAATTAAGACGGAATGCACTTCTTAAGAATTTCAGTACGAATTTATTTTAGTCTTAGAATTTGTCACAGAGTACCTGTCTATGCACAAAACCTATTTCATTAAATACTATTACTTTTTAAATAATCGCTTATAATCACGCTCTCATATTAACAAAACAAATATCATATTTTCAGTTTGCAACATAATCTAATTATTAACATAAAGTAAATGGGTTGACTGTATTACCTTACCTTATAACTTAGATTAGCGAAGTAGAGTAGTGCCTATTAATTAGTAGTATATTCATAAATAGTGTATATAGACTTACTAGCTGTTTTGGAAACTATCAACGTATGCTACAGGAACTGTTGCTAATAAACACATTCCTCTATGCATACATGAATTTCCGACTAATTCTATACATTCCAGATGCAAATGTAGATGTTGGTTTGGTAGTATTGTTGGGAACACTTTGAGAAATCTAAATTTATAAATCACTTTTTTACCGGCAAATAAGCACAAATCACAGCTAAGAAAATTAGTTTATTTGTAAAAATGCTTCAAAATAATATACTAATAATGCAGGTTTTTAATAATTTGGTACCCCATATTTGTCTCAGTTTATTAGATGGACTGATTGCGCATTTACGATTAATTTGGTTGTATCCGTTTATATCTATGTTTTTATTAGATTTGGCGCTTATTTCGCTCGGACAACATTTTTTGGCTTGATGCGTGTAACAGTTAAATTACAGATGGACAATTATTGTCTCTTTATTGTCAGTGATAGAATTTTATTAAATTTTATTAAATGCATTTACAATTAATAATGTTGTGTATAATTTTCCGCTGATTTTCATCTTTCCGGGAGCTTCAGAAACCTATCCCGCTTTACGAATTGTATTCATCATCATCATCAGCGCCATTTAGTGTAATATTGGACATTCACTGCCTTTCGATTCTTGTAGCTTTTGCGATGTTGTACTTCGATATCATAGCTGATCGTCCGAGATTACGTTTGCTGATTCTAGACCTGCACTCATTTTTATCAATTGATAATCTCATCATTATTACCATCATTGGGTCTACAGCCCATGCTGAGCCTAGGCCTCCCGTAAGATATGTCTCCATTTTGTCCAGTTCTGAACGACCATCTACCATGAATTTGAATTCCTATGACACTGATGTCCTGCTCAACACCACCTTGTTATCGTAGCTTAGGTCTCGCTACTTTTCGATTTTCTATCGATTGAACTTCTAGTGTGCGCTTCGCAGTTGTCGTCGCGCTTGCTTTGACTTGCCCAAACCACCGAAGTCGTTGATCTTCATATATTGAAAAATGTTCTTCTCATTAAAAGCTTCTCATAAAGTTGAAAGTTATAGCGAAATCTCCATAACTAGTCTTCTCGCACGAGATCAAAGATCATCTTCTTTTTGATTACATGTCTAGTTCAAGTTTATTTTAATTTAACATCATATTATAAAACTATAATTAATGTACAGGTTGGACAAAATATGTTACCTCTTAAATGGGATTTACTTTTATTATTATTTTAATATCCTGATACCGTTTTTCAGTTCTATTCTAGTGATTGACTTCTTCGGGTTGTGCAGCATTGCTTTTTGAATACGTAAAATGGTTTAATGCCAATACTTCTAGGTCGCCTTTTGTTTTCTTTATAGTCATTCGCAGTAAATCCTATTCGCTCGATTTTTTGTAAATGCGACGAATGCTTAAATGACTTGGCAGATGCTTATCATATCAATTTTCAAATCTCTTCTTCACTGTCGATGGTGACTGAAAGACTTCTGCCCACGCTGCAGTCTTCTTCATTTCTTCCAAACTTAATCGGGTAAACATATTTTGTCTGGGGGGAAAAAATTACTCCCATTTGAACATTTTTTGCTCAACCCTGTATTACAAGGTGCAATACTTCTAGGTTGCCCATTATTTTCTTTTATAATCATTCGCAGTAAATCCTATTCGCTCGAATTTTTTGTAAATGCGACGAATGCTTAAATGACTTGGCAGATGTTTATCATATCAATTTTCAAATCTCTTCTTCACTGTCGATGGTGACTGAAAGACTTCTGCCCACGCTGCAGTCTTCTTCATTTCTTCCAAACTTAATCGGGTAAACATATTTTGTCTGGGGGGAAAAAATTACTCCCATTTGAAAATTTTTTGCTCAACCCTGTATTACAAGGTGCAATACTTCTAGGTTGCCCATTATTTTCTTTTATAATCATTCGCAGTAAATCCTATTCGCTCGAATTTTTTGTAAATGCGACGAATGCTTAAATGACTTGGCAGATGTTTATCATATCAATTTTCAAATCTCTTCTTCACTGTCGATGGTGACTGAAAGACTTCTGCCCACGCTGCAGTCTTCTTCATTTCTTCCAAACTTAATCGGTTAATCATATTTTGTCAGGGAGAAAAAATTACTCCTATTTGAAAATTTTTTTGCTCAACCCTATATTATAAGGCGTAGATAAATTAATGATTTTTTGGCACTATCATAAAAAATTAGCTCTACAGCAGCGTTTCTCATCTTTTTTTGTCCACGACCCATATAATCGTTAATTACTACCCAAATGTTAAGGTATGCTTCAACATAATTAACGGATGACTAAAAAAAAAAAAAAATCGTCAGTGTAGAACGAGGAAAAATCACGTATGTCTTTCAATAAATTTGGAACGTTAGATCTACTCACAAAACCTTTATAGTAGGAAGCTATCGTGCAAATTTAAACTTTGCTTTAATCTGTTAATTTTTCTTAAAAATAAATCTCGTTTCTTTATTTCTTTTTTTTTTTATAAAACAGAATGTAATAAAGGACACAAACACTTGAATAAACAACCTCAAATAAATAAAATAATAAAAGTCAGCAAGATGGGATATGTGACCACCGCCTTCATCAATACAGATTCTGATTCTTAATTAATCGAAATGGTTAAGCACAAATTCTTTAAACTTGCTAAATTGTCAAAAGTGACAGTAATAAACAGATTTTTTTTGTTACTCAGTTATCTCCAACATACCTTACATTGCTGTCTTTCTCTTCCAAAGCTTGAGCGGATTTTTTTTTTTTTTTTAATTTCACTTTATTTTACGTAAAGTAAATCCATTGCAAAAGCGTTTGGCTTTTAATAGTTCGTATAGCTGCCGCCTATGCGGAGAAATGTATCATCCAGAGTATCTTTAACAAACGTCTTCTTCCAAATAAAAAATTATGGAGAGACAACAAACTTTTTTCCTTAGCTGTTATTTGTTGTCGTTTTTTTGCAAAAAAATTATCTTAACGTTATGTGTTTAAAATATATCAACTTGTTTGAGTGTCATATTTCTTATTTTGCAAATTAAATTCATAAGTTGTTTCTATAAGGCTTTTAAACGTACAAAAAAATGTGAATATTTTAATAAATTGTACTTCATCAAACTTTTGTATTTTTGAATAAATTAAATATTAAAATGTACCTTCAAGATTTCTTTGAAGTGTTCTTTGCTTTGTTTAAAATTTAGTTGTTGAAGTATTTCTCAATTGGCGTGGGCTCACTTTTTTTTTGTTCAAAATTTTAATTTTTGTTTTATTCTTTTTTGTTTGCAGAATATTACGAGAAAATACACCAGCTCAAACGGGTCGACTATGTTTAATATAAATTTCAGCAATATTGCCAACATGACTTAATTAAACTTTTATGCATCTACTTAGCATAGTTTATAGTGAGATAGACTATAAGATTACATTTTATGTACATTATGAATTGTATAGAATTACGAGAAATTTGTTAAATTAATTTGTAAATTAAGCTTTCTGTGGAGAAAAAAGAACAATGTACTCTTTACTGTATTTTATATAAAAATATTTTTATTTTGAGATTATTTAAGTTGTGCTTTGTTTATGCTGTCATATTATTAAGTGTGTGCAAAAGTCTTGTTTTTTTCCTGTAAATTTACTCTTCATTTCCATAACTTTAAATACAATGTAATCCAAATATTTGTCTTCGCTTTCTATTACCTTCTGCCACCCTCGGAAAAGTTTCAAGATCTTACACCAACAAAGATATAGGTATATAAGTGAAATCATCGATTCATTTCTGTATCTCAGCAACATCTCGTAAACACTGTCCAGGCGTGTGATTTGACGTACGCCGCGTATGTCAAATCTTTCCAGTTTTCATCAAAGAAGCTTTGTTAAGTAATACTAGTATGTGATATACAGTCTGTATAATAAGACATACATGACTCATTGATTCTGACTCATGATCAGGCATGTGCACAAATAATAAAAAGATTCAAACATAACAAGAATATCGAGATCTAATGCGCCCGATAATAAAAATTGTTTAGTTAGTGTTTTGTTTTTCAGTAGTACGGTTCTGTAATAATGAGTGCTATTTATGCAAAACGTTTTGAAGCGGTATTTTTATGTACCCACAAAAGGGCCAAAAATGTCCTTTTCAAGTGCAGCAAAATATATGCACAAGTCAATAGACTTTGTGAAGTATTGGGTGAAATGTTATAAAATTAACAAAAATTATGACGATTTACCTAATCGTGGATTAAAAAAGTGACCACTAAAAAACAAGATAAAGTGATTTTTAACGTTTTTAAAAATAATTTTATGTTGTCTTTACATAAATATCAGTAAACTTTGTTAAAAAATAACATTAAGTTAAGTCTAATGACCCTGAGAAGTCGTTTAATTGAAAATGGTATTAAATTCAGGAGCACCCAACAAAAACCATTGTATGTATCGGTGAAACATGCCGAAAAACGACTCGCTTGGGCCAAGGAAAATTTAGACCGCGATTGGAGTAATGTGGTTTTCTCTGATGAATCTAGTCTTTATGGCTGGATGAATATGAGGGTACATGAAATATAAGCTTCAAACAAAAATCGCTCAAAATTTGGATCAGTTAACTCGTCAAATAAGGCAGATATGGAGATCACTGCTAAAGTCGTACGCCGAAAAACTGGTAGAAAGTGTACCGAAAAGATGCCAAGCAATAAATGATAATAATGGAGATTGGACCAATTATTAAGTAGTAGCGTTATAATATTTACGGTAAATTTTTAAATTATTTGTAGTTTTTCCTTTTCTCTCTTATAGTTCGCCAAAAATCAAAAAGGACGTCTTATTATACAGACTGTAGTGTGGTCGTAGAACAAAATAATCTTGCAGATTCCTTGCCTAGTCGATGGTCTTTTCTGTTCCATTTCGTGGATCAAATTTAACTTCAAGAGTACAGCGCTCAGCAGGAATCGTTCCAACTGGTTGTAGAAGTAAAACAGCACAATCTTATGTCCCATAAATATAGGTAAATATTTTGGCATTGATCTATTTTTCGTCAGTGTTAATAATTTTTTACAAAAAAATCTTTCTATGAGGATGGCATTGCAGTTAGTTCAGAAATATCACGTTGTACTCCTTTCTTAGCATCCGAATTATTCTTTTCTTGTACAATCTCGAAATTGTTGTTCGATCAACTTTCAGTTGCTTCAATACACCCTCTTGCTTTAGGGACGGTAAACCTTGTTGGAGCTCCTACTGAATGCAACATCCTTTGTACAGATTTTCGTTGCTCATCGTGTTCAGCTCTTTTTTATAAGCTTATGCCAACCCTTTGAAAATGCAAGGTAATCATTTATTTCAATTTCATATAATTTTATCAAAGCGCTGAAAAAAAAAAAGACTAAACTTTTGTACACACTTCATAATAAACTACAAACACCTATATTAAATTAGTAGGTGCTGACCAGACAGATACAATTTTTCATTAATTTCTCCCCCAGTAACAGTTTCTTGTAAAGTTTTTATTGACAGAAACATGGTCGAAGAAGTAAGAAATATTTGTAATCTCAATCTGCTGGTTATAAAAGATTGTTGATATCCCAGTATGTTTATAAATTTATAATATAACAAACAAACTACAACTTTTACTAACAAATAACAAGGGCCTAAACTTAAGATGATTACTGATTTCAATTAGGCGAAATAAAAACATCTATGCTAATTTATATTATTCATTCTTATTTCATTTAAAATATGTTTATTATTTGAAAATACAAATATAAACATACTTTCTAATAAAATTAAACAATTTAGTTGAGAGACGCCAGCATATTATTAAATATAATTTGATATTTTAGTTAAAATATCGTAATATGAAATATTATTAAATAATAATAGAATTATTACTGAAGGAGATGAAAGAAATGTATTGTTATTATTAACTCAGTCAGTAGTATTCAAATTTATCGGGTACACATGAAAACTTCAAACATTTTTTCCATTTTGAATTATTTGGCTGGCTTTTTATAATTATTTTTTATATCTGTACATTTTGTTACATTCTATTTTTATTTGTTTATAGTCTTTATTTTAATTAGGTGAAATATTACAGATTATATTTAAGAAGATTAACGTCCAATACTGTAAATAAAGAATCATTGAGCTTTTTGGACAGTTTTCTATTATTTCTAATTTTTCTATCGTTTCGCTGGAAATACATTCTACAAATGGATCATTGGTTTGCTCAGTAGCTATCCAATCACTAAGTAAAAGATATATGCAAAGGCACTTATGTATTTACCTATTCTAGTGTAATTTCTAAATTATGTACATCACAAAATGTTGTAGCAGTCGTGAATCGAGTTGATGTTGGAACCATGTTGTCACACCTTAACTGTGAAGAAATCACTCAAGAACCAACAGATAATATCCGTTGTTGAAATTGGTAAAAAAATGTACATTATGTGTTGTACAACTTATAATATTGTGCTATAATTAATTTAGAAATTACACTAAAATAGGCAAATATATAGGTTCCTTTGTATATATCTTGTATTTAGTGAGTTTATTATTATTGTAGCTCCTGAGGAATCCACTGATCCGTTGGCGAAACGTTGAGCGTTTCGATCTAGTCTTCATAAATACTGTTACAAAGTTTTGAGTGAAACTCCACAAGATATTTTAATTCTCTTCTAACAGAAAATAAATAGATGTATCTTAAACAAGAAACACCAATCATTTTCCAAAATGACCACTTCTGGTCGTTACACAGCGGTTTAGTTTTTAGGGCTACATAGCGTTAATAGAATTACGAAGGGATTCTTGAAAAGATTTTCATGAAAAGATTCTTAATATTGAGAGGGCTCTTAACCGCAAAAACAACATGGTGTATGCTACAAGTTCACGTGAATCTTGTGAGAAAGCGCCGATGATCCAATGGTGCCATTACCCTGCCTCAGTTATGTTTTAATGGGGGAGAGCTATATCGGTATCACTAAGCTTCATTTTAAGGAGAAAGGCGTAAAAACATCTGTTCAATTCTACTAGAAAACCGCTTTGAAGTCGATACCTAGACAACTGAACAACTTTTTCGCGGATCACCACTGGAGCTTCCAACAATATTCAGCTCCAGTTCATAATGCGAAGTCTGCGCAGCAATGGCTTGAAAGCACTGTACCGGTCTTTATTTCACCTGCTAATTGGCCATCTAGCAGCTCTGATCTCAACCTCTTGAACTACAAATTTTGGTCAGTGCTTTAGGACATGGCTTACAAGAAGAGACACCTTAAATTACTAGTCTGAAACACGCCTTGATGAAGGCAGTGGAGGGTTTTCTTGGAGAAACTCTTCGTAATTCTGTTAACGTGTGGCCGCAGAGATTTAAGCTTTGTGCCAGAAGTGGTCATTCTCAAAACTGCGAGGTTTCTTGGTTAAGATGCATCTATTTAATATTTACCTAAAAAAAGAAAATTAAAATTTCATTGAAAACTTTGTAACAGTATAAATAACTAAATATTTCAAAACTGTCAAAAAAGCTAAATGAATCTTTATTTACCTAATTAAAGATTATGTCCTCCATTCAGTTTTAAAATAATATTTTAGCACAATATCCATAAATCAAGTTGAATTATTATGTAATATTTGCTAAACAAAAATAAAGTGCGTTCAAAAGCCGAGAAAAAGTCGATGGTATTATGACCAGGATTTTTGGTCATATGGGAGGTATATCCTAACATTAAAAAAAAATGGATGTACAAAAATTAATAACTAATAGTCGAAATTTATTTGATATGCATAGGAACAGGTATCTTATCAGGATATTAAAGGGTTATTACGGGTGAATCACTATCTTATTTGTGTGGACAATGAATACATACAAATTTCGTATAATGTAATTGTAGTTTTATCACAACAGTAATGTCCAGGCCCTGTAAATTATAGGTGTAAGCCATAAATAATAATTTGATGTTGAATAATGTTTAATACAATTAAATACTTTTCATATTATGAGCAGATTATTTCCTGCATGTTTTTGTAATAAAACACAAATTGATATAACAATTTTATGTTTATGCAGAAATAATATTTTTGTTGTTGTTCACAAACCACTGGATTCATATTTATCCAAGCAATTAATAATATAAATTGCCACATTATCAAATATAAAAATGAGTGTTTTATTCATTAATAACTCCGGAACAACAATATTGAATTTTTATGGGAATAATTAAATATTTTGTTTTTCCGATAATATTGAAAAAATTGTGATAGCTAATTTTGCTGTAATAACTGGAGTATTATAATTAATAAATAATTTTGTAACAGAAATATTTTGTATATTTTTATGTAACCAAAAACTTTAAAACAATAAAGTAATTATTAGTAATGTTGTCTTTTGGGTTAAATGGTGACCTCCCATGCTCCTGGAAGCAGTATCCAGAAGTAAAATATTGCAGTGTTTCTCGACGCAAGGATCGCGAACCATAAATAAATCGTTATAGATTTAAAAGGGTTGGTATCGATATACTGTTTTTAACATTAATGGGGGACCCGCAAAAATCTAGACAAAAACAACACAAAAAGCCAGTAGACCATTATAGAAAAAAAAAAAAAAAAAATGATCGTTAATCCACGTACTAAGGGCTTTCATACCTAATATATATACTATGTGACTTTGTACTATGAGACGTTTCGACTGAAATCAAGTCATCTTCAGTCTATAAATAAAAATACAAGGTTTTACAAATTTTATAAAAACAGTCATAAAAATAAAATGAAACATTAAATGTGAAAAATATATAAAAAATCAAGTAAAAATAAAAAAAGAACATACTACAAGTTAAAGTAAACAAAGGAGAATTTGAAACAATAATTATAAATAATAAATTGATAAAAACTTGAAATTATAAAAATTTTAAAAAAATGGCGCCTAGCACCATTGTGTTAGTCAAAAATTAAAAATATAAATACTATTAAAAACAAGATCTTAGAATCATAGAAAAACCATATACATACAAAAATATGACGAAAAGGAAGTGTTCTTAACTGGACAAACTTACCTAAAGTTAATTAAACAATAAAATAAAAAACTTCAACATTACTAAAACTAGACCACTGGAAATACGTAGTGGTGTGACATGTTGTATCGGACAGACAATCCGTTACTAACAAGAAACCTAGACAGCCATACGTCATATGCTGATAAGCCAAAGACAAAATACAACAAGAAAATGATTCTCTTATGATGATTGTCATATTTTTGTATGTATATGGTTTTGTATTATATGGTGATTCTAAGATCTTGTTTTTAATAGTACTTATATTTTTAATTTTTGACTCACAAAATTGTGCTAGGCGCCATTTCAAATTTTTTTTTTTTATAATATCAACTTTTTATCAGTTTATTATTTATAATTATTGTTTCAAATTCTCCTTTGTTTACTTAGTCTGTTCTTTTTTATTTTTTAACTTGATTTTTTATATATTTTTCACATTTAATGTTTCATTTTATTTTTATGACTGTTTTTATAAAATTTGTAAAACATTGTATTTTTATTTATAGGCTGATGATGACTGGATTTCTCAGTCGAAACGTCTCATAGTATTTTATTTTATTTAATAAATTTTGACGAGTAAATAAGAACTTTTATTTCTTCTTATACTATTTTCGTCAAGAACTACATTCAACTATATATATATATATATATAGTTGAATGGTATATATATATATATATATATATTAAATTCTGAATAGGGTATCAAATGAAAGCCTTTAGTACGTGGATTAACGATCAATTTTTTTTTTTTTTCTATAAAGGTCTACTGGCTTTTTGTCTAGTTTGTCTCTGAATTCCTTGTTAAATCTAATCCTTGTTAGGTCTAATTTGGTTTTGCCTGTAATCTCATTTCTAAATTTCTTATTTTAGAATTGTAGTATTCCAATGTTGGAATTGCCTTTAAAATGTTTTCTAAAGGGTCAATTTTGGTAGCTTGTAGCAGATTAATCCAATTTACATTGATTTTTATGGAAAAAATTGATTCGCTATTCGAACAACTTACTATTCTAGCAAACCCCCAGGAACGGACTATGTTCGATTATACATACTGTTCTGCATTTTTCTATCATATTCAATATAACGAAATATTTTCTATGGTCCCATGAATTTCATTATAATAGGATTTAACCTGTACACAAAAAATCAATTAACCGCAGTCGAATTTGTTTGTATTATTCTTATTTGGCTTCATAGCCCTGAAAAATGGTACAATATTTGCCCTTTTCAATTTTTAATATTACTTTCTGTTTATTCCGAACAACAGTGAATCTGCTTCCCTTTTCTATCGTTTGTCATCCCTGAGTATTAGTTTTTTATGTATTGCAGCTGTTGGAAGTTAAAATAAAAAAGTCATTTATAATAGACAAACAGAATTTGAAATCGTAGTTTATCGTTTACGTGTACGTTTATGACTTACGAGCACATATTCGTGCATTCCAGGCATGGAGAATGGAGCATGGAACATACCTATATACTTGCCATAAATTCACATTGATTTCTTGCTTGAACACGTACACACAATGCTTTTTCAACTACAAGTTTTCTGAATTAAAACAGTAAATTTTTCCTTTTAAACATGTAACATATGACGGGAAAATGGTTTACTAAATATTTCAAATTCAAGATAAAATATAGTTTAACACTTAATCATTTAAAGTCGTAAAGTAAGAATGAACTTTAACAGAGAGCATTCTTATTCTATACAAAAACAGTATTGCTGATGGTGGCTATGAAACAGAATTTAAACTAGTAAAACTGTTTTAATTCTGTTTCTACTTTTATAATCAAATCATAACTTTTTTAATGTTTGGTTTAGGCCTACAGTGTCATAACGATTTATTAAAGAGAAATACATGTCCTATAACAGAGTTTCCCAAACTGTGCTCCGCGTAGCGTCTACTGGCGCGAGTAGAGTAGACAGAAAAGTAAATAAAATAAATGTGAGCAGATGTGAAAAGAGTATGTGTGTTTTTTTTTTAAGTAATAATAGTGTAGTGTTATTTATTTGTTTTTGCTGGGATTATTTTTCGATGGATCACTGGCTAAAATACTGATCATTTAAAAAAGCTGCCACCGTTTACGTCTCAGAACTTCCAGTAGACGACAAGTATGTTCAAATGTTATAAAGATAGTATTTCTATAGTTTTTTTATCGCTATTTTCTATTTTGAAAAGTTTTTTTTTGTCCCAGTTCTAGTTATGTTTTTACCTATCGCTACATACATATACATATAAGGGAGGTATTGTGACCATGCCGATTTTGATATTTTTAAATTTCGCTGGATGTCTACGTATTGATGTATACCTACATAATGTTTTTACTATTTTTAGTAAGATCTCTTTCGGTCTGTCTGTATTTGTGTCTGTTGGTTCTTAGACATCTGTAAAGCGAATTTAGCTAAACGGATTTTACCAAACTTCATTTTTAAGTTTTTCATATCAATGGCATCACTTAATGAACTTTCGGTAAAAATCGGTTATCTAGAAATAAGAATTTTCGTATCGGTTTTAAGATTTTTGCGGATATTTCGCAACAGAAAAATATAAAAAAAAAAAGTTAACAAAAGACGTTATACAAATAATAAGTAACAACTTTTATTTGAGACATTTTTTGCTAAAACTTAATATATTTTTCTTTTTTTATATTTTTGTTACCAATTTTATGAAAAAAGTCATTCTTCAAAAAAACTCCTGTTTTGTTTCAAACCCCCAAAAACCTTACCATTTTTGAAATTTTTTATATTTTTTTCATTTTTGATGTTGTAATTGATTTTGGGCCCCTCGCATTTTTCACTTCCTGTAAGACAGTGGCTAAATGTTAATTTTCCACAAAAATGGATTGGACGGTCTTCTAAAGCTGACTTGCCAATAAAACACTAGCCACTCCGACTAAGTAATCTGGCTCCGTTAGATTACTTCTTACGGGGTTATTTAAAAAATAAGGTGTATGTTGATTGACTACAAAATCAACAAGAATTTATCCAAAGAATAAGGGAAGAGTGTGATCTTATCAGAAATGATTAAAAATTTAATAATACAATTTATAATTAAACATCTAACCCCATCTAACTTCATAACTATCAACGTAAAACAAAAATAAAATAAATATAATGGACAACGTATTCGGGGGGTTGAGACAAAGCTGGAACTTTTTTGAAGAGTGACGCTGTATGTAATGTTTCCATGATTACTGTAAATAATTTCTTTGTAAGAAAAAGTTTTACGATAGTACTCCGCGGTGAATTCTTCTCCTGAAAAGTGCTCCGCGGCACAAAAAGTTTGGGAAGCTTTATAGTAGAGGCAACCATTATGACTGCGGTATAGAAAAAAAGTGGTATCCCTAGAATACCGATGATTTCTACAATTTTACAGTTTCAGTTCAAGCGTCTCCAATTTCCTGCCAGGGTTTGTTTTGCGAAGACTAATAATAAGTCGCAGGGTCAAATTATGATGGTAGTTGGCGTTGATTTGCGGAGCCCCATGCTTTTCGCATGGGAAAATATATATAGCGTGTTCGGGTGTGAATTCTAACAATAATCTATACCTTCTAGTACGTAATAGAAAATTTAAAAACATTGTTTATAAAGAAGCTCTCAGATATGTAATCCTTTTCAGTTTAACCCTGGGCTTTCACATGTTTATAGTATTGCCATACATACAGTATGGTATGTTAAAAAATTGATGTCAATAATAACAAATTGTCCCCGAGCGAAGCCAGGTGGGGCAACTTGGTATATTATGTAGTCCAGCGGTTCTTAAACTGAGGTCCTAGGACCCTTGGGGGTCGGCGTAGTCATTACCGGGGGTCCGCGAAACAATTTTAATATTAACTTTACATCCCCCAACCTTTTGCTTTTATTCAAATAACTCTTTTAATAAAAATCCTACATGGTCAAGACTTTTTGTAGTTGTTGTTACCTAACTAGTTATTGACATAACTAAACAATAATTAGTAAAAATTTAACTATTTTTATTCAACTGCAAATTATTTACAGAAATGATATTGTAATAAGATCTATTTTGACCAATATTTGACCTAGAAATGTTTGTATGAGTTTAACGTATTATAATTTGTAACTTATTTAATTCTTTTTACTACTATTTTGATTCATTTTATGTTTTTATTGTACATGCTAATAAAAATGTGCATCTATATAAACGCACAAGACCATTTATTAAAATAACTAGAGATACATTTTTACCAATATTTATTATAACCTATGAGATTATTGAGCCAGAAATTAAGTATCAAGAACGACGTAAAATGCCTAGGATTTGGGAAGGGGTCCGCAAAAAAAAAGTTGTTCAAGAGAGGGTCTTCGGACTACATAAGTTTAAGAACCCCTGATATAGTCGATATCTATTTCAGTACCTCACAAATTTATTTCAACATAAACAGAGTTTACGATCTCCTTCAATATAAAAATTGTTTGAGAAAATAAGGTAGGTTGTATCACATATATCCATTATCGTTCAATTTATATAACAAAGTATTTATTATTATTTTGTCTGAACATTATTTCTTCAACTGACTCAAACAATTCTTTTCACAAAGTATTTCGATTAAAAATATCATTCTATTCACCTGTGTTTCAAAGAAACTAAACAGAAAACAAGCAACATCAAAAACACATAATCGATTCTTGGACACGAAAAGGACGAGTATAAAAACCGGAAGTGCTGTGAAACACGGTGTTGGTCACGCGAACTGTCCAGATAAACCGTTCAAACGAGAGAGGTGGGATTATAGGAAGAGTCTGTGAGAGAGTGGGATGAGATAATGGATGTTTCGATGACAAGAAAGATAGAAGATATGGGAAACAACAGAGTGTAAAATAAGACACGTGGATGTGCATAAACTGCTCAGCTAACGTTAATGGACGATCACCGTAAAATTTGATGGGTTTTATGTAAAAAATTAATGAGGTATAGTTTGGATATACCTTGTGTGTAAACATGCGAAGTTTACAGAATGCCAATATAGGACACGTGTTCCAGAGTTTTTATTTTGTGCAGCCGAAAAAGAAAAATCAAAAATAAATAATAAAATTTTTTAGGGGTTCTTAAAAAAAATGATGTGACGTGTGAATTTTCACACATTTCTGGGTTTTGTAGGTATTTAGTAAGTGTAAGAAGCCAACATAATATTGGATGTCTACGTTCTACTAACAATGTGTTGGTGTGGTTTTCAAAACTCGGGCCTCAGCTGTTTTTGTTTTTATTATTATATTTTTAATTTCGTAAAAAGACACACACTATCTTAAACACAAAAAATCTGTAACAGTCTTCATTAGATTAATAAGAAATATATTCATAAAGCTTTATTTTTTCAATTTCAGAAACGTATCTCTCACTGTTAACAATGTGTTATTTGAATTATTTTTGTTATTGAAGTATTTAATTACGATGATTTATACCTCTATGATACCTTAAAAACAAGAATCTAAAGTAATTCAAACAATAGGTTAAATCACAACGTGTTATAGTACCATTACCTATTTCCATTACCTGAAAAATTAAATAATGTCTACTGCAAGTTTTAGAATTAACTGTCATCACTGTTGTTTTATGTCATAAATTTATATTGTTATATAAAGCTTGCAGTGGACATTATGTTAATTTCATAGCCAACCCTTATGTAATTACTTTTTGAACTCATGGTACAATAAAATAACTGAATACTACACTCTACACTGTAGAGTGTAGTGTGGCGTTCATAGAGTCTATACATAGAAATACGGTTCTCAGCTGCTCAGCTGTTAAAAAATATATATATATATATATTATATTTTTAGTTTCAAAAAAATACATTATCTTAGCCGTAAATATAAAAAATCCATAACATTATTAGCCATATTTTATCAAAAATTCCTCTCTTACGTTTCCGGCTCAGATCAATGTACACTACCTATAATTTTTTCTGATTTTTAGTTTAACTCGTATGGGTAAAAGCGCCCCCTTTTTAGATAAGATCTTTTTTAGTACATTTTTGGCTAAAATCGTATAAAAAACAACGAATTTAAAAAAACTACTTTTCGTTCTTTAATCTACCTTCCAAGATAGATATATTATACTTTCAGAAAGATATAGCTTTCAGTTTTATTAATATAGATGATACATAAGAAATAAGTATTAGTTTATTTAGATAGTTTAAAAAAAGGGACAGGCTCACATTTCATCGGCTCTGATCCTTTTTGTGAACTTTATTTGTTTTTTTTTTTTGTCGGAAATGTCAAAATATTAGACCGTATCTCAAAAGTGACCATATATTTGTGATTTAAGGCTAACATGTATAAGTATATCGATTTTTCAATAAAATTTAAAAAAAAAGATCCCTAAAAGTTTAAATTTTGATCATAAATTTTTTGAATTTGGTTTTAGTCAAAATATAGTTTTAAGCTAATTTTAGTGTAAGGATTATAAAAATAATATTAAATAAATCATGTTTTGATAATTTTTGAGTTAGAGCCGATTTGGCTCAGTTTGTTGCCCATAATTCCAAAATTTTTGCCCAAACTTGCAAATGGACCTAATTTTGTTGATCTAGGACCAAAAATACATATTTATACCAATTTTTCATAAAATCAGAGACGGATATTTTTTGCCTAAAAATCACATTTTTAAACTAAACAATGTATGAGAATTTTAAAAATTCAAACCGCAGATATCTATCCCTAACCATTTTTCAGTCAGGATTTATCAAAAATATCAAAAAAATAAAGAATGATGAAAAATTTTCAAAAATTTATTTAGTTTCAAAATATGGTTCCAAGTCAAATAAGGCCTCAAGATTTAAAAAAAAATGAACTGCAGGTTTTTATCGCATTTCGTTTTTGAGATACGTCCATGCGAAGATGAAAATTTCTATAAATCACGCAATATTAAAATTTTTAATAATTTTAAAATATGTAAAGCGAATTAGGCCTCAATTTTTTTCTGGAATAAATTAACTACGAAGAATCTAAAAATTCTAATCTCAAGTCATGTTCTCTAACCATTTATAAGTTGTGTTTTTTTTTTTTTCTTATTCTAAATTTTCACAGATAATTTAAATTATTTCATTAAAAAAATTGTCGTAATCTCAAAACGCACTAAACGACTAGAGCCTCAAATTTTTTCTAGACTAAATTAACTACTGAGAATCCAAAAATTTAACCGCACCTTTAACCATTTTTGAGTTGTGCTTTTTTTATTTCACAATTTTCACAAATAATGTAAATTATGTCATTATAAATATTGTCGTCCGTCTCAAAACGCGTTAAACGATTAAATCCCTAAATTTTTTCTACATTAAATAAACTCCGAAGAATCCAAAATTCTAACTGCAGTTCTTTATCGCTAGCCGTTTTTGAATTGTGTTGTTTTTTAATTCACAATTTTCACAAATAATATAACTTATACCATTAAAAAAAAAAAAAAAATCGTAAAATTCCAACCGCAGGTCGCTATCCCTAACCGTTTTTGAGTTGCGCTTTTTATAACCTCTGGTTAAACGAGTTCCCAAGTTTTGTAATAAAAGTATAGTATGATTATATCATCGTCATAAATTAATGTGCAACTAATTCGGACAAATTCTGTGCGAGAAACATATAATGCAGTAGTTAATTACCCTCAGATGCACAAAATTGAGTTAGTTTGAAGTAGCAGTAACTTGATTCAGTTCCCAGGCAACAATTCATTGTTCATATAATTCGCTCATAATGGATGGATATAATGGTAACCTTTACTTTTGTTTGGTAACTTTAAGATAAATGTTTGGATTGTGTTACCTATTATCCGAATTCATATTTCTCTCAAAGAATTCTTAGAATAAAAAAAAAAAATCTAGAGACAGTAATTATATTCACTGAATGGCATCTAGACCAGTGTTTCTCAAATGAAAACATACCGCGGACCAGTAAAATATTTAATTTTCTACCGCGGACCAGTTAATTATTTAATTTTCTAACGCGGACCCTTAAACATAAATGTACTATTAAACAAGTTGTCTATGTAAACTCTACATATATTTTAGTAATAAAAAATAACTGAAAAATGAATAAAATACACGGAAAATGAACAAAAAATCTGAAAAATAATAATTTATAAGCCTTTCGCGGACCACTAAAGTTTTACTAAGGACCACCAGTGGTCAGTGTTTCTCAACCGGTGGTGAGAAACACTGATCTAGACGTTCTTAGACTTAGATTGCATGTTTATAGTCTTTCTTTTATTAGGGTTTTATAGGTATGACCACTAAAAAACCCTTATAACGTCACTTATGTCTCTGTCTGTCTGTCTGTACGGTAGAAATTATAGCCAAACCGCTCAACATAGAATGTTGAAATTTGGCATGCTTATATAACTCTTTGACACACATATAGGAAAAATACTGAGAGTTCAAAAAAACACATCCCGAGATAAATATAAACAATTATGTATTTAATAAAAAAATAAATATTTTTTTGGCATACCCTTAATGCGTGGATCAACAAACAAATTTTTGCCAAAAATGTGTCAAAAAACTTTTATCCTCCACCCTATCACCCAAAGGGATTGGTCAAAAAACCTGAAAAAATCTCCGTAATGAACATTGATGGGAACCGGAATAGTACAAGCAATTTTTGATCAGATAAATTTTTCGAAAAATGTCGATTTTTTTGTGTAGTATCAAAAGAAAGCTCTTAAGACGTAGATTACGGAAAGATAGATAGTTTTTTGAAATTCATTTCTTTTAACACGAATTTAGCCAAAAATTTGCAAAAGTTCTTGTCCCGCACCCTTTTACCAAAAAGGGTTAAACAAAATATCTGAAAAATATGTAGGTAATGTACATTGATCTAAGCTGAAAACGTACGAGAGGAATTTTTGATCAGATTTTGTTTTTGAAAAAGATGGCAATTTTTGTGTTTTTGACAAAATTATTATTATTATTATTTTTTTAATTCATGGTTAAATTATGGCTAATAATGTTATGGATTTTTCGGATTTATAGCTAAGATAGTGGGTGTATTTTTTTAAAATTATATATATTTTAAAAAAATTATTTTTTTTAATGAGTTGCAAATTGAGTTACACACCACACTACACTCAACACTTCAGTTCAGTTATGAGTTCAGGAGTTTCAGTTATTTTATTATACTATTATACGCTGTGAATTAACCTATTTTTTTAATTATATTTGTTTTTTAAGTATCAAAGAGGAATAAATCATTTGTAGTAATAAAATACTTATAAAACATATTGTTAATAGTGGGAAATACGTTTCTGAAATTGAAGAAAAATAAGCCATTTATCATATTTCTTATTAATCTAATGAAGACGAATAAGAAGCAAATGCAGAAAAAAAAACGCTGGGATTTTTGTCAAATAACGAAGAAAAATTACCTATTATTAACAAAAAACTGATGATTTTGATGTGATTATAGAACAAATACTGTCCTAGACATCTAGTATTCTATTATCTTCTTAAACTTATTAAATACCTACAAAATCCTGAAATGTGTGAAAATTCACATTTCACATCAATTTTTTTATTTACTTTATTTTTTTTATTTTGTATAACTGTAGTTGTAAGCGGGATTAACATATGATGATATTACAACTACAAATTACAAATTATATAAATTTCGAACAGCAATTATCATATTAAATTTAACATAGTAAAAAAATAGATATAATAAAACATTGGGAAAAGCTCATAATTTGTTACTAAATGTTAGTAGCACTACTAGAATGTGCAACTACGTACTACTAATCATATTTCTCGCTCTGACTCAGTTTCTCTTTTCATAAACGTCAAATTTTGTAGAATTAAGTAAATGATTATGAGCTTGCCCCGATAAATTTCACAAAATAAAAATGGTATGTCTAAATAATTGCTTCCCAACCTTTATGTGTTAGTGATACATTTTCAAACTTTAGTGAAACGTTTTGAGAATGAAAAATTAGTTACTTAAACACAAGTCTCCCAGGATTTTTTTAAGAATTTTGTTAATGAAGCCAAAAATCTCCTTTACCATTATTCTTGTTTGTGCGCGATATATATTGGGACTAACGATTGAATAAATTTTATTTTTCTCGACCTTGATGATATATTATTTATTAATTTATTTATTTTCGGGAAATAGGTCATAACTATTTAAACAATGTTAAACAATCGTTATAGAGTGGTTTCGATAAGTGAAATTATTTTCTTCAGTTTATCTATGGCATCAAAAAAAAAAAATATACAATAGTACCTAAGTATTACATAACATTTAATTTTTATTACTAATTAGTGATATTGAAAGGGTTCCTCGATTATCTTTGAAGTTTGCAAACTTCTGTTGTACATACATATTTATTTTTTGAAAAAATAAAAAATAAATAAATAATTTGTAGCATACATACATTGAGCGGCGAGTATTTTTTTATTTTAATTTATTATTGCCAAAAATTATCCCCCACCCAGAAGCGGTATTCTAAACATCTGAAATGCACGTTTATAATACTTATTTAAAAATGCAATGTACATTCTTTAAATACGTAAACACATATTTTAGATTGAATTGTTTACATTTTTAAGAATCATTCTCATATCTTCGGTGTTAAGAATAATAACCGCCACTGAGACTGACAGTTTGCAATTGACTTAGTAAATTAAAAACTAAACTCGAGCATTGTGCATTATGATATATAAAATTTTTACTTATATACTTTTAATTGATGTGAACCTAAATGAAATGCGCATAATTTTTTGTGCTTTTGTCTTTCCAATAGAATTCGATTTTATCGCGATTACAACAAAAATTTTGTCCCAGGCGAGCATTTTAGGATTCCTAATGGACTTGCTAACCACAATGCTACTCTGAGGGTTCTATAGATGTATTGTCTTGTCTATTTTATGTTAGCGTCTTAGTTTGTACAGTGTTCATGTAACAGACGCTTTAAAGCCTTTATTTGAATTTTATTTCATTTTTCAGGTTAATAAAATAATCTTGTTCATCATCTTACATAACAACAATGGTGAAAAATAGATGAATGCAAGTGAATTTTAAAAATGCATTCTATATGTTAAGTTGCCTTGAAATAATATGCAAAGTTAGATATTTTGAAAAGAATAATAAATCATTCACGTGATAAAAATTCTGCGCGAAGTTTTAAAAAGTAACTTAACGAGTATGCAACGAATTAATGATGATATTGACTCGGATGAGTAAATTAAAAGAAGTTTACAGCGAGAATTAAAACGCAAATTATTTCATAGAATTAACTGATTTTCATAAAGTTATATTGCATAATTTTCTTAAGACAATTTGTTTTAAAATCGCTGACAGTTATCTTGCAGCATATAGTAGTTTTTGTCAAAATAAAGCATCAAAACAGTTAAGTATATTAACAAAAAATGTGTTAAAGAAAAATCAAGTTTCGGTACTTCGAACACATAATGCCATATCCTAGATACAGAATGTTAATCATACGAAAGAAGACAAATAGAAAAGTAGGGTCTGGGAGAGAAAAAAATATTCTGGAGAAAGCACCACTTCTTTTTTCCAAGGTCTAGATAGCACCAATGATCAATATAGGAGGAAGAAAGGGCCAAAAGTAACTGACAGCGTCCTAGAAAAACGTAATTGGTTATAATATTTTCCCTGAAATATATTGATTGTTTCGGATTACCACTCGTTCTGGTTATACCGATTTTGAATCCTTGTCCCGATTCATAAATTTGCCTAGGTTGGTGATTAGTGATATCTAAGTTGTACACGCAGTGTTATTAATTACGATGCACAGGTTTGCAGAGGTACTTTCTCACACCATCTCAATAATTTCGAAAATATAATTTACCAATATCGAAATTTTTAACTAATTTGATGATAACATATTCGAAATATACGATTCAATAAAAACGACTTCTTGTCCCTCACTTCAAAATTAATTTTTCCCGAGCCATAGACCGTATTAATTGTATTATGGTCTACGTCCTGTGAACTAAGCAATATATAACGGCTACGCCGAATCGACGACAGCACTTAGCTAGCTAAATACTTCACAAATTTGTCGAAATTCTCACTCTCCCACTCTCGTCGGAGAGTGGGCTCGTTCATGACTTGTTGGCTAGTTCATGAATGAATAACCTGATTCTGAATACCAACATTTTGCCACAAATAGCACAGAGATAATCATAGACAGAATCAGGCAACAGCGTCTGGAGTCTGGATTGGCATTTATTGCGTACTAGTGCGGCACGCCCCATACGTGTCCGTTCGTGCTGCTGTATTACGTTTGTCACTAGACTGCGCCATGTACTTCGACATAGGGGTTTTTCTTTCCAGTTTGGGCTGAGCAGTTGGCATAACTTGAGGTTATTTTTTAGCTTGTCTTTGTAGCGTTGCTTAGGAGTAAACCTAGTATTTGGCATTCTTATGACGTGTCCAACCCACCACAAATGCATTTGGCACAGCATGGCGCCAATACTGTACTAGCTTTAGCCAAAACTTTTGTGTTCGGCACATAATTTGACTCTCAATATCGTCATCTTTGGTGGAATCTTTTTAGAGTTTTAATAGGCTGTCTATATGGACATCATTGTAGAGAAGTACAGGAAATACAGCTGCAATGTACATCAGTATCTTTGTTTTAAGCTGTAAATCTCGGCATCTCCATATAGCTGTTCTTAGAGCTTCGAAGGCCTTGTTTGCAGCGGGTATTCTTTGTGACACTTCATTATCAGACGAGCTGTTGCAGAATAATATGTTACCTAAGTACTTGAGAGGTGTTCCATTAATTACGTCTTTGCCATTTATGTTGAAAATGTGAGGGTTGTTGCTATTAAATGACAGAGTGGCACTTTTTTCTAAATTAATGTTTAAACCAAAGTTTTAGCCGAACAGATTTCGTGCAAACTCTGATCCAGCTGCTGTCGAGTGGAAGAGCACACAATTAGCTGCATATAAAAGTACGTTTACTACTCTATGGATCAGTATATAATATATAAGCATATATAATTGATGATTCATATTGTAATTGATATTGAAATTTCATCTACTTTTTCTTTAATAGTGTAAATTTTACTAATCTATAGTAAACCAAATTCGCTATTTTAATAATTACACCGGTCAACAGGAATTTTGAGTTTGGGTTCTGCATATCTGTTTTTTATTTCTTCCACATTATTAATTAAAGAAAAAATAGTTTTACCCGAAAAAGTTTGCTTTTGTAGCTAGCAGAATGAAATTACGGATTTTAAGAAAATTTACCTTTTTTCCGACCTACATTGTATGTAAAAATAATACAAACTTTTGTTATGAATTTGAATCAGTTTTATTTACTAGAAAACTTCCGAATATGCTACCATGTTATCCTTACATTGGTCCAAGTGAGCATGTAATACAAGGTGTCTCAAAAGAAATTTTATATTTAGTGGATCGATTAAAAAAAAAGTAAGCCGTATATAGAAAAAATGTTTATTAATTATTAAAATACACTTTTTGGGGATTTATTTCTTAAAAATAATATCGTCTAAATGTAGACCCTCGCGTTCTCGGCACTCATTTAATCGAACAGTAAAATTACTTATGACGTCTCGGCAGGTGGACTCAGGGATGGCTGCCATTTCGTGACGGATATTTTCTTTCAAATGCGCAAGTGAAGTCGGTTTATTGGCGTAAACTTTAGATTTAAGATAACCCCATAGGAAAAAGTTCATAGGGATTAAATTTGGACTGCGTGGAGGCCAATTTATGTCACCTCTCCGGGAGATCAATTTGCCTGAGAAAATTTCACGAACACGTGGCAGAGACATATTGGACGTGTGTGAAGTTGCTCCGTCCTGTTGGAACCATGTTCTTTGGTTATAGCCAGGAAAGTTTTGCAGTTCAGGTACCAAGAAGTTGTCTAACATCTCCACATAACGCTCTGAATTCACTGTAACTGCATGCCCCCTTTCGTCTTCAAAAAAGTAAGGGCCGATAATTCCTCGCGCCGACATCGCAGCCCATACGGTCACTTTAGGCGAATGTAGGGGTTTCTGATGTTTGCGTTTCGGATTCGTTGAACTCCAGTAGCGGCAGTTCTGCTTATTTACGTGGCCATTAAGATGAAAATGAGCTTCATCCGAAAACAAAATGTTGGTAAACGTTGAAAATCGCTCAATCACCTGATTTACGAAATTAAGCCTCTGACTGGCATCTGGGGGCTTTAATTCTTGCAGCAATTGAATTTTGTAGGGGTGCAGCTTTAGGTCTTTGTGCATAATGCGATGTAATGATGATCTATGCACATTTAAAGCACTTGCGCGCTTCCGAATTGAAAGGTTCGGGTCGTCACGAACAGACTGATTAACATTCTCCACGTTTTCTACCGTTCTTGATGACCTAGGTCGCCCGGATTTTGATTTATCCAGCGTTGTACCAGTCTCTTCAAACTTTTTAACCCAATGTCGAATGAGAGGAATGCTTGGCGCATCATTTAAGTGGCGAAAACCTCGAATACTGCAGAATTTTTTACGCGCTACAGTCGCCGAATCACCGTTTTTGTAAAACTCTCGCACGCATAACGCGCGGTCTGCTCCCGAGAAACGCTCCATAGCGACTAAATTCCCAAGAGCCAGGCTACCGATTGACATAACCCCCGCGCCCCTCGGATAAGTTGCGTTCACGCAGTAAGCTAAATAAATATAAAATTTCTTTTGAGACACCTTGTATATCTTCTGAACGTATTATCTGCATTTAAATATATCAGTTCCACTTAATAAATTTTTATAAATAGATATTCAACTGAATATTGTATATGCACTTTAAGGGACATTCTGCAACCCATGAGTTTAAAGTTATCAAGCATAGTTGCAATAAGCTCTTTGTAATTGTCTGCTCTGCTGTTTCCGAGAAAACCATGAACCATTGCTTCCAGGCAGTCCCAGGCTTTCCTTTTATGAGTATTGAGTATCTGCGAAAAATCGTCATTGGCCATTATTTTCTTTATTTGTGGTCCGACAAAAATAAAGGTAGCAAGGATATTTAGTATAACCGCCTATGCAAGGCGATCGGAATCTCATGCATTCCTTCTGACTGGCGTCTTTTCATAGACAGTTCTACAAAAGGTTTAAAAGCTGTCTTTCTTCACAATAGAAATAAATATCCATCTCTTCCTTTGGCTCATTCCGTAAGGCTCAAAAAAAATTACGAAAGTATGAAAATGATGCTTGAGAGTGTAAAGTATGATGAGTACATCTGGCCAGTGATAGGGGATTTTAAGAAATCCAACCATTCTCTTGTTTTGATAAATTTGCCGCAAATATAGCAGAATGAGTCTACCTTGTGTTTACAACTTCTTGACGCCGTTTTTGGATCTGCCGTTGTATCGCAGCAATGCGCATGCGTATACCGACTATGAACCACGTAAGTGAAGTGCCACTTGCTTTCCACCCGCTCGTCATCACCCTTACTTAATATAAGGCGCTTCTCCTTATATGGTCATAAAAATAAATAAATATATATTGATCATTGTAAAAAGTACAAAAGCAAAGTTTTTCAAAAATAAACGAAGGTTTTAGTTATTTTTCGATATAAAGAATCAGAAAATAGTCATTAAAATAAAGCCTCAAAAAAAAATTTTTTTTTTGTTGACCGGTGTTATCAGACATGTCACTTGCGTATATTTTCGTAACTATCTACTTCGCTTGCTATCTTTGTGTGTATGAATGCTTTGTAAAATAATTGTATTTTGTATTACGTACATATTTTAAGGTTAAATTGGAAGACCAGTAGTAGCTGAAACATGGCCGAAATAAAGTCTTTTATTATTATATTCGTCTTACGCGGAAAATTTTAACTAAAAGTTTATTTTATAGTTCAGATACAGACTGGCCATAACTACCCCCCACCACCACCTGCCAAGTGATTTGTTAAAATTCCCTGTCCTCAAAATACTTTTTGAATTTCCATCCTCTTATCTACGAGTGAAATTTTAAATATTTGTAAAAAAAAATGTTTAGTAGTCTGAGCTGCTGTAGTCTTGTTAATACACCAGGTCTGGAATGGAGAGTTTGGACACACAGCTGTGATCGTTTTAACAAGTCCACACTGTACATCGCGAAATATACTGACACACGAATGTGAATGCATGCGTAAAATGCGTTCACGACAACAAAAAATAAATGAACTGAAAAGTAGAACAGATAATTCTACCTCTGCTTAAAGAAGCACGATACTAAGAACTCAGATGATGCAGTGACCTAAATGAGCGACTAAGATACACCAAGACACGAGACGACTGTAACGTACATTCGTGAATATGACCTGAGTACACAATATTAACAAGACACAGTCGGTTCGAGTGTTATATCGTCACTGTAAAGCTTGATTTGCTTCAAGTGCTCGGCCCAAGGCAAGGGCCCCGTAACTGTGATACTGTGCGGTCTTGCTTCAAACAATAATAATAAAGGATAGAGGACAAAAATAGGAAGTTTAGTAAGTATTAAATGGCTTAAAATTTTAGAGAAACGTTTTTTTTTTTTTAATTTTCTTTAAGCTAAGAAAAGACTGTACACGAGCTTCTGTTGGCTTGTGGTAGCATATTTGTATTATAATTTTATTTCATATTTAAAATGTATAGAATCATAAGATCTACATGCTGATACGTCGCTATCTTCTTTCATCACGATTTGAATCAACACGTTTGCTAATGCAGGTAAAAGAATATTTCATATCGTCGCCTTTTGAATGATGTTTTCAAGTATCTTTTTACAAAAAAAGTGTCTTGAATTTTTCATAGGGTTGTATTATCTTTGGAGAAAAAGTCATAAATATTTATGTTGTATACCATGGGAAGAATTTAAATAGCATACGTTTATCAGAGTGGTATTCCTTTGCCGATAAATGTGAATTATTTAATGTCCTTTGTTTCTGAATGTCCATTTGTTTAGTTTTGTTTCCTATACACGACTTTCTGTTCCGGGAATTCTATCGGGGATTCCGTGGAATTAATTCTCTCTTTTAAATATCAACGTCTTTTTCATAAATAGCATTGCAAATTTAAAATTCATTATTCTGTTGTGAAGAAGCTTTTGGAATATGATTTTATTATTTGTATTAAGCTGCTCTCGTGTTTTTACATGTTGTCCTGTATATATGAATTATAAGCAGAGATTGAGAACGGAACGAAAACAAAATAACGATATTAATCGAGATTTGTTATAGAACGGAAAAGAAACGTACTGGGTTTCTCTTCGAGATTCGAGCAAATTCGTGCCGAATTTGCTCTGCATGTGTACACAGTCAGTCAGACGGACAGACAGACAGACCAACAGACATTATGCCAAAAATAGTCAAAACGTTATGTAGGGACCTCAATTCGTGGTGATTCATCGAAATCTCGAAATGTCAAAATCGGTATGATACAACCTGACAATACCTACCTTATATATGTTGGCGGTAAGTAAAAAAAAAAAAAAAGAATGGGTGCACTATCTACAATATCTACATTAGTACATAAATATGAAAAGGCCTATCTTACTATAAACAATTCCATGAATACGCTGATAAATATATTTTTTAAACCGGTGCAGCAGTTTTTTAGTTTTATTATTTTATTTATTATTTTATTTTATTGACATACAAATATATAATTGTATGGAGACCCCCAACATAAATGAAAAATCGTAAAACGATTAAGAGGCTTAAGATCAATTCAAGCCAGTCGTCATATTATTATTTTAACAAGTTTATAACAGGACTGGATTTAACAGGTATAATTTCAGAAATAAAATTAGTTTTTCAGTCTGAATATTTATTTTAGAAATTATAGCTGTTAAATTCGGTATTGTTGTAAGCTTATTAACTAATATTTATGACTTAAATAGATCTTAATCCCCTTCATTGTATTCCGAGTCTTCATTTATGTTGGGGTTCAGTACACATATATACATTTACACAAACGAACAAATTTACATATTAGTAGACTATCCGTAGGAAGAATTTAATGTGCCCATATGATCTGGTTTCTTTTAACCAGAACCTTTAAATGTAAATACATTCGGACTACACTATTTGGTCAAATGCTTCCATTAACCAAAGTATTGGATTTATATTGTTATTGCACGTACTGAAAGATTTACATTGTAATTTTATACGTTATTATTAAAATTTCATTATTATTTTTTACCAGTGGGTGGGTTTTAATTTTAGTAGAAATTTCAATTATATATTATTGGGCTGGTGCATAATTATCAGGCGTTTGCTCGTTTCGCTGCAGAAAATCAGTAAAAATTCGGACACATTTGGATTTATTGTTGTCGGAGAGTTCGTGATGGACCCATCCAACCACTTTCCATACTTTTTCGAGCTTTTTGAGATGACGGACTATGGTTGAATTCAACCATAGTCCGAAAACTTCAGTGCGGACCGCATTGAAGTCTTCGGCCCGCATTCGAATGTCAAGCTTTCGTCCTCTTCCACGGCTGTCAAAAGTGCCTGGTTGTCGAAATCCGATGGTCGACCTCTTCCTGGTTTATCTTCCAAGCTAGTGTCACCAGATTTGAAACGGGCAAACCATTCCCTGCATCGACTTTCAAGTTCGTTGAGATCGCGAAATGACTGCGCTGCTTTCCACCTTTTTTCGAAGTGGTAAAGCATAATGTGACGAATATGCGTATGATTATCGACACGCATTTTTATAACCAGGAAATAAAATAATATTTTTATTAAAAAAGTAAACAAAACAGCAATTTTGATTAACAAAAAACCCGCCTACAAAAACGTCTGATAATTATGCACCAACCTAATAGTTAGTAAATGGTATGTATTATGAACACTTACACAATATACAACATTATGTACTAAGACCGGTATTAACCCTTTATTTTTTTTATTGTTGTTCAAATCTGTTTTATAGAATATAATAGGTTTGAACGTAAAAGCGGAAACGGTATTTTTCGTTTTCATCCCGAACGAATTTCGACTCTAAACTAAACTTGACTAAAATGGTACGTATTTCCTAACTTTAACAATGTTTTTATTCGCAACTCCCTCTATCTATCTTGTAGTATCATATGACTATAAAATTTGTAAACAAAACTGGTTACGCTTGGATACAATGTTTGAAATTAAATCCTTAAACTTTGAATATAGTTTAGTATACGTAATCCACAATAAGAACTAAAAATAAAACTCATTGAAACAATGTAAATCTCCTTAAAGCTAACATACAGCTTCTTGAAAATATATTGCATCAAATGAACAATACTGAAGTAGGTCTTTATTGTGAAGGAAACACGGTAGCACAGTACTCAAGTAAATATGGCACAGGACGACGAAGAAAGTAGAGAGGATATATTTAGATTCGTCTGAAGTTGCGAACGTATAATTGAAGGATGTTAATTATTATTATATAATTTTATATACTCAGAATTTGCATTATTTATTAAAGAAAAAAATATTTATAAGAAATAAATAAAAATTATTCAAATAAAAACACTGGGTTGGTTTCACTAATATATTTATAAAAACATCCCATTTTTAGACAAAATTAGTTACTCCATTTGCAATAAACTAATGTACAGTTGCATAAAAGTCTTAAAAACTAGATGCAATAACTCGATGCTAAAATTCGAAGCAATAAAAAATTGCCTAGCAGCGTATTGTGTTGCTAGGTATATTTGAGTTTTACATTGAGTTTTAGCTTAAACCTAGTTTTAAGACTTTTATGCAACCGGGTATTAAAGTCTTATAACACGACAAATAAATATATCACCTGCTTATTACAATAAAAAAACTGTTAGAAATTTTTTAGTCAATAATAAATTAGACAAGGTTGATCCTGTGGAAAATAGTCACATTTATAAAATTAATTGTAAAGATTGTTACCACGTTTATATCTGGAAAACACGAAGAAAGTTTCAGGTTAGGTTGAAGAAACATTTGAAAAAAACTTAAAACGTTTGAAGATTCCAGACGTTGTTAAACATTTTATTATTATTAAGTACAGCTGGAACATAGATGGTTGTTCGGTAATCCACATAAATAAATATCCATAAAGCAATAACCAAAATCTTGCTCTCTTATGCCCAGTTGCTTAAAAGTCTTAAAACTAGGTGCAAGCTAAAATTCGTTGTAAAACATAAAAATACCTAGAAAAACAATGCGTTGCTAGGCAGTTTTGTGTTTTACATAGAGTTTTAGCTTACATGTATCGTCGGATTGCTGATAGGTGACTGTTACATGTATGTATCAAGTAGTGCATTCATATAATAATCTAGTTACCATTTTTCAGCGATTTTAAAAATGTTTTTTGTTTTTTGTCTAAACTGTCAGTGTCTGGTAATAAATATTAATTAAAATATGGCTTGCGGCCAATTATTAAATTCACAAACTTTAATTTTAAATCTGCTGGAATAAACAACAAATTATAATCCAAAATTTACGTATGAGTGTAAATTTTTCTTTATTTATAATTATTTCCTTAAAATTAATAATTTTGTTTGATTGAGTACTGCCGTAAATTTATTTTCGCGCTCTTATTAGTAAAGATATCTACGAATCATGCTGTTTCTTTCTAATGCTTTGTTTTTTATTCAAATAATTTTGAAGGTTAGTTGTCAACTTGCGTCACTATACGTTACTATGGGTGTGCAAATAATTATAATGATATAGACAGAGAAAGCATATCATATTGAATATCGATACTTGTAGCAACGAACAGTCGTTTATCAGCAATCCGACTATAGTTTTAATTCTTTTATGGAACCAGGAATTAGAACATTTGGAAATTCATAAACATTTACATACAGATATTCCCATAATAAATGAGCAGGTAGAGTTATATAACAGGCCTTATTATAGTAATAAGGCCTAATTGTCTACAATGAATGAAATATCGCACGAATATAAAAGAAACAATAAAGGCCCAAGGAGGGAATCTTGGGGCATTCCAGTCACAACTCTCTAGATATGTCCCTATCACTTATCCTAAATGATTTCCGATTAATAGGACTTTATTCATGCCAATAGCTTACCAAACATACTCAAGTTATCCAATTTGGTTAGGAGACGTCTAATGGTACTCTGTCGAAAGCCTTAGAAAAATCCATGTACACTACGTCAACTAGTGCTAAATTATCCAACGATAAAGTCTAATAGCCACAGCAGATAGCAAATTTGTCACGAAGATCTACTAGGAAGAATACCATGTTATGTTGAGAAATAATGTTGATTTCTTCTATGAATTTTAGCATGTCTACCATGTTTCGATCCAAGATTTTGCAACAGCACGATGGATCTGTAGTTATTAGGAAACAAATTATCGCCAGATTTGAAAATAGGAGTAACTGCAGCAATCTTTCAGGCCGTTGGAAAACATTCACTATGGAATATAACAATTTTAAGTCAGTTTCAGTTTCTATGGTCAAAATTGCATTGCAAATTATATACATCAGGTTAGACGCAAAATCAGTGTTGAGTAGAGTATAATCCAAATAATAGAAACATCGAAATTGGCAAATATGTGAGTCAAGGCTTTATCTAGTCGCATCTATTAACTGGATATTGAGAAAACGTGATACGTCTTGGCCAGCATATTCACAAAGTTCAGGTACCACTGATGGTACTACCATGGTTGCAAATGATGGCAGACATGGGATATATTTTGTTAAGAGGAAACTTGGTTTCATTCTGAATAGCGGTAAAACGAAAATACTGATATCAATCGGTTTGCACAACTTTAAATAAGCTGCTTGTTATAAATGTCGTTGATAGTTTTACTTACTTAGATAGAAAAGTAATAGTAATAGAAGTTCTGAACGTACTGAAATTCTCATGACCGTTGTTAGAACAACTATGAGAAACCTAACAAAAATCTGGAAAGATACCAAAATTTGTACACTAATCAAACTTTTATTGATATTTGTTCCTCTAGTCATTTTTTATGCAGGAGAAATGTGGACAATGATAATTGCTTATAAGAAAAACAAAGACACTTTTTAGTTATACTGCTAGAGACAGATCTTATGTACGCATTCTGTGGATTGCTCAACGTAGCAGCGCATCAGAGACTGAAACAATCAAGTTACCAACAATTTCAATATTTTGATGACCTAATCCAAAATAATCTTAACAAATTGGAGTAACCTGTTATTTACGACAATGTGTAAGTAAAATGTACTAGAGGTGACCTACTAAAAGATAGACCAGATGCTATAATTCAATCTGGCTATACTTGCACAGAAATGGGTATGCGATATGTCGACTGTAATGATCGGTCGTAGTGAAAGAAATTCATCATGAAAAAGATATCAAATAAGGTATGTGCGCATTCTTAAGGTATGTGCTGGTAAGCGAAAAGTGTAAAAGTGCTTGTGAGTAAAAAATAAACAAAAACAGTTTCAAATTGAAAAGTCGTAGATACGCCATTTGATTTTCTTAGCAGGCTAATAAGATTATCTTTAATCCTATCAAGGTTAGTTTAATTTTATTATAAAGATGCAATAGTATGAATTGTGTTTAAAAAAAAAAAGAAAATCAAATATTACTGTTCTTATATGAAAATATTGCATTCAGAAGTTAAATAGAACCTTTATTTGTGTTTACATACTTATTGAAAACCTTGCAGAATCGTGCGTATAAATTTACATTCATGAGGTTACAAAGGTTTTTATTAGGTATTGAGAATCTAAATATAGCCTTTTTGTGGGATGAAAATAATGTTTCTATGGAATATAAAAATATTTTCACCCCCACAAAAATTATTGTGTTAAAAATAATATAATCAATTATTGATTTAATATTTTTAACAAACTATATAATATTTATTTAGGGTTAGTTTACTATGAAGGGCGTGCTTCAGTTATTAAGAGCAACCTACGAGGTGTGAAAGTTAAGTAACTGATTTTTAATTTTTTTTTTTTTTTTCTAATGGAATTACAATTCAATATTGTAATTCATCTGAACATATGAAAACATTGATCTGGGAAGGGTCCATTTCAAAAAAATATCTGTAATATAATACAAATTTATTGTTGTGTTTTTATGGAGAGGACTGGGTTTATATATTAATTTAATTTTGATTATAATTTAATTTTTAATAATAAAAAAGGTGATTCTTATTTGCAATCGCTTAGTTTTTATTAAATAAGATTTGATTTTTCAAATCCTTGGGGGAGGGGGTCTGAACTCGCCGACCACCCCCTTGTGTGCGCGGCTTCTATTGACAGTCGTAGTTAATACATTTAAAAAATATTGTACTGTTATACTATTATAAAACAAATGTAAAAAAAAAAAAAAAATAGAAATTGAAATAAAGAACTCGAAGAATTTTGTGCTATACAGAAAATAAAATGAAAATCCTTCTATAATTATTGTCTCTATGTGCCCTTCATTGTAAAATGCTTGAAATAATTCATTATTAAACAGAAAAATTGCGATTTTTCACGATTTTAACAAGTTATTTTGAAGTTACTAAGTGTACCAACTGCCTCATAATAACTTAGCGCTGGAGACGGTTCTTACAATCCTCATAGAAGTGCTAGAACTCGGATACTGGAATAGCTTTTAGCTATTACGGATGTTTTAGATTGTCCCAAAATGACGTCCCTTGAGGTGATTTTTCAATCTCGGGAAGAGGAAGAAGTCACAAGGACTCAAGTCAGGCGAATAAGGTGGCTGAGGAGCCACAGGAATGTTTTTACTGGTCAAAAACTCGTTTATTGAAATTGCTATGTGACAAGGCGCATTTGCGCAGATTTTTCTCATTTGCAATTCATTGATCAAAATCTGATGAACGGTAGTGTGAGTCAAATCAACTCTTCCCCGATCATTCTGACCATAGTATTCTGGAGGTATCACGGCAAATTACATAATATTTACCAAATTTTCTTTTTCAGTGTAGGCAATAGTCTTTTTCATAAATTTAATAATTCTGTAGTTATATTATTATTTAAAGGTCGAAATTTTTCCTATTATAGATGTGATAATTTCCATTGACTTGGTTAAAAAATCCAAATTTATAAAAGTTGAACTTGCTCCCTGTTCTCAGTCAGCCCATCATATTTATATAAATAATTCTTTTTTGATATTTGGTTGCATTACATGGCCACTCTAGGCTACAGGTTACGTCTCGTTTCATAGGATATTCGGCCCGATTCTGTAAAAAGTTACTAGGTTAGTTGCTACTGAGTAACGTTGCTACGAAATAACTTTTATAGTAACTTTCTTATCAATCGCCAAACAATTGGTATTCTCCAAGCATAAGCACAAGCAACGTTCTTATAACAAGTTATATTTAGTAACGTTGCTACAAAGAACCGTGAAGCTAGAAGCAGATTACGTTCTGCGCAGGCGAGGTATTCGTTTTTAATTGAGTTTGACAGCTATGTTGTGAGTTTCTGAGGTTAAACGAAAAATGTTTTATAAACAAAATCAGAAAAAGAATTGCAAACAGATGGAAATTCTGTTGAATTTCCTGGCAAATAACCCGGTCATGGTCGGTGATACGAGTGTTTAAAAAATAATTGACAGGAACGAGTGGTGGTGCTGTGGTGATGTGCTATGTGGTTACTGTTTTCTATGTGGTGGTGCAAGTTATAGTCCAAATTTAAATGAATTGCGTGAAATACAGTTAAAGAAGTTCGGATAGCCATTGAACAGGCGCGCACTTAAAACATTGATCTGGGAAGGGTCCATTTCGAAAAAATATCTGTAATATAATACAAATTTATTGTTGTGTTTTTATGGAGAGGACTGGGTTTATATATTAATTTAATTTTGATTATAATTTAATTTTTAATAATAAAAAAGGTGATTCTTATTTGCAATCGCTTAGTTTTTATTAAATAAGATTTGATTTTTCAAATCCTTGGGGGAGGGGGTCTGAACTCGCCGACCACCCCCTTGTGTACGCGGCTTCTATTGACAGTCGTAGTTAATACATTTAAAAAATATTGTACTGTTATACTATTATAAAACAAATGTAAAAAAAAAAAAAATAGAAATTGAAATAAAGAACTCGAAGAATTTTGTGCTATACAGAAAATAAAATGAAAATCCTTCTATAATTATTGTCTCTATGTGCCCTTCAAAAAAAAAAACGACATTTGCTTTTAAATGTTTAACTAATAATCGGCGTGTATTGTAATTGAAACGGTCTGTGGGTATTGAAACTGAGAAACACTGCTGTATCGAGTTCATTTGAGACCGTACAAATGTATTTCTCGTTTAATTAATTTCTCTAATTCTTATAATAAAGTAGCAGTAAGTATTGTTATTTACCTTGTTCCGGAATAGCGGATATTAAATTTCCTGTGTATTTCTATTTCAAGGTAAAAGTTATCATCTCAACAAGCTCTACTCGTGTTTCTCTTATCGATGATTTGAAGTTCTCTCAATTTGATTCTAGTGGGCTTTTATTCATTGATCTCGCGATTTCACCTACACCTTACTTTTAAAGTTGATCTCACGGAGAAATTTTTGCTGACAAACCAAGCACGTTGATAAACATTTGCTAAGTTTTAAATTACGAGAAGATGTTTACTACGTCTCGTTTAACTATCTGCTTTAATATGCAGAAAAATATTGAACTCAGAGTTAAATAATGAAAATTTGGAAGATGCCAGAAAACGAGAATAGTAGCAAAAATAATGCATTTAACCCTCTAGTGCCCAACACCGGCTCAAGGCGGATCATGTATAAATTAAATCCATGTAAAAATAAAATACGTGCAAATATCATTGAAATGCCCGTGGCCGCCTACAGACGACTACACAATAAAATACTTAAAAACGCCGATCTAACAAAATTACACGTGTTTTTGCTAAAAACAGTCTGTTGATTGTAAGAGTTGATGTATTACGGATGATTGTACACCTGAGGTTATCAATTAAAAAAAAAAAAAAATACATAGAGATTGTAATTCTCAAATAATAAATACACCAGAAAAATAAAAGAATAATTGTTCTTATTTCACCCATATAAACATTTTGGCATATATTAGGGGTACTATTTTTTTCGTTTCTTTGGTATTATTAAAATAAAAACCAATCGAAAGAAAAAAAATGTACTTTATTGAGTAAAATAGTTCCCATCGTGATCTAACACTCTGCCATCTATCAGGAAATATTCCCGATTTACAAAATTCCTGATTTTTTGAAGAAAAAAAAAAAAAAGTTCAAGGGACATTTTAACATGGTTCATATCTCTAAGTGTCTTGTTTCTTAAAAAGTGTTTCAGTGAGAGAAATAAGTGATAGTCGGAAATTTTCTGGCCGTTTTCATGTCTAGTTTTGATTCAGTCGATCCAATTGTTCACAGTAAAGATCAGAATTAACTCTTTGCCCCGGTTTTAACATCTCATAATAAATTATTTCTTTATAGGGCTTTTCAGATCGAGGTTCATCATCCAAGCATAAACTTCTTGATCTATATTTTTAAACCACTCTTGACATGTGCGTACACTTATTTTATCACCATGAACAGTGCAAATGTTTTTTATAGCAACTGTAGCAGATTTTTTTTTATGGTTCTCACGCAATATTAAACTGCTTAAACATTTTTTGATGGAAATTCTTCCGCCATTTTAAAATGCAAGGGTTTAAAATGAAAAGAAAACAATAATTAGGTACTCAAAGTTACAGAGTTTAACCAAAACGTAAAAGGCGTTTGTTCAGTCCAGCGAACAACGCGCATCTAGTCGTGACTATAGGCTATTCCAAACGTTTAAGCGGAACTAATTGGAATTTTCATTTTTGTCTCAAGTTGTCATGAGCTCTTCTTTTATGGTTTGAAGTAGGCTTTTGCTAAATAAAATTATCAAAAACCTCACTTAATCTGTAAAAGTAACTAGAATTGAAAATCTAGTTCCTCCTAAACCAAAGGAACAGTTTTTAGTTCACATACTGCATTAATAATAAAAACGAAAGAACTTTCAGGTATCTCTAATACCATGAGTTCAAAAAGAAATTGCATAAGGGTTGGCTGAGGAAAATAAAAGTAATGCCAACAGCAAGCTTTAGAATTGGTTAACTGTCATCACTGTTGTTGTTGTCATATGTTTATATCGTTATATAAAGCTTTCAGTAGACATTATTTTATTTTTCCATAGCCAACCCTTATGTAAATTCTGTTTGAACTCATGGTTTGAACCCTTTTGGCACTACCTACCCATATTCTACTCAGGGCGGGCTTATCGTTTATAAGTCTACAAGTAATGAGTGAATACAAATTTAGCTTGAGTGACTCTCCATTAGCCTAAGGTATTTTTTTTTGTCAAGAAAAAAAAAAAAATTGGGGCACTAGAGTGTTAAAGTTAACACAATTTTTATAACATTGTGTTCAGAATTAAGTCAAATTAATATTTTTATGTTTTTAGGGATTTGTAGGTATGACCAAAAAACTCTTATACCGTCATTTTGTCGTCTGTCTCTCTCTCTGTCTGTCTGTCTGTCTGTCTGTCTGTCTGTCTGTCTGTCTGTCTGTCTGTCTGTCTGTCTGTCTGTCTGTCTGTCTGTCTGTCTGTCTGTCTGTCTGTCTGTCTGTCTGTCTGTCTGTCTGTCTGTCTGTCGGTCTGTCTGTCTGTCTGTCTGTCGGTCTGTCTGTCTGTCTGTCTGTCTGTTGGGTAAAAATTGTAGCCAAACGGCTAAACCTAGAGAGTTGAAAATTGGCATCCTTATACAACTTTTTTTTCGCACATAGGAAAAATACTAAAATATCTAAAAAAACATATCACCCTAAAAATATAAACAAACATGGGCTCATCGAAAAAAAAATAATTTTTTAAAATTCTGAGTAGGGTATCAAATGAAATCCCTTAGTGCGTGGATTAACGATCAAAATTTAATTTTTGCAAAATAAATTATTTTGACGCGATTTTTGGCAAAAATGTGCACCCCTTGTAATCCAGAGGGGGTAAACTAAAAATCTGAAAAAATTCTAAATAATGAACATTGGTGTGAACCCGCAATAGTACAACAAGAATTTTTGACCAGATTATGTTTTCGGAAAATAACGCATTTTTGTATTTTTTTGTTGACGATGTAAAATATTTAATACGTTATAACACAGTAAACCAGTAAGCGTTCATAGTCTAATGGTTAGCCTTCTTGCTTCCTAAGCTGCAAACTAGAGTTCGCTTCTGGGCTGGAGACAATTTTTTGTTTATTATTATTTTTTCTGTTTTTTTTTTGCATTTTTATTTTGTTTAAATTATTTTGTCAAAATTCTAGTTATATTTTGGCAAATGTTACATTTAATTTAAAAAAACGTAAATTTAATAACCAGTGGGAATTTTCGGAATTATAATTTAATTCTATGTTTCAATGTATACGAAATCAGAGGGGCGGAGCATATGACTTAAAACAACCAATGGAAGCCATAGGCGCAATTTTCTCACTTACTAAATACCTGCGAAACCCTGAAATGTGTGAAAATTCACACTTCACATCAATTTTTTTTGGTTTTTTTTTTACATTTTTATTTTGTTTAAATTATTTTGTGAAAATTCTAGTTATATTTTGGCAAATGTTGCATTTAATTCAAAAAAACGTAAATTTAATAACCAGTGGGAATTTTCGGAATTATAATTTAATTCTATGTTTCAATGTATACGAAATCAGAGGGGCGGAGCATATGACTTAAAACAACCAATGGAAGCCATAGGCGCAATTTTCTACACACTTACTAAATACCTACGAAATCCTGCAATGTGTGAAAATTCACACTACACATCAATTTTTTAAATTATCAACAATTTAGACAACGTTAGGCTGTTAAATATGCACTAACATCTGCGGGAAATACCCATTTTGCCATCTGCACTGATTCCCTGGTAGCAGCATCCGAGATACGAAATCCAAGCAGATTGGAAAGTGTGCGAACAATCCAGGAAATGGTCCACCATACCAAATCCACACGAGACGTGAATGTAACAATTGTTTGGATTCCCAGTCACGCTGGAATTCCAGGCAATGAACTTGCAGACAGCACGGCAAAAAACAGCAAAAACGCTCAACTCAGGAACATCACAACACCCGCAAAAGACTTCCAAAAAATAATGTGAGAAAAGGCAAACATATATCAAAACTGGTTATGGACAAATGTCTTCAACAATAAACTGCGTCAAGTTAAAGAAGACACAAATATATGGAACTTGGACAGAAACAGGAAACAACAAACCATGCTCACTAGACTTGAGAATTGGGAGAATTGGGCACACTAAAATCACACATGAACACCTACTTGCACGAAGTGAACCCAAAATCTGCACACAGTGTAATACACCTATAACAGTGGAACACATAGTGATAGACTGTCCTAAATATTGCACCAGTCGAATCAAATACAAGATACCAAACACCTTTAAAGAAGCACTCCAGAACAATAACATTTCAACCACCAACCTGATCAACTTCCTAAATGAAGAAAAACTTTCAAATGAAATATAAAAGATATATGTATATATATATATGTAATATTATAATAAATATAATAACCAATAACTGACGCTAAAAATCATGTTATTGAAGCGTCATTAAATAAAGAATATTAAAAAAAAAAAAGACAACGTCAGATAAACAGTAAAAAGATTACATTTGAAACTGTCTCAATCTTATGTAAAGAACATTTATTCCGAAAGATTTATCGTAAGTTTCAATACAAAATAATAGTACCATCGATTAGTTTTTAGTTTCCTTCAAAAACATTGTTCATGGGAACAAGACAAAGTAGTTTACTGTAATCTTCGAGTTGAGTCAGCATTTAACAAATATAAATCTCATCCTGATCTTACTTCATTTCTTACGCGAAGTAATAAAACCTTCTTGGAACTATTAAAAAAACATACAATCAGGAAGCTAATAAAAACCAAGTAATAAATATTATATCGTAGAATGCGGAAATTATAGATTTTTTTGTGTCATAATTTTGGAGTTCTGTTTTTATTTCGTCGTAAAATTTGAGGTTTAATTGTTTGGAAATAATTATGTAATAATATGAGCAAATTAATTATATTTTACAACATTTTAGAAGATATTATATTATTTTTATAACACGATCATGAAGATATTTAATCCCTTAGTTACATGGAAAAGGATCACTTAAATAGAATTGGCAATAGACTTGAATAGGATTCAAGATTGAATTACAAAAACGAATATAGAATATGGAATAGAAACTATAATGGCGAAATAGTTATTTACACTACAAAGGACCTAAGTGCATGTTTACATTCATGGGAGGTGATTTTGTACCGAGGCGTAGCCCCGTTTTAAAATTTCTCCCGTAAACTACTTAACCCTTTACCGCATAGTGTGCCATATATGGCACATTCCGATTTTTATTTTTTATTTTACTTTTAAAACTGAATCAGAACGTTACTTTATGAATGTTCATATATGCCACATACATAGCAATGGATACTGCAGTATCTCAAGTATTGTGCTGCAATAGATGTGAGGATATCAAGCGGAATTTGCACTTCAACGATAACTCTGAATTTATTGAGAAAGGACTTATAGAAGATATGACCTTTTCTTTCAAAAATTCGAGGGCGACTTTGTGATTACACCTACTTTATTGGTCGCGGATATTGTTTGATGTCCTCTGCTTTGTCCGTATTTATTCAGTCGCCGGAGACAAAGCGGTCTTATGGACCACGTGTGAAATTATACATAACTTATTGTGTTTGGTGGTCGTCACTGCGTAAGGAGCCTAAATTTTGCAAAGATATTCTATTCAAATCCCTAAAATTGTTTACTATATTTTATTCAGAAAGAGATAGTTGCACTGTTGACGTGATAATTTCGTCTCTCGTCGTTCGTTGGCTGTTGAGTCGATAACATCATGTGACAGCCAATACGGTAGCGACTTCTATCTTACACGGGAGTTTTTTACCATTTCTGCATTTCAACAGAGTATAATTACTTTCATTAAATGAAAATATTAAAATGACTACTCGTACACAAAAAGTTCCTTACTTCAAAATTATATGGGCACTTTTGCACAAGAAAAAACAAATTTCCCAGTTTAAACGCTATGGCCCACATTTCATGTTTCATTTTGTATATATAGTCCTACTAAAAGGTGGCATGAGCTGGATCTCCATATCTTAAGACCAAGATTAGTCGATTGTTATTTCTAAGTGAATCGATTATCGAAGAATAAACAGAAAATATAAGATGGCAAAAAGGGAGATGTATTTAAATAATAAATTACTTTTATAATCTTGTTTCTATTAATACCCAGTAACTTTTTAAAAGAAGATGATTTCCAATAAAATAAATGAGACTAAAACTCCCAGTTTAGCAATGTTTATAAGAAGAGTATTGACATCTAATTCTAGAAAATTTGTGGAGTACTCCTTAGTTTTATTTATGTTGTAGGAATGTTCAGTATTTCTTTATTTTTGCTCGGAGAGTTGCAATATGCAGGCCAGCGCAATACGTGCACAGAAAAGTAATAAAAAATGCATTAGCAAATATACCGAAACGTTGTTAGAAAAATACACGTATCAAATATTTTCTTTCAAAGGAAAATATATCGTGAAATAGTTTATTTTATATAAAATTTCAGAAATATATCTCTTACTTAGTGTATACGTTGCAGGAACTTTGAATAATCCGTTACTTTATTACAAAATAACTAGTAACTTTGCAAAAAAAAAAAAAAAATAAAAATAACGAATAAAATTATTAGCAATTTTGCATGGAAACGGGTTATTCAATATTACTTCCACATATACATTAAACATTAAGTAATTACTAATAGATATATTATGTTTTTGCAAAAAATTATTTTTGGTTTTCATATACACCACAATATGAACGATTTGTTGAAAATATGCTTGAAAATGTGAAGCAGCTAGCTATAATATGAGTTTAAAAATTCGTTTTATATGTAATCATCTAGATTTTTTGGCGGAAAATTTTGCGGCAGTAAGTGAGAAATAGGGTGAGTGATTCCACCAGGTCTTAAAAAATATGGAAAAAAGGTACCAAGGTACTTGAAATGGAATAAAAATTACATGTTACTATTGGCTGCTAAAGAGGGAAATTTCACAAGCCCTGTACAAAAAACAAACAAGGGTAAGATCTTCGAAGAAAAATAAAAATGTATTGTTTATTATATTATTTTCTTTCATTATTTCCTTGTTTCGTTGCAAATGAATAATATTTTGAAAAATAATTTTTTAGTAATGCTTCGTATTTATTTGCATATTTTTTACCAGTATTAAATTTTTTAAAAACCTTTTATGATAAAAAAAGAATATGTGAAGTGTAAATTTTCACACATTTCAGTGTTTTGTGAGTATTTAATAAGTATAAGATGTCAACAGAATGCTGGATGTCTAAGACAAAAATTTTCCTATAATCACATCAAAATTAACAGTTTTTTGATGATCATTTTTATTCGTTATTTGAGTAGTAAGAGCTTCCATTTAATTATTTTAAACTAAATTTAATTAAATTGCAAAAATTTCATCCCAATAAAATTTAAATTTAAATATTCCAGCGATTTTTTCTGCATTTGCTTCGTATTTCTTCATTAAATTAATACGAAATATATTGATAAAAGGCTTAATATCTGACTATTAACAATGTGCTATTAGATTTATCAGTATTTCACTACTATAAATGATTTATTTCTCTTTGATACCTTAAAAGCAAAACGTTAAGCTGAGCTTACGCACATATACTCGATTGTCAGCTGATAATAAAATATCTCCACATTTTTCATTAAAAAAAAGACCTTCACGACATTAGTCACAAATATGAATCCATATCATTATTAGCCATAATTTAGTTATGAATTAAAAAAATAAATAATTTTGTCAAAAACAAAAAAGCGGCAGTATGTAAAAAAAATGAAATCTGATCAAAAATTACTCTCGTACATTTCCGGTTTCTCGTACATTACTTGTAAAAAAATTAGATTTTTAGTTTCACCCATTTGCGGGACAATAATTTATTTAGTAAATTTTTGAAAAAATCCTGTTTAAACAAAGAAATTCTAAAAAACTGCTTTCCGTTCCTTAATCTATGTCGTAAGAGCTTTCTTTTGGTTCCAAAATGAATTTTTTTAAAATAATTATTTTTTGCATTAGTACAAAAAAATCGATCTTTTTCGAAAAACTAATCTGATGAATTCCTGTTGAACTATTCTGGATCCAATTATTGTACATTATTGAGATTTATTTTAGATTTTTAGATCAACTTCTTTGGGTAGAGGGTGAGGGACAAAAGGTTTTTGGCATAATTTTCTCGAGAATCCTATAAAAAAATGGTTTTTCAAAAATATATATATATTTTTTTGTTTATCCATGTATTAAGAGGTTTCATTTGATAACCCATTAATAGTTTTAAAAAAATCATTAAATACATATGTGTTTATATCTATCTCGTGATGTGTTTTTCTTTAACTTTCTATAATTTACCTATATGTGGGTCGAAGAATTGTATATTGATGCCAAATTTCAACTTTATATGTTAAGCCGTTTGGCTACAATTTCTACCATCCAGACAGACATGAGTGATGGTACAAGGGTGGATATACCTAAAAAAACCTAAAAGCGGATGTCACTTTCGAAATAATATCCTCACGTTACTCAGAATCAGTTATTAAACACATTGTAAAAGGGTTGTTTATTTCGCTTCGTTATCGACCAATAGATGACATTTTTAGTCTTTGAATACCAGAACCCTGTATCCTGAATTTGTGTAAACTGAAATCGGTCCAAATCGAGAAATGTACATATATTCAAATTTTATGTTTGCAATGACAAGATTTAGATCATCAAAAAAGTTAATAAACAAAAATGTTTATTTTTTCCAAGTATTAAGAGTGCTGTAAGGCGATTACTATAAAATGTTTACTTTACTTTTGTAGCCCCATTAATGGGGGAAAATCTTTGTAAACATGTTATGAAAATGATAAATTAATCTGCTGTCTATACACTGCTACAAATACCTATTTGTTATATTATTCAGACGGAATCTAACGATTAATCTCGGTATAAACCTTGTTCAACGTAAATAACACGAAAAATAAAAGAACTGAACATTTTTAATCCAGTACAATCGTAAATTATGATATTAAACATTAAAAAAAACTGTTTATATAAATACACAAAACAGAGTAGAATACGTACGAGACATAGCAATGGTTGATAGAATCAGGGAAACATCATTAGCTCAACTCATAAATTTCATAAAAAAATGTCCATCTTTAATAAAGAGGTAAAAAAATATTAATATTTCTGTGCTAATATGAAGATAATTAGAAAAATTCTCAACATGGAACTGGAAGTTGACTTCTTTTTTTCTACTTTTTTCTTCTTCTTTTTGGAAGTTCTTTTAATAATCAATATAATCTCCATGAACATTAACATATTTTGTACAGTGACGGTTCAGGGCATTTATTCCTTTCTGTGCAATTTCTTAAGAGGAACCTGCACTGTACACGCAATAATTTACAAATACACTGATTTGTTCACTGTATTTCTAAATTATTAATGAAGAGTAACGAATATAAAAATATATGATTTTTTTGTTGATTGTTGTATTATTTTTTTCTAAACTCTTTATGAATTATTTAAAAAGACAGTAATTTTCTTGCGTATACAGTGCAGGAATATTTTGCAAGTTTAGAATAGGTGAATCTAGACGGAGCCAAATTGGTTGCATAAGGTAAATTCGCCAAATTGTGCATCTATTTGAATATTTTTGACATAGAAAAATTCATATATGGACACATGTATGGACAATTCTATGTCAGAAGGAACTTACGGTATAACCGGTATTGGGTCCATACCATAGGCATGTCTAAGATGGTAGTAGAGCACGCGGAGAGCAGCATTATGTCGAGACACGTATGTCGACGCTGCAAGATATGGACAAGCAGACGGTATGTGCATAATGGTTTCAGGGTGGTGGTGGCACAATCAAAATTTCCAGAAATGGAAAATTTTTTGACTGGCTACTGAACTTCGTTTTATCTAATACCGACCGCCAACATATATAAGGGAGGTATTGTGATCATACCAATTTTGACATTTCGTGATTTTTGACTATTTTTGGCATATCGGGCATGATGTATGTCTGTCTGTCTGTCTGTCTGTCTGTCTGTCTGTCTGTCTGTCTGTCGGTCTGTGTACACGTGCAGAGCAAATTCGGCTAAAAGGATTTTTATGAAACTTCATATTTAAGCTTTTGACATCAATGGCACGAGTTGATCAACTTTTGATAAAAATCGGTTAACTAGAAATGGAGTTTACTCGTCTCGATTTTAAGATTTTTGCGAATATTTCACAACAGAAAAATATTTGTTGAACAGAAAGTTGCTATAAAAGCAATAACTAACAACTTTTATTTGAGACATATTTTGATAAAGCAGCATAAATTAAACAAGTTCTTTGTGATGGCGATCGGTCCTGTGGTGGCCACAGCTGATTTTTTAGGATATGAAATAGTAACTCTAAATTTCTTGTTCTTTTATTGATTGCTCCAAATACTTAAAATTGAGCCTTCAGTGCCTTCAAGTTCCTCAAGAAGCCTATGATTTAAAATTGATTTTTCCATGGTTTCTTTTAAAACATTAACTTAATTAATAGTTTGTTGGATACATTCATCGGAATCTGTTTAATTTAGAAAATTAATTTTTACATATTAATTATAGTATTTAAAAACTTTCTTTTTAATTAAAAACTGGTTTCCGAATTTTACAAATTTATCCAAAAAGCCAACAAACCCTAAAAACTACATGTATGATGTCAGTACTTTTGTGGCTACGGAGATTCCTTATGGAAGCTATAAAGAGAAAAAATCGAGTGGTTGTAAATCGGTGTCTTAGAAGAATCCCTCGGATTTATTGGCTGCTTAGAATACCTTAGAACGGTGCTTCTTAAAGTGGTGGGTCAAGGCCCCCTAGGGGGCCGTGGTGTTCCCACAAGGGGGCTGCGCAGAGTCGCAAATATAACACTTAATTATTGTATTATTTAAAAAGGATAAGTAGCTTTAACTTTAATGCTACATAAATATTATTCTTCATTATACATAGATTATTGAATGATCTGAGCGTAAAAACTCTATGTATGTATATAATTTAACTAATCTTGGTTCCAAAAACAAAAATTAGGGGGGCCCTGGGTATTGATTAAAGTTGCAGGGGAGCCGCGACCTCAAAAAGTTTAAGATGCACTGCCTTAGAACACGATACCCAATTTGCCTTAGATTTTATATACGTAATATTTTAATTTAGGTGTATAAAAGTCAGGCTAAAGATCAACCTTTAGCATCTAGAAAATGCAGACAAAATTAACTTTCCCTTATCTTGTGGTGGAGAATCAATATGCTTTAATTTTTTGACTGTGGACTCATTTCTGGTTTGTAGTTATGAACACTCAGATGATATTTTTTCTGTGTTAGCTTAATTTAAGACCAAACGAAAATGTTTGTGTTTTCAATTTTTCAAATATTTCATGCTCCATTGTTATATTTGAACCATTTATTGTATTCTTGGTAATAAATAATGTTATGAAATATTCAATCACAATGCGTAAAATATTAATATGATCAACTGAGCATTATTTGAATTTAAACAATTCAGAATCTCATGAATATTATGATAGATATACAATTTTTCTTTATGTAATATATTGTATTATAATAATGACAGTTTGATTATTATTTATACGTATAATGTATTGATATGAGATATGACTACTGTCATAAAGCATCGTGTACTTATGTAAATGGGCTGTAAAATACTTATAAATATTATTTCTATATTACCCTCTATCATGTCTGTCTAGACTTTGGTTATTATAAGTAGATAATCAGATCAATTCTGTAAAAAGTTACTGTGTAATAACGTTACTGCAACATAAAATATTATAAAAAATACATTGACTTTCATTCATGATAGTAACTGACCTTGCTCATAGTGACGAATTTAGTAACTATTATCATAGTAACAGAGTTACAGAATTGGTCTGAATATTGTGCCTTACTCAAGTGTAATACGAATTATATTTCAATACTGGAAATATCCTTCTTTGTCATTTCGATTACCCCTGGAAGGGCACGATGATATTATGATTCGATTAATTTTTCTCTATCTTAAGCCACTTGACAGCTTCATGTAAAGCGTGGCCTGTTACTTTTCATTTGGTCAGTCCATCTATTAGTGCAAGGGTATCAATAACGTCGAATGCGTTTGATCGGTCAAACGTGTAATGATTTTTAGTCATACGTCAATTTTATGGACGATTTTTCTATCTACTCTGCAAGTCCAGTAAACAAAAAAGTCCACTCCTTGGAGTTCAAGCCTCAATCTTTGGAAACGTAGAATGACCGTAAAAATGTACCGGCAACGTAGCATAGAAAACTTTAAGAATCCTTTCTGCAAACAAAGCCTACTATGCCCTTAACGGTTTGTTCAGATCACGCTTGCTATCCCGGCACACAAAAATTAGATTATACAAGACCCTTCTTCGACCCTTACTCACATATGGAAGTAAACCTTGAACACTTACACAAGAACGACAGCTGAGAATCTTTGAACGCAAGATTCTACGGAAAATTTTCGGGTCCAAGAGGATGGAATATGGGGAATTAAAAGAAATGATGAGATACGCGACCTTTATAATGAACCGGATGTGATTGGCTTCATAAAAATTTCCAGTATACGTTGGATCGGACACGTCATCAGAATGCTCAACGACATGGCAGTGAGTAGAGTATTCGATAGCGTTCCAAGTACAAACAGACCAAGAGGAAGACCTAGAATAAGATGCGTGGACTGTGTGCACAAATACCTTGAAGAAGTTTGTGGAGGCAGCAAAAACCCTCTAAGGGTTGTAAAAAGGCAATTTATTGATTAAAAGTAGGACTTCCGTAAAAATTAATTGGCACTCCTGTATTAGAGTATATTCCTCTTAAGCGCCTACCATTTAACTTACCTTCTGCTATCCTATTTTCCACGTCTAACATTCTTAATTAACTAACTTCGCCTACTAGGTGTCCAAAATATCTTTAATAAGATTACGAATGTGAAACTCTCTTATAATAGCGGCATTTGTACGTTGTTCTGTCCATGATGCTCCCGATATATGCTATCTATATAACTCTATTTAGAGTAGACATCGATTTTCCTTTTGTTACCTATATTGATGGCCCACGTCTCTGCAGCACACATTGAGATGTATAAAAGTAAAGATCTTTCCATATCTTCACCAGTTTTACCAAGACACTACTCAATTAACCAATTAATTTCGGCATCACATCCGCTTTTATTTGTCTAAGAAACTTGCTTGTTAATAATATATGTACAGTCATCATTTTCTTAATTAAAAGTAGAATAGCCATGATCACTTATAAAGTACGAGAAAACCTAGGAATGCTAGCAATAAATTGCTATGTCCAACAAACATATTATTGAAGCGTAGAACTATTATTTTACGTAAAATTAACCGCAGGTATTCGTAAATATAATCGAAAGCTCAGTTCTTAGTTACTCACATATTGATTATTAGCGGCTAATATCAGCGTTTATTTGATTATAAAATAATATTCTGAAAATTAAATAATCTTGCTCGAAGAAGCATAAATGAATTATCTGGTAGGAGCTGCAAAGGAACCAATTATCATCATATTCCACAAACAAAAGAGGAAAACTGGGGCAGACCCACCAACAGTTTCTTCTGTGAACACGTGTACCAAATTCTCGACGATTGTGTCTGCCTTTCAAAGCTTGATAAATAAAAATATTAGTGAAACGTAATTTAAATATTTCATAAAAGAACTTGTTACCGATATTCGCGATTCACCGATGCATATTAACAATAATTCAGTATGTTAAGGGGAGGCTTAACAATATAATTCTTATAAGTTTCTTATAGAAAACTAAAAATCTGAAATAAAGTGAGTAAAAATCTATACATCAAAATTTGCAGTGAATTGTTTTACCTGGTATATTTTTAATGGGAATAAATTTTATGTAATTGTAAACAAACAAATTACGTCGAAATTTGTTTATTTTGTAACCCACATGACGCATATTGGCGTATGACGCAGCAAATTGTAGCTAAAGCTAAAATCTACAAATATGTTTCTATCTATCTTGTTCTATTGTAAAAATTTCATGTATTTATTGTATTTGTTGGTCTATTTATGTTGCCATGTTGAATTTGCCGTGGTTCTCAATATAGGTGCTGCGGGTAGAATTTTCCGTGATGAACACCTATACCAAGTGGCATTCAATTGTCATCAGATATAGTATTATTTTGACGTAGGTTCTAAATTACAAACAAGCATGTCGGAAAAATGTTGACGTATTATTTGAACATTTCTAGACTAATTTATATAAATACCATGAATTCAAAAAGAAAATGGAAAATAAAAATAATATCAACAGCAAGCTTTAGAATTAACTAACTGTCATCACTTTTGTTGTTGTCATAAGTTTATATTGTTATATAAAGCTTGCAGCAGACATTATTTTATTTTCCATAGCCAACCCTTATATCATTTCTTCATGACCTCATGGTATAAAAGTTACAATAAAAAAATTGCAGGCAACATTGTTGTCTGACGTCTATATTAAGTATTCTGTAGTTAAAAGTATCCTATTGATAGATAAAAGGTAAAATTGTATTAAATACTTCTGGCAACAATTAGCACATTATTAGTTTTGGCACAAGAGAAAGGTAACTAAGAGTCCTGTAGCTGTTAACGACGAGTTAACTCAATATTTATATGGGCTGGTAACACATTTTTCAAAAGTACACATTTTCTGACGCAGTATGGCGCAACAAACCAGTTGCAACCATTTTACAAAATTCTGCGGTGTAAGCCTCAAAAATCTCTATATTCGGTTGGATCTTCTACTGACAAATTAATTTAAAAGAACCCAATCCACTTTCTTGCCCACTATCATTTTAGAAAGCATATTTTCTCCTCGATCATAAAATATAATCCAAATCAAATTTGACACGCCCGAAAAACATTTTCTCAAAATTTTGTTTTTTTTTCTTTTCTTTTTTTTTTTAATTCAGAGGAATTACCAAGCATGGCCAAACCTTTCACCCATGCGGGTGATTTTCTGTGTGACAGAAGCAGTCGCGGGGCACAGGAAAAAAAAGCATAATGTAAAATACTTACTAGTTAAATGAAACGATCTATATATTTATTATAAATCAATAATTTGGATACTAATTTCAGAGCTTAGCTCTTAGTGGTTGTAATTAAACGGAAATATTTGACGCGATTGTGTTTGCGATTGTGTTTGCGATTGGGCCAAAAAAATATATCTTGCAGGTTGGACTTGGTTCATAGGCCGTAATTTAGTCATTCCTGCGTTATATTCACAAACCTCCAACAGCATCATTTTCGTTACTAAACTAGACGTTTATTAGTCTTATTGCGCGTTAATACTTACTATCCTGATTGCGAGATAGTAGAGTGAATGGGCTAGCTTCTAGGCTAAGTGCTACCTCAGTTACTATCCTAATGTAAAAAAGCCATAACGAGAAATAAAATTGCATAGTTCGGAAGAAAAAAATATATATATTCGGAACCGGGTATGAAACTTGGGTAGCCGGAACCGGGTATCCGGAACTTGGAATCCCGAACCAGTTAACCGGAACCTGGTATCCGAAACCGGGTATAGGAACTGCATATCAGGAATCAAGTAACTCGAAAATTACAAACCTGGTTTAGTCGGAAACCAGAACCAGGTAAGCGAAAAACCGGTTTCCGTTCCCATCACTAATTATTATTATAATCATCACTTAATTATTTTCTAACAAAACTCTTAAATGTTTCACTGTGAATATTCTGAAAAGCTTGCAGTTTTTCCATTTTTTTTATTTTGCTTCATCCATGAAATTGCAAATGCAAATGTGTTTGACAATGTTTCCTGTTGAAATAAAAATCATGCTTTTATTGCGAAACTAAATGAATAAATTACAATAACTACATCAACGATCAATAAAATATTTCTTATTTTAATTTATATTTTGCATGCTTTTAAATTAGGGACAATTTTTAAATTACCAATTTATTCTGTTTTCCTCAATTTAAATTTGTTTATGTAAAAATATTTTAATTATTTTTCTTTTTTTCAGGTAAGTTAACGATCCATTTTCATAACTACGCAGTACTGTGAGTATTATTTTTGCGTCTTCATTTTATGATTTGTACATAAATTACAAATTTTAATTCTTTGAGAATGTTTTCATGTATAATAAATACTATACTTAGCATATTAGAAAAAAAAAAAAAAAAAACAACAAATAATAATAATAAGGTACAATTAGGAATGATAAGAAACAAGGTAACGAAGTAAACGAGGTAAACAAGGTAACGAACAAATTCTTGAAAAAGTTAAAATTAAATATTATGGCGTAGCATCCACATATCCTTCATGTCATGAGTAGCGTCGTGTAAGGTAAGACTAGCTTTAAAGCAAGGGTAAACACCTCAGTTCTTACTAGGCACTCATACAAAACTAGCAATCTAAAATAAAATTAGTAGAGGAGAAGGTCCTAATATGGTTCCCTTTATTATGATATTTTTTAAGTTTTTAAAGAAATGATCTTAGAATTGGCATACATCTAGCCCAAAGACTTATATACAATATTCAAAATTGCATTGTTTCGAAAAATAAAAAAAATAATGTGATTCAAAGCCAACTATGAAAATTTGTAAAATGTTCTAATCAGGATTGAGTGTATGAAATATGGGCCCCCATTAAAAATTGGGTAGTTCAAAATAAATTTTATTTTTGTTTAAGATACAAACTCAAAGTAACAATTTAACAATTGATTACTGACAAAAATCACATTAATATAAATCTTTTTCTGTCCCAGAGCATTCATTGTTCATGTGCCCACATATTGCACATTAGGCACCGAACCCAAAGCTCGCCCCTTTAATCCTTTAAAAAACTACCGTCACAAAACATACAAGCAGCAACTTCATCATCCGGATTTTGTTACCCTACTTCATCAACGTCCATGTTGTCGTCAGCTGGACTAAATTGTTGAACATGCCTTGGCTCATATTTAGACCTCGCGGGAAGCCCATATTTCCAATATTGCACATGGCAATCTAAATTAATGTTTGACTTTTTTAAGATTAAGTGAGGCAGAAGCTCCTAGTAACACAATATACCTCACAGGCAGATCGAATAAAAATCTTGCCCATTCTTATAACAATAACATACCTTAATAAAAGAATCAAAATTAAGTAAACACATGTAATGTAATTCGCTTCTAACGGAACAAGAACTCAACTGCAATAAATTTGTAAAATTGTTGAGCGAAAGATAGGTGTGTTTTAAGCTATTACCGAAAGATGATGTTAGATGTATTAGTAGATTTTCTTTGGGCCCATATTAGGACCTTCTCCTCTAACAATCTATAAATTAAAATTTCCAGCGATTTTTTTTTTCTTTTCTATTTAATAGTGCGCTCCGGGTGATTCTGCCCGGAATTTCTGCTTAAATAGTCGCTATACTGTCGCAAATAGTGTCGTTCGTCATCGCTTGCATACTGCGGTTTTGCCTATCCAGTAATTCTAACATCTCAATCCACATGGTTATTTACAGACAGTTCATATAGTTATAGTTTAACAGAATACCCGTTCTTCGAATGAGATAAGTTTAATTAAGTTCTTTTAAGTTTTTTATAAAATAAATAATCTTGTCTTTTAATAATTCTGAACATGTCTAAAGAACTTATTTGTACACGTTTCTTCTCTTTTCATGCGGTCCACGTTGTCTTCTCTTTCAGGGCACAAATGAAACAATTTATATTTTTACTTACCAGGCAAACTAGTGCTGGCCGTGGTGGAAAGATGAGTCCCATTTTGCCATTTCTACCCTTATTTTTACGCCCATTTTATCCAAAGTAGCGTAGTTCGCAATATAATCCACACTCTAGTCGTTTCTCCTTACGTTACCATCTGGAACTACGTAACGAATAGTTTATTCTACAAAAAATAAATAAATAAAAATCGATGAATATTTTCGAATTTCTTTTTGAAGTGCCATTATTTGAAATTTCAAATAAAAAATACTTTATAGCAGCGTTTCTCAACCGAAACCGTACCGCGGACCAGTAAAATATGTAATTTTCTACCGCGGACCACAAAAAATAAATGTATTATTAAATAAATTTATTGTATATGTAGGCTCTATATATAATATCTCAGTAATAAAAAATCACTGAATTTTTTTTTTTTAAATCTAAAAAATATCATATATAAGCCTTTCGCGGACCACTAAACTGGACCACCGGTTGGAAAACACTGCTTTATAGCCAAACATTTTTGCCAAATTAAAAGTATTAAATAGTTATTTATGCAACAAGTCCATAAAGTAGTGCTTTTTTTACGAATGGGCAATCCCATGAGTGATAAAAAGACGCTTTATGCATGTTTTTCATGCAATATTTTTTCTACGACGGTCTCTAATGGAAAAAATAAAAAAATTAAATGTAACCTATACCTTTTATTTTGTAACAATTTGAAAAAAATAACAATTTATGAACTTTCTTTCGTAATAGTAATATTAAACTTATTTATTTCTTCTCTAGAAAATATTTGTGATTTTTTTTTGCTTTATATTCAACTGATTGTCGTTTCAGCTAAGCTATAAGCTTAGAATATTTACTAATATCTACATTATTAATAATAATTAATGTGGCTTTCAATTTGGAGTACGTGGACCATAATGTGGATGATTTAAAATTTCTTGATTTTCCTCGAAATATTTTAATATTACTCGTTCTGTAAAGGCAGTTATTTTCTTTTGATTACGCCATTCCATGAACAAGTTATATTCTTTTAAATAAACATCAAGACTTTTGAGGCAATAAGTTTTGCTCTACCTCATTTTTCGTTGTGATTATATCTTCTGGAGTACGTATTTTAATATCTGAATTTTCTTGTAATTCCATATTTATATATTTCACAATACTTAAGATCACGAATTGCAAATCAGCACCTTAGAGGTAAACTGTATCAAGTCACATTTTTATCAGAAATGACATTTTAGTGCCAAGTGACTTAATACTTCATAGTCCGCCGAATGGAAAATAATTTGGAACTATAGCTCTAGCCAGTTTAAATGTACGTTGCTTTAAAACTATATCAAGTCGATCAACGCAAGAAAGTAAACAATCTTAAATCGTCTTTTCTGAGCTGTTTATCATTTATGACTTAATACAGTTTACCTCTGAGGTGCTGAAATTGATTTTAATTGTTTTCAAAGCACTCTCTGATTCTTCTTCAGACTGTACCGATAACAATAAAGTCATATAACATAAACTGAGAGTATGTGCCTTGTTGTGAAGCCAACAATACCTCCAGAGAGGAAGTTGACTATTTTAATGCGAATTGTTATTACTTCAATAGTTTGCCGACAAGAATTGCAAGAAATAAATGTAAATTAGGCTTACTATACTCTCAGTGGAAAATATTCTTTTCGTGGTTTTGGCTTCAAAACATTGAATGGTTTTGTATAGTCTATAGTATATGACGTCCATGACGGGCATGCTGGCATCCGTGGAAGAACTTCTGTAAACCCTATTAGTTTGTATTGTTCTTATGACAAGAGTGAAAATATGAGCTGTGGCCACCACAGGACCGACTGCCGTCTCAAAGTACTTGTTTAATTTATGCTGCTTTATTAAAAAATGTCTCAAATAAAAGTTGTTAGTTATTGCTTTTATAGAAACTTTTTAAATACATTTTTTTCGAAATATTTCTCTGTTCTGAAATATTCGCAAGAATCTTTAAACCGACAGGAGTAAACTCCTATTTCTAGTTAACCGATTTTTACCAAAAGTTGAACAACTCGTGCCATTGATGTCAAAAGCTTAGGTAAATATAAAGTTTCATAAAAATCCTTTTAGCCGTATTCGCTCTGCACGTGTACACGGATCGACAGACAAACCGAGGGACAGACAGACAGACAGACATACCAACAGACATCATTCGTGGAGATCCATCGAAATCTCGAAACGAGATCCGCTCTCCACTGAGATCTCGTTATTGGACCAATTTTTGCTGAAAATGATTATTTGTCGAGCAGAGAATTTAATTGTAAAACACTTAACGGTAACACGTACGGTATAATGTACATCCTGTACATTATACCGTATCTTATTTTATGTTCAATCACAGTACAAGTTAATCGTATCATTCGGAGATTCGAATCCAATATATTTCCGACGTCAAGTATGTTGGTTCGAGATAGGAGTAATAAAATTGTTACTTTGTCTGTCTGATGCTGGTTTTACCAATTTTCTACATTTTCACCTATCCACAATTTGTAAAATTTTACTATCGCGTACAAAACTACATTTATCCTAATAAACTTTCTAATGTAGCTGTTTCTAGACACAGTATTTTATTAAGAATTCCATGTAGTGTTAACCACTCTCGCATGTGACCTGCGCCTTGTGGGTCGACGACCAACATTACACTGCGATGCTGCGTTTAGTCTGGCCTATATATCCGCGGTCCGCCTCGTACAACAGGTCGGGAACTGTTCGTCATATTACCGCTACCGAAATTATCAATTTTTAATTTGACAAATTTCAAAATTTAATTGACCTAATTTTCAATATATGAATGAGTGACTAAGTGGTAATAGTGAATTTTTTTTTTGTTATAAATTCATAATTTTATTAATTTGTGTAATTATTAAAATTTTAATATCGGAAAATAAATTTCGTGGAATGTTGTGTGTTAATTTGTGATTGTGTGTTTTTGTGTTATATATGACTGTTTTAAAAAAAATAAGTGTTACAGTTTGTGGTGTAAGAATAATACTGAGGATCATGTTTGTTTGGAGACATTGTGTGTCGCTTGAGGGTAAGGATAAATTACACCACAATATTTATGTCTCTCATTTGTTACAAGTGTTTTTTAAAATTAGTAACTGTCACTTTAAAATAATTCGTTTTTGAGAATAAAATATGAGAGCCATTATTTTATTTTACTTTTAATAAAAATAATATTTTTTTCTGGTTCTTAAAAAGTTTAATATATCTTTAGTTGATATTTTATTGTTATTTTATATAATATTTTTAGGAATTTACAGAATACTAATAATAATTTTATTAGATGAAACTTGAATATCTGTAATTGGATCTTAATTAAATTAGAACTTATTGTTAGGAAATTATCGGAATTGAGGAGGTTACATTTAAAACGTGATTTGTCATACAAAATTCAAATTGAGATATTGGTATCAGTGTCTTCTTCTTTGTTAAATGTATAAAATAAAATCATAAATCTTATATAAAACGTCCCATCCAAAAAGCGCAAACAACAAGCAAATATATATATATATATATTAATGTATTAAACGTTGTACATTTTTTCAAAAGTCCATAATGTATTACACAAATTACAAATTGAATAATATGCAGTACAATAATATAAAACTATAATTTTAAGAACTGTAAAAAGGAAAATAAACAAAAAATATTTCAAATTGATAAAACATAATGTGAGGTTTGGACGAAAAGCAGGACAAGCCTGATCACAGAACCTCATTCAAGTTACCAAAATCATTTCGTAGGTATTTCTTAGTAGAGTAGAAATCCTTGGCAATTAGATATTTTTTAGTTTCTTTTTTAAATCTTTCCAAGTTAAGTTATATATATATATATATAAAAATTTAAAAAGTGCGTTATTTTTTAAGAATCTATAAAATGGCACAGAATTGATCTAAGGTCTTTCATCTTTCGAAGTTCAAATCAAATTTTATTCTTGTTTTGTCCATTTAAACCATCATTTGTCCACTAAGTTCATGCAAAATATGGTAATAAGCATTTTAAACTTGGGATATGTATATTTAAAAATGATAAATAAATAATAATATTTTTAAAATATTTCTGTGAATTTTCACACATTTTAAGGTTTTCAAAGTATTTCGTAAGTGTGAGAAGCTAACAGATTGCTGGATGTCTAAGAATATTTTTTTGATATAAAATTTTATGATAATAATTTTTATTCGTTATTTGAGTGATAAGAGCAAATAACTTTTTTGCTAGTTTTAACTTAATTTAACCCTTTGCACTCCAGCCTAGTGACTCATATAGTTTACCAACAACTCCAGCACTATATTAGTTAGTTTTTGCTGTTAAGTCATTAGAGTTTTCCCGTCATAACTCTCCAAATAATGCAATCAAAAAGTGCATAGATAAAAGATTTGTCTTCTTACTCTATACAATTTTTGTAATTTAAGTTTTTGCTGAAATTACACTGATTTTTCCATAAAGAGACAAATTGCTAAAATTCGCAAATTATGGCCGGACATTTAAGTGTTAAGATAAACACACGCATCAGTTTATACAAAAGCGCTCAAATAAGTATAACAAGCGTGTCGCCGTAGCAGCGACTGTGGAGTGCAAAGGGTTAAATAATTCGAAAATTTGCAAAAATTTCGAAAATTAAATCACAATAAAATTTGAATTTAAAAATTTTCCAGCCATTTTTTCTACATTTTCTTCGTATCTAAGTCTTCAATTAATAAATAACTAATATATGGATAAATGGCTTCATTTTTTAAATTTTAGTATTTCTTAGTATTAACAATGTGTTATTTGTTTTATAAGTAATTTACTACTAAAACTGATTTATTCTTGTTTGATACCTTAAAAATTAAAAACTAAATTAATTCAAACAATAGGTTGAATGGCGTATAACAGTAGGCGCTTTTGTATTATATTTTTAATTTCTAAAGAAGACATATACCACCTTAGCCATAAATACAAATAATCCATAAAATTAGTAGCCATAATTTAGGCATAAATTAAACAAATAATTAGTTTTGTCAAAAAGACAAAAACTGCAAATTTTCCAAAAATGCAATCTGATCAAAAGTTACTCCGTTTACTTACGTTTACTAATTTTCGGCTCAGGTCAATGTACAAATTTTTAGTTTAACCCCTTTGGGTAAAAGGGTGTGGGACAAGAACTTTTTTAGTTAATTTTTGGCAAAAATCGTATTAAAAGAAACGAATTTAAAAAAATTACTTTTCTTTCCTTAATCTACGTCTGAAGATCTTTCTTCTGAGACAACACTAAAAAAAAAAAAAAAAAAATTCAACGACAAAAAAAAAACGATATTTTTCGAAAAACTAATCTGTGCAAAAACCGGTTTGACTATTCCGGTTCTCATAAATGTTCTTTATGGATATTTTTAAAGAATTTTAGATCAACCCCTATGAGACGAGGGACAAAAGTATGTAAATTTTTGGCAAAAAGCCCATAAAAAAATTGATTTTTCAAACAAAAATTTATCTCGATACACTCATTAAAAGGTTTCATTTGATATGCCACTCAAAATTTCAAAAAATATATTTATCAATTAAATAAACATTTGTTTATATTTCTCGCGGGTTGTGTTTTTTGAACTCTCAATATTTTTCCAATATGTGGGTCATAGAGTTGTACAAGCATGCCAAATTTTAACTTTCTCTATTAAGCTGGTTGGCTACAATTTCTACCGTATAGACAAGACAACCAGACAGCCACATGAGTGACGTTATAAGGGGTTTTTGGTGGTCATACCTACAAAACCCCAAAAGAGAATAAATAAAATAATGAATATCTATTTTTGTTAATAAACATTTAATCAAATCAAATTTCATCCACATTTTTTTGTCTATTTAAATTTTTTTTGTCTATTTTAATCATCATTTTAGTGAACAAATGATGCAAAACATGATTTGTCTAAATTTAAATAGCTGATTCTTCGTAATCTTTCTCATTAAAACTTTAATGACATGTTTGAATTCAATGTTTGGGGCTTTAAAAATAAGTAGGTCGGAAAAAACTGGTTCCCAATAGTTGCAAACAGGATTATAATGTTTTTTTGAAGTTTTTCATAACTGCATTACTGTGAAAAATCACGTTTTTTATCTTACCTCTTTAATTATTTTAGGTAATCAAAGAAGTTTGTGTGGTTTCTCACATGAAAATTAATATACATGCGTGCACATACAATGAGTGCACCTACAGGTGCACCAATAGGTGCACTCATTATATGGTTAAATTTCTAAAAATTGTTTTTTATTTTGGGTGGTTGATGTGATAATTTTGCTGGAAACGCCAAAAATTATCAAAAGCGTATTATAACGAAATTCTGTTAAATATAGAAGCGTATATTGTCTCTTTCACTTTAGAATTTTTTCTTATCTTGCTATTGTTATGTTTTAATTTTTATTCTACCGCTTCCACCAAAAGCCCAAATATGATAAAAATATAATGAATGCAACTTTAATGAGTTTTATGTTAATTTTCTCTGATATTAATTCGAGCTTAACAAAGCATATATCTTTATTTCTGGCATACATTTTTATATTTATTTATAATACTTTACTGGAGATGAATTTTTTTTTCATTGAAGATGAAATGTATTGTTATCGAGATATATTCAAATTTATGATTTTTTTTTAATGGATCGTTCAAACAAATGGTTTTATTGTCGATTCATATCTTGGTGAATTCTAAAATGCGTAATTTTTTATTTGAAATTTTTTACTTATATGATTACATAAATATAAATATATTTCAAAAATATAGAATATTAAAGAAAAATTGTAAAACTTAATATAAAGACGAAAAAGAAAAGGTGTTTCTACCATGACAATACATCAGCTCATTTGTCTGCAATTGATCGAATTGCGCTACGAACTGCTCCCTCATCCACCCTATCTCAAGATTTGGCTCTCTTTCTAAACATGAAGAAATGGATTTCTGGAGAAAGATTCGTATCGAACGAGGATATCATTGCTGTAAAACACGCCTATTTTTCAGAGTTCGATAAATCGTACATTTTGGAAGGCTTACAGGTGTTGTAATATCGTTGAGCAAAATGTTGAGTAAGCTAAAAAAAACTTTCATTTCAAACATACCTCGCGCATGGGATACTTGACCCTTGGTAAATAAATTTAATTTATAAAAAAAAGTTCTTGTTTGCCGCCTTACTCCTTGGAAACCCCACGACCCGCCACTGGTACCTAAATAATTTTTTATTTCTACTTTATTTCAGTACCATGCCATGTATTCTTTCTTCTTGGTCTTCTTCTTTTGTACCTTTTCATTTTAGAGGTTCCCAGAAGTTATTTTCACTTTGGAGACTGGGGCACAAAATAAATCTGCAGATGATTATTTATCAATGTGTTCCAAAATGCGATATTTTTCCTGACTCATTTCTGGTTAAGGATATTTAACTTGTAATTCCTATTTTGGATTTAAAGAGTTAATGTTAATGTGAAATAAAATTCCGATAGTAAAATATTAAATTACAAAGAAGTAATAAATATAAAATACAGAAATTTTTGTAAAATATTGTAGGTATAGAAATAAATTATTTGAAATGTATATCTGTCAAACACAGGCTCTTTGCATGTATCACGTAACTTTTGTTACATTAATATAAATTTGCTTCAAAACTTGAATTCCACACATTTTTGGTTCAATTCTTTAACACAAAAAAGTTAAAACATTTTCATGCATAATCATTTTCATGAATTTGTATTGTGACAGTGATTTTACAGGAAAATTTGCACCGTATCAAACGAAATATATGCATTACTAATTTGCAAAATAAAATTTTAGTTAAAAAGGGAAAATGTTTATGTATTAACAGACATAAAATTTAGCAATTCATTAAATTATACAATTTGACAGCACATGCGACATAACAAAGTGACGGATTTTAATTGTATGGACAGTGAACATTTTTTACAATTACAATTAAATAAATATTCAATTTGGTTTTTTTATTCACATGATATAAAATTTTAAAAATAGGTACTAATTTTTCGCTTCGCTCATTCCGCATCGCTTATAAAATTCCAAATTATATTGTTCTGCGTTAATTGTATTAATATATCACGGGGATAAAGTGGCGTAAGTCACGTTTTCAATAAAACAGACTACATGTGGTAGCACAAACTAGAAATATAAATCTGTTAAACGCAGAGGTGGAGCAAACCATATCTCTTCTCCTGGTATTAAAGGTATATAGTTGGAAACCTCTTCTACTATTCGGTGTAGAGGTTGTTCTTCTCAGTCTTATTATTTTATGAAGGTGCGCCACTCTGTCTTATTATTAGCCTTATTTTCATGCTTCTTTCCATGTCAGTCCTTTCTTATCTGGGATGTATAACACTGTTTGGTTCCATGTTTTATGATGTCTTCCTCTTGGTCTACTACCTGAAGTTCTGACTAGCCATATACAGTAGCGCAGCCAGGATTTTGTCTTGGGGAGGGCCGAATCAAAAATACAAATAAACTAATATGTAGACATTTATTATTGTTTCAGTCGTTTTAAGGTAGAAAACAATATCTTCTTTGTGTAGAAGTTTATCAAATAAATAAATTTCTCTTTTTCTTCCGGCGTTGGACTCTTTCCTGTCAGAACTAGGTACTGAAATGAAGGTGGCTATTTCTTTTAGTGCATGGAAGACTGATTCTAATAGTTGTACCATAACGATGATCAAATCCTGTCTTTCCATCCATCGTGTTGGGCACAATTGTTTAAGTTTCTATCATATCGATTCAGGAACGAATTCATTATTTTTTTCGGACAATAGTGCATTTCGTTTTAGTGTTTCAAGAAAAGTATTTGGTGTTTTTTAACTACTATTTCTACTCAATTTTACATTTTAGGTGTCGTTTTAAAATTACATTCTGAAGGTTGTAACGAAGCCAGAATTCTTACTTGAATCGAGTAATTAGTAGTTTAAAATAATGATTGTTGACCCAATATTTTGTAGTAAAGATTTGTGGTGTTAGAAGTGACTGTTGAACATTTGACTGGGCGAATGTTTTAGCCGATATGTCAGGGGGGAAAAGGATCAACGCCTCATATAATATTTGGAAAGTGATGTATCTTCACTTGGACAATAATTATGTCGCTTTTTCAAGAATAGGTAATGTAAAAAAAAATATTTATTTATACGGAAAAAAATGCCTATATTGTTTACAACGAAGTAAGTTAAAAATAAATTACTGTTGCGGTTAAAGTTTTTTATCTATAACTCCCCAAGCAGCGCCGGGTAATTTTCTAGTATTATATAATACTTTACAAAAATTGTGCTAATTCTGCTGGCCCTGGAGGGGGGAGGCCCGTAGGCCCTCCCCTTGGCTGCGTCACTGCGAAAATACTACTATTTTTTTATAGTTAGTAACTTACAGATCTGCAAACCAAAAGCATCATATAAATCAAACCATTAAATGGCTAACACAGTCATTCACTTTAAAACTCTACAGTCACATCATCCCACAATGTTATAACATGACGAGTCTCATTTTTATGTATTCTCCTGTAGTTTGATATCAACAAATTGTATGCTGTAGTTTTAAATTTTGCAAAATTATAACTGTATGATCTGAAAATTATATAAAATATTTCGTGGTGTAATATCAGTCGTTGGTAATTAGTTCTGATGATGAGAGTAAATATAAATTTTCTTAAATGATATTAGATAAATAAAGTCCGAAGGGAACATCACTTAATCACTTCAAAAGCATAGTTCTCAATTAGCTAATATCTGCCCTCAGCTCGGTAATTTCTATTACTAATATCATATCCAACATTACCGCAATGTTAACATAGCAAGTGACAGCCCCCAACCTCGATCCCTTGTTTTGACAACCATTCACCTATTTAACAATAAACTGGTAAACAGAGACATTCTATGAAACACGATCCACGTAATCATACCTACAGTATGATTCGCGTAAACCTGTTTCATTTTGTAAATTCAAATCTAGATTAAAATAAAACATATTGATTATTATGTGAAATTCAATATTTAGATTTAATAAAACTCAAAATATTATTTAAAACGATTAGTTTTTTAAATAATTTGTCTTAATGAGTACTTGTTTATTCAAGGATAATAGGACCGGCACACTGACTACGTAGATTTCCTATCTATGGCCGGCGGTCTAGGAACGGACTTCCATTCCGAACTTACCTTCTCTGTCCCTTATGTCCCTATCTATTATTATTTATTTATTACTGAACAGGTTAAGGAACGTAGCTATTTTGGACAAATGGAGTAGGAGAGTAATAGACCAGTATTTCTTAACCCCTCTGGTCCACGGAGCGACGTTGGTCTGCGAGAAAATTTAACTGGTTCGCGAAATAACTAGTGAGATTAAATTCATTAATTATTATTTAATTAGTAAGTTTGGTAAAAGGGACCGGAGTTTATAGGCTCACTTGTTAAATTCCGAATCTTCTATTTTTTAGTGGTAGTGATACATAAAAAATCAGCTGTGGCCACAGGACCGACCGCCATCACAAAGTACTTTTATGCTGCTTTATCAAAAAATGTCTCAAATAAAAGTTGTTAGTTATTGCTTTTATAGCAACTTTTGTTAAATAATTTTTTTCGAAATATTTCTCTGTTGTGAAATATTCGCAAAAATCATAAAACCGACACGAGTAAACTCCCATTTCTAGTTAACCGATTTTTACCAAAAGTTGATCAACTCGTGCCAAATTGACATATAGCCATTGATGTCAAAAGCTTAAATATTAAATTTCATAAAAATCCTTTTAGCCGAATTTGCTCTGAACGTGTACACGGACCGAAAGACAGACAGACAGACAGACAGATAGACAGACAGACCGACAGACATCATGCTAAAAACAGTCAAAACGTTATGTAGGGACCTCAGTTCGTTGAGAACCATTGAAGTCTCGAAATGTCAAAATCGGTATGATCACAATAGCTCCCTTATATACATATATAAGGGATTCGCTAACATTAGCGGTCGGTAAAAATATTTGATAACGGGGAAAAATAGACACTATTTGGTTATATAGCAGCAGAATTAGAAACTAGTCTGTTTATTTTGTTAGCTAAAATTTTGGCACACAGCAACAATGGCTGTTTGCATCCAACACAGCCCTCTTAATGACTAGAGCAGGGATGTAAAACTGGTGGCCTGTGGGCCGCAATGGTTCAAGTCTTGCATTTTGGTGGGCCTCAACGACTTACTATATACTATATGTAATAAATTTTTATACTAGATGTATATATAGTATAAAAATTTATTTGAACGAAAATACCTTGTGACAGATTCTGTTTGGGCCGCGGTGTCAAGACTTCGGCAGAAAATCAAAAGTCAGGTACTAACTGTTGCAGTCAGCCAAGGTCGTGCGATAGTCGGTAGATCGATTCTTTCTGATTCCAAATAATATACTCGTAAGCATGGCATTCAAACAGCACTTTTCTATAGGTGCAACTGCTGTGTAATTGTTATTACTTATTTAAATGTTATTTCCTGACTTCTTTCAAATAAACATTCAGAAAAATGGTGGAAAATGAAAAACAGAATGATTAATAATATAAATACATATCGTGCGGCACGTGTGCATTTTCCTTGTTAAAAAAATGGTCCGGGGCTGTAATGAATGTGACACCCCTGAACTAGAGTATAATCATCATTATTGTCGCGTTTCATGACCATGTTTTCAATCTATGTACATTCAGGAGTAATATGGTTAGTATTACGTCCATTTTTTAGCGTACACAGAAAGGCATCTACAGCTTATAGGCGGTTGCGTCTATCAATATAGCTTTGATAATGCTCGATTTGAGCGAAACTAGTCAGCTGTAACTACAATAAAGACTATTTATTCTCAACTGACAACATTTATTCGGTGGAAATCCTACAAACCCCTACAACTCCTATTATATAACCACCAATAATCCTATACATTTGATTTGAATTTTTATATTACCGGTCCGCGAAAAATAATCTGATTTCACCGGTCCGTGATTAAAAAATTTTTTAGAAACACTATAATGGACGATATACAGAATATGCAGCTGTAACGGTATGTCCATGATGAAATGACTGGTGAATCATCATTCATTTATTTGACTTATATAAGAGAGTATATCGTGCATAAAAGGGAGTACGATTTTTGCCTACTTGTCTTTTTGTTTACACTTTAATCATCAGAGTTTCTCCATCACCTGCACAATAAAGTGCTACAGTGGATACCACCCGAACACAGAAAGATAGGACGCTGTATAAAAAAATAAAGAAGTCATATTAGAAGGACTATGTCATTGCAAAATCTGTTTTCCTTTGGCAAGCATTGCATTGATGTTAAATCCTCTGGGATAAGTCTTCCAGGAAGCGTTTCATGGATTTTTGAAAATTGAAAGAAAAGGCGAGGAGTAGGATGAATCTGGTGACAGATATCGGAGCAGGATATACTCCAAGGACTGTAGGGCCGCAGATAGATATATACATAGATACATATAGAGGTCCGGGACAAGGATCTCTTGCTTTGCTAACCAAACGAAATAGTTTGGAGTTACTTTCATAGAACTACATCGGATAGCACCTATCAAGTTGCAAATTTCTATACCATTGTAGCCAATGCTCTGAAGGTTTAAGGCAAGGAAAGAAAACGAATATAAAATGTAGTTTATAAATTCATTTCTCAATTTCCGTAATGTAACAAACAAGAATAATTTTATCTTTAAAAGCAGGCTTTTATATTATACTAATGAAAGTTAACTTGAGAAAAAAGGTAAATATTTCGTAAATATCTTCTTATAAGCTTATAAAACATAATTAAATTTATTTATCTTGATGTAAAAAATATATTTCCATGTTCTTTTATCAATAAAATGTCATTTTCTTTTTATTTCAAAACCCATTGAACTTTGAAGCACTGTTTGGTATAACCTCTTTTGGCAGCTTAACGAAAGAAAAAAACTCGCAATGGCCGATGGGCATTTACAAATTATACAAAAGCTTTCTTCGTTCTTCAACCTAAAAATATCACGGTGATAAAGATATGTTCAGGACGCGTTTACAAGAATTTTCTTTCTTTTGTTTGCGGGAATAAAATAATAAAAATATGTCTCCTTAGAGAACTGAATAGTGACTTCAGTAATATTTAAATTTGAAATGTGTGTTTTACGATCGGGTATGACATTTGACTTTTATGTTATGTTTAAAGTAATAATAAATTCTATTTCGATTAAGATATACGTGTTTTCACAAACAGTATATTTTCATATAGTGTTACATTGATTTTGATGCTTACTAGTTGAAATAAAAATCTTAAACAATGTACGTTTTATATATTCCTTATTTTCTTGTTTTATCTTACTTCTTATTTCAATGTTTTCATTGTCTTGAAACGTATTCAGTACAGGAATATCTACACAGAAAAAAATAGAGTAGAAATATCATCTATTCTGATGCAGATGACAAATATTTTTGTAAAAATAAAACACAATATTATATTATATTAGCATATATTTTTTATGAAAATGTTTTTCTGTAAATATGTAAGATCAATTAACAACTGACAAGTCATATTTTCCACTAAAACAAACATACGTTCATCTCTTGGCGTCCGGCATCGTTATTCATTCCGAAGATGGTATTGGTACCAAAGAAACCAGTGGCGAAGGGACACCTCCGCTAGACTTGCCCTCCCATAAAAAAAAAATAAATAAAAAATTACATAAAAAAAAAATTAAAAGAAGATTTAGGTAAATCTTCAAAAATACGTCAAATTATGTCCTATACGAATTTTTGTCCAAGGTTTGGTTTACTAGTTACGAATTTTTTTAAATTTTAAAGTTTCATAACTTCCGTTTTTTGTTTCGGATTTTAATAAAAACAATAGGGTTCTTCCCAATTATTAGGAGAATTTTTTAGTACCAGAACGAACTCTTTAAGTTATACCGTTTTTGAGTTATCGTGTATACACACTAGAGATGGGAATTTCGGCTCAGTTTGCGGAACCGGATCAGTGGAGGTCGTTCAGTTTGTTGAGCCGGTTCATTGATCCGGCTCAATGATCCGGTTAAGTAAACATGTTTCCGAGACACAGGTCGGTTGTTAGTTCGTAGGTAGAACGTCGCTTAGAGCCGGTTCTTGCAATATATGAACTGTAAACATGATCCCGAGACACAGGTCGGTCAGTCGTTCGTTCGTAGGTAGAACGTCGCTTAGCGCCGGCTCCTGCTTAGACCCGGTCAGTTTTCGGTCGTTCGCTTGTAGGTAGACGTCGCTTAGAGCCGGCTCTTCCTTAGACCCGGTCAGTTGTTGGTCGTTCGCTCGTAGGTAGACGTCGCTTAGAGCCGGCTCTTCCTTAGACCCGGTCAGTTGTCGGTCGTTCGCTCGTAGGTAGAACGTCGCTTAGCCCCGGTTCTTATCTAACAATTTTGAAACAAACAATTCACTTTATGTAGCTACTGTATTTTAAACCAGATGTGTTAAGTTTATGGTGATGTTTATTGCCCTTATAAATCGGACATCTGGGATTTGGGCAATATTTTTAATATTTTTATATAGTATGGTTGTAAGAAAATACAGACTAAGCCTATTAGTTTCAAATAAACTGCCCTACAAATTGATGACAATAAATAATACAATTTATGATAATACATTACAAGCCGAGTTCTCGCGAAGTTCAACATGACATCGATCCAGATCCGGATCACTCCGGTCACTGCTCACAATCGCCCGACCAATCGTATCCTTGAAACTTGAAACTATACAGTGAGCCGTGAGCCGGCTCGTTTCAATTTGGTGAACCGTGTCACTTCGGTCAGTGTACTGAGTCGGCTCAGTGAGCCGGTTCGTTCATGAACGACCCATCTCTAATACACACAGACACACACACAGACACACACACATACGGACGGCACTTCGAAAATAGGTTTTTTGGATTCCCTGGACTCCCTCTTTAAGTTAAACCGTTTTTGAGTTATCGTGTATACACACAGACACACACACAGACACACACACATACGGACGGCACTTCGAAAATAGGTTTTTTGGATTCCCTGGACCATGAAACGTGGTCATCAGTCAAAATCTCGATATCAAAAATTTTCGCGAATTCAATACTTGCCCCTTATATATTAAGGTCGGGCAAGTAAAAATGTTGATACATACTTTTTATGAAGCTTATGTTAAATTCCTATATAATATTAATATTTTATAAATGTGATGGTTTCCAACTATCGATGAAAACGTTTACTATTTTTCCATTTATATTAAGTTTTATTATGCCGTTCTGTGATTTTGGAAGGCCAATTTTATGGTGGTTTTCATCTAGTCTTTATTGTATCGCATCTGATAAATACATGAGTTGCAGGTAGTAGAATTTTGGAAATGAAAATGCTAGGATTGTTAGTTCTTGGAGGAACTGCTTTGATTTTCGTCATATATAGTTTTAGCTGCTCAACAAAACAACTTGGTCCTGGAATGATATTTTGTGTTGGATTAATAAATTCGGTAGGTAGGCGAACTTTTGTTCCACATACCATTTCTGATGATGTTGTTTTTAAGTAGTCCTTATAAGCGGTATGAATTCCTAATAATACAAGTGACAATTTAACAATCCAATCGTTTATGTTTCTGTTATCCATAAGTGCAGCTTTGATGGTTGATCTTTGGTTATCATTTTTAGGGTTTTGTAGGTATGACCAAAAAACCCTTATACCGTCATTTTGTCGTCTGTCTGTCTGTCTGTCTGTCTGTCTGTCTGTCTGTCTGTCTGTCTGTTCGGTAAAAATTGTAGCCAAACGGCTAAACCTAGAGAGTTGAAATTTGGCATGATTGTACAACTTTTTGACCCGCACATAGGAAAAATACTAAAACATCTAAAAAACATATCCCCCTAAAAATATAAACAAATATGTGCTCATCGAAAAAAAAAATATTTTTTTTAAATTCTGAGTAGGGTATCAAATGAAAGCCCTTAGTACGTGGATTAACGATCAAAATTTTATTTTTGCAAAATAAATTATTTTGACGAGATTTTTGCCAAAATTGTGCAAAAAAATTTTTGTCCCACACCCTGTAGCCCAGATGGTTTAAACTAAAAATGTGAAAAAATTCTAAGTAATGTATATTGGTGTGAACCGGAATAGTACAACAGGAATTTTTGATCAGATTATGTTTTCGGAAAATAATGCATTTTTTGTGTTTTTAACCAAAATATGTTAAATATTTAATTCGCTATGTAACCAAGTTCAGACGTCAGCGCTGATAGCGATGTGTGTTTAGTCATTGGTTTTCTAATTTGCTAAACACAGTTAACTTGCAAACTAGAGTTCGAATCCTGTCAATTTTAATTTTTTTTTTTTGCAGTTTTCTTTTGTTTAAATTATTTAATATTAAAAATTAAAAAATTTAACAGTAAAAATTCTAGCTATATTTTGGCAAATGTTGCATATAATTTTTAAAAGCGTAAATTTAATAACCAGTGGGAAGTGTTGAAATTATAATTTAATTCTGTTTGATGTATACGAAATCAGAGGGCGTGGCTAATGATTTAAGCAACCAATAGAAGCCATAGGCGCAATTTTCAAAATCTTAATGAACCTTGCTATGTAAAAAAAATACTGCACATATTTAGAAACTTAAATAATGGTATTAGGCATTCGAATTAAAATTCATAAAAAAATATTTTGACATAAAATTTGTTATGGCATCCCAAATAATCATCATTCAGTTATTAAATACCTGCAAAACCCTGCAATGTGTGAAAATTCACACTTCACATCAATTTTTCTTATTAAAATTTTCAGTTCTTCTATTTCTTTCCGCAACTCTGATATTTCCGAGTTCGTTTATCATGAACAACGGATACAACCGCATCACTTGAATTAAGTATGCGATCTGTTAGTTGAACCAGTTCTTCAAAAGATATCTGCCTTTCGACACCAAAATCATTCTTATTTATTGGCAAATGTTGCAAGAAAAGCTGGAGAAGTATTAATTTATCAACAGCAGGAGTTTGGCGAACTGCATCCTTCTAAGAAGTTAAGTAGGTTTTTGATCCCCAAGGTGTTTTTCTGAAATTAATTGCCGAAGACGTTTTTGCTCGGATGCGGAACACTGTCGAATTTAATTTACTGTATGAATTTTGAGTAGTTGGATTTAGCAAAGTATATTTAGAAAAATGTTGCTTTTTCTGTTCGTATACATTGTGTTGAAAAGATTACATCAATTTGTGCAAACCATATATTAAGATCTGCAAGCCATAATGTTGGTAATTTAACATTAACGTCTGATATATTACCTGTGTCCTCCATATTATTAGTGTCGTCTGCGTTCATTGTCGGGGTCACCAATGTACAAATAAAACACAATATTATGTTATTTTAAGATATACTTTTCATGAAAATATGTATGATTAATCAATTAACAACTGACAAGTCTTGTGTTCCTTTAAAACAAATATACATGCCTCTCCAGCATCCTACATCGACATTTATTTCAAAGCCACCATTAATACCAAAACTCCTACATCTTTTCTGATGATGGCCTCATAAGCCGAAATACGTATTAATAAATAAAATATTTTGAAACATTACCGAGTGTTTTATTTTGAGTTCTATTTTCCTACATCATTAATTTATCTATATATTTTTTATTGATTCATATATATCTTGTATCCAGTACATAGATAGATAGTTTATCTAAACTTTTGTTTTTTGACACTTTTTAGGGTTTTGTAGGTATGACCAAAAAACCCTTATACCGTCATTTTGTCGTCTGTCTGTCTGTCTGTTCGGTAAAAATTGTAGCCAAACAGTCGTTTGGCTAGAGATTTGCCATTTGGTCATTGCTAGCCATTTGGCCCAAACCTAGAAAGTTGAAATTTGGCATGCTTATACAACTCTTTGACCCGCACATAGGAAAAATACTAAACATCTAAAAAACATATCCCCCATAAAAATATAAACAAATATGTGTTCATAGAAAAAAAAAAAAAAAATAATAATAATAAATAAATTCTGAGTAGGGTATCAAATGAAAGTCCTTAGTACGTGGATTAACGATCAAAATTTTATTTTTGCAAAATAAATTATTTTGAAGCAATTTTAGCCAAAATTGTGCAAAAAAATGTTTTCCCCACACCTGTAGCCCAAATGGTTTAAAATAAAAATATGAAAAAATTCTAAGTAATGTACATTGGTGTGATCCGGAATAGTACAACAGGAATTTTTGATCAGATCATGTTTTCGGAAAATAACGCATTTTTTTGTGTTTTTTTGTTGACGATGTACAAATGTTAGAGTTATGTAACACACTATACTAGAAGGCGTATCCTGGTCTAATGGTTAGTTTGCTCGCTTGCTACGCAGCAAGCTAGGGTTCGCTCTCGGGCAGAGGAGACAATTTTATTTTTTGTTTTTTTTTTTTCAATTTTATTTTGTTTAAATTATTTGGTCAAAATTCTAGTTTTATTTTGGCAACTGGTGCATTTAATTTTTAAGAGCGAAAGTTTAATAACCAGTTGGAATTGTTGGAATTATATTTTCATTCTATGTGTCATGTATACGAAACCAGAGGGGCGGAGCATATGACTTAAAACAATCAATGGAAGGCGCAACATAGGCGCAATTTTTATAATCTTAATGGACCTTGCTATATAAATAAAATACTGCACATATTTAGAAACCTAAATAATGGTATTAGAATTCGAATTCAATTAACCAAAAGAATATTTTAACATAAAATTTGTTTTTAAAGCTCTTAGATTAACAGACGATACATTATTTTAAAAATATCGTTCATTTTGCCGTGATTACTACAAAGCAAAATTTGTCTTACACACTCAGCATGCCGCCTTCACTTATATACCTGCGAAATCCTGCAATGTGTAAAAATTCACAATCCACATCAATTTTTTAACACTTTAGATGATCTGTCTATTATTTTATGAATTTCATGTTATAGGCGATTCTGTTTGATTAATATCTGAATATACATCTTTATTACGTAATTTACGTTTTAAATCGTCACTCAACGAATTGATTGACGTTTTAAACTCTCCGCTTTTGGAAGAGCTTTTATGGTATGTTCGAATCTTTGTTTATACCAGATGTGTCACAACAATATTGTATATATTTAAGTACGTAAGTAAGAACTCTTTTTTGTATTATTCTCTAGGATTAGTAGATTTTGTATTGACCGAAATATATAGAGCCAATATATTTCTGAATTTAGTAGATTTACATCTTGTGTATTTTGTATAATCCATTTTTTGTCCCCTGTAACATTTATTCACAGAAAATCGTTCTTAAGCAACATAATGTTCGATCAACTCCCACCTAGAATAAAGTCATTCTATCGAATTTAAAGCTTTTTGAATATACAACGCCGCTCATCGTGTTTAACACTAGAACTACCGACCGGTCAAAATGACCGGTTGCGTCAATTGTTCACAAGACTTTCTCATTAAATTTTATTTAATATTTTATGATAATATTATGACTTTTTTCTAAATTTATGTATTTAATAATATTATAAATTTTTTTGTTCCCCCACTTCCATTTTTCTGATATACGTATGTGGTTTACCTAAATATACGAACCGGTCAAAATGACCGGGAAATTAAATTCTCATAATTTTGTGTTTTGTGATTCATGTTTATTTATTGTTTTATGGCAATTGTTGCATTCAGTTGAAATACATATTAGAGTTTTGTGAACAATTGTGTTGAATATATTTCTTTTCAATTTTACACTATTGTTGCTCATATTGGAAGTGATTTGTGTATATTTAGAATATTTTTTTTTTCGTTATAAAACTTTACCCAAAAAATGTCGAGACGTCCGAAAATACGTAGATTTCTTGGTAAAAAATGGGACCTATCTCAAGAAAAGTTTTACGCTTTTCTTGCAATTTTATATGGGCGTGGTGCTTATGAAGCTAAGAACTTGAAATTATCTTATTTATGGTCTAAAAAGTGGGGACCTGGTTTTTTTGGAAAAACTATGAGTAGAAAAGAGTTCACAGATATTTTACAATTTATTTTTCTTTAAATTTTAATATTTTGTCAACTAAATATCAATCCGGTCAAAATGACCGGTTTCGGTAGAAATAGGTATATAACAACTGTTGGTAGTTCTAGTGTTAATACTTATTTGTGAGATTATACTTATCATTAAATCATGATGTTTCTTAAACTTTGATATGTCTTCAGAAACTCAAAGACTTTAAGCACACCTAATAGAAAGTGATATTTTATGCTGCAATGTTTATTTCATATTTCGCGGATTTTTTTTCGATATTTTTTTAATTGCGCTTTATGAATCAGAATATTTGAATTTTTATTGTTTCAGCGCTATGTTCATGTTTTTAACTGTATATTAAAAAGTATAATACTGAATCCTTTATGTATTATTCAGAGTAATTTCCTGTTGAATCTTGTATATGATTTCAAAAAAGAGTTTTAACATTACTTTCATAATAAAGTGTAAACTACGATAAAATCTTTTTAATTATTTACAACATGTGACCTTTAAATCAGGTTCAAACGCAATTACTTGTTTAAATAACGTGTTAAATACAGATTTATCTTAATGGGGCGTTGAATCGGAACATTTGATTTTTGACGGTTGCCTACGGAGCAAGGAGTTTAAATTCCTGTACTTCTTCTAATGAATTTATGCTTAATTTAATTAGATATATACTCTGTTGTTTCCTGTTTTCACTTATTTTTGCGTCAATCCCGAAGGATTTGATTGGAAAATCAACTTAGCTTGTGAACCGTTTGGTAAGATGCGTAATTCGGGTAAATCTGGTGGGTATGTTGGGTTTAAAATAGTAAAGTAGGACATACCTTTATATGTTGATGTGCTGTGTAGTATAGGGTCCCTTTAGAATGCTGCTAATGCACTAAAGGTTTGTGAAGAAGACTCAAAGAAACCACAAACTGCTTATTCACAACGTGATAAACACTATCCGTAAGAAATTTCAACTATATCTATATACTTCTTTATTTTAAATATATTAAAGTGAAATGTTTGTTTCTATGACCCAGGAAATCTTAAAAACTACTGTTTCTATTTGTACCAAATTTGTTACATGCTGGCAAAATGAGCACACGCTTAGCATAGGCTATGTTTAAGAAGTGACCATCCCCAAAAGGTTAAAATTGGTAAGGGGTGAAAATTGGTTCTTTCGTACGCTAAGTAAATCGTAAGAGAGATGTCGATATTATGTAGAGATACAGGTAGATCTTAGCTATAATATAACATTCGTATTAGTGGACATGTTTCAACTATTTTAGAATAGTCATCTAGAACATGTCATGCAGAGCAGCGCTTCTCCAAGTGGTGGTCCGCGGGCAAAAGGCTGCAGGTTTGCCACTTTACCGTTGATACGCAAAGATTATATTTATAGGCTTAAGTGAAACAATGTTGAAATAAGTCTGGTACTTTGGCAGTATAATTTTATTACATTGGTTGTTTTGGGGTTTCGTAGGCACAGAGTGTGGCACACTGTGCGCAATGAATCCATTAGCACGAACGCATTGTGCTTCTGTCTTATACGTTGTATAAGTACTCCAATCACCTTCCCTATGCTCTACACTCAATTAACCAAACTTTTCGTACAAATGTGGTGTCGGAAGCTTTGAAATTGAAACGTCGAAAATGTTTGTGTGTTTACATCTTTACTGATTTGAACCATAAGTACTTATTCTGTAAGAAGGATTAAACTAATAGGTCGTTTTTACACATGCTAGCAAAGCCGGAGCCTGATCGTGCTCTGAGGCTCCGGGGAAATGTTATCAAAAGGAGAATTTCACAAAGAAAATGGGTGGATACGAAATCCTTTCATTGCAATAAAAGGCACGTTACCAGTCGTCATAGAAAATAAATTGTTGGAACTCGCAGCTGACGAAGGCTTGAAAGCAAGAACATGAAAGTAAGTCACTCGCATCTTTTTGGGTAATAGTTAAAACAGAATATCCTGATCTCGCAAAAATTACCATGAAGAAACTACTTATTTTTTACACAACTTACCTCTGTGAGACCGGATTTTCAATAATGAGTATGAATAATGTATTTAAATAATGAATGATGTATTTAAAACAAAATATACAGATAATATGAGCATTCATGATCCATTCCGCGTGGCGCCGTCATCAATTTAACCACGAATAGAAAAACTGGTAAAAAAATAAGCAGGCTCATCTTTCCCATTAAGTTTTGTTATTAATATTATTATTATTTTGACATTTATAAATAAAATAATAATTTTGCTATCATTCCTGTTAATTGAAAACCCCAATTTAATAATCCCATCCAATAGGAACTGCATAAAAATTGGGTACGTTTTACATAAATGTTACCAATAGTCCCTAGACATTAAAAGTTCACCGCAACTGAATATAATACCGGTCCGCAACACATTGGAACAAAAAATACCGGTTCGGTACAATACACAGTTTGAGAAGCGCTGATGTAGAGCATAAAAGTGTTTTACACTACATATCTAGGATTGCTAATAGCTAAGAATATTGGTGTAAATAAATTATCGCGCATGCAGAATATGTCGTTCGCAGTATATTCTTCGACAGCGTACTATTGTCCATTTTAATAAAAATGTGGGTTGCACTGCGAACCGAGGACAATTTACATACTGCAAATACAGTATTGTGGAAAATTTTAATAAGGAATGTATTCACAATATATTTTCCTTGAATATTCTATACAATATATATTAGCTCCAAGTTCTCTTTTAACCAAATAATATTGTTACTGAAAAAATAGACTTGATATAAAACAAAAAAATATACTTGAACCTTCCTTAACGCTTCCGACAATTCGCACCTAGCCTGTTTTGAACTCATTTCCAGCATGCGACCATTTTAAGCCGGCTACACTGCTATGAATATATAAATACAACCGATAACACAAACTATGATGCAATTTTGTGCGAAATCTGTAAGCTACAGACGATCGTATCTAAGAAGTTGTTTTATGTATTGTTATGGACAGTTTCTTATAGATTTTGTCTATAAGCTTACAGATTTGCCACAGAATTGCACCATTAAACTTATACGAACTGTTTGCGAATAGCATATGCTACCGAAGCTAACAACGAGGAACGTAGTCTACGCGCTATCCAGGAAATGTTAGCCATACGAAAGATACGGGAGATACTATTATACTATGCTGTACTCTGTCCCAAAAAGGCAGAGAGTTATAAAAAAAGCCGAATTTATACTTTTCAACAGAAGCAATAAGATTGGCGGGTGAGACGCGAGGGGATAAACCAGGGACGACTCTACCACTTCGGCAATGCAAAACTGACTTGGGATTAACCAATCATATGCCTTCCTTTTGGCAGGCGTTTCAAATCTACTCTCTGCCATTTTTAAACTGACTATAGTGGTTGCTAAAAACTTTGTTCAGATAAGTGGATGAACTGAGTTACCTATAATTGCAAATTGAACTATTTTTAATTAGTTATGCGAACACTTATATTTTGGGCGATGTTGTACGTTACATTTTTCTTTAACTGTTATAAAATTCGTCTGGATGTTTTTGTTGTAATATAGTCCTGTTGATATTCTAAAGTTCGTTAAATGTAAACAACTATCGTTAAACAGATGCTCCGATGTTAAGATGATAAATACGTAGCTGTTTGTAATAGAGCTTTCTCAAGAATCTTATTTACAAAATAGGGTATAATAAACATCTGGGTAAAAAATCTCACTTAGCAACAAGGTCATTTGGAAACAGTAATTTATATCACAAGAAACTGTAACAATATCTTTACGTTAAAAATAATGATTTATCATGTTTCAGTCGACTGTGAACTTTTGGTGGTAGCGCAACTCTTTGATTTATATCTTTAACAACTACGAGGATTGAAATTTTACAGGTTTTTACATATTTTTCGAAAGTAAACAATGATTTTAATTGATGAGCGATAGGTGATAGGAGATAGTCCTAAAATATAATATTAATAAAATCGGAAGATGGAAATTCCGAAGTGGTTTCTAGGTTTTGAACCCAATTTATGTATTTTGTAGAGAACCGTCTTACCCACAGAGCCACTCAATGTACACGTGGCCTAAAAGATCTCTGTTAAACTTCAACGGTGATTGCCTTCATTAATTTGAAGCAAAAATAGTTACCCAATCTTACCATAAATACTCAAAGTATACCGCAAAAGATGTTATTGAAATTGCACACGATGTTCAATTTTAATTTTCTTTTAGTACATAATTTATGGATGCATTTTAAACAATAAACACCAGTAAGTTTTTAAAATGACCACCTCTGGTCGTTCCACAGTTCTAAAATCTCTGCGGTCACTGGAAGAATTATGAAGGGTTTCTTGACAAGATTTTCATGAAAATACTTTTAATATCGAGGTTTTCAACCGCCAGAAAGACAGGGTGTATGCTACAAGTTCATGTGAAGCTCGTGAGAAAGCGCCGACGATCCAGAGGGGTCATTACCCTGCTTCAGTTATGGTTTGATGGAACGAGAGCTATGATGGTAGCACTAAGCTTAATTTTTACAAGAAAATGGTAAAAGCGTCGGTTAGAGTTTACTAGGATATCTGTTGAAGTCGATAATTAAAGAACGGAACAACGCTTTTTTTTCTGGTCACCACTGGACCTTCTAGAAAGATTTAGCGCCAGTCCATAATGTGAAGACTACGCAACAGTGGCTTGAACGTAATGTACTGGCCTTTATTTATCCTGCTGATTGGCTGTTTAGCAATTCTGACTGCAGTCTCCTGTAATACAAACTGTGGTCTGTGCGTCAGGACATGACCTGCAAGAAGAAACACCCTAATATCGCTATACTGCACTTCATGATGAAGGAGGGAACTTTTTCAAATCAGTACATCGGTATTTCTAATGTTGATATTACTTTATCACTTAAAATTAATGAAGACACACCGTTAAGATTTTTTGTACATTCGTCCTGGGACATCTTATGTACTAAGTGAATAATTAACATCGACAAACCTCCAGAACGTGTAGAAGCAATTTCGAATAGAGAACCCATGATCGGAAAACCTTCTTGCTACTTTAGTCATCTTTAAAATTTCAAACATACAATATTTTGTTTATATGACAATCTATATTTATCAATATATACAATAATTTTGTAATAATTGTTCAAACTAAATTGTTCAAAACAATACTTTGTATCTGCTTCTTCATATTCCACCTGCGCGTCGATGGTTGGTTAGCAGAAATGAAATTTAAATTTTCGGCATCATGCTGCTCACTTTATATATTTTTTGCCTTTTTCTTTTTTTTTTCCTATTAACTATCCTTTTTTTTCCTACATGCCGATCAAAATTAGCTGTTTAAGCATGACAAACTCAATACATCTGCAATTACCGTTGTATACTAGCGTCGGCGAATCAACGCAGTTACGTCACACGACGTAACAAACGACTGTATTGTCTGGAACAATGCAATCGTTTGTTACGTCGTGTGACGTAACTGTATTGATTCGCCGACGATAGTATACCACAATTTATATTGCATTGACTAAAGTTTTCAACATTTTCCATGTGATGAGGCTCTAAACAATGTTAAAATTTATTTTGTATTTTTTAAATCATTTAGGAACTATTTATGTGAATTTTATTTTTGATTTTATGTTCATAATGCAAATATTGTGAGGTTTTGCTCGCTGATAATTGTGCAGTAGACCAAACAGCGGAATATACATATAGTGTATAGATTTTTATAGTTATGTTAAGAAACGAAAAACGTTTGTGAAAAGTAGGCAGCACTGAGCTATAAGATTATTTTAATGTACAGTATTTACTTACGCCAGTTCAGCATGGCGTCAAACTAGTAATTCAAATTTACGAATCTTACTTGTTGTTCAAAATACATATAGGATATTTCTCGGCGTAATTGGAAAATACCCCAAATATGAGCAAATTAGTGTCATGCATAAATCTGTCAAAATGTTAACAATATCACAATATATATATAAAAAAAAAAAATACTTTGTCAGGATTAATCATGATAATCAATGTCGAAAATAGGATCAAATATTGTAAAAAATAACAAGCATAAAAGGGTAACTCATAAATATTAAAATAAATATAATGTAGCTATAAATCATATAAATTAATAGTCTAGAGGTCTTTTTGAAAATTTTTCCTGTAAAAAAAAAATGACTTGTTTGTATCATAATCAAAAATACAAAATAACACTACCAAAAGTAGGTACAACTGTAAATAAAATATCTACAGGTAAGGCTTGATTTCTTAATTTTTGTGAAAATGTTAGTATATTTTGTTAATTTTTATTATTTGAACAATGCATACAATAGCACTGGTATAAACAAACACATGACGATATAGGGATTTATTTGTTACGCCTAGAGATGGCGACGATTAATCGAATGATTCAAATAATCGATTATTTTGTTTCAGTTAATCGATTAACCATATGATATTTTTGGTTTCGATTAATTAATAATTAATCGATTAATCTATTATTAATCGATAACCTTATTTTATTTTCAAGAAATTACTTAGTTGTATTGTTATTACTCTTTTTTACAATTAAGTCCCTAGATTACTAGGCCTTCAGAACACTCGTTCTCGCCCATCTGGAGAATTAAACTCAACCGCTACTCATTTCTGCACATTATACTGTTATAGTTTGCGTCCAGTCAGCTCAAATGCTTACTAGCGAAACGCAATCTTCAATCTTGATAAATTGCGAGAAAAGCCTGGAAAGTTACAGGTCTTCTGAATACAAGCCCTTGTTTCCTCAATCGTCTTTGGCCAGTTTGTCGTTTCGAGCGCTTGTGGCTCGTGGATTATTTGAGCTAGTTTTTTTTTTTTTATTTTTGTAGAGACCAGGTCGCTGATGACGCTTTATATCGTAATTAACCTTTTCGCGCCGAAGACCGTATATTCCCGTGAAAAAAATTTTGACAAATAGTCGAAGACCGTATTTATTTTATTAAGACCGATTTCATTATATTTAAGCGACGAATGCCGGACGCTTCCGTTTTATGTGTTAGATATGTTTATTTGTGTTTATAGGCAAGTTTAAAAAAGAAAAATTATCTTCATAAGGGTCATTGTTTATATGTGGACAATTGGTATAGTAGTCCGTTATTATTTAAATATTGCCATGAAAATAAAGTTAATGCATGTGGCACTGTTAAAAAAAAAAAAAAAAAAAAACAGAAAGCACATGTCTGATTTTTCACAAAAATTGCGACAAGGTGATGTAATTTTTAACTCTTCTGGACCAATCCTTGCAATTAAATGGTGCGATAAAAGAGAAGTCCATATTTTAACAACTATGCATGAAATGTCAATGGCTGTTACGGAAAAATTTAATAAAACAACAAAAGAACATATTCAGAAACCTACTGCAGTGCTCGAGTATAATCAAAATATGGGTGCTGTGGATAAATCTGGTGTGATGCTAAGTGTAGATATTTGCATCTACAATTCTTACATTTGACATAATATGAAGAAAAAGAAGCACACCACATTAGCAGATTTTCAACTTTTATTAATCGAGGAAATATTTGAAAAACATAACAATCTTAATAAATCTTTAACAGTAGGCAGATCTCATGTCAAGAAAATTCCTACAGAAGAAGGACATGAGCAAAAAGTAAGAAGATGCGTTGTCTGCAGCAAGCATAGTGTTAGAAAAGAAACATCATATTACTGTAAGGATTGTAATTCCCCCCTTTGTCTTCTCCCTTGTTTCGAAAATTATCATTCTAAGTAATTATTAAAATAATGTTAATTTTAGTTCTTCATTCACATTATTTTTATGTATATCAACTTATTTGTTTTATATTTTTTGTTTTCTAATTATTAAAACAATGTTAATTTTAGTTATTCATTCACATTATATATACATATATGAACTCATTTGTTTTATATATTTCTTATAATAAAGAAGTTTTTTTCAAAAAAGTATTTTTTTACAAGAATATAATTACGACATTTAAATTTATACTTTTAATTTGGTACAAGTGTTTATATTTTTGGCAAGTAGAAACGCCGATTACCGTACTTTTCCGGTAAATGTATGCTATAACGATGAAGACCGTACGATTCCGAAAACCTCGAAAACTGTCCGTCTTATAGGCATATTTAATAGGAAAATAGCACGTCGCGAAGAGGTTAATAGAATTTTTAGCTACATCCAAAAAACCAGAGATATTCCAATACTGCGACCATCTTTATATAATGGCGTAGCTCCTACAACGTCTTCAGGCCACATTTAAATTTTATTGCACAAAAACATTGTAGGAGTTTAGAAATTTATAAGATGGGTAACTAATGGCAAAATTTACCTACTTAATATGCGATATTATATAGTTTTCGTTCAAACGGGCATTATTTATGGTTAGGGCCTGTTTAGTTAACAACAACAAATATTTGTTTATGTAGACATTGTATTACCTCCCATTACTTATAGTTTCCTAATAAAATGGTTAAATAATTTTTTATTAGCCTTTAAAATAGTAGACAGTCCCATATTTTTTTTTCGGCAAGTGTTGGTTTTTTTAAAATTATATCATAATCGATTATTTTCTACCAATTTAATTGAAAATCAGTTATAACATTTCGGTTAATCAAATGATCAATTAATTGATTGATTAATTTTTAATGCCATCTCTAGTTACGCCTACAAAATCTTAAACATGCAACATTAAGTGGCATAATTTTATATAAAATACGATTTAACAGTAGGAATAATTCAGTAGGTCACATTTATATCTGGTACTCTGAAATTATCGTAAATCTTCCTTAAAGGAAACACGTGCATGTCGTCTGCTATCGTAGCTTAGATGTGACAAGCACTGTTCTGGTTCAGGATCATTGAATAAGATGTTCTCCTGATTCTCTACTGCCGGCATAACATTCACTTTGTACGTGCTGCCTGCCGTTAAAACCTTTATCGTTTCGCCTTGAAATGTTACCTTCCAAGTAAGGACCTACATTTGACTTTTATCAAGGGTTAAATTGGACGATGAAAAATTTAAAGCGTTGCTGTTAATGTAACTTGAAGTGTTTAATAGTAGGACATTCTTTTTTACTGTTATACTTTAATATTTTTAAAATTTAAATTAAGTCCCTCTTAAGACGACGCAGAAATTTTAAATAGTTTATAATTCCTGCGAATGTTCAATCATCCTTCGTTGAAGTTATTTGTTTTTGTTATGTTAGGTGTATTCACAGCTTAACTACTACTAATCGCGTATCTTGCTCAGTTAAGCATTAAGTTTTAATTGATAATTAATATCTAACAATATTAGCAAAATCTTACGTCAAAGAGATGTCTCATTTTAATTGAGGTTACAAGGACTTGTATCCAGATCCGTAACTTGCCTGGCTTAGCTCGCAAATCATCGAGTTTAAAAACTGCGGTTTACTTGCAAGCATTTGGACTGCCTGGACTCAGGCTAGAGCAGCATCTTGTGCAGAAATGTGTCGCGGTTGATTATAAATTCTTCAGATGTCTGCAGGATACGCGTTGTTGTCCATAGTTAACCGTTGAATACTTGTTTATCAGCCTTTAAAGTATAATCGTAAGACCCCTTTTTTTGCGTGTATATGTATTTTTGGGAAAGGATACAGAAAAAAAAATTGTCGCTTACAAAATTACTAAACAGCTTACAGTAAGCGTAAATTCATTGGACTAGTTCAGCGAACCGTTGAAGCCTACATACTCAACAATTTCATGGGACCATAAATTTGAGTTTTCTCTTCAAGTTGTACGAGATCTTTGAAAACTAAACATCGAGTTGCTGAAATTGAACTGATAAATATTATAAAAAAATTCGAATACATTAGACAAATTTTCAAGGAAATGAAATACTGGATTCTGCAACTTATAACCAAGAAAAAATTTAGATCAGTGGGGAAAACATCGTGGTTACAGAGTCTTATGCTATAGTTTTATCTAAACCCTGTTGAACTGTTTAGCAGCGCGAAGTCAAAAATTAAAATAGCCGTACAGCTAACCAACTTTCGTCGTGGATATTACATGATATATGTAAATCAAACAAATTTTAGGCATTTTATTTGGTCATTACGCAAAATATTCTTTAACTAAATATCTTGATTCTGCTTGAAGATATATCCAGTGTTGTGTAGCTCGATTGGAGAAAGATCGGGTGATGGTCCGGCAACTCCATAATTTTAATAATCACTTTGCTTTTAATTATTGGTATAATTAAGATTAGTGCTTCGGATATTAGTAGGGTGAGATCAGTTTCTTCTGTGAGTTTTAGTATACGCTCCGTTAGATTTTTGTCGTTGAAGAGTGCTTCCTTTATTGTTGGTGGTATTTTATTATTATTATTTATTTATTTTTTGTCGTTCTCGGGAGTACTTTGGGTATGCGGTCAGGAAATGCCAACTGTATGTTGGATGTTACATAAGTTGCATTTGGTGGGGTCGGATTTATCCAGTATATATTTATGAGTTGTCACAATATGGCCAATACGTAAATCTAGTAACTGGCATTTGTCACTTCTTTTTATTGAATGTGTGCAATATTTTGTGTCCTCTTTTATTTCTCGTAATATGTTGTTAGTTATTTCTTTCCAGGCTTTGACTCTTTCTTCTAACACCATCGTACAATAATATTTAAGCCAGGCGGTATTGCATGTTCTTGAAGAATTTACTAATAATTCTCAGTGGTTAGTTCAGTGATTACCAATCTTTTTAACTTGCGGGATCAATTTTTGGAATCATTTTCTATGGCGGAGCCCCTTAGGCCTACCCTTTGTTTTACAAATTAATGGTGTTTAAAAGTAATGTTACGGGGGAGGGGGGAGATTTTTTTCACTATAAATTCACTTTTTACTTTCACAGCTCACTTATTGGTAGATAGACAGATTTTTATAAAATGAAGTAAATAATCAAAATTCACGCATATTATTCAAACAACAATACATCTCGCTGATCTCATTCCAGCTAAGAGTCATAAACCGGCTAGAGTCAGAAATCACTCGGACATACATTCAACTTGGCATATTTTCGTTCAGAATGTTACTTCCAGTTTTCTTATTTTGATCTATTTTTATTTCTTTATTCTTTTGACTTTATTCAATTTTTATTTAATTTATTTTCTGAAACAGCTGCGCAGTCGCTGAGATTTGTACGCGGAGCACTTAGGGCTCCGCAAAGCACAGGTTGGGAACCCATGGGTTTAGTTAGTGGTTTATATTGACGTTACACATATCTCTAATTGTTTAGTTAGTTGTTTATGTTGATAATATATTGTAGTATGCAAAGTTTATTTTCACTAAAGCAACCCTAAACTATACCCCTTAGCTTATACCTCCGTGTTAAACAGTTGGAACGGTATAAACTCCAACGCCCTTTCTTCTTTTGTGCGGCGCAAAAACAGTCCCCTATTGAAGCCAAATATTTGAAACTTCGGCTCGATCTAAAGATCTTTGTTCCTCTGTTCTATATTCCAGATTTTTTGTCTGTTTTAAGTGGTCGAAATACATAAAACATTGGTCCTACCTTTTCGTTAAACAAAAATCGCTTCTTAATATGTTCAAAGAAACCGCTTTTAATAAAAATGTTTTATCTATTTCGACCACTTAACCCATTAGCGCCCAGAGATATTTTTTTTGAATTATGCACTCAAAAACAAATTTTGTGGTAATATTAATACTATAACACGAAAAAATTATTGAAAAAAATTTACTGTGTTACTGTGTAAAAAATTCCAGGTTGATTAGAAATGCCTGTCCTATGTATATGACAATGGACACATATGATATATTTGTGACGTATGATGATGTATTTATGAATAATTTTACTTGAACGTATATAATGCATATTTACTCTTAGTTTAAAAGTAAAACCATTGTCATTTCTAAAGATTGGGGTGGATATGTTCACTCCACCCCCCTTTATTATAACATTTATTCAGAATATTACAAAAAAAGTAATACAAAATTCATAATAAACAGAAAATAATAGAAAGAAAACGTCAAAATTTAATTTTAACCTTTTAAAATATGGAAATTATTTCATGTGATATGGCAAGAAACAAGCTGAACACAAAGTTACGTCACATTTCACACAAAAACTAGTAGGTTTGCTTTTACGCCCTTGTCGTTGGCATCTTCTTTGCTTGTCGCGATGCTGAATGAGATGATCTCTGCCATCGTACCGAACAGTCTCTTGTGGTGTTTGTGCTGAAGATTTGCGTTTCGTACCTGAACCTAATAGTTTGAGATACGGTACTGTAACAGCTTTTCTAAATTCTAAACAATTCAAAGCCTCACGACCAAGTATGTTTCGATAAAAAATCCATGCATTTGTCAACGCCATGTCTAGAATGCGAGTAAACACGGCCAGTACCACTTTTTCCCTCGTATTTTAACTCCGTATTTACTTATTAGCCAGTCATGGTGATCAACACCCCCCATATTTTTATTACAAGATTGTATTAGTTTGGATTGTATTGATTGAGAAAATCTCTTCCTTTTTGCACTTTGTGGTTGTGAAGTGCTGGGTTGAGCAATGTCAAATTCAACTTCCACTGTCCCTGGAATATCTACAACTTCCACAAAACCAAGTTCATCATCATCGCCTTCATCTTCGTCGGTCAGATAATTTGGTTCTGGTGGTACCACAATCACATCTACAGTCTTACGATTATCGTCATGTTCAAGCCAAAAATCATCATCATTTATAATTTCTTCCATTTCTAGAAGTGAGCGCTTCTTGTGACACCATTTTCGAAAATAAATTAAACTAAATATATACAGAAATAACTGCAAAAGTTAAAAATTTTACATACCTTATATTATTTCCCTTGAATAAAAAACCAACACACTCACTAAAAATATAATATTTATCTTCCAAAATACTGCACCAGTTAACTCTTTGCAAGACAATTCTGAAATGATCTAAGTTTTTAATAGATTCGCATAGACTTGCATATAAACAGGCATGCAGGTATGTCCTGTTAGCGAACAGAGAGATAACACATCTGTCCAGTGTCCTATACATATGACAGCATTTTTGTTGGTTTATATTTTGACGAAAGGAAAAAAATAAATAAATTTAGATACGGATACTGAGAACTACATACTTTGGTAACAAGAATTGAGCTACATAATATTTTTTAAACATTTGTTTATTTTGAATTATAAATATTTGTCAAACAATAACAGGGACAGTAAATATTCACTTTTTATTTATATATATTTTGTATCTGATATTTTAATTACATTGACTAAAACCATGTTAGTATGTTAATAAGTGCTTGAACATTCATACTGATAGGAAAACTTAACCATAAATAATATTGTTTTCTTGTAGGGATTTTTTTATCATGCTGTCCTATGTATAGGACACTGGGCGCTAATGGGTTAAAACAGACAAATATGTAACTTTTAAACCTGCATACCGTTAGCTGTAGTCCACACATTGTACTTCATGGCGCTTCAAAATCTTTTTTATTAAATGGGATTTTTTATAAAACAGTTTGTCGTTTTAAAGTTTTTTATCATCCGACGTAAGTATTATGATCCTAATGAATTTTGCTGGCTAATCTTCCTGAATATTGAAACAGTGAAATCAGATTTGGGAATTAAAGCAAATTTCAGTGTCTGCGTCATCTAATTTTCCCAATTCCTTCCTCCCTACTCTCTTTCTTATTCTTATCATCGTATTTATAATTTGTTTCCTGGTATTTCAATTCATCTAAAAATATGCTTCAACCTCAATTTTAAATCGAGGAAAAGAATCGCATAATTTGGTAACAAATAACTCGTAATGAATTTTCTTTCTTCCGAATATTTGAAAGATTTTTTTTCATTATTTCACGGCATGAGTTATTGGTATTCAATTTTTGATTAATTTTATTTTATCTGTGCTCTCTAATGAGATCAACGTTATTCAAATTTTAGAGAGCTATTGCAAAAGGGTCCCCAAAATGTTAACTTTAACTATTCTGCTTCACACTGATGTGCTATTAATTAGTTAATTTTTTTAAAGCTTCTTAGGCGCATCCCTCTTGCGTTAAAATAAAAAGTTTCTAAAAACTATTTTTTGGCTACGAAACTAAGGCCATTGCTTTGAATAAAAAAAAAGAAAACCTACATTTCATTTCTTAATCTACACTTTAAGACTTTTCATTTGATATGACCATAAATTTTAAAAAAAAGTTGACCGTTTTCAGCTAACCCGATCAGATATTCCGAAAATTCTTACTTCTTATCTCATTAATTTTTTTTAAATATATTTCAACCAATCCCCCTGGGAAATAAAGTCGGAAGTGGAAGGTTTTTGACATTTTTCTTGTAATACCTGTATGTTTTTATTTTAAATGTAAAATCTTGTTCGTTAATTCATGTATCAAGAGTTTTCATTTGATACAGCAACAAAATTTAAAAAAAAGGTGTCCTGTTAACTACATATATATGGTTTACTTAAAGAGATTCTTTTATTTTATTGACACTTTACGTACATTTCGGCTACGAAGTAGTTGTTATCTTCAGTAGTTGAATAAAACGGTAAATTTGTGAAGTAAAGAATCTTTTTAAGTTTACCTTATCCTAAACTTCACGTTAACTTAACAATTAATATTTAATATATATATATATATATATATATATATATATATATATATATATATATATATATATATATATATATATATATATATTCACACGTATATTTTTACTGTTGTTTCATTGTCTGACAATTTTTCCTATATGTTTATTGAAGATATGTATCTGAATGCCAAATTCCACCTTTCTTGGTCCAATCCACAAAACAATTAATAGAAAAAAAAATAAACATCTTAAAGTTAAAATTGGCAGCACACGTGTTGCTCCTAGTGGCGGCCTGGCTAATTATTATTTGAAGACAACGCGGGAATTTTAAATAAAATAATATTATTGGTAAACTTTTAAATCGGAACATTTTAAATCCGGAAATATTTTATTTAAGTACATAGTGTATGTAGATCTACTATGTTATACAATGAACAATGGAATTTTTAATTTTTAAAATTAATTATGTTTCAGGTCTTTAACAAAAAACTTTAAAATGTTTATTTTAATTTTACTTCTGCATTTTCAATTACTTTTTTTAATTATAATGCTGCTACATTAGGAAATAAAAACATATTATAATAAAATAAAAATACCAAACTTTCTTTCACAAGATGCATACCGTATAAAAAAAAGTCGAAAAAGGACTTTTTCGACTTGCAACATAGAGCTTTCCCATGTTAAATTTTCCATTGCATATTCTATCTCTACTATGAGTTTTAGACAAAAACTTTATCAATAAAAAATGTTCAGTATTCATTTTTTTTTATTCTAACACATTGATTCTAAATTTGAATTAAAAAATCTCAATTTGTTTGAAAAAATTGATGTGAAGTGTGAATTTTCACACATTTCAGGGTTTTGCAGGTATTTAGAAAGTGAATGATGATTATTTTGGATGCGAAAACAAATTTTATATTAAAATATTTTTTTTGTTAATTTTAATTCGAACGTTTAATACCATTATTTAGGTTTCTAAATATGTGCAGTATTTTTTTTTATATATCAAGGTTCATTAAGAATTTTAAAAATTGCACCTATGGCTTCCATTGGTTGTTATAAGTTCCGCCCCTCTGATTTCGTGTACATTGAAACAGAATTAAATTATAATTTAAACAATTTCCACTGGCTATTAAAATTACGCTTTTAAAAATTAAATGCAACATTTGCCAAAATATAACTAGAATTTTGAAAAAATAATTTAAACAATATAAAAATTAAAAAAAAAAACAAAAAATAATTTAGTCTCTTCTCACAGGGTTCGATCCCTTTCGGATCGGGTTACTTGGATGAAAAATCAGCGTGAAATACCACTAGACCAGCACACACGTTCTAGTGTGGCGTGTTACAAAGCTATAACTTGTGTACATTATTAGCAAAAAATCACAAAAAATGCGTTTTTTTCCAAAAACCTAATCTGATCATAAATTCCTGTTGAACTATTCCGGTTCACACCAATGTACATTACTTAGAATTTTTTCAGATTTTTAGTTTAAACCATCTGGGCTACAGGGTGTGGGACAAAAAATTTTTTGCACAATTTTGGCAAAAATCGTTTCAAAATAATTTATTTTGCAAAAATAAAAATTTGATCGTTAATCCACGTACCAAGGGCTTTCATTTGATACCCTACTCATAATTATAAAAAAATATATTTTTTTTTGATGAGCACATATTTGTTTATATTTTTAGGGGGATATGTTTTTGAGATGTTTTAGTATTTTTCCTATGTGCGGGTCAAAGAGTTGTATAAGCATGCCAAATTTCAACTCTCTAGGTTTAGCCGTTTGGCTACAATTTTTACCGAACAGACAGACAGACAGACAGACAGACAGACAGACAGACAGACAGACAGACAGACAGACAGACAGACGACAAAATGACGGTATAAGGGTTTTTTGGTCATACCTACAAAACCCTAAAAAAGGCACACAATATTTTTTGTATTTATATCTGAAAATAACAATTGCCATGCACAAATGAAAATCAATTTCAAAATGTAAATGTAAACGGAAACTTCTACAGTAGATTAGGTGTTTGTTTAGCTTATAATTGAAATTTATTTGCAAAATTTAATTTAGATGTAATATTATGTTATTTTGTAAATTTATGTTTAACCTGAAAATAAACTTTGTTTGACGTTTGATTTTCATTTATGCATGGCAACTGTTAGTTTCAGATATAAATATAAAAAATATGTTGTGTCTTTTTTTAAACAAATTGGGATTTTTTATTCAAAACTAGGCACAATGTTTTGGTACTAAAATACTGAATAATTTTTATGAATAAAGTTTTTGTCTAAAACTAATAGTAGAGATAGAATATGCAATGGAAAATTTAACATGGGAAAGTCTACGTTACAAGTTGAAAAAGGACATACGATATATTAAAATATCTATTACATCAATATAAATATTATCCTATTTGAAATCATAATAACAGTTTTACTCAGACTTATGTATAAATAACGAGAAGAAAAAAATCAGTATGGGAATTTACATGTACGATATATCTTAATCTTCTTAGATCTGACATTTTCAAATAATGTTTTTTTTACACATTAGCCATAAGCATCTTTACTCCTACAACATTCACCTTTCTTAGTTATCTGTATTGGCTGATTTTGTTTTATATTACATTTTTATTATTACTGACGATGCAGTACAAATATTTTGTAAAAATGTCACCCATAGATAACAGTTCATAGATAACCATAGATGTCAACTAAAATGACATTTTTGAAGTATTTTTGGTAGTTCCTGCCATCTTTTGGCAGCCTAGCAAATTAATCTGAGCTTCCCGGCTTATAATGGAATTTTCGTTCTCTTGGTTCAGCCATTAGGCCACAATTTCTACCCTATGGATAAATAGGTACGTGTATATGGTATAAGGGTTTCTTAGTTATACTTACAAAACCCGTTTACTCAGTACTGAGTATGGTGATTTTCTCGCATACACCTGTTTAGTAGGTGTTGCGTGTATCACACTTTTTTATTTGCTTGTGGGGAAATTTTCATGGACATATACATTTAAAAATGTTTTCCGGCACCTGAAGTTAAACGCCGTAACTTAAACACAAATAGTCACCCTAACCAACTAGGCAACAGTCATAAGTTATACTTTCGAAACCCTAAAAACCAGATAAAGTGTCCAGTTTATTAAACAGATATTCTTTTTAAGTAAGGTATAATTTTGAGGTTGAAAATTCATTAATTTTATATTCCTGAAAAATTCGTATTAAAGAAAATTTAGTATGCTTTTTAAGTAAAAATGTCAAATAATTCAGAAAACCACTAATTGCGGCGAGGAATTTAAAATGAATACCGCAATTAAAATTTTCTTTTTTAGAAACATACATAATTAAACAGAATTTCTTCCAAGCGTTGATGAGAGTAAGTTAAAAGTGGAAAATTAAATTACCTCCGTGTTTCTTATATAAAAACAAGTGTAACCTTTAATGTTTTACCTGGGGCTAAAATGTGCCATAGGTTATGCTGCTACCGTCTTCATTCAGAATACCTAACTGAATTATCTAAAGCAATTTCGCTTTGTTTGAACACCGGCTGAGTACTAATTGATAAACTAAACCGACTTCTCGTTACGGAGACTTGCTTCACTCTCGGCAAATGTAAATATTACACAGTATATACCTGGCTCCCCGTGCTGATCGAATATCCATAAGCCTCTTGAATTGTTTGAACCAAAGGATTTCTCGTGGCAATATATCTGATAGTTTCCAAGTAGTCAACCACAACGTTATTATTGGGCCGTATTATCTCTCAAAGGAGATGTAATTGTTATGGGCAGTGACGGGGTGTCGGATAATTTATTTATTTATTTATTTATTTATCCAACAGCCCAAAGGCCAAAAAAATTTTATACATAAAAGAAATAAAACAAAAACACATTTGTACAAAGATATCACATGAAACAAACAATTTAAAAAGAATAAAAAATAAGTATAATACAAGAGTTCAGGTCTGAACAATTGTGAACTCATAATACAACTGGTGTCCTAAAATTGGCTAATTTTTGGCAACGTTATAGTTATGATGTATATAGACTTGCATCTGTAGATTATAATATTTATGGATATAATGAGCAGTAATGTGGTCCAATATTCCTCTGAGTTGTGTTGGTAGTTGATTTTTATTCCGTGCTAGACAGTATTTTTGATACTGTCAAAAACTGTGGATTAGGATATGCTCTAACTTCATTGCATTCTTCGCAGGTGATTGACCAGTTCTTTTAAATATGAAGTCGTGTGTTATCCTGATGTCAATCTTCAGACTTGTTAAAGCTATTTGGTCTCGTCCTCTTGCAGTTATTGACTGCATATTTATTATCGTTTTCCATCGCCGTATCAATGGCTAATTTTACCTGGGATCTGAGGTCGCTTGCCTGGATTAGTAATTTGGTTATTGCGACGTTAGTATCCTTTTTGACAGTGTTATCAGGTTGTTCATTTCCAGTGATACCAGTATTTGAGGGAATCCATATGAAAATAATATCCAGGTTTCTTTGGGTAAGGCGGAACAATATTTTTGGCCTTGTCCGAATCCCATTATATCTATAAATGTTACAGCTATATAAAAAACTTAAAATTCAGACAGTAAGTTCTCAGATTTTAGACCTGTTATCACCAACATCAGCATTCATATTCGGGTAAGATTCTTCCTAATGTAGGCCATTAAATAGTCCAATCGCAGTTTTCTCTCAGTGTAAACAAGAAGTTTCAGGCGAAGTTTTTTATTATCCGACGTAAGTAATATGGTCCTAATGGATTTTGAAGGCTACTCTTCTTGAATATTGAAATAGTACTGAATCTTTGCGTTTTTCTAATCGACATTTAATGTGGTTATTCTCGGCAAGTTTCAACGCTTTTATATATGGTTCGTTTCCATAAAAATCTGTCATGAGATTTTGAGTTTTGGATACCATTTTTGTACGTTTATTTGCTTTAATAGTGTATTTGTAACGCTTCCGTTGATAATCTAACTCACGAACGTCGACTCTTGGGAGTGTTTTGGCGAAAGTCGGTAGAGTACAGAATTGGTTTGATAGTATCGTGTCGGGAATATTGACAATATGGACACTGGAGCTTCCAGCATGATTCTGTGCTACCCCATAATTGTGAAGGCTGCGCAGCAGTGGCTGGAAAGCAATGTACCGAACTTTATTTATCTTTCTGATTGGCTGCCTAGCAGCTCTGACCTCAATTTATTGGTCTACAAATTGTGGTCCGTGCTTCAGAACATGACTTGCAAGAAGGGACAACCTAAATCGCATCACTTCAGGTGATGCGATCCTGATGAAGACAGTGGAGGGTTTTTCTTTAGAATCCCTTCGTGATTCTATAGATGTTTGGCCGCAGTGACTTGTAATCAGCCTGTAACTATGTAACAGCCATAAGTGGTCATTCTGCAAACTGATTGGTGTTCTTGTTTAAGATGCATCTATTTATAATGTACTAAAATAAAATAAAAGTATCTTGTGGAATTTTAGTAAAAACATTCTAAATACTATTTATTACTACGTTTAAGGGAAGTATTTGTGAAGCTAAAAATTAGTTCAACTGACAGACTTAAGGATAGCGATACATAATTTTTTTAAATATGATATTGTTATTGATTTTGTACAATACAACTTTGTAGTTTCCTCATAATTTTGTGCACATAAACTTCATTTCCTGAAAGTTTTTTATCTAAAGGTTGTCCTCCAAGACACCATATGCATGTACCGTCACTGATTTCGATAGAACAGAAGGGTGTATTCGAACAATAGAACTCCCTGGACAAGTTTCTGGGGATCAGGATAATAGGCCTTAGAGTAAACTTTGGAAAGGTTCTAACCTACCGCACGAATCTTGTGAATAACTGTGGTTTTCATATCGGACATTCAATATTTGACAAGGTTTTAATTGCGTCAATATTTGATTTTCAATAGGGATGAATACTGGAATATTAAATTAGGTTTAATATTAAATTGGCAGATGCTTTTCGATAATATTTCCCTGATCAGAAAAGTTGGGGAACCGTTATTTTTAGAATTTTATCTCTGGGGAGAAATTAATTAGTTTGAGGATTTTTTTTTTTGCATCATTCAATATTATAAAATTGAAATATTATTTTAACGAATTGGCATCTTTCATATAGATTTTTTACTGTATTCAAGTTGTTTAAAGCAACTCCTTTCAGAACAAGAGTCGAGTCCAGTTTCAATATAAATTGTTTGAAATATCTAATATAAGCTACGATAGCTGATCAAAAGAATAAAATTAATGTATGCTGTGTTTATTTGCCTGACTATATTGACTTAAACCGACTGAATTCATTTGTTGACAACTTAATGTGTCTATTAAATGAAAATTCTGATGATATTTTTTTAATTGTTGGTGATTTCAACTTACCGCTTATTCAATGGTCAGCCAAATATAATGCCAATTATTTAACTCCATCAAAAGCTGTTGATGGAAAATCTTCACTTTTGTTAGATTGTTTCACATTAGTGAATCTAATGCAATTTAATTGTGTTGTTAACATTAATAACAAAATATTAGATCTTATATTGTGCAACAGACAAAATGTTACAGTCGAATCATGTGAAAACCCATTTGTTTTAGAAGAGAAACACCACAAATCTATAGAATTCACTTACACTTTTGACAAAACTTTATATTTTCCTAAAAATGTTTATCTTAAACGTGATTTCTCTGGAGTTGACTTTGGAATTTTGAACGAAAAAGTTATATTACACAACTGGGAAAGAATTTTAGATCATAGTTGTATTAATTTGGCGTTAAATAAATTTTATAATATTATTTATAACATCTTGGATGAAAATGTTCCCTGTAAATTCAAAAATAAACATAAATTTCCTTTTTGGTACAAAAAAGCAACCTATAAAATGTGTTTTTAAAAACATAAATTTCACAAGAAGTGGAAAAATTATGGTCAAATATCTGATTACAATTCCTTTTCAACATTACGTCGAAGGATAAAATTTGCAGTACAGAATGATTACAGGGATTGGATTAGTTCTACCGAAAGTAATATTAAGTCAAATTCTAAACAATTCTGGAATTACATCTCTGCAAAGAAGTCTAAATCAAACATTCCTAAATGCATGGTCTTTGATGACGTAAAAGCATACGATTCTGAAAATATTAGTAATTTATTCAACAAATTTTTTCAATCGAATTTCGAACCAAATAAGCATTTTTCTTGCCCTGTCAATGTTACGAGCTCTCCTTGTACTATAAATATGAATCATATACATAGACATGATATCCTTCATCACTTAAAATCTATAGATGTCACAAAATCTCCTGGTCCAGATGGTATTCCAGCGATTTTCATCAATAAATGTGCCGAATCATTATGTGATCCCTTACTCATCATCTTTAATAAATCACTAAAGGAAGGGATTTTTCCAGATTGTTGGAAAGAAGCTCTTATCACGCCTATACATAAAAATGGTCCAGTTGGCGACATAAGCAACTACAAGCCAATATCTAAATTAAATTTTTTTGCAAAAACTTTTGAAGCAATTATAACCAATTTCATATCTAATTCAATCAGATCATTCATTATTCCTGAACAGCATGGCTTCATGAAAAAAAAATCATGTATTTCTAACTTACTTCCGTATACAGAACTCATTCATTCTAAGCTCGACTCTGCTGGCCAGGTTGATGTGATTTACACGGATTTGAAAAAGGCATTTGATAAGGTTAATCATAATTTGCTAATTCAAAAACTCAAATTGATTGGTATTCACGGAAACTTGTTACGGTGGATCGAATCCTACATAACAAATAGGTCTCAAGCTGTTGCCTTAAACAATTATACATCTAATTTTGTTAAAATTACCTCAGGTGTCCCTCAGGGTTCGCACTTAGGGCCCGTATTGTTTATAATATTTATAAACAATATCTCTAGGTGCTTTAATAAATCTAAATTTCTTCTTTTTGCAGATGATCTAAACATTTTTAAAAACATTACATGTATTCAAGACTCCTTGGATCTGAATTACGATTTACAAAATTTTTATTGTTATTGTGTTCAAAATGGCCTTTTTTAAAATTTAAATAAATGCACTTTCATATCTTTCACAAGGAAACATCACCCCATTAAATTTAATTATGACATTAATGGCACGTCCCTCTCCCAGTCTCACGTAGTAAAAGATTTAGGTGTCTATTACGATAGTAAACTTAAATTTGATACACACATTGACAAAATTACGAAAGCAGCTTTTAAAACTCTGGGATTTGTGATGAGATCCTGTAAAGAATTTACGCAACCTGAAAGTTTGTTATGTTTATACAAATCGCTTGTCTGTAGTCGTCTCGAATACGCAAGCATTATCTGGAATCCGCAGTATTTCATTTATATTAACCGTATAGAATCAGTTCAAAGAAGATTTATGAAATACTTAAATTTTAAATTCCATAAAAATAACATGCAAACCAATTATAGTTTAAATTTACACAGATTTGACCTAATGACTTTATCCAATCGTAGAATTAAAATTGATATGAATAACATTTTTAAAATAGTAAATAACATGATTGACTGCCCCTCTTTGTTGGAACTGTTGAACTTCAATATTCCACAAAGAAATACTCGCCAAAATATTACTTTTTATTCAAGGTTTAGATTATCCAATTCTGGTATGAATTCCCCCCTTAACAGGATTATGATTCTCTACAATCTTTTCTTTAACACTTCTGATTTATTTTTTATGACATTCGCGCAATTTAAGAAGGAAATTATTAGTAAACTTGAGGATGTTTCGCTGTAACATTTTTGATGTTAGATTCTCATAATTTATTGTATTCTTTTCTCTTTTCTTTTGTAGTTAATGTATGATTTATTTTGTTAATTTAGTGTGGTATTTATACACTTAAATATATACATATGTATTTTTTTTTATTTTGTAGAATGTATGTGGAGACTTGTAGGAGAATATTCTCCGTTTAGTCACCCGAATAAAATAAATAAATAAATAAATAAATAAATAGCAAAAAATGCGATGGACAGAAATGAAAAAAAAAAAAAAGAAAACTTATACTCAGGAATCTTTGCTACAATGAAAAAGTATTGTTTTCAGTGGACAATGATGTTGATATGCAACGCTTCTTTAAAATATTAAATGAATTTCAATTTATTTTAGGATTTCGTATGTATTTAATAATAAATACATAATTGTTATATAAATAACAATTTAGCTAATAATCGCATCAAACTTTTTAAAATGATTGTGTGTCCCATAATATAAGTGTTAAGAGCTTTTATTTAATTCTTCTCTCACCATATTGTCACGAATATGATCTCTTAAGGTACGGTGTCAAACATGTAGGTCGGGGCAATGACCTTGCTACTTTCAAGAGATCACTAGTGACTGCGAAGAAGGTCTGGAAGTAAAGAACGCGCGCTGCCTACGACCGGTGTCAGTCAGTTCATTTGAGTTATTGAATTAGTTTAATTGATAATTGAGACTGCTGAGGGAATACTTGGCCTAATCTGGACTACACGGTGATATACTGTAGAGAGTTAACCGCAGTGGTGGTTCGTTCTGTAGAAATCTGGAGGTTGAAACTTTTATAAGTACCAATTATTCTAGGTTATATATATTAACAGTTAGTAAATATTCATGGTTTCTAGATAAATATTTATTTTTCTACTAGAGTTTTTTTAAATGAAAATGTACTAATTTTTTCACTCGCCAACATTCTGCCTTATTCCTCTCCTCCAAATAACAAACAAGGGAAACAAAAAAGTATATTTTTTACATCACAAATCCACGTATGTTTATTATAAATGTCCGAATTAAATGTTCTATTAAAGGTACGTTTTTTTTTTGAGTCGGATTACTTTTTGTTTAAATTCGCATTAGATCTTTCAAGTCTAAAACGCTGTTAACGCACATGCACATATTTATATGGTAGCTAGTGTACTAAGTTTTCAATAACAGTGCAATATAATGGCTTTTATGGCAATAGTCTTTATCTATGTTGACGGTTCGCCAGTACGCAGGCGTTTCATGGAATAAGTGTGCTCGGTGCTGTGTTGCATTCTGCATGAATATTATGGTAAATAGAAGCGTTAATATTAGCGTCAGGTTAATATTTTTATTTTAACACCATGTCTAACGCCTTTACCCAAAAGTGCTATTCTGTAAGAGCATTTGTTAAGGTAAGCGTTAATTCAATATTTGTTAACGCGAGGTGCTAACTCACCTCGTAGAGAGACTATATTTACTGCACGTGCATGTGCTGCTACGTTGAATTTTAACAAGAATTTTACAATTTTTGACAAGAGTACGAATGCCAAGAGAATCTTAACCTAATATTTCGGTGTTGAATTAAATATTCAGTAGCGAAATTTATTTTAAAAATGGAACAGAAATGTTTGGTCCTGTGATACTCATTATAACTGGTTTCCACAGTGTATTAAATAGAAATATAACTTTATTCAACTTTTATTTAGTTAATTTATATACTACATTGTTTATAACAGTTTGTTTAATTTTGGAATAAAATGTGAATTATTTGTTCATTCTATTTTTAAAAAGGTGTTCAGTGATATTAATTATTAAATAATTAATTGATTTATTACGCTATTTCTACCTTGGAATAACATTGTTGTGATCTTCATTATCATTCTCATCAATTGTTTCTTCAAATAATACACCATTAAAATGTACTGCGATATTGTGAAACACGGCAGAGGCATAAGTGATTTTTGTAGCTTTCAGATGATTATAATTTTAAGTTCTGCGTCTCAACAAAAACCAAAAACTGCTCTTCAATACTCCATTTACTTCCTTTCTATACAATTACTTGCGCCTGGGTTACTTGTATCACAAAAATTACGAAGCGCCATTCTTAGTTCTACTGTAAAGAATTCAATTTAAAAAGTAATAGAAATTTTGAATTTTGTCTTATAATAATTAATATTCCTACCGTCTTGTGTTTTATTCATTTTTTTTAAGTAATATTAGATTTACTTAATTAGGATCAGCCATTTTTGCAAACTAAACACCAGCGTTAACTTTTAAAGCTACCGTTTTAGTAGGTGCTTATTGTAGAACGTTAACTGGCTATTTTAACGCCGCCGTGCTATAATTTTTACACTTATATGCTTAGCGAATAGCATTTACGTTAAAAATGGTGTTAAAAAAATTAACGTCAGTTTCTGGCGTTAAGATTTTAACATCATGCTTAGAGAATAGACCCGATACAAAGTCACAAGAATAATCGTTGTATATATATTTTTTTATCACCTTAGAGATTAATTTAATAAATTAAATAGATGAATTGTGATCAATCACACTGTGAAATCGCGTGGCAATTGGAGGTTGCTTATAATCCTTTATAAGCATCCTCCATTTGTCGCGATCTTGTGCAATTCGTAGGGCTATTTCCATCGGCTTATGCAGTATGTCTTCAGTTATATCTAGTCAAAGCTTTGGAAATTTCCCGCTTCTTATTTCCCGGCTATGGACAATTATATTCTAAGAGACTTCAGTCCTTCTGGTATTGTGACCCAAGAATCGAAGGGTTCGATCACACATAACTAAGGTCTCTTCGCCGGTTTAGTTTCGGATCGAGATATTTTTTTTTGTCCAATGTATTCTCTATAACTTCTAATTCTAGATTGGCAGAAACCACACAAACCTTACTTTTAAATTTTATTTCGTTTTAAATAAAGTTTGTTGAGATGGAACTAATTTTTGCCTTTTTTTTACTTCACTTTAAACACAAATCTTTGCCCCTCTTTTCCGTTTTCTTCTTCTTATATTTTTAACAATCTGGAGAATAAGCAATTCTGTCTTTTGTTTTAATCTAACTCCCTAGTTCCCTGCACGCCTCTATTATTTTCGACTCAACAAACTAAACATCTTCAATACCATCCTACTCTTTTTCTTTCTAATTTCAACCCTAACCTGTTGGATGCCCGACATCGTCAGTGATCTCTCTTATCGTCTTCTTTGATATCTCTTGTCGTTTTACTCCTAGTGAATTTACCTTGAATGTAATGTTTATCTGGGTTTAGATTCTGCTATGACTTGGTCCTTCTAATTTCGGAATCCACATTTTCGAAGCTCAGAGAAAGATGGGAGAACCTGACTGTTAACTAGATATCTTTTCATTTAAATAGGTATTAAATGAATTTTTAAAAGAATTGAGATATTTATGTCCAGATCTCACCCATTTGCGTAGCATTTTCTGCCGACATACATTCTACAGAAAAGCATCATGATTGCATTTACCGTACCACAAAATTGTTGCGTTCCTTATACATACATTGCGCGTCGCTGAAAACCTATCTTCTTTATATATAAAAATGGATATTTGTGGCTATGTCCGGAAATTCTAACCCACTTCCAGATACGCTACCGAGTTGAAATTTTGCATACAGGTAGCAAATGGCTTCATCATAACTAGAAAAATCGAAAATCTCAAAAAAGTCCCATCAGGACGAGAAATTAATAATTTTGTTTTTAATTACATTCGACCATTGGTATATCTATCACATATGCAGTGACCGGATAGGAATTTTCATTCAATAGTTGACTGTCTAACTGTATGAACATCGTGAGTGTTCGCTAAATATCGGAAGTGTTCGGCCCGAGAATAACCTTTATCAGCAGGTAAACATTGTAGAAAATAAAACCGGTGTTTGGTTACAGCTGATAATAAATTGTTATTGTTATTTAGCAAAACTTATGGTTCGTGTATGTAGAGCGAGACATAAGCTGAATATCTGTTTTCTGGATAATTATTTTTAACGGAGTTTTCTTAACTTATTTTTAGTATAATTATTTTTTTTTTCTATCTTTTTTTTACGAATATTGATTTAAATGCGATTGATAGCCATATTTTTTCAGTGTGGGCTACTTGCTCATTCTTCTATTTTTGTTTAAAAACATCTATTTTCTGTATCTATAAAATAGAAAATATTCGGAAATTGTAACCCACATATGGTACTGAGTTTTTATGCAAATTTGATGAGTGTGGAAATTTGGTTTACAGGTAGAAAATGCCGTCTGTATAACGATAAAAAAAATCGCATTAGAAACGATATTCATGAATTTTGTTTTTATTTATATTTGGGCATTAACATAGTTTTGAGAAATATTTAGTTGGATGGCTTTAGTGCAGCTTCGGACATCGTGCATTTTCGTGCGTAATTGTTATAACCCGAAGCCTGAGGTTGCATTTAGTTTACAGTCAGTCTAACCTAAACAACTGTTGTGAACGGATGTATGTTTATTATCTATCTATCTATATATATAAAACGCAGTGTCCTGACTGACTGACTGACTGACTGACTCACTCATCACCGCCCAGCCCGAACCCCTGGGCCTAGAAACTTGAAATTCGGAGAGTATATTCCCTTCATGACGTAAGCACCCACTAAGAAGGGATTTTTCGAAATTCCACTCCTAAGGGGTGAAATGTTATTTCACGAATTCCGTAATATCTCTTAGGGCCGATGGGATATCGACTTAGTTTTTGCCTACAAGTATTACCCATACAAATGCAGAAAAACCAATTTCGGGACTTTGCCCTAATCAACCCCTAAAGGGGTGAACCTACAATCGGGGTGGATTATATATCCCGTTGTATTTCCTGTGTTCGTTTAGTTGCAAGATTACTTTTTAGCACATAGGTGTCTTTTTAAAATATCTCAAAATGGTATTGACTGTTTTTTGAAATTTCACCCCTAAAGGGTGAAAAGGGGTGAATTGTGATATTAAGGATTCTTTAATATCTCTTAGGACCAATAAGATACCAACTTGCTTTTTGCTTACAAAGATTACCCATACAAATATCGAATCACCAATTTCAGGATTTTGTCCTAATCAACCCCTAAAGGGGTGGATCTACAATCGGGGGGAATTATACATCCCGTCGTAATTCCTGTGTTCGTTTCGTTGCAACATTACTTTTTGGCACATAGGTGCCTTTTTAAAATATCTCGAAATGGGTTTGACAGTTTTTTAAAATTACACCCCTAAGGGTTGAAAAGGGGTGAATTGTGATTTCAAGGATGCCTTAATATCTTTTAGGATCAATAAGATATTGACTTACTATTTGCTTGCAAAGATTATCCATACAATTACCGAAAAACTTATTTCAGGAATTTGTCCTAATCAACCCCTAAAGGGGTGGATCTACAATCGGGGTGAGTTATACATTCCGTCGTATTTCCTGTGTTCGTTTAGTTGCAACATTACTTTTTGGCACATAGGTGTCTTTTTAAAATAACTCGAAATGGGTTCGACAGTTTTTTAAAATTTCACCCCTATAGAGTGAAAAGGGGTGAATTATGATTTCAAGTATTCCTTAATATCTCTTAGAACCAATAAGATATCGACTTGCTTTTTGCTTACAACGATTACCCATACAAATACCGAAAAACATATTTCAGGTTTTTGTCCTAATCAACTCCTAAAGGGGTGCATCTACAATCGGGGTGAATTATACATCCCGTCGTATTTCCTGTGTTCATTAGTTGCAGCATTACTTTTTGGCACATAGGTGTCTTTTTAAAATATCTCGAAATGGGTTTGACAGTTTTTTAAAATTTCACCCCTAAGGCCCAGTTGCACAGTAACCGCTTAAGTTTTTATTTAGGCTTAAGTTTTAGTTTATGGTTTAGTTGTTGCACAGTTTCAGTTTTTGGTTTAAACTTAAGCTTAAATAGGAAAATACTTAAGCGGTAGATTTGTTTTGTTTAACCAAAATAAGCTGTCAGATTGCTGCAGATTTTTGGTTATCTGTCATATTAAAATGGATAAAATTAATTTGGTTGAAGTGAATGAGGAATATGATGATGATTATGAGGAAATGTTATACATTAATTTATTTATTCGCCCTCGCCGCACTCCCGTCTATAGGCATCGGTTTGATAATTTGAACTTGATTAATTTACCATATCAGTTGGCTTAGCTAAGTATTTTTTTATTTTTGACTGTGCAACATCTGACACTTAAGTATTTGGTTTAAGCTGAAGCTTAAGGTTTAGCTAAACTAATACTTAAGCGGTAACTGTGCAACTGGGCCTAAGGGTTGAAAAGGGGTGAATTGTGATTTTAAGGATTCCTTAATATCTCTTAGAACCAATAAGATATGGACTTACTGTTTGCTTGCAAAGATTATCCATACAATTACCGAAAAACGTATTTCAGGAATTTGTCCTAATCAACCCCTAAAGGGGTGGATCTACAATCAGGGTGAGTTATACATTTCGTTGTATTTCCTGTGTACGTTTAGTTGCAACATTACTTTTTAGCACATAGCTGTCTTTTTAAAATATCTCGAAAAGGTTTTGATAGTTTTTAAAATTTCATCCCTAAAGGGTGAAAAGGGGTGAATTGTGATTTCAAGGATTCCTTAATATATCTTAGGGCCAATAAGATATTGCCTTACTTTTTGCTGACAAAGATTACCCATACAAATACCGAAAAATATATTTCAGGATTTTGTCCTAATCAACCCTTAAAGGATGGATCTACAATTGGGGTGAATTATACATCCCGTCGTATTCCCTGTTTGAGATATAAGGTTTCTTTTTGGCACATAGGCGTCTTTTTAAAATATCTCGAAATGGTTTTGACAACATTTTTAAATTTAACCCCTCAAGGGTGAAAAGGGGTAAAATGTGATTTCAAGGATTGTTTAATATTTTTTAACACCAATAAGATATCGACTTGGATTTTGCGTACAAAAACTACCCTTGCAAATTCCGAAAAAACAATTTTTTTATTTTGTCCTAATCAACCCCTTAAGGGGTGGATCTACAATCGGGGTGAATTATACATCCCGCCATATTTCCTGTGTTCGTTTAGTTGCAACATTACTTTTTTGCACATAGGTATCTTTTTAAAATATCTCGAAATAGTTTTGACATTTTTTTTTTTTTAATTACCCCCTAAAGGGTGAAAAGGGATGAATTGTGATTTCAAGGATTCCTTAATATCTCTTAGGATCAATAAGATATCGACTTGCTTTTTGCTTACGAAGATTACCCATACAAATACCGAAAAACTTATTTCAGGATTTGGTCCTAATCAACCCTTAAAGGGATGGATCTACAATCAAGGTGAATTATACATCCCGTCGTATTTCCTCTGTTCGTTTAGTTACAAAATTAATTTTTGGTCTTTTTAAAATATCTCGAAATGGTATTAACAGTTTTTTTAAATTTCACCCCTAAAGGGTGAAAAGGGGTGAATTGTGATTTTAAAGATTCCTTAATATCTCTTAGGACCAATAAGACATCGACTTGCTTTTTGCTTACAAATATTACCCATACAAATACGGAAAAATATGTTTCAGGATTTTGTCCTAATCAACCCCTAAACGGTGGATCTACAATTGGGGTGAATTTTGCATCCCGTCGTATTCCCTGTGTTTGTTGGGTTATAAGGTTTCATTTTGGCACATAGGCGTATTTTTAAAATATCTCGAAATGGTTTTGACAATTTTTTTAAATTTAACCCCTAAAGGGTAAAAAGGGGTAAAATGTGATTTCAAGGATTGTTTAACATTTTTTAGGACCAATAAGATATTGATGCAAATACCGAAAAACCAATTTTTGGATTTTGTTCTAATCAAGCCCTTAAAGGGTGGATCAACAATCGGGATGAATTATACATCCTGTCGTATTTCCTGTGTTCGTTTAGTTGCAACATTACTTTTTGGCACATAGGTTTTTTTTTAATATCTCGAAATGATTTTGACATTTTTTTTAAAATTCACCCCTTAAGTGTGAAAAGGGGTGAAATGTGATTTCAGTAATTCCTTAATTCTTTTAGGACCAACAAGATATCGACTTGGTGTTTACTTTTAAAAATTATCCATACAAATGCCGAAAAACTTATTTCAGGATTCCGTCCTAATCAACCCCTAAAGGGGTGATTCTACAAACGGGGTAGATTATACATCACGTCGTATTTCCTGTGTTTGTTGAGTTATAACGTTTCTTTTTGGCACATAAGTGTCTTTTTAAAATGTCTCGAAATGGTTTTAACAGTTTTTTACCTTTAACAAATATCACCCCTAAAGGGTGAAAAGAGGGAATTGTGATTTCAAGGACGCCTTAATATCTTCTAGGATCAATAAGATATAGACTTGGTTTTTGCTTATAAAGATTACCCATACAAATGCCGAAAAATGTATTTCAGGATTTTATCTTAATCAATCCTAAAGGGGTGAATCTACATTCGGGGTGAATTATAGAACCCTTTGTATTTCCAGCGGTTGTTTAGTTATAACATTCCATTTTGGCATATATGTTTTCACAGTTTGACAGTTTCCTTTCACTCCTAAAGGGTAAATTAGTATTTTTTTGTTAAAAATAAAATATTCGGAGAATACATATTTCAGTATGAAGTAAGAACCCACTAATAAAGGATTTTTTCAAGTTCGACCCCTATCTGGTGAAAAGGAGTAAAATGTTTTTTCACGGGTTCCTCAATATCTCTTAGGATAGATGAGATATCGACTAGATTTTTTGTTACAAAGGTTACCCATACACAAGTTTAAAAACAAACTGCGGATTTTATGCCAATGAGACCATCAATATACCGTAGCAAAGCACGGGTTTTCAGCTAGTATAAAGTATAATCGTCAAGTACACAAACCATCAAATATAGAACAACAAACTTTCTATACCTCCTCCTTTAAGCTTGTGAGAGACAACAGATGTTACCAAAGAGAAAATTTTTGTTGTAGTTGAAGGTTTAGTAAAATTTAATTTTAAAAACTTTTTTAATCATTTATGGTATGTTTAGAGGACATATTGATCAGTTTCCATTAAAGCATTAAGAAATCATGGAAGCTTATATTTATGATATTACTTTAGGAATAGACGATTATTCCAATATTGCTCTAAAGTGAATTTTAAGTGATATATTAATAAAATATATGATACGATATAAATACAGTAAGATATGTATTATTCAAACGCCATTAATCTGAACTATTTGACGTAGAATATGTCGTTGTCCGCAGCTGGTATGGGGTGTCGTTCATGGAAGAAATTAAGATAAACTTTTTAACATTTGCTGCTACGCGAATAGTACTCGAAGATAAACGGCAATAGCATAATATGATAGACCAAAGATATTCGGCATTCTTACTGTGACTAATCGCGACCTTGACTTTAAAACGGCGACGGCGCTTATAAGCACACGAGACAAAAATTACTCTATTCAGCGCCATTTCGGCAGTCAAAACTTTGTAATCGGAGAGACTTTTCGCGTGTTTGACCACTCAAACGATTCGTAATAACAAGTTGTATAGTAGTAGAGAGCAAAAACAATGAACTAATGTCCCTAGCACAATTCAACAGTGGAAAAAGTGACAAAAATTCCGACTTAACTTGAAAATGTCGCAACATTTACAAAGCAAATATATAAAATGATATAATATTCTGAAGAAAGAAGACAAAATACCGGATAAAAGGCAGTTGAGTGGCGCTGAGCGAGGACTGTACTAGAGACAGCATTGTTAAGTACAGGCGCGCGGCGTCAAAAACGGCACTAACACTTAAACCGCAGAACCGGCTCTGTATGTATAAAAACAAATGCAATTTATCGAATTAAATGAAATTCTTTGTTAAACATTGTTTCATTGCTACACACGAACGACACTGTTACAAAACGACACCGACGTATTCTACGTAGCGGATGTGTCGACACTGCCGTGCCTATATATATTTTTTATCTTAATAAAATGCGTAACAAAAACAAAATTACTTAAAGTTGAATCTTGCTACTTACTTATTGCTAAAAATCCAAATTATTGGATAATTTGCGACAAAATAATCTGAAAATATATTTCGTGCACACTGTTCCAGTTTCCATCAGTTTTCAATAGCCTGAATTATTTTCTGATTTTTAAAACACTCTTGAAATGCAGAGTGGAGGATATTTTTTTTATCTACGACCATCGAATAATAAATGCATTATGACTTCCAACTGTAAATACATAAAGCTGCTCATATTGCACGCAGTGTAAAATATGATGCACATGCGTGCTCATCCGGAGATAATGAACGTTTTTTTACACTGCAGGTTTTTATTTACTAAATGATTTAGTTAGTTATAATATTGTTTTTTTTTTTGCAATAATAGCTATTTGCGCCTCACAAAGTCTATCTTTATAACTAGAACTAGCAGTGTACCCGATGCTTCGCTACCGAAACAGCCGTAGCCGGTTTAGACCGGGCCCATGTCGGAATGGGTTCAAATTAGATTTGGTGCGAATAGTTTAAGTATGGTCTAGTTATATATTTTTTGTAGTTACTCTACCATTGTATAAATATGTGCTTGTTCACAAATAATTTAAGTGAGATAATTCTTTAGCGTTTTCAAGGCGAAATAACATATTTCTGGAAGCCACAAACTGTTTTAAAGATGCCTATACTAATTCTCCCATCGGAGTGTCTCCCGATCTCCGTCATATCCCGTGAAATCTTAAAATTTTGGTAAAATAGTAGACAGAGTAGGTACTATTTTTTCTGTTTTATGCAGGTCTAATATAATTCTCTTTAAAACTCCTTTATCAAAATCGTCTATATTTCTTTTCGTACGATCCTTTTGTAGTCTTTTTCTAGGTGAAGAAAATTTCGCAGGTTCACCTTGATAGATTTTGTTTTTTTTTTTTTTAATTCTTGTTACGCCTGTTGCAGCAGCCACTCAAGCAAAAACTGATTTGAAAGGAATAATAGGTTCCCCAGCCACATAAAAGTCAAAATATAAGAAATTATTTCGCGACTTTGGCTAGTAATATCGCGACCACTTATCTTACTTTTAAAAGGCATATTTACTATTGCTAGATTTTCTACCGACTGTACTCAGAGCGATGTTGTCCGCACGAACTACCGAGATTAAATGCGTCCCCACTCCTACATATTTGAGCCATTTACGATTTTGACCGAACACTCCCGATCTCAATATAATTGTACAACCAACTATTGAAGGGAAATTCCCGTGTTTTCACTGACGGTTTAATAGATATTCCAATGGTCCAATATAATTAAAAACAAAATTATTAATTTCTCGTTTCTAATGGGACTTTTTTGAGATTTTCGATTTTTCTAGTTATGATGAAGGCATTTTCTACCTGTATGCCGAATTTCAACTTGGTACCATATCTGAAAAATCTGGGTTAGAATTTCCGGACATATCCACAAATATTCTCTTTTATATATAAAGATAATATTTATAAATTAGAATAATTAAAACAATAAATGGTAGAAAAATTGTTGTACCTTACAATCAGCTGATCGTTCGGTAGACATCTTGATGCCGTTCTGAAATTTTCAATTGACACTAAGAATTTACATTTTTAAATGAAATTTACTACTCGCTCCGTTCCAAAATAAGTGTCCGATTTAGGAATTTTATTTGTTCCAAAATAAGTGTCCAATTTCATAAAAAATTTGCAAAAGGATATATAATGTATATTTTCACAACTAAACTAAATGTAAGGATGTTTGTAATCGTTGCCTCCTCTATGAAGCATAGTCAATTCCATACACTTCTGCAGTATAATGAAACAATTGTCTAGTTTTTCCGCGGTTATTTCATCCTATGTTTTATGCACGGCCGCAATGATTTTATCAATACTGGACGGGGATTCTTTATGTTGTAATGATTGAATGACGTTAAAGAAACCCAAATCGAGGACTTTAAATAAATAACTACTGATACATTTAATTTCATTATTTCAATAATCCATTAAAAAAACTAAAACCGGACACTTATTTTGGAACGGTGGGAGTATTTTTTTAATGACAAAACTATATAATTGTAGATAAATATTGTATTTGACTTGCATAGAATGGCTATATTACACTCGGATGATTTCAACACTCGCCTAGGGCTCGAGTAGTAAACTGCATCCTTGTGCAATATAGCCTCCGTTATATGCTTGTTAAATATAATACTGTTTTGGCATTTTTGCACATAATTTTTCGAAAGTTATGTTTTTTGTTATGTTTTTGTTTTGTTCAATATATTTCCGAAAAGCGAGATTTTTTCGCCCTTAATTCACTTAATGTCTTTTCACTTAATTAAATACCTGCGAACCCTAAAATATGTGAAATTTCACACTTCAAATTTTTTTTTTGTAAAGGAGCTTTTTAATTGTGTTTATTAATTAATTTATTTTTTTTTTAATTCATTGGCAAAATCGTGCTCAGGTACTAAAATACCTTGGTCTGGAATTTGTATCTGTTTTATTGGAGAAAATGTTGAGTTCTGAAATGTAACAGGACGTTAAGCATATGTCAATCAAAACAAATATTTGTGTTATGAAACCATGTATGAAGTTACATTATTTGCTTACATAACTTCTGAAGTTTGAGTTTGCATGAACTGCTTGCAACTTCCAAAGTATCTAATTATAACAGCAAACACTTTAAAGATTTACTTGCTGTACTTGTTACCAAATACAGAATCAAACTGCAAGTGACAATTTGTAATTATTACTGTTTGTATCAATACTGTGTAACATATTGATATTGCAGTTAGTGTGCAGTAGATACGTACTGCAAATAAGAGACAATTTACATCCGTGCTTGGATCGGGATTGAACTCGGGACGTTTGCAAATTATTACCATCTACAGTGCTTCAATCCACGTTATTATAACTGTATTTCAAACAGAATTGAGAATATGTACAGCAGCTTAGCTAGCGGTGCGTCAGCCTTATTGCAAAATCTGTAATCGCCCCTGTTGCAAGATCTATTATCGACTCTCAAGAAAATTTGTAAAAGAAAATCGCCTTTTTCGGGTTCTTTTCTGGTGTGATTGCTAGAGCCCTGCATATCCGCAGCATCCGCTAATTTTCTGCGGATATTATTTAAACTATGCGGATACAGAGAAAGATTTGGTTACAGACGAATATTAAATAAAAGCCAGACGATTACGTGACACTAATTTTAATATTCACTACCAAACACAAAATCACGCAAGAGGGACAGGAGTTTCTTGATATCCGTAATACACGCAATACACCAGTCGCAATACACCAGTGTAACGTATCTTCGTCAGACCCTAACGTATAATTAATAAATTAACAGGTAGTTATTTCACAAATGTTATGCAGAAAATCCCTGTAAAGCGGTACAAATGACAAATGAAATGTCCTAAACTAGATTTTATAAGTATCGTAATAGTAAGCGATTATCATGGCAAGAGACCAATGAAGTCGAATTCAAGAAAGAACGTATCAAACTGATAAGCGCTTAATGTGACTTCCGTACACGATTACCTCTCGGAGAAAAGACTCCGACACAATTTATAAAATACAGAATTTCGAATAAATACCTGTGCTACTTGTAATAGAAAGAATAATATAATAGTCATACAAAAGGTAGATACGTGATTTTGTGCATATAGCTATTTAGTCCTAGTAGTAAGGTTATGGACTGATGATAACATAGTCTGTAGGATCTTAGCCTTTGCAGAGAAACTGTCGAAGTCGAAACCTCCAATAATCGGTTCCCCGAGTCTTCTGCTACTTCTCGCGATCCAAGATCCTGCTAGCATCCTCAGAGTTTTTCAGACACAAAACAAAACCAGCATGACAAAAGGCCAGCATAAAAAGTCCAGAGAAAGAAGAGGGGGATACAAAATAAATATACATCGACATAACACCATAAAGACGCTTATACGTTATTATTTACAATATTCAATGAGATTTTCCCTTGCTCAAAACCGCTTGGTTTGGCTAAACGATTTCCACTTCCATTAAAACGACAGTCTCAGGATATTGAGACACAAATGTTGGATAGACACAGCGAGTAGACACGTTATAAAACGTAATTCCTCTCAAAATTCACCAAATTCTTCACCTAAACTCCAAAAATTTAGCAATGAAATTCTTACCGTCTCACTGTATTTAAAGCTTATCGTCTCACTGTGATTAAAGCTCACCATCTTACCCTCGCGACCAAACAAAACTTGCTTCTCAACGCTCGATTCGGTAGTTTTTGCCTCAACTCGGCGGAAACGCGAATTACTATTCATATTCAAAATATCGCGCTGTGCTATCTACCGCTAATCACTTAATATATTTTCTTTACGCAGCCACTTATTTGCTACGTATTTGACCGAAGCGATAATCGGGATTACAAGAATTCCCTCCCACTTGCGCCAGTTTGACTCAAGTTAAACTAATCGTGCTGTACCTGTTTATATGGAGATAAAACGATCGGTCGAAACTTCATATTGACCACATGACTTTAATATCTATGGGCGGAGATTTAGAAACAGAAAACTTGGCTTCTCTTCTCTTATATCCCTATCTAGGTATTAGGAACCTATTAATTATTTATTTTTAAAATTATGTTGATCCAAATATTAAAAGCGCGGACATGAATCGGATGCGATTTTCATATATGCGGATGTGGGAATTACTTGTTATAAAAGTTGTAGATGCGGTTATCGCATATTCCAACGTTGGAAGTTTCCTTTGACGCTGAACGAAAACAGCGACCATCTAAATATCCGCTCTGATTCTACGTTGTAGGCTCATGACTAAAGAGCAGTTTCCATATCTATCTTTCACATTTGGCATCAAATCTTCACGCGCCCTGCGTTGGAAAGAAACGGCAAAAATCATTCGGCAAAGCCCTATAAAGAACATTCACAATTTATATTCATGCTTCAGCTGGGTTCGAATCCTTTGGAAAGAAAATGTAAGAAGATGTTAAAATTAAATAAAATGTATATATATATATATAATCTTTACGGAATACCATTACATTTATTTTGTTTATGATATTTAATTTATTATAAATACATATATTCGCGAAACTAACGATTCAAATAAAGATTCAAAACACTAAATAACAAAGATTCAAAATTCTTTACTAGTCAAATCAGAAGTTTCATACTGTGATCCTGTAAGAGGTGCTGGAAGTAGATTACTGTAAGCCGTAAACAATCCAGTTAAAGTAACTAAATAGTTGATCAACAGTGTAAATCTGAGTTGTCAGGTACATTGGGTCACAACAATTACAAAGTCAAACACAGCTACATGCGATGATTGGTTGACCAAACAAAGTCAGTATTTAGCGGACGTGCTGCTCCTCAGAGAAACATAAAGCTAGATAATCCACACTGCTACGCTACACTCAACTATATTATAATGGAATTTATAAACTACATTTTGGATATTAATTTTGGAGAGCGTAATTCTTTATTGTCTTGTGCCTAAAATTATTCAAGCATGGCTTTCCAAATAATGTAATGTTTATATCAATTAATTACATTCTAATTATCCTTTCAGTTATGACGATAAAACAGGAAAATGTGTCAAATTTGATAATTTTAATAAATAATTGAATTTTTTTGCAAAGAAGAAACTGCAGGACTCTTCAAACAACAGTTTATATAAAACCGATTATTATTATTCATTTTTTTTTCTTCTATTATTTCTTAACGTCATCAGGTTAAAAACAATGCAGCACCCTTACATAAATATTCACTGGCCGTCACTGGTACCTTTGCATATTTTGTCAGCCCTGTCCAATTCTGGATATCATTCGATCGACGTGATACAACCGAGGGCACAGAAAGATTGTATTTGTTCGATTGAACTGTCCGGATTGTTCTTTGTCAAGTGACATTTCGTCGGTGATGTGACAATACCTCCTATCTACATAAATAGAAATTTTACAGGAGAGGTAAAAAACTGCTTTATGTCAGCCGTTTTTGCATGGTTTAACATTTGAGGTATTGCTTTGTACGGAATTTAGACTGAATATTTTTCCTGTTTAAGAATCATTGTGTCCTACTATAATAGCCCTTAATATACCACTTCAAAATTTAGAGAAAATCACGTATAACAACCTACCGCCATGGATAATAATACTACTAAATATAAAATTGATCTAACGAGACATAAAAAAAAAAAAAAATAACACCTACAGAGAAATTCCAGGAAGAACGAAGAAAAATTAAAAGAAAACAACCAGGGAATACAAAGATCATATACACTCATGGCTCAAGAAAAGAAGACCAGGTTACAATAGGGTTCAAAATACACGACAACAAAAGGAGCTACAGCCTGCCCTCAACAGTCTCAGTAACGATCGCAGAAATCGCAAGCATCCACCAAGCTATTATAGATGTTTTCAGATACAAAGAGTGGACAAACTATATTATCTGTACCGATTCGCTGGGTGCAATCAAGGAAATAACAAACCCCAACACAAAAGGAAAAAACACGCAATAAATTCAACACCTTATACACGACACTATAATACACGATAAACACAACATAAAACACTTATGGGTCCCAAGTCATAAGGGCATCGAAGGCAACGAAAACATACATAACTTCATTAACAATACCACACCGACACATTCACTAAATCTATTTACCCCAATTGAAGACATCCAAATTATCATATCACAGCACTCACAAAAAATACAACAAGCCAAATGTAGAATAAAAAATAACAAATTAAGATTCATCAAACCTAATATACAAGTCTGGAATCTAAACACGGATAGAAGAACGCAAACCATCCTCACAAGGTTACGAATAGGGCCACCACAGCTAACACGTAACATAATAAAATTCCTCAAAGATGCCCAACTAGTCAGCAACATTTAAACCTAAAACAACATCACTTATAATTTATAACAAACATTTTGTAACAAATATTTATAAACACAACATGTAACTAATGACATGTAATTATAAAAAAATTATTGTAAACTTATACCGACGCTAAGAACCATGTAGTTGAAGCGTCGTTAAATAAAACTTATGGGAAAAAAAGAAGTATTGTCACAACAAGTGCACTGATACGTGGGTTACAATGTAACCAAGAATTACTTTTCGCTAAAAATTATAGATAGGAAGTACTGTCACGTCACCGACGATTTGTCATTAGCATCAGTCTCATACATTACCATAAGGAGGTATTTGCTCTTTTGGGAACATAATTTTAGGAAATAATAATAAAATACATGTAAATCCTTTAAAATTTAATATCAAAACTTATTTGATATACACCACTGGTAGTTTCTATTGTTTTATTCAAGTTGTTTCACACATTTTGTCTTTGTTTCTTGTCCAAGCTATTGTTTTATTTTTCAAGTTGCACACATTTATACCACAATTCTGTTGTCGTAAAATGCATTAATATGAATTGTTTGGACGTAGTGTTTCGCATTGTTTTACGAAATACAATTATAATTCACTGTCGTGAATGTGGTTGTAGACTAATTTTTACAAAATTGTAACGGGAGTTGTAAATTAAAATATGGTAATTATTTACAAAAGTTTACAAACTCTATAAATTTATAAGTTGTATGTATTAAAAGTTTAAGTAGGAAACATATTGTCACAGTTTTTAAAAATTCAAGCCGTTGTCACATCATTGCTTTTTAATCTTGGGCTTCACATGGTTTTAAGAAAAGCTCTAGCACAAACTGTGACCTGTAGATCGAAACAAATATGAGGCGGTAATATTCAAAACTTGATTTGTCACATAAAATTTAAAATTGAGATATTGGTATGAGTGTCTCCCTCTTTATTAAATGTATTAAATAATATCTGTTTTATACATCTAAAAACGTAGGCAAGAAAAAATTTTAATAATAGTAAATAAAATAAAAGAGACTAATGTTATTTTATTTTTTTGTTGAACTTATAAAATGGCACAAATAAAATTGGTCTACGATCTTGCATCTATAAAAGTTCTTCAATAAGAGGTTTTATGTGATTATTTGGAAAATTAAAGTTGTGATATGCATATTATAAAAGTTGATGTGAAGTGGGAATTTTCACACATTTCAGGGTTTTGTAGGTATATAATAATTGTAAGAAACCAACATAATACTGGATGTCTAGGAACATATATTGGTCTATAATCACATCAAAATCAAAAGTTTTTAGATAATCACTTTTATTTGTTATTTGAGAACTAAGAGGTTCCATTTAATTTTTGTAAACAAAATTTAAATAATTTGCCAAAAATCCCAGCATTTTTTCTGCATTTGATCCGTATTCAAGTCTTCAGTAGATTAATGAGAAATACATATATTGATAAATGTCTTATTTTTTTCAGTTTCTTTTATAAGTATTTCATTACTATAAATGATATATTCCTCTTCGATACATTAAAAACAAAAATCTAAAGTCATTCAAACAATAGGCATTCAATACAGCGTGTAACAGTATAATAAAATAACTGAACACTCTAACACTACAACTATACATTGAGTGTGGTGTGGTTAAAAAAATAATATTTTATGTTTTTTACATTTTTAATTTCAAAAAAGACACGCACTATCTTAGCTATAGATACAGAAAAAATTATAACAATATTAGCCATGAATTAAAAAAATAATTAATTTTGTCAAAAATAGAAAAACAGCAATATATTTCAAAAACACAATCTGTTCTAAAGTTCCTCTCGTACGTTTCCGGCTCAAATCAATGTACATTACCTATAATTTTTTCAGATTTTTAGCTTAACTCCTTTGGGTAAAAGGGGGCGGGACAAGGACAGTTTTAACAGTTTTAACACATTTTTGGTTAAAATCGTATTAAAAGAAACGAATTTCAAAAAAACTACTTATCGTTGCTTAAGTTACATCTTAAGAGCTTTCATTTGATACCACACTATAAATTTTAAAAAAATATTTTTTTTTTTATCAATGACACATAAAAAATTTAATTTTAGATCAATCCCTCTGGAAGATAGGGTTGGGAACAAAAGTTTTTTGTCACATTTTTAGTGAAAATCTCATAAATAATATAGATTTTTCAAAAATAAAAATGTGCATGTTGATCCTCGCATTAAGATGTTTCATTTGATATGCCACTACAAATTAAAAAAAAAAAACTTATTTTTTTTATTAAATACATATATGTCCATATTTATCTCCAGATGTGTTTTTTTGAATCTTCAGTATTTTTCATATATGTGGGTCAAAGAGTTGTAAATTTAAGTCAAAAAGGTTAAAGCGTGCCAAATTTCAACATTCTACGTTTGGCTAAAATTTCGATTTCGTTTAAAAATACAGTATTGTTGTCAATATATGTTTTAAACAATTTGTTATACTGTCCTTTAAGTGTCTTATCTATTTCATATTGCTTATAGCATATATTCTATATTGCATATAGAAAAAGTAGTATTGAAACGGTTAAAACCAGTTTATTTATCGGAGTATGCATTGTCATATTCACTCACTTTCTCCCAACTAGAAAACAATCGGTAAACAAATTAGCAAGGCCTGCGAAAACAAAAAAAAAAAAAAAATGGAAAAACTGTTCTACACTACCAAGATGCGGAAATTTGATGGGCCGTATAATGAAAAGAAAGAAGTATGAGCTACAGCAATTTATTGCTCGGAAAAATATCCCAGGCGAGAGAAACGTCGGTTATAAAAGAACTTCTTGAGTGAAGAACCTCCACAAGTGATTCGGGTGCAAACCTATAGATTTATTCCGAGCTGCTGTTACAAAAGACAGTTATCATAACTGTCAATCTTTGAAAAAGCGCAAGGAAGGAAAAGAACTACTAATATCAAAGTAATCAGTATCATAAACGAATAACGAAATTATTGGGAAACTTACAGATTTATAAATTCTTGTAGATATTTTTCTATATATCTTGCAGAGAAAACCATTGTACGCTATAGTTATTTATAACTTATATTTTTTGTTCTCTTTCATTTTATTAATACGTCGGTAGGGTAGTAAATTAAATTACTAGAGCCATACTTTTAATTTTACCATCCATTCTTTCTTGTAATTTACTTTTTAAGGTGGTCTTGATAAATGTTGTGAATCCATTTAGTACCCAAAAAAGGACGCAATAAAATATCTCCGTAGTTCTTAATGCAGAAATAATTTATGTTTGTTACGACCTGGCAGAGTTCAAGTACTCAGATGTGAACTTGCTCTTTTTATCGCTCCACCAATTTCATTCAGTGTAACACCAAATGTCACTGAAGAAATGTGGATGAGAACACGAGTTTACTATATGTTTTTATATCCCTAGCTCCAGACATGCATATGGAAATTATATTATAGTCACGGGAAGTTTGTTGCATATTAGAACAGTTTTTCAACAAATGACCAGTTTTTTAAGTATGCACCCAGCATGCACAAAACAACCTGTTTTGTTCTCGTAATAACAATAGAAATATATAATTGCGAGAATATAATCGATGCAAGTTGGAAACGTCACTGGATGATCACGTTATTACAGCCATATTTCGAAAAACACTTTTTGAAAGATTAAGGTCCGTTCTTTCCACCTTCGGAAAAATTTCTGGGTAACTATCTGATAGATAAAGTTATCTGATACTTTATCTGTTGAATAAATGTTATCCCGTCTTTCAATTCAAATTTATCTATCAGATAGTTATCCGACGGATAATGAGTTTGACATATTGAATCCTCAGATTGGTTGGTAACATTGAATGTGTAACTGAAATAGGCGTTAAGAAACATTTTTTTTTTTGTTTTGCAATTTATTGTTACGAGAAATCAGTTAATTTTAACTGTTTGACAGTGACTGCACTTATATGTTACCGAATAACTTGTCTGCCAGATAGAGCATAGTTTATTCGTAGGAACAACTTTATCTGAAGGTGGATAGACGCTGTATTGTTTTTGTCCGTCAGATAACGTTACCAGCCACTTTATCTGAAGGTGGAAAGACCGGGCCTAAGACAATTTGAAACATATTCAGATATGTTTTAAAATTATTTGTGTTAATTTAATGAACAATATTTTGAAATATGGACTCCCACTTTGTAAGTAACATAAGATTATTTTCTCGGTCTCACGGTTCTGACGGTCTCATCACGGCTAACACGGCAGTGATCGTCACGCCACGAGCCAAATCGCCGCGCGTTCCTGCAACCGCCGTTGTTTTTTGTTCCTACTACTGGTACTTGTTTCTAAGGGATTACAAATCTGTTAATGTTATTATAATTAACTTACATTAATATTTGTTTTGTAGTTTTTTAGAGTTAGTAATAAAATATATTGAACATTGTATTCTTCTTCGAAATGTATAATTTATAATTAAAATTTCTGTTTTTAATTTAGTTGAATGTTTGCATATGGTAGGAACAAACATACACCGCGATCACTTGAACGCGCGGTGAGTAGACTCGGCGGCGAGATAGCCCAGCGGCGAAACTGCCGTGGTGATTTTATCCTAGACCAAGAATAACGCTACGTTGTATCCTATACAAGGATAAAATATAAAATAATTAAAATATAGTTTGTGAAAGTCTGCAAACCTATCACTTCTAGGTGGAACAAATAGCTTCTAAAAGCGCTGCCATATGTTCTTGTTCTTAGCAAAGAACATTACTTCTAGCCATAACTTGCTAGCTTGCTCAGCCTACTTCAAGACTTATCTACAATCGATCTCATCCTCGACTGCATTGCGGATTCCAGTCAAGGGACCCCTTTGCTACATTCTTGTTATTTCCTCGTAAGTTAGATGTATTTCTGTCAGCAAATAAAATACTGAACGAAAAACAATTTGGTTTCAGGAAAAAATCATGTACCACAAAAGCAGCGGTTGAGCTGATTAATTATGTAACAAACGGCTTTGAAGAATTTTCGGCCTCTCAGGCCATTTTCTGCGACCTTTCAAAAGCGTTTGACTGCGTGTCCCACGATCTACTTTTTGATAAGCTCGACCGTTGCGGAATTCGTGGCACGGCGTTTTCCCTTTTAAAATCGTACTTAACAAATAGGGAACAGTTTGTGGCAGTTAACGGAACTACATCTACCACTGAAAATTTAAAACTTGGCATCGGACAGGGAACCATACTTGGGCCATTATTGTTCAACTTATTTATTAACGACCTGCCAATTTTTCTAAAAACAGAACGCTCAAATACCATTCTATATGCGGACGATACAACGCTGCTCAGTAGCAATACTTCGCTAAATGATCTTATGCAAGTATCCGAAGAGAATTTCGCTAAAGCTAAGGATTGGTTCATCTCCAACAAATTGACACTAAACGTCAATAAAACCCAAAAACTGGTTTTCAGTTTAAATCGATTAACTAACCAATCGATACAGTACGGAGAACCAGTAAAATTTTTGGGTCTTTACATTGACGGGCAGCTCAATTGGAATGATCAGATAGACAAATTGGCAGCGTCGTTAAAGAGTGTGAACTATGCTCTTTGCCGACTGAAGCTCTCCGTATCACCAGAGGTACTAAGAACGTTCTATTTTGCCGTCTTTCAGTCAAAGATGGAATATGGGATACTGCTATGGGGCGTTAGCAGTACTTTAATTCGAATTTTTAGACTACAAAAATGTGCAATTCGACACATTAATAATGTTCCATATAGGACTCACTGTAAGGAATTATTTGTAAAAAACAAAATAATGACAGTGTACAGCATGTTCATTTACAAGTGCCTGTTATTTGTAAAAGAGAACCCTGCCAGGTACCCCACCAACTCGAGTACACATTCACATAACACTAGGGCAAAATTAAACCTACGGCGTCCTAAGATCAGGTTAACTAAATCAATGAATGGTATGTATTTGGCAACTCTCTTTTACAACCATCTTCCCATTGAAATGAGAGATCTAAGACCTAGTCTATTTAAAAAACAGGTAAAAGAGATTTTGTCAAAAAATTGCCTTTATAGCATAAAAGAATTTTTTAATATTGACTTGTAGCGCATCTTAATCTTAATCTTTATCATAAATTTTATCTTAATTTTTATTTTTATAAGTTTTATCTTAATTTTTATTTTTATAAGTTTTACTTTTATTTGATTCTATGATGTAGACTTTTAATAGTATGAATGTAACTATATTTTACTATTAGGACTCTTTATGACTTTTAATGTGTTTATTGTAATCCCGTATTTTTTATTCTTTCGACATGTGTAAACATTATGTATTGTATATAACACGAATAAATATTATTATTATTATTATTACAGTCAGGGCCGGCTGCAAACTGGGGCCATGTTCAAGTCAACACTGTCTGTACTTCATATTTGGGGTATTCTATGCAGGTGAACTTGGACTGTCCTTCATTAAACATTTTCTGTTGTATTTTGTGCGATTGTGGACTATAATAAACGCGAGGCCTGGAGGATGGTCCTGATCGCTCATGCGATACGCTGGACCTGATAACGCATTTTTAACGCAGTTCGTGATTCGTTATAACTTTAAATCAAAAGATACACATAAGTAAATGGAGGCAACGATCACGAACACTTTTAAGCGGGCCAACGGAGTGGTCGAGCTCATTAGACCGCGCAGTTTGATTGGTTAAAACAGTCTTAATTGTGAGGATACTGGTTCAATTCTCTGTTGGTGTTATTATTCGGGCGAGAATAATATGTTAACATTACTCCTATTTTCACAATGATTCACTCGTCATACAGGTGAAGGAGCTCGCCCCTGGCATCGGCGATAGTCTCGTTGCAGAAATAGGTCGAAGTAAAATTAAAAAAAAAACAAAACTTTTAAGTGGGTGACAATCCCGGCAGTGACTTTCTGTCTCTTGGATCTATATAGTAACAGGGATTTAACGTTTTTTATTTATATTTTTTATCTTTATAACATAAAGATTTACAAATGTTGGCGATAAATTTGTTTTGCACAAAAAGATAAATAATTTTGCTCAATATTTTAAAATTCTAACCGAGATCAAATTATGTATGGCTCTTTTGTATTATTTGCTTCTCTCTTGAATTAAATGAACATATTTTTGCGGAGTTTTACTAATAGTTGTAGTTCATTTTTCCGGCGTCGTCGATATTGGTTTTCGTGCGAGAATTTCTCCGTGATGAAAAGGTTCAGTTCCCTTTCAAGTCCCACGCAACCACACCAGAGGTTTATTGGATATCTAGAAATCCGTGGTTAAACACTTGATTAGTCGTGTTCTAATACCCCTCTATATTTAAAAAAAAATCAACTATTTATTTTTAGTTTTTTACTGCAGACATGCAAGTACACGCAGGCTGCTAATAGAGAAAAAACGGGTTGACAAAATAAAAAAATTATGTATTGAAAAGTTTTTTGGAAGTCGCATGATTTTAAAATCATCGAGTCCACAGTAAGGTCTATATTCAAACAGTTAAATGATTATGTGATTAACTAGGGTGACAGTATAGCGAATATTTGAAATATTAATTGATCAATGAAGCATAATATTATATAGTTGAGTGCTGTTTTGTATAGTACGTAGAGTGTAGTCCAAATTTTTGTTATATCTAATACACAAGCAAAATCATAATCAAATTATCTTACCACGTAACAATACGAGGGTTACCTTTTATGTTTTTACAAACGACCACTAAATGGCAATATTGAAATGTATCATTACTATATTCGTAAAATTTGACATTTGTCATTATGAAATCAGTGGCAGCTTATAAATTGACCGAGTAGTTTGTCGACAGTGAGCGTTTAAAAAAACAAGTTTGCGAAAAAATGGATATAACTCGTGAAAGTTTTCGTTGGATGATTTTTTACAATTTTTGTAAAGGCGTTGAGTAAGGCCAACAATGCATAGATTCGGTTCGTTCAACTTTTGGTAATGAAGCACCATCAGAAAAGACTATTTACAATTGGTTTGCAGAATTTTGTCGTGGTCGTGCTTCTGTCAGTGATGAAACATCGATGCTGTGCGCAAAATGATTGAAGAAGATCGGCATGTGACTTACCGTGAGATTGAGGCATCCTTTGTCATATCGCAGAATGCAATACATTCGATTTTGCATGAACATTTAGCTATGAAAAAGATCTGTTCCCGATGGAATCCGCATAATTTGACTGAAGCTCCAAAAAAAGGCTCGTGTTGATTGGTGTAAGGGAATGCTAAAAAAATTCAACCTAGGCACTGCAAAATTCGTATACAACATCGTTACAGATGATGAAACTTGGATTTATCATATGAACCGGAAACCACGGAACAATCCACTGTTTGGGTCTTCCAAGATGAACCGAAACCCACAAAAGTTGTTCGTTCACGAAGAACTTCCAAGAAAATGATCGCTTGCTTCTTCGGTTGTACTGGACACGCCGCAACCATTCCTTTAGAGGATCTCAGAACAGTTAATGCTGAATGTTATACAACATTTTGTTTCTCAGAAGTCATCGACGAAATCAGGAAAAACAACCAAAAAACGTCGGATCATTCTTCATCGTGACAATGCAAGATCCCACACAGCACGTCAAATAATTGATTATTTGAAGGAGAAAAACATCGAATTAATGTCTCATTGCCCTTATTCACCTGATATCCCTTAACGACTTTTTTTTTGTTGCCCAATGTCAAACAAAAAATGCGTGGATAGCGAATTTCATTACCTTAAGAAGCTGTTTAATCCTTCGAAAACCATGTTTTTGAGATACCAACTTGGAACCAAGAATGGAAAAAATGTTTCGAGAATTGGTTTGAACGCATGCAAAAGTATATAAATCTTAAAGGCGAATATTTTAAGAAGCAATAAAACAGTTCCCAGCAAACATTTTTATACGGGCCAGTACTGGTAAAGCACGTACTCCCCGGCATTGAAAGTAATGGGCCAGTGCTGGCATTTTGCACTGGGCCAGTACCCCGGTGTCCCCGTGGCCGTTAGCTGGCCCATTGATGTATCAGTTGCTGGCCCAGCAACGGTAAAGTGCAAAATAATCGCATTAGTTGCAAGATTTATTTCTGATGGACTAGTGCATATATTATACCCACTCTCTAATGTTTCAAATGTAACATATGTGTACTTACCCAGTATTTAAATAAATTAATGGTTAGGTGCAAAATAAATACTCACTTGGCCATTTTCACCATCGTTATATTTTTAAAAAGACATTTATAATCTTGTAACAGATTTATTAATAATGAAAATTTTATTACATGAAAAAAAAAAATACGATTTAACTAAACTAAAAATTAAACAATTTAACATGAAACAGTTTGTGTAAACTACGTCCTTAAATCTAACAAAACACACACAAATCACAATAAAAAACTGTATAATGTTCACAAAACAATAACTATTCTAATATGTACACATCTTGACAAACTGTCTACCAACACGTATCGACTTGTACTGACTAAGAACAATCAGACTTTTCAAATTATTACATTCAAAAAAAGTTTAGTTTTAAGTAAAAAGTATGAGTGAAGAAGAGACGATAGCTGTGTAAAACAATAATTTATCGACTTTATTAGAATAAAAAAGGATAGAAAAGTTGCTTAAAACATTTTTAAAACAAATGTAAAATGTAACATAAGCACTGGTCTGTCAGAAATAATCTTGCAACTAATGCGATTATTTTGCACTTAACCGTTGCTGGGCCGGCAAGTGATACATCAATGGCCCATTGATGGCCCAGCTAACGGCCACCGAAGCACCGGGATACTGGCCCAATGCGAAATGCCAGCACTGGCCCATTACTTTGAATGCGGGGAGTATGTGCTTCAACAGTACTGGCCCGTATAAAAATATTTGCTTGGATTAATACAAATAAGGAGTGCTTATAAAATTCTGGTAAAGTACTTCGTATAGGCGGAATGCGAAATACAAATGTGAAGTACATTATTAATACTGGCGTTGCACTTACTTTTGGTGCCAGCAATTTACCAGCAGTAAAAGCAGTTTGCCGGCATTCGGCCGTTAGTTGAATGTTTGCTGGGTTTGTCCAAAAAAACATTTTTTCTTTCTTAGTTTTTGTAAGAACTTAAAAGGTAGCCCTCGTTCATAGCCTTGGTGTGTCTGTCATCTCGTCGTTGGACTTCATGTGTATCGCAATTCACTTGGTTTTACAATAGGATTTGGTGGGAGATACAGCAAAAAAAAAAAAAAAAAATAACAGTGGGCATTCTTTCTAAATTTTATTCAGCACGTAAGATGTTCAATTCTTTCCTTATATCTTCAATGCGAATATGATACATCACGACGTTCAGAATTTTTTACCAAAATTAACCACATTTTGTGTCTTAAATATTTTAACCTTAATAATTATAAAATAATAACTACCTTAAGACATATTTTCCGAGTTAAGTTTTCTTGGTAAGAAAAATAATTTCAAAGTTATGAAAGGGGTAAAAAATAGCTCATGTGAAATTTAATATCAGTTATTATTTCAGTATGAAAACAGCGGTCTTTTTGCTTGAAAGTCCCACGTTCTACTTTTCCACCATAACGATTTTTCTTTAAATATATACGTATTACTTCATAACAGATTGAAGATTAAAACTGAGATCATGTTACATCCCTCTTGAAATTTTGATAAATTGTTTTTTTTTTTGTTTGTCAGGTGTGTTTTGTTTTGGTATGTTTTTCTAGTTTTTGTGGTAGATTTTGTATCGCGTCATTTATCTTGTTGTGTTTTGTCTGACTATGTTAGGATAAGAATTAGTGGGGTGCAGTAAAAAGTGAGGAAACTGGCTGTTAGCAAAAATAATATATGTTTGTTTTTAGGGGGGGCAAAGTATGTATATATATATATATATATATATATATAAACTTCTCTGGTGACCGTCAAATTTTTAAAATATTTATTGTCATATAATAAAATGAAGAGACGGTTCGGCCACTATAATGTGTTCATCATCAGTCTGAGGAGGTGTGTGAAAGGTATACACAGGTTGGAAACAGAATTCTGTATATTCTGACTTGTATATACAAGTGTGCACCAATGTTCCGCGGAGCTAGACAAATGTCAACATTGGCCGTGACTTGCCACGCCATCTGTAGGCGCCTTTACATGGGCATCTCTATGTAGCATTTTAGCGAGCTTTTGGAAAACTTATACGTATTGTTATCAAGTGACTGTACCAATATCGTTTATAAAGAAGCCCTTACTTAAATTATTGGTGTAAGAAACAAATTTATAAAATGGTATAGTAAAATAAAAATATATACTTGAATCTTACTGAAACGATTCGTATAAAACTTGATTTACAGTTGGTATACTGCTAGTTTAAATATAGAAACATGTCTCTTGGGAGGAAATAAACAGATACATTTAATTGAAATAGTTGTCAGCTTACAGCGGAAAAAATCACATAGTATTTCTATTGACATACATATTTTGTGAAATACCATTATGTTTTCAAAACAAAAAAGAAAAGAATGAACTGTGCGCTTATTTGAATACTTCCATTTGCGTTGTAACACGAGCAACCTGCCACGTGCATATTAATTTTGAACAAACGCATTCGTTGAGTTATTCAACATTAAAAGCTCCTATTCCCCAAGTTACGTTATCTGCATAGTGCTGTTATTTCCCTGTTTAATTAAAAGCTTTGATCTTTCGTATTTTGTTAGTGTCTAAAGCTTTTAAGTTGTTTTAAGATGTTTGTAATTTCAGTTGATTTATTGGTCCAAGTACAAAGAATTCTAGACTAGATGCTCTGGAGTTAGTAGCAATTAGAAGTTTAAGATAAACTATAAAGGTCAGAACAGGGACGCCGACAAGGGATTTTAAATTAAAACTATTCTCTTCTCGAGTAAAAGTTTAGAAATATTACTCGGGAAAGTGAAAATTACATTTGTTGGGTCTTGGTGAGTTCTTTAACATTAATGAAAATTAATGTTTGGGATTGTGGAAAGTTAGAATTTCTTGTTTGGGATGGAGAACAAGGCTTTTAACTGATTTTGAAATGTTGTAAAGTAGTTTTGTTGGAAGGGTGAAAACTAATATCGTAAACAGATTTAGAAATAATTGGTTGTTTACAATTTCTGAGATATTACGTTTGCTTTTCAAACTTCTAAAATTTCCTGTTACTCCAATTTTTAAATAACCATTTTTATTAGCGTTATTCGGTCCAATATTCGACATTTTTGTTAATATGACCAGAAAAATGACACTGTTCTGTGTTTATTAAAAAAAAAAAAAAGAAAAAAAAAAGAAAAAGATTTCAGAAAAAAACACATCCTGAGATAAATATAAACATATGTATTGATGAAAATCTATATATTTTTTTAATGTTAAATGTCGTATCAAATGAAACCTCTTAATGCGTGGATCAATAAGCAAATATTTCACTGTAAAATATAATTTTATGGCGTTTTTCCAAATATATGTCGAAAAACTTTTGTCCCCCACCCTATCTTCCAGAGGGGTTCATCTAAAAATCTGAAAAAATCCCCATAATGTACATTGATGGGAACCGGAATAGTTCAACAGGAATTTTTAATCAGATTAGTTTTTCGAAAAATATCGATTTTTTGTGTTGAAACAAAAATGATTTTTTAAATTTATGGTGTGGTATCAAAAGAGAGCTCTTAAGAAGAAGATAAAGAAACAAAGAGTAGTTTTAAAAAAATCGTTTTCTAACACGATTTTAGCCAATAATATATTTAAAAAATTCTTGTCCCTTACCCGGTTACCCAAAGTGGTTATACTTAAAATCTGAAAAAAATAAAGGTAATTAATATACATTTATCTGAGCCGGAAACGTACGAGAGGAATTTCAGTTCAGATTGCGTTTTTTGAAAATATTGCAGTTTTTGCGTTTATGACAAAATTAATTACTTTTTTTAATTAGTAGCTAAATTATAGCTAAAAATGTTATAGAATTTTTTGTATTTATGGCTACTGAGCTGTCCTTCCCAGACAAAAATGGGTGCTCGCCTGTTTACGGCTATTAGTAGAATGGCCATTAAACCATTATATCGTCACTCTTGTGTTTCTCTGCCTGTTCGGTAGGAAATATGGCCAAATGGCTGGACCTAGAGAATTGAAATTTGACACATACATATCTTTAAATCGCCTATAGGAAAATTACTATTACATAAAAAAAAATATTGTACCTAAAATATATACAAATATATATGTATTTATCGATATCATTTTAATTGTTTGGAGTAGTATTTCAGGCAAATTTACCAAAAAAATGTAAAGAGCGAATATAAATAGAATTTTGTTATGGTAGTGTTTAAAAAATAATAATTATTTTCTTTAAATTCAATGTGGGATAAAAATAATGTGTGTATTAAAATTTAATCAAATGAAAGTGTTGAAATATAGATTATGAACACAAATTAATTATTTAAAATCTTTTTATTTTAACGCAAAATGTCAAAAATGTGTAATAAAATTTTTCCCTCGCCCTATTATTTAGAGACTTGCTTTAAAACCTGCAAAATTTCACGCTTGGAATTTTCAGCACGTGATTATTTTTTTGAAATACTTTTTTTTATATATTTGATTTATTTCTTTTTTAGGGTTTTGTAGGTATGACCAAAAAACCCTTATACCGTCATTTTGTCGTCTGTCTGTCTGTCTGTCTGTCTGTCTGTCTATTCGGTAAAAATTGTAGCCAAACGGCTAAACCTAGAGAGTTCAAATTTGACATGCTTATACAACTCTTTGACCCGCACATAGGAAAAATACTAAAACATCTAAAAAACATATCCCCCTAAAAATATAAACAAATATGTGCTCATCGAAAACAATTTTTTTTTTTTAAATTATGAGTAGGGTATCAAATGAAAGCCCTTAGTACGTGGATTAACGATCAAATTTTTATTTTTGAAAAATAAATTATTTTGATGCGATTTTTGCCAAAATTGTGCAAAAAATTTTTTGTCCCACACCCTGTAGCCCAGATGGTTTAAAGTAAAAATCTAAAAAAATTCTAAGTAATGTATATTGGTGTGAACCGAAATAGTACAACAGGAATTTTTGATCAGATTATGTTTTCGGAAAATAACGCATTTTTTGTGGTTTTTGGTTTACAAAGTACAAAAGTTATACCAATGTAAGACACTCACATGCAAGGCGTACGATGGCGTTATTGGTTAGAGCACTGGTGTCGTAAGCTAAAACTCGCTGGTAAACGAAGGGTTTCGAGTTCGAGTACTGAGTGAATTTTATTTTTTCTGTTTTTTTTTTTTGCATTTTTATTATGTTGAAATTATTTTGTCAAAATTCTAGTTATATTTTGACAAATGTTGTATTTAATTTTTAAGAGCGTAAATTTAATAATTATCTTATTATATGATTAACAGACGATAAATTATTTTAAAAATATCGTTCATTTTGCCGTGATTACTACAAAGCAAAATTTGTCCTACACACTCAGCATACCTCCTTCACTTATTATATACCTGCGAAACCCTGAAATGTGTGAATATTCACACTTCACATCAATTTTTATTAAATGAAAGTAATTCGATCTACGGTCAAACATAAATTTTTAAAATTGATGATTCTGATGCATTTTTATCCAAATTATATCTCTAAGAGCCGATTTCTGAAAGCTTAGTAAACTATAAGCAAATGGCCACAATATAACAATCCCATAAGTAACCATAGCAACCTTTTTCTAACTATTTGGTTATAGTTAACTAAGCTTTCAGAAACCGGCCCTTAATATACGAAATTCTGAAATGTGTGAAAATTCACGTTTCACATAAATTTTTTAATGACTATTTGTTTTTCCTTCTCCCTTATAATACCTTTGGTAAATTTTAATAAACCAGTACATCTTCAAACATTAGAAAATATTAACAAACAACCCATATCTTAAGTCTTTCATATTAAAATTTGTAGCCAAAAATACATTTAATATTCCAAACATACTCTACAAAGCTTTTCTCTAATATTTTCCACAAAAACCAAATTTTACTGATATTGAATGCGTGTCTTATCATGTGGTTTCCTCGATTCACCTAAAGCCATAAGCTCTCTACCTGGTGAAACAGCAAAGAGGAGATAGGCTATGTTCACACAGACCCGTAATAGTTACGTCGTTATTTCTATCTTGACATGCTTGCAAAAATTTTGTCCGTATACGAGTATATTATGTATAAACCGAAAATTATGACAACTATCCTCTACCTTTGTCACACATTTTAACTGACTGTAAGCTAATTCAGAAAAACAGATACAAGTTAGGCTTGTGCCTAATTAATTTGTAACTGCACGTGCAGTGGTAAACCTGTCTACCTGCAAAGGTTTACCAGTACAGTATTATTAAAATGAGAAAAGAATCGCAGTAGTTGCGTAGAGACCGATTTTTGTCTGAGTCAAGTTCAATATTTGGAAATGAGTTTTTGTGTTTGGCTACTGTTTTTAACTCGCGAACATACAGAAAGCCGGCACCGGCTTTACTGGCAACAAGCGCTGATCTGCCGCAGTATCTGTTATGTTTTCAAATATAATCGCACACGCTATGTACTGGTTGGCAACGGTCGGTGTCGGCTACCCGCTTACCGGAACGGTTAAGCAGTTTAAGCAGCTTGTTGTCAGCGCCGAAAAAAAATATATATATTTAAAAAATCTCGCATCAACTTCTTTTAATTGAGGAAAAAGGTGATGGTAATTCCCATATTTACGTCTCTCTTGGTTTATTGCATGTATACCTTTTCTTTTTGGTTCCATTTTTAAATATAGTGATTCTATTAGAAGCAACCCATCCAAAGATGAATCAGAACTCGCCATTTTCACTTATTTCAACATATAATTGAGCCAATATACGAAAGAGTAGCTATACACTTTCAAAACTAGCGTTCACTCTATGCTAAGCCAATATAATTAAAAAATGTACGATAAATAGGAAAAAAATAAATAAAAACTTCAATATATAGGTTATGTCATCTGTCAGTGTCATATGCAATATCAGCGTTTAGCATGTGCTCAACCAGTAACCCAGTACGCTTATTTTCGGTACCGATTGTCAGCGCTGATTTACCAGCTTTCTGTATGTTCGCGGCCTTAGAAAGGACATACCGGCACGGGTTTGCCAAGTTTTCTACTTGGAAAGTAGTGAGGTAACAACCGCAAAAGATTATTTTCTTATTATTCTATTGGTATATTGTTTACAGTTTTTCCTTACGATTCTCTCAGCTAGCCACGATTAAAGGACGATTCTTTAGCGGTAGTTGGATCTTGAAGCAAGTCTATTGCTGCAAGCGTTAAATCCTTTTCTCTTGCCACTGAACTGCTAAGCCAGGGTTTGTACTTGAGTTCAACGCCTACCTACGTCAAAAAAAAAATTTGTAAAAAATAATTATACAAACAGGAGGTCTAGGCTCACCTCGGGCTGTCGCGCTAATGATAATGAAAAAGCTTCATGGACCACAATTTAGGAGTGAGAATATAGTCCATTCCCGTTCCTAACTTGGTAGACAATTTGACTTTTTTGTATTTTTTCCAATATTTTCTTTTTCTATTGCTAATTTTCATTCACTTACAATGTTTTCTCTGTTGGCATCGGGATCCATATCTTTCATACTTTATCCACCACTTTTAAATATTTGTATTGGTCATGGTAAGCTTTTTACCTAATCTTCGTTGGGGCACAACCGATTTGCCAGGCACACAGTCCGTATATTAGCAGTTATCTTCTTAGTCATAGGTATCAGTATATTCCCGACTTGAATAGTTTATAATTGTTGCATTCGAGGTTCGACTGCTGCTAAAGCGATTTCTAACATAAATTGCATCAGATTATGTTACATTTTATTTTGAGAAATATTTATTTGTCGTTTACTCTTGGTAAATAATTATTTAATAAATTAGTATGTGAGTTTTCTTACAATATAATATTACGATCTATCATTACTTCTATAATAACACAACACAACATGATTATAACTATTTTATCATGAAAACATGAATTTTGCTTTATCATCTAAAGTTTAAAAATATTTATATTTAATGGAAGAAGATTTGGGGTGCAACATGTCTCTTATTCATTTATTACATTTACATTTATAATGTTTTCCGCCTAATTTAGGTGACGTTAACGACGAACTGAAAGGTTCCATCAGGACATTTCAAGGATGGAAAAGCGATATCAAGGACAATGGAGTCCCAGCATGCTAGCAGATTATGACATTACTGGTCTTTAATATGTAAGACTTCCAAGGAAAGTTAAAAACGTTAAGCCTAAAAAATATTGTAAAAACATACATACGTTATACCGATATTTAGTTTAGTAATATTTTAATAAACTGCATCATATATACAATTTTTTTTTCATTTTTCTGGAAAAATGAAGAATGATAAAGGAAAACTGAATTTATATTAGAAATCAGCATATCTCAATTTACTGAAGTTATTTTCATCTTCTGACAAGAAAAATTTTGAAAAATTGTCGTGCTGTAATTTATTTCCGTTTTTTTTTATGTATCTATTTTTTTTTTTTTTAGTTTTTGTTATTTCACGTTTATGGTCTTTGCTACTTAGCCAATTAGCCAGGAAAATACTCATTTCTCATGATGGAAATTCCATGCCTGAACAAGATTCGAACCCGAGACCATAGCAACGCAGGGCACGTGTATTACCACTATACTACGCCGGTCGGCTTTTTCCTCGTTATTTTTGTGTAATTTTTTTTATTACATAGCAACTGTAACGATAGCAACTATGAAGTGATGACGTAAATGACAGATCGTAAATATACGATGGTTAATGAATGTGTAATTTATGCTCTAATTTTCGTGTTTTAATTGATATTTTTAAAAGCCCTAAAAAATGCTTACATATTTATATTACTTTTTTAATTAGAATTTGGAATATGAATTTGATAATATATTCTTTTATTTCTTAAATATATTTATTACAAATATGTATTTTTAATTTTCTTTTAAAGCATTGCTAAAATAATACCCCTCCGTCCGAAAATATGGTATACATTACTTGAAAAAATGTAGGATTAACAAAAATCTTATTATCTTGATCTTTTTTTGTTTTTATTTCTAAATAAGTGGTTGCTAGGTAACTGCTAAACAAAACGCTCGCAAATAGATTTACATATGTCAAAAGGAATTCAGAGAAAAAAAAAAAAAAAATCACGTATTTTAGATAAATTAAAGTGACACCCGCTGTTCTAAAAAATTGCGAATTTTGATCAAAATGTGTTAAATAGCAAGGAAGAAGTTCCAAGTCGACTTAAATCACAACCGCCAAATAGTCCAGATTTTAATATCTGGACTAGCAAATAAGCAAAAGGAGGAAATTCCTATAAGATTCCACACATTAGTAAGGCAAAACTGTATCGTAAGGGACGATTATAAACAACATTATCATGTTCCATGCAATTTGTGGAGACAGCCACGTCCTGTTAAATTAAAACTTTTTGTATTATTCTTTGATTTACTAGGTATTTGTAACTATTCTATAAATAAAGTCATTCTAATTAAAATTGTAAATGAATGTCATATTTTCTGATAAGAAAAAAATCAAAATGTACACCATATTTTCGACGGAGGGGGTAATTACGAACGGTGTCAGGCACATTGTGCCCGTTCTTGTGCCTGTACCCAAGTTTTGCGCCCAACCGAAAGTTAATTGGTCAATGGAATGTTACGGGCTATCCTAGCCGAAACACAGCGCTTTAAAATCTAGTTAAACGATAACCTACCTTCGTACGGAAAACTTATTCTAAGCTTATAAAAGGATACAGTATGGGGTAATTTTGTGCAAAACCAACTGAATAGGTCCTGTCAACCCACTTAGAGGACAGCATTTATGACAACAAGCACCGCATCTGCTTCCGAATGCAAAAACATACTAGAGATGTCACTTAATTTGAGGTTAATTGTTTTTGACATTTCTATTTAACCTGTTTTGGGATATATACGTCGTGGAAACCTGGAAAGTACAACAGTTAGCGTGCGGAATATGTTTGAATGATACACCTACCTTATATAAAAAAAAAAAAAAAAGAACAAGAAATTATAATCCTCAATAGTAAATAAATTTCTGGGAATATTTGGTCGTAATAACGTAACTAGACGTATTTCTGCACTGACATGCGCGAGTGGTAAACCCGGTAGAGGGGTGAGGAAAAAAAGGTTATAAAACAGATGGGAAGCCGCGTTTTGGCTCTCTCTTAAACTTACGAACAGTGGTGTTATCAGAAAAATTTGACCAGAAAGAAAAACTAACGGCACGTGCAGTGAAACTTCCATGTATAAGCCTAGAGGAAATTGAAGGCAACACGGAATTCGTTTTTGCGGAGACTGCTTGGCGTTATACTGTCTTCGTAGGGAAGACACGGAGATATCCGGATGAGAATTTTCTTTTCTGATCAAAAGTTCGGAGTTTAAGAAAACCATTTAAGCCACCGACCACGAGGTAAGGTATCACCTTTCTTTTATTTCCGCACGCGAAACTGTTGTATGGTCTCCAGTTTCACTAATTGTATTTTTAACTGTTATTCATACAGTGGCGGTACGATAGAGGCAAAAAATTTGCACAGTTGTGCCTATTTGAGAGTATATATCGGCTGGAGGAATAATTTCTGAAGTTATCCGAGTATTCAACCGGTCGCAAAGGAATAAGCACCTTGTAGCGGAACCTTAAAACTACATCACCGTCCAGAGAGTACATAACCTACTTATTGTATCTAGCCGTGGAAACAGGGAGATTGTTTTTGTCTGCAACTCAGATGAGTACTAATTTATGATATTTGTTTGATGATTTGTAACAAAAATATCTTTATGAGTGTGGCGTATCGGACCTCCGGGTTGTGTTGAGGCGTAATACGTCCCCGTATAGATGTTTTTGGATACACACTGATAATTTTGGCCATTTTTATGAATGTGTATGTATTGTACTTGTATTTTGAGTTGAGTGAGCACATGGTGCCACCCCTATTGTGAAGCATATATTTTCTACGTCCTAAGGCCCTAAGCTACAATAAGTTGGACGCGCTGAATCGTGTTGGGGCGCGTAGTTAGTCAGAGCAGTCTCGCTCGGGGTTGAATTAGTTTATTTAATTGTAGATTCAGTCTGTCCGTAAGTCAACATTTTTTTATCCCCTTGATAACTCGAGGTTGTGAATTAGTTCTCAAACACATGGGTTTAACCCCTCTTTGTGAATATTCCCTGGCCGGGTATTCGTGTTAACTGCTTTTTCACGTTATCAAGGGTCGGTCTTTGTATTTGATTTGGGTGGATTAACGTTAGCTTCAGTCGGGCAGAACCTCAGCCACAAGCATTTCTTTTTTTTTATCATCATCGGCCAGGCCTCTCCTAATTTTTCAGTAATTTAGTTGTTTGTTTAAAGTTATATTTCCGTAGAGCCGTGTGGGGTTGGGTGGTACGTTAACTTTTTTTTATCTCGTTAGAGATTTTTTTGTGTTAACGTACTACGGGTTTTCAAGGGATTTGAGAGGATTTTGAGAGTCAGTCTCTTGGCCTCCTTGGATATTTTATCACCGCGACTTCGAGGCCACTAGACTGGCTGGGTTTTCATTAAAGTTAAGGCGAGCTAGAAGTATAGTAAAAATTTAAATCGGGTTTTGAACAAGCGCTGGCTTTCCGATTCTAAAATTCTTCCGGATTTTTCCTAACGGTATTGCCAACCGGAATACCGTTACCATTTTTCAACGTAATTAATCACTGTGGTATAATATTCCTGTGCAAAACTTCACGCAGCCCTAGGGCAGTTGTAGCATAAGTAATCCAATCACATGTTACTGGGTATTTATACCGCATCACAAGTAATTCAGTTGTTAGTTTAAATTGTAATTAATTACCGGTTAAAGATTCAGTTGTTTAATTTCCTTTGGCCACTCGTGAGTACTTAGTTTCTAAAATTTTGGATTTAATTTAGATATTTTGCTCGTAGATTAAATGATTTTTTTTTTGTATTAACTTTGTCGTACTCCGAGCTAAAAAGGGAATATTTAACTAGTCATTGATCTTGTAATTATTAATATTTTGGTTATAAAATTTTGCTTATTGAGTATTCGCTGTGCGAATAATAATATTTATTTTGTTTATAGATTTTGCGTATTGAGTATTCATTTAGTGAATAATTTATTTTGTTTATAGATTTTGCGTATTGAGTATTCATTTAGTGAATAATTTACTTTGTTTATAGATTTTGCGTATTGAATATTCGTTTAACGAATATTAGTTATTCTGTTATTACCATTTGTTAGTTACTGATTTTTTTGTTAATAAATTTAGTTATTGAGAATTTTGGTGTTTCTATTACGAGAACTCTATTCCTTCCCCTGGGGTTTTATTTTTCTTCCAGAATTTAGGGCAATAGAAGCGAAGTGACTGGCGCCGTATAAATTTTAGGCCGCACATCGACATTGATAATTACAGGACCACCCTGCATAGTCAAATCTACCTCTAGACTGGGCTGGCGGCCTTCTACCTTGCCCTGGACAGCTGATAGCCACTGGAGTCACTTCACAGTGGTTACGGACTTCATATTTTTCCCCATTTAGGTTTTTAGCGACCGATCAGAGAGCTGAGCGGACGCTGGCGTATGCCAACTATATAACGCTGGAGTCTGGCCGTAATATACGTTATATATTTCTGGCGCCCAACGTGGGGCTCGACGGAAAAGAAGACCGTTGCTTGCTAAAAAGAATTTTACACTACGATTGGGTTAATAAAATTGTGTTATACTTATTTCAAACTTAATTCCTGTGCCCCTAGACCCATTCCTTAAGAGTTCTCATAATAAGAAATTTAGTTAGATTATTTTTTTTTGTGATATTGTGTTGGATTACTTTTGCTATACTGTGTTGTATTGTTGTGTTTTAACACATACTCGATATTGGATGACCTATTGTACGTATTGGTCGCATTTTGGCGATTTAGTCTAACGGATTAAAGAGCAAACAAGCTACTGTTTTTGAGTTGTTTATAACGTTGAGTAGAGGACTCTAAGGTACCTCCCGGTGAAAATTGGTGTTGCATTGTTGGCAACAGTTGTATTGAAATTGTAATTGCAACAATTGTTTGTTGAATTATCTTTGGAGACGGACCGGCGTTGGTTCGGCCGTCCATTGGTTTTACGTCTGTAGAGACGTTAGTGTTGGTAAGCCGGTTTAGGGCAAGCCATTGAAAAATTCACACGGGATTCGCTTAGCGGAAATTTAGTTTCCTCATACTTACGGTATTACGTTATACCGAGCTGGTTAAACCAGGATATCACTCGACGGTTAGAGTATTGAAGAAAGACAGTAGACTTGGAGTTGTGCAATAGTAAGTCCCAGTATAGGGAAGTAGTAGAACGTAACCAAGGATCGTGTTTGTGTTGGACGCTGTATTTGCATCATGTCGTTGCCTACTAAATTTCGGGTTGAACACCTAGCACCAGCGGAATTAGAATATGAAACCGCGGTCTACGGACTACAGGACAGCGACGGCGAGGACGCTCATTTACGACGGGAATTGCTGCAAAACATGATGTCGCTCGTGAAATCAGGAACGTCTTTTCGACTTCCTAAGTACCCTTTCACCTTCGAAACGGATCAAACTGGCGTGGAAAATACCCTTCGGGAACTTACAACGGTAATTGAAGCATTCTCAGGAGACCGGAGGACTCGTGATTTCCAAAGGATCTCGAGTCGCGTTGCACATTGTGGTACGCGAATCGGCCGTATGGCCGCATTATCAGCGGAAAACAAGTCGATACAGTCGCGGTTATTAGTACGTCTCGTAACCATCTGGACGACGATAAATCGCAAGACGCGCGCGCGAAGAATTACCTCAACTCCTAAGAGAACGATTATCGGGGACCTCGATGCCTCTAGGGCCGACCTCAGTCCATCAGAGGAGAGCTCGCTCGAGACCGAAGAGGAAGAAACCCCACCAGTTAAGCCGTGGCGAACCAAGAGTATCCCGCCAGCTCAATGGAACTTAAAGTTCAGCGGAGATCAAAAGGAGATGTCGTTGAGTGCATTCCTAGAGCGCGTGGAAGAATTGCGCAGCGCACGGAACGTATCGAGACAACAACTATTCGCCTCAGCATTGGATCTGTTCACTGGCAAGGCATTGATATGGTACCGAGCACAACGCCAGAACTTCTTAGATTGGCACGACCTCGTACATCAATTACGTACCGTCTTCGTACCAATCGATTACGACGACCAGCTGTACGATGAGATCCGCGCCCGCCGGCAAGGAGTCGACGAGTCAATTGACATCTATTTAGCGATCATGGAGTCGTTGTTCAAAAGATTGAGCACACCTTTGCCTGAGATAAGTAAGTTGAAGATCGTTGTCCGCAACCTTCACGCCCGATACAAAGATGGGATGTTTCTGTTGGACGAAGTGGAATCTGTACGTCGCCTCCTGGAAGTATGCCGCCGTATAGAACGAGCACACACCAACTGGCAGCCAGCTAGCATCACGACCCCGAGGAATCGGACGCCGTTAGAACCGGATTTGGCCTATGTGGCCGGGAGTTCCCGAGGAACACAACACCCGCAATCAGCGGAGTTACAAGAAATACGACCACAAGGCCGGATTCTCACGTGTTTTAACTGCCAAGAACCGGGACATCGAGCGGCAGCGTGCCCACAACGCCCAATCAGGAAGTGCTATACGTGTCATACTCCAGGCGTAACGAAGTACACATGTCCTAGATGCAATCCAAGAGGGTCCAGTGGCCCGAAGCAGAATCCGGGAAAAGAACAGCGTGGCGGATAAACGATCGGTCTCCGTCCGACGCGACCTCTATAAACCCGATTTTGGATTACATAATAGCTAACGCCCGGAGCGACGAGCGACCTTATCTAGAAATTGAGATCTTAGGTTACAGAATTTTAGGATTGTTAGACAGCGGAGCAACCCGAACCGTTCTTGGGAAACGCGGTTGGGCTTTATTGCAGAATGCTGGTTTCCATTTAGATAAAACGAAACATATTTCCTCATGTACGGTCGCCAGTGGGCACCGTCTGGAAATAGCTGGTGTTGTCCAGTTACCATGTACGATAGAAGGACACACCGCATGGATAGAAGCCATAGTGGTGCCTGAGATGGCACACACCTTAATATTGGGGGTTGATTTCTTCCGGCAGTTTGGAATTGTGCCAGACCTGCGCAGCGGCAGATGGCATTTTAGCCGATTAGAAGATACGGCCAGGATAGACCTGAGCGCCCTGGAAATGCCCGAAATGAGGATGAACGAGGATCAACGTGGAAGAATTGATGAACTGGTTTCTAAACACTTCAATAGTATGAAGAAAGGTATAGGCTGTACGGACCAAATAGAACATCAGATCAGCTTGCTGGATCCGCACCAACCGCCGATTAAACAACGCTACTATCCGGTCTCTCCGGCGATACAGCGAGAAATTGACAGGCAAGTCACCGAGATGGCAGAAGAAGGTGTTATCGAACGATCGAATTCGGATTGGTCGTCGCCGGTGCTGATGGTGAAGAAAAAGGATCAATCTTGGCGCTTCTGCGTCGACTTCCGCAAGGTAAACGCTGTCACTAGGCGCGACGCCTATCCACTACCTTACATCACGAGCATCTTAGACAGATTGAAGAACGCGAGGTACATCTCCAGCCTGGACATAAAGTCAGCGTATTGGAACATCCCGTTAACTGAGAGTTCAAAGAAGTATACCGCATTCACAGTGCCCGGAAGGGGTTTATGGCAGTTTAAGAGGTTAGCGTTCGGACTACACAGTGCTCCCGCCACGTTTCAGAAATTAATAGATACCGTATTAGGACCCGAGTTAGAACCGCACGTGTTCAAATATCTCGACGACATCATCATAATCGCGGATAACTTTGAGAAACACCTGGAAATTTTAGGAGAAGTATTGAAAAGATTGCTAGACGCTGGTTTCACGCTGAACAAAGACAAATGTGCGTTTGTAGTACCAGAACTGAAGTACCTAGGCTACGTGGTGAACCAAGGTGGACTGGCCGTCGACCCGGATAAGGTCTCGGCCATGCTGAAAATCCCACAACCCACCACCGCAGTCGAAGTACGCAGAATGCTGGGCGTTGCTGGTTGGTACAAACGTTTCATACCTACATATTCAGACATTTGTGCGCCACTCAATCGGCTAACCCGAAAGGGCATCCGATTTCAATGGGACGACGCATGTAAGCAATCGTGGAACCGCATCAAACAACACCTGATCACCGCTCCGATCCTATGCTGTCCGGACTTTTCACTACCATTCATAATACAGACCGACGCCTCTGGATACGGACTTGGTGCCGTGCTCTCGCAAAACACCCCTGAAGGCGAGAAGGTAGTATGCTACCTCAGCAAATCGCTTACGCGATTAGAACGGGCGTACACCACCACGGAGAGGGAGTGTCTGGCTGTGTTATGGGCAGTAGAGAAATTACGTCCGTACATCGAAGGATCGCACTTTACAGTGATCACGGATCATCACAGCTTGTGCTGGCTTCATAACCTAAAGGATCCGTGTGGACGACTAGCGAGATGGGCTCTGAGACTACAACAATTCGACTTTAAAATTATCCACCGTAAGGGGAGAGATCACCATGTACCCGACGCCTTGAGCCGAGGAGTACCAGTACTCGACAGTGTTACTGCCGACGTCAACACCGAAGGACAACCCCCTTGTGCGTGGTACACAAAGATGTGTCGGAAAGTCGAAGAAAACCCTCGCAAGTTTCCGGCATGGCGCCTGGAAGAAGGTAAATTGTACCACTACTACCGGCATCCTAATCCCGGCCTGTTAACCGAAGCGGAGAATTGGAAACGCGTGATTCCTCGTCCGGAGCGTAAAGAGATACTTCAACGGATGCATGACGCACCGACCTCAGGACACTTAGGCGTTTATAAAACGTATTGTCGACTAATACAACATTATTATTGGCCGTTCATGAGAGCGGACGTGGTCCGCTATATACATCGCTGTACCACTTGTTTGGAAAGTAAAGTAGAGAGAAAACCGCCAGTCGGATTGATGATGCCGCGGCGAGTCGTAGAGCGCCCATGGCAGCAGATAAGCGTGGATATCGTAGGTCCGATGACCAGATCAACCTCTGGGTATCAATATATCTTCACAGTGATAGATGTGTTTAGTAAGTTCGTGTTGACTTTCCCTATGCGGAAGGCCACCGCGCCCAGCATTGTTAAACTGCTAGAGAATGGAGTGTTTCTGCTGTTTGGAAGCCCCGAGTCAATATTATTGGACAACGGAACGCAATTCCGAAGTAAGGAGTTCCGTCGTTTGGCTGCGACGTATAACGTGCGCCTCCGATACAACGCTAACTATCATGCGCAAGCGAATGTGGTCGAACGAGTACACTCGACGTTGAAGCAAGGAATACGATCCTACCTCGACCAAGACCAGCGGAAGTGGGAAGATAACCTGCAGAAGGTATCTTGTGCGATACGAACGTCCGTCCATGAAAGCACTAGAATGACACCGTATTTTGTCAACTTTGGAAGGGAGATTGGATTTCCAGAAGAATGTGTGGACAGGGTTCCAGAGGAAATGGAGACACCCAGTAATAAGGAAGAACGTCAGAAGGTATTTCGGGAGATATACACCCAGGTGCGGGAACGCCTGAAAAGGTCTTCAGAAAATAGTAAACGGCGTTATGATTTGAGACGTCGAGACATCCAGTACGCGATAGGCGACCGTGTGTGGAGACGGAATTACATACTCTCCAATGCGGCGAAACATGTTAGCGCTGCTTTGGCACCGAAGTACGTCGGACCATTTTGGATAAAAAGAAAATTGTCACCATGGACTTATGAACTTAATAGAGAGGATGGAAAATCCTGTGGCGTATGGCACGCCAAGGATCTAAGGGGCCATCCAGAAGACACGGAGTCAGAGTGACTCCGTCTCTTTTAAGCAAAGGGGGAGTTGTTACGGGCTATCCTAGCCGAAACACAGCGCTTTAAAATCTAGTTAAACGATAACCTACCTTCGTACGGAAAACTTATTCTAAGCTTATAAAAGGATACAGTATGGGGTAATTTTGTGCAAAACCAACTGAATAGGTCCTGTCAACCCACTTAGAGGACAGCATTTATGACAACAAGCACCGCATCTGCTTCCGAATGCAAAAACATACTAGAGATGTCACTTAATTTGAGGTTAATTGTTTTTGACATTTCTATTTAACCTGTTTTGGGATATATACGTCGTGGAAACCTGGAAAGTACAACAGTTAGCGTGCGGAATATGTTTGAATGATACACCTACCTTATATAAAAAAAAAAAAAAAAGAACAAGAAATTATAATCCTCAATAGTAAATAAATTTCTGGGAATATTTGGTCGTAATAACGTAACTAGACGTATTTCTGCACTGACATGCGCGAGTGGTAAACCCGGTAGAGGGGTGAGGAAAAAAAGGTTATAAAACAGATGGGAAGCCGCGTTTTGGCTCTCTCTTAAACTTACGAACAGTGGTGTTATCAGAAAAATTTGACCAGAAAGAAAAACTAACGGCACGTGCAGTGAAACTTCCATGTATAAGCCTAGAGGAAATTGAAGGCAACACGGAATTCGTTTTTGCGGAGACTGCTTGGCGTTATACTGTCTTCGTAGGGAAGACACGGAGATATCCGGATGAGAATTTTCTTTTCTGATCAAAAGTTCGGAGTTTAAGAAAACCATTTAAGCCACCGACCACGAGGTAAGGTATCACCTTTCTTTTATTTCCGCACGCGAAACTGTTGTATGGTCTCCAGTTTCACTAATTGTATTTTTAACTGTTATTCATACAGTGGCGGTACGATAGAGGCAAAAAATTTGCACAGTTGTGCCTATTTGAGAGTATATATCGGCTGGAGGAATAATTTCTGAAGTTATCCGAGTATTCAACCGGTCGCAAAGGAATAAGCACCTTGTAGCGGAACCTTAAAACTACATCACCGTCCAGAGAGTACATAACCTACTTATTGTATCTAGCCGTGGAAACAGGGAGATTGTTTTTGTCTGCAACTCAGATGAGTACTAATTTATGATATTTGTTTGATGATTTGTAACAAAAATATCTTTATGAGTGTGGCGTATCGGACCTCCGGGTTGTGTTGAGGCGTAATACGTCCCCGTATAGATGTTTTTGGATACACACTGATAATTTTGGCCATTTTTATGAATGTGTATGTATTGTACTTGTATTTTGAGTTGAGTGAGCACATGGTGCCACCCCTATTGTGAAGCATATATTTTCTACGTCCTAAGGCCCTAAGCTACAATAAGTTGGACGCGCTGAATCGTGTTGGGGCGCGTAGTTAGTCAGAGCAGTCTCGCTCGGGGTTGAATTAGTTTATTTAATTGTAGATTCAGTCTGTCCGTAAGTCAACATTTTTTTATCCCCTTGATAACTCGAGGTTGTGAATTAGTTCTCAAACACATGGGTTTAACCCCTCTTTGTGAATATTCCCTGGCCGGGTATTCGTGTTAACTGCTTTTTCACGTTATCAAGGGTCGGTCTTTGTATTTGATTTGGGTGGATTAACGTTAGCTTCAGTCGGGCAGAACCTCAGCCACAAGCATTTCTTTTTTTTTATCATCATCGGCCAGGCCTCTCCTAATTTTTCAGTAATTTAGTTGTTTGTTTAAAGTTATATTTCCGTAGAGCCGTGTGGGGTTGGGTGGTACGTTAACTTTTTTTTATCTCGTTAGAGATTTTTTTGTGTTAACGTACTACGGGTTTTCAAGGGATTTGAGAGGATTTTGAGAGTCAGTCTCTTGGCCTCCTTGGATATTTTATCACCGCGACTTCGAGGCCACTAGACTGGCTGGGTTTTCATTAAAGTTAAGGCGAGCTAGAAGTATAGTAAAAATTTAAATCGGGTTTTGAACAAGCGCTGGCTTTCCGATTCTAAAATTCTTCCGGATTTTTCCTAACGGTATTGCCAACCGGAATACCGTTACCATTTTTCAACGTAATTAATCACTGTGGTATAATATTCCTGTGCAAAACTTCACGCAGCCCTAGGGCAGTTGTAGCATAAGTAATCCAATCACATGTTACTGGGTATTTATACCGCATCACAAGTAATTCAGTTGTTAGTTTAAATTGTAATTAATTACCGGTTAAAGATTCAGTTGTTTAATTTCCTTTGGCCACTCGTGAGTACTTAGTTTCTAAAATTTTGGATTTAATTTAGATATTTTGCTCGTAGATTAAATGATTTTTTTTTTGTATTAACTTTGTCGTACTCCGAGCTAAAAAGGGAATATTTAACTAGTCATTGATCTTGTAATTATTAATATTTTGGTTATAAAATTTTGCTTATTGAGTATTCGCTGTGCGAATAATAATATTTATTTTGTTTATAGATTTTGCGTATTGAGTATTCATTTAGTGAATAATTTATTTTGTTTATAGATTTTGCGTATTGAGTATTCATTTAGTGAATAATTTACTTTGTTTATAGATTTTGCGTATTGAATATTCGTTTAACGAATATTAGTTATTCTGTTATTACCATTTGTTAGTTACTGATTTTTTTGTTAATAAATTTAGTTATTGAGAATTTTGGTGTTTCTATTACGAGAACTCTATTCCTTCCCCTGGGGTTTTATTTTTCTTCCAGAATTTAGGGCAATAGAAGCGAAGTGACTGGCGCCGTATAAATTTTAGGCCGCACATCGACATTGATAATTACAGGACCACCCTGCATAGTCAAATCTACCTCTAGACTGGGCTGGCGGCCTTCTACCTTGCCCTGGACAGCTGATAGCCACTGGAGTCACTTCACAGTGGTTACGGACTTCATATTTTTCCCCATTTAGGTTTTTAGCGACCGATCAGAGAGCTGAGCGGACGCTGGCGTATGCCAACTATATAACGCTGGAGTCTGGCCGTAATATACGTTATAGGAAATAACTTTTATAAATTTTATAAATAATAATAATATTTAGTGTCCAGTTGATCGTACAATTGACGATATAAAACACAAAAAAAAAAACATATAATACAATAATACATAATAAAAAAACAATATAATACGGATACTATTTATGAAGCGTGTTAAAAAATTCGATCCCAGAGTAGAATGATCTTTCTATTAAATATTCTTTTGAATTATTTTCGTTATTTAGTTGTTAAATTTCAAACGGTAGTTTATTAAATAAAATAATAACGATATATTTTGGATTCATAAGTAGTGGTTCTATATTTAGGAATCAACATTTTGTCATTGTAAACAGTTCTGTCCCAATTTGAACATATTCACAGGCTCGAACCATCTCTAACCTTGTACATACGTATTTAATGAGCTGAGCCAAGACGTGCTCCAGTGTAGAGGGATGAAACTTCCACCGGAACATATTAAGTTTGAGGTATTGTGCGCAGGAAGTACACGGGAACACCTTTTTAGCTGTTACTATCCACTTAATATACAAGTCCGTGTGCTAAACTTGCTATGTCAGTGGAACTTTGTTACATATTAATTTTAAGCAAATTTCAAGCCGAGTCTTCATCAGCATTCGATTTTAATATAAGCAGATTTGACAGCTATATTCATGTAAAGACACTCGGGTGTATTTATTATTTTACAGGTTTCAAGAATTTTACATAAATTCATGTTATAAAATTTAAATAAATTGGTAGGTTCAGAGTGATTGACAGGATTAATAATAACAGGATAACGTTCTTTTTGTCACTTTTGCTTCACCATTGCACTTTTTTCTTTTTTTAGAAAACTGAAGATCTTGATAAATCTAAAAAATCTAAATAAAAACTAAAAAAAAAAAAACAGGTAATGAACCTTGATACAAAAGTTTTTCTTTATACAACGAGTGCGTAAAATGTCAATTTTGTATGAGTGGTAAGTTATCATTTTACGCCGCAGGCAGTAGAAGAACATTTTAGACCCGAGTTGTACGTAATTTTATGTTCGACTAAGTCATACCCACTTGATTTACGACACTGTTTGGAGTCTATAAACTGCGTTTTATTGGACTAGTACTATTGTACTAACTCAGTTTTGCTATTGTATTGTAGGAGTCTAATTTTGCTACTTTATTAAACAACGAAACTGGAATTCTATCAATCCCAAAATTAAATGTCAAAAAATTGCTTTAATTTCGTGCCATTTTTAGGGTTTTAAGGTATGATTATAAAACTCTTGTAACGTCACTCATATGCAGTGATGGGCGCGTAAGTTACATGATGTAAGTTACCTCATTGTTGACGCGTAAACAACTGATGTAAAGTAAATACAAAATTCTTGTAAACAATGTAAAAAATGATTTAGACATGTGCACTTGTTTTGAATTACAGAACCTCATTCTCAATACATTTTTGTAAATAATAAAATTTTAATGAAACGATTTTAAATGAAAAAGTAAGTATATAAAATTAGGACAATCCAATATACATATTAATGAAAATCGAATTTGCATCATTATACAGGTGTTACATACAAATTAGTAAATATGAATATGAAAAATAAAAAAAAATTTTCTTTAAAAATTCAATCTCATTTTTTTAATAACAAGATACATTAAATTTCACCTTTAAGAAAATCAGCCTATATTTTTTAATAACGAAAAGATTAATTGTAAATTTTGCATAACGCCCTATATTTTCTTTTATTTTCTTTAATTAAAACAAAACCTAGTTCTCCAGAACTATTCCTTCGGTTTCTTCCCACCATTTTTTTAATAGATTTATTGTTTTGAACTGAATATACTTGTTCATTAACTCTCTATTATTCGTATTAAATAACTAAAACTAACCTCATTATTTGACAGTTTACAAAGTTTTCATTGTTTACATTATTGAGAAGTTTACCAATTGTTTACATGAGTTTACACGTAAACGTAAACAATTATAGTTTACGTGTAAACGCCCATCACTGCTCATATGTCTGTCTGTCTGTACGGTAGAAATTGTGAGTGGGTATCAAATGAAAATGGATAGACCAATTTTTATTTTTGAAAAATAAATGTTTCTTATGGAATTTTCGCCAAAAATAAGTCAATTTTTTTTTGTCCCCTTCTCTATTTCTCAGAATTAATACTTCTGATCATTTTAACGGACCGTTACATTTATAGGGGAGGTATTGTGATCATGCCGATTATGATATGTCCATGGATGTCCACGAATTGAGGCCTCTACATAACATTTTGATTTTTTAGCATGATGTCTGGCGGTCTATCTGTCTGTCTGTTAGTCCATGGACTCGTGTAAAACGAATTTGTCTAAACGGATTTTTATGAAATTTAAGCTTTCTATATCATAGCCACCATTTGATCAGCTTTTGATAAAAATCGGTCTACTACCGGAAGTGGAGTTTTAGGTCTTTGGAGTTTAAATATTTAGAAAAAAAAAAATGTTTGAAGAACATTGCTGTACAACATGAGACTAACAACTTTTGTTTCATTTATTTTTTTTTAAAACATGTTAAAAAGTAAATTATTTGATTATGTATTATGTGGTAGCGGTCGGTCCTGTGGTGGGCGCAGCTAATTTATGTTCAGAACTAGGGCGGTATCTGATCGTCTTCGAACCTCTGACTTTCGTTCTTGATTGACGGAAACATTTTTGGCAAATTCTTTCGCTTCTGTCCGCCTTGCGACAATCCAAGAATTTCACCTCTAACGTTGCAATACGAATGCCCCCATTTGTCCCTATTAATCATTACCTCGGGGTTGATCCTGTGCTGGCCACAGCTAAGTTTTTACGGATATAACTATGATATAATATTAGCAGTTCAACAAATTAACTAATTAAAAAATAAAATAAAAAATGTATAAAACATAAAAATCTATTATCATCTTAGGTCCCATTCAAGTTCAATTCTTTAAGAGTAATTCAATAATTATTAAGAGGATTTGTCTGCCAACTGTAGTAATCGCGAATTTTAGCGCAGAAATGCTATATGTGTGTGCTAAAAGGATTTATCCAACAACAGAATTCATTATACTCACAAAACGCCGGCCCAATTTATCAAATATTGCTATTAAAATTAATAATATTGAAATTATCCCAACTAAACAAGTTAAGTATCTTGGTGTACTACTGGATGAAAAATTAACATTTAGTAAACACATAAATGATAGATGGATGTCAGCTAAGAAAACCTTAAGACAACTTTACCCGATTTACAACCGAAGATCTAATTTAAATCAAAAGAACAAACTTATAATATATAAAACAATGATAAGACCAATTTTAACTTATGCATGTCCTGCCTGGCACTTTGCTAGCAATTCCAATATAAAAAATTTGCAAATTATTCAAAATTACTGTATAAGAATAATAGGCAGATATCCTAAGTACCATCTCATCAGTAGTATGCACCAAGATATAAAACTTGAATATATTCATGATTATATCAAAAAAACCAAAGATAAATATTTTTAAAGGACAGCTAAACATGAAAACCACCTAATAAAAATTGTAGGATCAGTTTATAAAACATTAAAATGTTTGAAACATCCTGTCATAATGAACAAATAACTAATTATTACTATTTTTTTCCCAAGTACTAAAGTGAGAGGTTTTTTTTTTTAAATTTTTCCTCTATTTCATAAAATAATTAAAATGTAAAAAAACAGCATAAGTAAAAACTATTAAAACAATGTAATAATAGAGGTTATACGTATAAGTGGTACTCTAGTCATTAAGAAACATATTTTGTAAATTTTTAAAATTTTGAACAATAAATATTATTATTATTATTTATCCAACAAACGGGATTTTCAAAGTAAAGAAACAGGAGTGAAGTGAATGCTTACAGTATGGATTTCTGCCCTAAATGATGCATATATCTTCAAATAATATGAATCTAGCATAGGGCTGCCATACGTCCCGGTATACCGGGACATGTCCCGGTTTTGAGGTTTGTGTCCCAGTGTCCCGGTCCAAGAGTCCGGTCGATTTAAAATTTATGCATATTAAAAAATTATTTTTCGATAATATTGAAGAGACAGAAAGAAAAGCTAATCTACTGAAAATGTGCCAATACTTGTTCGCCATTCCACCGCACAATGCACATGTTGAACGGGTGTTCTCATTAATTAAAACCCATTGGACAGATGAGCGCAATTCGCTTTCTATTGACACCGTGAAAAGCATAAAGGATTCCACACACCAAAGCGGCCGCGGTAGCGTTACGACTAGCGATCAGGTCTCCTCACACTAACGCGGTGGGAGTGGCGGTAGCGGTAGCGATCAGTTAGTGAATCACGGTATATAGTTGTATGATAATATTGATTGCGAGAATACAATAGAATAATTAATTGTATGTAGAGGAAAAATAATAATCTACTTACAGTCTGTTTCAAACGGTTAGGCGGAACTAAATGGGAATTTCGTTCTTTTAGGTTGGAAAAGGGACCTTGCTTGGGTTATTTCATTTTTCACGTTGGAATGTCAAAATTTAAAATTCCAACAATGAAACCATGGAAACGAATGACATATGTCAAACTTAAATTAATTTTCTTACATATTTTAATGCCAAAAAATAAATAAATAGGATATTTGTATTAAGAATGACACAAAAAATCAAAATATAAAGAAAATGACATTTTAAAATGATATTAACCTTAACCAAAAAATATTTGTTGCAAGTATGATTTACAAAGCTTAAACAAAACGGCTGAAAAGCATGATTTAAACGATGAAAGTAACTAGATTGCAAAATCTAGTTCCGCCTAACCGTTTGGAACAGACTTTACTATCAATTTCCAAAACTTTTCCTATTTCGTTCCACACTTTATTTGTTTTCCTAATATTCTTGTAATCAGGATGTGCTAAGTCATACAAAATTAAATGATCCTTTACTGATCTATGATTTTTTCTGTTAAATTATCTATTTTCGACATTATTTTCTTAAATATATTCACTCTGTGGTATATAAACAATGAATATCGCGCGGCCTAACGCAACTTGTCGAGTTCGGCCGCCAGTGTTTGGTGATCGCTAGACTGAACGCTGCATTCGGTGGCGTTCTCAGATAGCGGAACGCTTGTATGTGCGTGGTCTCATTGTATTGTATAGGTTGCGTTAGGCCGCTGCCGTATCGCTACCGCGGCCGCCACCGCGGCCGCTTTGGTGTGTGGAATCCTTAATTCAATGTGTTTTAAATTATAAAATGACATGCATTGAATTCTATAATTATATAAAAGAGGAAAAAGAACTGCTCCAAAAACGAAAACATCGGAGAAGTATGATTGGGCAAAGAAGAGCGATGATAAAGAAGCCACCGAAGTCAGGGAAGGGGGAGAGTAAAGGCAAGAGAAGAATGGAATGTAAGGTTCTATTTGGTTTTATTAAATTGAATCGCCCATTAATTTATATTATATTATTTTAGATTTGATAAAGACGCTTCCACAAAAAAAAAACGTCAAATTTTTCCAGTCGAACTGAGTGTTCCAAAATGATTCACCATTGATCCCAATGTTTTGCTCTTGGAATACCTATTATCAATCTCTACTTTAATTATTTTTTTTTGTCTTTAAAATTTTTTATTTTTTTAAAATATTGTGTAATTTTATATAATAAAGGTATTATTGTCGATAAAAGTTTTTTTTAAGTTTTTTTTTTGGGGGGGGGGTACCCCGGTCGGTAGTCCGACAATTATGGCAGCCCTAATCTAGCATTAACTCAATTTTGCCGAATTTGGTCGATAGGTGGTTAAAAATACACTAAATTTTGTTCTTGATATTTTTCTAAAGATATTTTAATACCATTATCTTCTTCTTTCAGAATTGTCTAATCTACTAGAAATATCAGTTAATTGTTTTCTATTATAAAATTAAGTATAACTGTGCGATGTTTTGCGGGTGTATAAGTTTCAGTGCAACATTTTACCCTTAATAATTTCCTTTGTTTATTTTCTTAATCGCTTGATTACAACTTAAGTTGCAGTTAGAATTAAGAATAAGTTTTGTGCTAGTAACTAGTGAGATTACTAATTTTCACTTTTCTTTTTCAGGTGAGTTCATGATCATCAAGCTATTTAATGGAAAGTTAGTAAGTTATAAAATTAATAACTTATTTTTAAAAAGCATTATTATTTAGATAACTGATATGCATCAAACCACCGCAATAATAATTTTAGACAAGTATTAGTTAGTTGAAATTTTTGGCGCACAGCAACAAAGGTTATTTGCGCCTAACGCAGCCCATCTAAATGACTAGACTATATATTAAAAACAATAATTTAGAAAATAAATAAATAAATAAATAAATAAATAAATAAAATCATTAAAAATACGCATACTCAATAAATGAAATCTTGCACTGACAAAGACAAATAAATAATATAAAAAGTCTGTTCGAAAATTTGAACAGACTCAGGGTGATGGTAAGAGGCTGTAAAGGGGCCAACTACCATCGAATATCACAGTCAATAAATTGAAACACATTAAAATAAGGTGCAAGACTTCACACATAAAACAATAAGTTCGATTCTCTCAGGAAGAGTATCAGCCTGTCCATTAATACCCTGTCGTCATCTAAAGCAACTGGCAGATCATAGCACAGGCCTAAACTCTCCCTGACATCCTCAAACTGTATATACTCAGTTAAAAAGTGTAACACAGACAAATCTGTGTTACACGTCTCACAGATAGGGGACTCTTCACCTCGAAGGAGGTGTCCATGGGTCCACCAACAGTGACCTCTACGAAGGCGTGTGATGGTGGTTTCCTCCCTGCGGTTATTATTCTGCAGGAAGAACCCCATGGTTTAACGTCTCCCTTAATCTGTCGTAACTTAACGTTCTGTGTGTGGCTCCACTCATGTTGCCACATGTCTAAAACCAGGTGTTTCAGATGACTCTTTGCGTCATCTGGAAAAATGAAACTCACATCAATCATAGGTCTGTGGGAGGCGGATTTTGCAGCTGCATTTGCCGCTTCGTTGCCTTTAAAACCAACATGTCCCGGTATCCAAAACAGCTCGACCCTCACATTCTGAGCATTCAGATTGTGGAGTAGCAACCGGATCTTTAGTACAAGAGGATGCACTGGATCTGGATCTTGGATACTGTTCAGGGCGCTCAGCGAGTCCGTCAAGATAACACTTGACCGACTTTGTTCTGACGACACAAAACACAGGGCCTTGAAAATAGCGTACAGCTCAGCAGTGTACACACGTTATGGAGTGTAGACGGTACTAAAACTGTTGACGTGGGTTCAGAAAAATGAACACACACCCAACCCTGGTTCCGGATTTTGATCCGTCAGTAAAAATGACAGTATCCTCGAACCTAGGGACCAGTGTTCTTTGTAACTCATGTTGGTATTCGATAGGCAACGTAGTATCTTTATCAAACCGAGTTAATGTGAGATTCACAAGCGGACGCGGCAGCGTCCATGGTGGAACAGCACACAAAACGAAACTTGCGATTTCGGGCATATTTAAACCAATATCGCCCAAAGGCAAGTATTAGTAGAAGTTTATCATTAGATATGTTGAATTCGGGAAGTTCTAAAAATTAATACTGACCTACTAAGGCTACCCAAAAAGTTCACGGCCTCGCCCACTAATGACATTTCTGACGAAAATAATACAATATGATGTATGTGATGTTTAAACGGCTTTTAAGTTCTCCTAGACATGTAAAACTTTAAAACTATATTTTTAGTTTTGAATTAAAAATATAATCACAAACTTTTAAATAACATTTCAGACAGGCAGATTGTTTAGAAATAATTTATTACACATCCAAATTGTAATTTAAAATTGTGTTTTACAACAACCACAATATTTTATAGTCTACACATAAAATTAAAACTTGACGTAAATATATCAAGTTAGAAGTAACTAATTTTTTGCAAAACAAAAACTAGTCTCGAGACTTCTTCTAGTTGTTTAACTTTTATGGTGAGATTGTGTCATATAAGAAAATATCAGCGTCTAGCAATATATATTTAAAATGTTTAGGTTTCTTTATTGCTAAACTCACTGGTGAGTTTTTATTGGCCACAAAACAACTAGAGTAATTTCAACGAAGAACGAACAATTTTCATCAAATCTTGATTTTGCGGATTAGTTCTATTACAGAATGTTGAAAAATATTGTTTACATTGTTTCATTTTATATTTATAGATTAAAACCTGTGGTTTTCAAAGTAGAAATTTTGAGGTTACTACAATTGTTTCTTTTCGATTTTATTTTTAATACATTTGTGAAAGAAAATTTTTGTAATCTCGAATTCCTTTTCTTTGTGTTTTCCCATTACAGATTTACCATACTCAGGTGCAATCGGATCCTTACTTTCCAGTTTCCCCTAGATAGGTATTTTACACACAAGTAAAAATGATGAGCGTTTTCCATTTAACTGCTGGTGTTCTGTTTCTTTTAGGAGACCATTTCAGAATCTCTTTTGGCCACCTTTCTTCCTTCATCCTTTCAACATGTCTGTACCATCTTAGAGCGTTTTTATCCAACCGTTTTGAAACTGTTCAGGTAACTTCCATTTCATTCCACATTCTTTCTGTTCTACACCTATTTTATTTTTTTTTTTGTACTGCAAACTTTTTATAAAATCTGGCTCGACAGTTCTTATTGTTATTTAGTTTGTTTGTACCAGGCCACGTTTCTCCTCCATATGTTGTGATTGTATCCACGGTGGTGTAAATTATTTCTTCTAAGACTTTATTGTCTTTCATTTCTATAGCTGTTCGCATTATCCTGTCAGGAATTCCAAAACAAGTACAGCCGTATCGTGAATAACTCGGTTAACGGAAAATCTCTATAGCGGCCCAGTATCAACGACCAGTACGACTCAATAACACAATACTTCCTTCAAACTTTCAATGCTTTCCGACATCCCACAACTTTTGAAACTATCTGCAGTCCTACTCCTTTGACATCGATACTTTTACAGGTATACTAACTTTACGTTTATTTTTTACTTAACTGTTTTATTTTTGTTGACATTTGTAATAAATAATCCTGATTGAGATATAGTCTTGTAAATAAAAACTATACTGGCATATAATTTTAATATAAAATGACATAATTCAACAACATTTAATAATTGGTTATTATAACCAAACTTTTATCTGTCACATCAGATTTTTAAGTTAGCAGTAAGAAGTATCAAAAGAAGGTGTTGAATGTGTCGCTAATACTACAGAAACAAGTCTTAGAAGTTTGAATGTGTAGTGAAAAGTATAATGTAAAATATCCTTAACGTAGCTCAACAGATTACTAAATTTTGTTTCTAGCGGATGTTTTCAAACCTGATAAACTCAAATCGTAATAATAAATAAAAGAACAAAAACTATTTTGCATTTATTTTAACCCTTTTAGTAAATTAACACACCAAACAGTTAAAAATTGCAATGAACTCTTAAATTTTACACAATTAACAATAAGAGTAATTAGTTAATTTATCAGTGAATTATGATCGGGCGTCTTATTTTTCGTATATCGTAACGTGGTTTCGAGGCATAACCGCAGGGAATTATGAAGTTGCGGTAATTTTGGGAAAAGGTAAATGGAGCTTTATCGGGTTAGGAAATATGACTGCGAGTGAGTTTGAAACGTTGTTGGAGATATTCCTTCTGACCAGGAATCTTATATAGAACACCAGGTACCAAGTCAAGTTAGATACCTCGCTTAAGTGCTGATTCTACAGTATAAAGTCCATTCTACATTATACTTTTTTCAATACTTTTTTCAATACTATCCAACTCTGACGTCATTTCAACTTTTGATACTACAGAATATAGTGAGGGAAAAAATAAGAGACTGTGAAAAATTTTATATCTTCCATCTCTTATTACTTTTCATTGCCAACTTAAAAATTTTTAGGTTCAGATGGCAGACAACAATTTGGTTATAGTGATCCAATTTATAAATATTGTTTAATTGTGCTAAGTTTATATTTAATTATATGATCCAAATAAACTTCTTATCAACTTAATAAACTACTAAAACTTAAGTCGTAAACAAAAACTAAAAAGTTGGTGTTGGTACGACTGAAAAGTACAGAACTGTCAATCAAAAATTTGACCGGGGGTAGTTTTGGATGACTCAACCAAACACGCACCGCGGACCAGGGTGCGTGTTTGGTTGAGAAACACTGGTCTAAATGACAAAATTAAAAACTGATTTATTAAATGCCACTAATATATAGAAAAGTAAAGATCTGTGCACCAATGGTTATCTGTTAGAACCACCGCTTTTCTTTATTATTTTTCTCAAAAAATTTAATAATAAATTCATTAATGTTGATTTTATGATATTAAAACTTAATAAAATTAATATATATATTTTTTTTTGAAACATTAATTTTGAGACTTAAAGGGTTAAATATACTTTCACTGTTTAAAATAAAGTCATCCGGTCTTGTCTTAGGCTTGGTTTTTAAGTATTGTTGTATTTTCTTATAAAGTTTTATTACCATTCTGGACATAACATATTTCAAATTTTATTTTTCCACCGTATGTCCCTACCTAACGACAGGTAATAAAAACTGTACTGAAAAATATATGAATTCCATATTTAAATATCAGTGACATAAAAGTCTGTAACATTTCCAAGAAAAAATTGCAGTTAAAACAAGGTCATTTTTAGGCTTGTATGTCTCTTTAAAAATTCATAAGTAAAACAGTTTTGGCCTCTCCTGGCGCTACTTTCTCGCTAGCCATTATGAAAGTTTAAGCGTGCCACGTGCTTCCCTCTTCTCGGTCATGTTCATAACTAACAAACAGCGCACAGAGGGCGGCACCCATGGGAAACACTGTCGGGACCTTCCTGCGAGATACATCGATCACGTGGCTTGCTCATGACATACATACCATCTTGCTACATCCGCGTACTTCCGTCTAAAAACATCGCTACACAAAAATAATGTCAACATTAAATAAGGTGGACACATTTGAGGGTTGACAATTGAAGAGTAATTTTTTTTAGTATTAATTTATATATAATGTTAACGTGTTTAGGTAGTTCAAGGTATTTGCGATATATCTTGTATACAGACGGGATGACAACTTTTACCTTGAAACATACGACAATAACATTAATATCTACATTTTTTGCGATTGCTACTCCCTATATTAACTTTCCAAACTATTCTGATTCGTGAATCAGAATAGTTCGGAATGATAATAAACTCCAGCAGCTCTTCATTTGAACACCCAATACCTACCACCAGATGTTCCGCACGAAACCAATTACATCACAGCACTGAAGGTGATAATGAACCTAACTAACAATTACAATAATATTTTATTGCCCCCAATAAAAAAAAGGCGTTTGAATCTTGAACCATTGAGATTCGACTGCCATTGAAAAAGTTTTAATCTATTTGAAATACAAATATACAGCTGAGTGACTATTCAGTTACAGGGCTGATATCTTTAGATCTCTTATAATTCAGACAGTATGTCAGTAAGTCATAGGACAGTCCCGCATTTTGATTGGGTGTCCCGCATTCTAACGTTTGTGCACTTCAGTTGATTTCTTGACTTATATTTGAAGATTTGGGAAGTGAGGACCCTTGTTTTTTTTTGCTCTTCACTTGGATTTGGGAGGTGAGGACCTTTTTTTTGTGCTTTTCACGTATATTTGGATAGTGACGACCTTTTTTTCTTGCTTTGTCTCGCATTGCCTTCTTAAGATAATGGTCACCCTATAGTAGTGCAGTGTTATTTATTTGTTTTTGCTGGAATTATTTTTCTATGGATCACTAGCTGTTTCAATAGTTTTTTTATCGGTAATTTCTATTTTGTATTTGAAAAGCTTGTTTTTGCCCCAGTTCTAGTTTTTTTTTGCCTACCGCTACATTCATATACATATAAGGGAGGTACAGTAGAACCTCGATTATCCGGACTTCGATTATCCGAATTTTCGATTATCCGGATTATTTTAAACGAGGAAATTATTTTACGAATTCGCTGTTTCGCCGCTGTGTACCGGTTTTCACGTCATGACGTGACTGGACGTGCGATTTAAATATTTTATTTTAATATTACCGATATGTCATCGAAAAGAAAACGTGTTGTACTTTAAAAGACAAATTAGATATCATGATACAATGATATATAAAAAACCAGTGGCGGAGGGAAGCCTCCGCTAGACTTGCCATCCTAAAAAAAAAAAAAAATAAAAACAAAAAATTTAATTTAAAATTTTTTTTTTTTTAAATATTTAGATAAATCTTCAAAAATACATCAAATTATGTTCTATACAAATTTTTGTCCAAGGCTTACTTTTTTTGTTTACTTGTTACGAATTAATTATCATGACCATGGAAACGTTACATATAAATATGAAAAAATTGAGACTTGGAAAAATTTTAAATAATTTCACAAAAAATTTTCAAAATTTTTCTTTTTATCAAAAAACTTCTCAAATAAAAGTTATTATTTATTGCATTTATAGTAACTTTTGTTCAATAAATTTTTTCGAAATATTTTTCTGTTGCTAAATATTCGCAAAAATCGACACGAGTAAACTTCCATTTCTATTCAAACGATCTTTATAAAAAACAATAAGGTTCTTCCCATTTGATAGGAGAATTTTTTAGTACCAAAACGAATTCTCTAAGTTGAACCGTTCTTGAGTTATCGTGTATACATACAGACACACACACAGACACACACACAGACACACACACAGACACACACACATACGGACGGCACTTCGAAAATAGGTTTTTTGGATTCCCTGGACCATGAAACGTGGTCATCAGTCAAAATCTCGACATCGAAAATTTTCGCGATTACAATACTTGCTATTATATATTAAGGTCGGGCAAGTAAAAACAAAGTGAAAAAATTACACAGTTTACTGAATGTATATAAATCAATAAAAAAAGATTCATGCTTAATGTACCTAATTTTACTTTTCTATTTTTCCTCACTTTATTTTTCGATTATCCGGACTTCTCGTTATCTATACTACCTTCATCCCCGACCTAGTCCGAATAATCGAGGTTCTACTGTATTTTGATCATACCGATTTTGACATTTTTAAATTTCGATGGATGTATACGAATTGAGGTTCCTACCTAATGTTTTTACTATTTTTAATACGATGTCTGTCGGTCTCTCTGTATGTGTGTCTTTTCTTAGACACTTATAAAGCGAATTTAGCTAAAAGGATTTTTATGAAACTTCATTTTTAAGCTTTTTACAGCAATGCCATCAGTCAACCAACTTTCTGTAAAAATCGGTTATATAGAAATATGATTTTTCGTATCGGTTTTAAGATATTTGCGGATATTTCGCAAGAGAGAAATATTTCGAAAAAAAAAAAAAAAAGATTAACAAAAGATGCTGTACAAGTAATAAGTAACAACTTTTATTTGAGACATTTTTTCATGCAACTTAATATATTTTTCTTTTTTTATATTTTTGCCATATTCAGTCGTCAAAAAAACTCCTGGTCTGATTTAAACCCCCAAAAACCTTATCATTTTTTTAAAAATTATTATTATTATTATTTTTAAGTTGTATGTTAATCGACCACAAAATCAACAAGAATATTTTATAATTCAACTTCTAACCCCATCTAACTTCATAACTAGCAACGTAAAACAAAAATAAAATATATATAATTAACAACGTTTACGGGGGTTTGAGACAAACAGGAACTTTATTAAAGAGTGACGCTGTATGTAATGTTTCCATGATTACTGTAAATAATTTCTTTGTTAGAAATAGTTTTACGATAGTGCTCCGCGATGAATTCTTCTCCTGAAAAGTGCACCGCGGCTCAAAAAGTTTGCCTTAGAAAAAAGAATTAATATTTGGGTGACGGGTTTTATAAATTTTGCTTTTAAGGTGACCCCCATAAAAATAATTCACACGGCGTCAAATAAGAAGATCTACAGGGCCAGATTCTTTCGCCACCTCGACCAATCTGTCGATTTGGAGAACAGTGATCTAAATATTATAAGTGCGCCAAAGACACCCGTCATGTTGGAACCAGACCTCCTGATTTCCATGCGCTATTTCGTCAATTGCAGGGCCAACCTTAGTGACAAAAAGATTTTAGTATATCTCGAAAAATATATATTTTTTTAATTTACGATATCCGTCTATCGTTTTTATCAAAATTTCTTCAAGATTGTTTCTATCGCTATTGTTCCTCCGATTTTCTAATAAAATACCATAATAAGATTTAAAAACAATGTGTATTAATAGTCTCATTTTCAAACCCGTCAAATTCAGGGCGATGCGTGATTATTCAAAAAATAAATTCATTATGAATTTTCCCACGTTTGTAGTAAAAGAAATAAGAAAACTAAAAATATCAAAATCGACTGCAAAAGTTTTCCGTATCATTAGAAGCATTAACCCGGCGGGGGGGGGGGGGGATTAAAGGTTTTGGGGCTAGAGTTTTTTTTTTCGCATGTTTTTGTCAAAAATCGTGTTAAAAAAGGAAATTTAAAAAAAAAACTACTGTTCGTTCCTGAATCTACTTCTTTCGATTCCACAAGCTTTGTTTTGATACCACACAATAAATTTAAAAAAAAATTATATTTTTTTTCAACCACCCAAAAAAATTGATATTTTTCGAAAAACTAATATAATCAAAAATTCCTGTTGACCTTTTCCGGTTCTCATCGGTGTACAATATTGAGAATATTTTCAGATTTTTAATTCAACCCAATTTTAATTCAAGGGAAAATATTTTTGACAGACGGACACATGAGGGACATGTTATAAAGGTTTGTTTGTCATACCTACAAAACCTGGAAATGGAATGAAATAAAAATGTGTTTTCCTACTTTAAACAATATTTGTCACATAGGTTTTTGCTGTTTAATCAATAATAAAGTAAAATATTTTAAGTTTTTAAGTTGATGTCCCTCCGAAACCGTCTCAATAAAAATAGTGAGATGCCATGTGGTCTATGTTCGAATCCCGATTTTGTTACGTCATTGTACCAAATTACGTGAAATTATATACCGTTGTTGTTGCGTGAATCTCAAACAAACAGACATTTTTTGATAGTATCTTACCTGAAACGTGTGGAAATGAAGTTTGTGAACGAAAAGTAAAAACGAAAAACAGATATAGCTTATATTATTGTGCAATAAATTCATTTAAATAAAGTTTTTCATCACACAATGTATTTTTCTTATCCGTATTATATTCTGAATATTTCTGCTTAGATTCGCCCCTTAATGATGCAAATTATTAAAGTAAATATAACACTCCAGTAAATTTTAATTCTATATATTTTAAGTTGGAATGAAGTAACAGGTACCCAGTGTAAACAGTTTTATACTCAGTCTGAAATATGATTCAACTTTTTAATTAATATGTTTATCTTTTGAAATTGTATTTGCACAAAGAATCATTATTTCTACATAATTTATTTCTTCAATTTAAATCTTGATTTATCTGGAAAAATAAAAGTAAAGTAATGCTAAAACTAATGTTGAGATATTCATTAGAACTTAACAGACGATATCTTGAAGGTAACTAGTAAGTAGACATAGGCTCGGTGTATTCAACTTTGGTTAAATATTGGTTAGTGATAACGGTAGTTAAATTTGTTGCTGCAAATTGTTATGGCTAATCAGTAGTTAAGTGTATTTGACATTTAACTAGTACTTGAAAAGACTAGAGCATAGACATCAAAAGGTTATATGAGAATTACGGAGAATAAGAGACATATTTTTTTGGATTTTATTTTAAACTAGCTGAGTACCCGTGCTTCGCTACGGTTTATTGACGGTTTGCCATCATCGTGCAATTATTAATTTACTATTGAATTTACCCCTTTACGGATGAAATTTAAAAAACTTTCAAAATGCTTTCTAAATATTTTAAATAGAAAATTATGTACCAAAATGGAATGTTATAACTCAGGAATTACAAAGGTTTCTATAATTTACCCCAAATGTAGATTTACCACTTTAGGGGTTGATTAGGGCAAAATTCTGAATTACTGTTTCAAAAATTTGTATGGGTAACCTTTGTAATCAAAAACCAAGTCAATATCTCATTGGTCCTAAGGTATATTGAGGAATCCTTCAAATCACATTTCACCCCTTAGGGCTCGAATTTCGAAAAATCTCTTCTTAGTGGGTGCTTATATCACGGAAGGAATATACCGAATTTCGTGTCTCTATATCCAAGGGAAGTTCTATCGAATATAAATACCCATTTATACCCCCCCCCATTTACATTTAGAGATGAAATTTTAAAAGACTGTCAAAACTATCTCGAGATATTTGAAAAAGACACCGGTGTGCCAAAAATGAATGTTATAACTTAATAAACACAGGAAATACGACGGGTTGTATAATTCACCCCGATTATAGATTTACCTCTTTAGGAGTTGATTAGGAAAGAATCCAGAAATAAAATTTTCGGCATTTGTATGGTTAATCTTTATAAGCAAAAGCCAAGTCGATATCTTATTGGTACTAAAAGATATTAAGGAATCCTTGGTATCACATTTCAGCCCTTAGGGATTGAATTTCGTAAAATTCCGTCTTAGTGGGTAGTTACGTCATACAGGGAATATGCTTTACGAATATCATGTATCTTGTCCAGAGGACGTTCTATCGAGTAAAAAATACCCATTACCCCCTTTACGGGTGACATTTTTAAAAACTGTCAAAACCATTTCGAGATATTTTAAAAAGACACCGATATGCCAAAAAGGAATATTATAACTCAATAAACACGGGAAATACGAAGGGTTGTATAATTCACCCCGATTGTAGACCCTTATAGGGGTTGATTCGGACGACATCCTGAAATAAGTTTTTCGGCATTTGTATGGGTAATCTTTGTAAGCAAAATCCAAGACGATATCTTATTGGTCCTAAGAGGTATTGAGGAATCCTTGAAATCATATTTCACCCCTTTTCACTTCTTAGGATTGGAATTTCGAAAAATCCCGTCTTAGTGGGTGCTTACGTCATGAAGGGAATATACTATACGAATTTTCGAATTATCGAATACAAAATTCCCATTTACCCCTTAAGGGTGATATTTTAAAAACTGTCAATACCATTTCGAAATATTTTGAAGACACATATGCCAAAAAGAATTTTATAACTCAACAAACACAGGGAATATGGTGGGTTGTATAATTAACCCTGTTCGGAAATTCACCACTTTAGGGGTGGATTAGAACAAAATCCTGAAATAAGTTTTTCAACAGTTATATGGGTAATCTTTGTAAGTAAAAACCAAGACGATATCTTATTGGTCCGTAGAGATATTTAGAAATCCTTGAAATTATATTTAACCCCTTAGGGGTTGAATTTCGAAAAATTCCGTCTTAGTGTATGCTTACTTCATGAAGGGAATATACTTTGCGAATATCATGTATCTATGTCCAAGGGATGTTCTATCAAATAAAAAATAACCTTTTACCCCTTTAGGGGTGAAATTTTGAAAAACTGTCAAAATCATTTCGAGATATTTTAAAAAGACATCTATATGCCAAATAGGAATTTTATAACTCAACCAACACAGAAAATACGGCGGTTTCTATAATTGTTTCTGATTGTAGATTCACCCTTTTAGGGGACGATTAGGACAAAATCTTGAAATAAGTTTTTTAACATTTATAAGGATAATCTTTATAAGCAAAAACCAAGGCGGTATATTATTGACCTAAAAGAAATTGAGGAATCCGTGTAAACACATTTCACCCCTTTTCACCCCTGAGAGGTCGAATTTCGAAAAATCATTTCTTAGGGGGTTCTTAAGTCATAAAAGGGATATAATCCCCGAATTTTATGTTTCTTTGTCTAAACGAAATTCCATCGAATAAAAAATACCAATTTACTCCTTTAGGGGTGGAAATTAAAAAAACGGTCAAAACACTTTCTAAATATTTTAAAAAGGCACCTATATGCCAAAAAGGAATTTTATAACACAATAAACACAGAAGATGCGAAGGGTTCTATAATTCACCCTGATTGTAGATTCACCCCTTTAGGGGTCGATTAGAATAAAATCCTGAAATAAGTTTTTTAATATTTACATGAGTAATCATTGTGAGCAAAAACTAAGTCGATATCTTATTGGACCTAAGAGATATTAAGAAAACCGTGAAGCCATATTTTACCCCTTTTAACCCCCTTTTCACCCACTTAGAGGATGAGTTTCGAAAAATCCGTTCTTAGTGGGTGCTTACGTCATGGAGGGAATATACTCGCCGAATTTAATGATTGTAGGTTCAGTGGTTTGGGCTGGGCGTTGATTATGAGTAGGTAGCTTAGTTACGATTTTATATATATAGATATGTTCAAACCATTTCCCTTCAACAATAATACAATTGGCCATACTTTCATTCCACTTCTTAAAAGCTCCCAAACAATATTGTTCCGGAATACTTTCAAAATAAACGAATTGCAACATCAATTTCTATCTCAGACGAAAACCTTCTACTCCGTAATTTTTTAAGCCTAAAAATTAGCCATTACGCTCATTGACAAATCAAGGCAGTATGGCTGCCAAAATCTGGAGAATTGAAACTGCTATATGGAAAGACGCATTCTCATGATACTACTTAATGTTAAAAATAATAGTATATTTTGGGAAATTACCAGAATTGACGTGATAATATTATTTTTGCGTTAGTTGAAGCGAAAAGTACATTTTTCATTAATTCGAAAGATTGACTAATTTGCGGCAAAACCTTTCATCCCACAAAAAAGCTTTTGTTTTAAATTTATTATTTTAGGTGCATCAACAGCTAGGTTATTAGCACCACAGTACTCAAGTTACATAGTGTTACTTATAGGGTTACATGTTACATTGTTTACGGGTCTAATAGATTTATGATATTTTGTTTTTTATTTTGCTATACATGTTTATGTCTTTTAGGAAGCCAATGGTGGACTTTTCTGTTTTTCTGTCTGCTGAAAGTGCTTCTTTAAGGGTTGGTGTGATGTTGTTTTTCTGACTTTGCTGACTGAATTTTGGACATGTAATTAGGATATGCTCCACTGTTAGCCTAACATGGCAGTTGTCACATGTGCTGGGATCTTCTTCCTCGAATATGTACTTGTGGGTTAACATAGTATGTCCTAGTCGCAATCTCGTCAGTACGATTTTGTCTTGTCGGTCTTGTCTTGGTTTCCATCGTTTGGGCCTTTCTTTAATTTGTCGTACATGGTTGTTATTTGTGCTTTTCCATTCGTCTTGCCATTTTGCTTGCACATATCTTTTAATTGACGTTTTTAAGTTGGAAGTAGGGATCGGTATTGGAGTTATATCTTCCAGTAGGGCTTTTTTCGCTTTTGTGTCTGCCTTCTCGTTGCCATCTATACCAATATGAGATGGAATCCACACTACCGTGATTTCCTTGCCCATATCTCTAATACGGTGTAGGTTTTCTTTGGTTTTTTGCGTTATGCAGTTTCCTGGGTATAGCTGCTGTATACTTTGGATGGCACTCAGGGAGTGACAGTAAACAGTATTTATTGGAGCCTTCTTGGTGTCGAAGTATCAGTCGAGGTATCAATAGCTATTTCTGGCATAAGAGCGAAAAGCGACGTATTGCCGCTCGCAACTGACAGTTGCAAAAAAAAGCGGGAATCGTTTAAAGCGGCAATGGTGTTGTGCGTTCGAATTTTACAGACATTTTTTTCTACAATCTCTATCATAAATCATTAAACAATAATAAAAATTAACATTTACCCGACCGACAGTGACTAAGAAAAAAGAAAAAGAAAATTTACCACTTAACTCATTACCCGTTATTCTTCTGAACAATGAAACAATTCAATGGCAGGGTATAAATAGTTTTAATTTTATTATTCCGTCCTATTGCAAGAAAAAGTAACAATTATTAAATTTAATTCAATTTCATAATTCAAATATAATGGAGAATAATTTCCAACACCGGAAAAAATAGAGTAGTCCATGGAAAGAATTATACGGACATCATTATTTTAGAAGTTTGCCATTGCTGGTATTTTTAGGCTATAATAGTACAATATATATTGAGTATGACAGGCTATTCCAAACGATTAGGCGGAACTAAATGGAAATTTCGTTCTTTTAGGTTGTCACGAAAAAGGACCTTGCTGGGTTATTTCATGTTTAAGGTTTGGTGTGTGACAATTAAAAATTCCGACAGTAAAACCATGGAAACGAATGATATATGTCAATTATTTTAATACATATTTTCATATTTTGAATACAAAAAATTAATAAATGGGAAATTTTTATTAAGAACAACAAAAAATTACAATGCAATGAAAAAGACATTTTATAATGACAATCAATTTAATCTAGAATTTGCTAGAACGCTTCGGAAACTGCTCAACAATCTGTTTTCGTCTTCAGCGATCACAAGAGTAATGATGAGGAAAGAATTATATTTTCATTAGGTGACATTTATAGGTTAAAGCGAATGAATTTTTATTTTGCGGTTCAGAGCATAAAGTAACAGACGTCAGTAATATTTGAATTGTTTTCGCAAAGCGCAAATAATTTCTATTGCCATTATAGAAAAAATATATCAACAATTCAAGAGATTCGTTGCGATGTCGTTCATAATAATTTTATATTATCTTCACTGCAAATTAAGAAACATTGATAAATCATCCGAGTCTTCATGGTGCTATAAAATTAAGATCACGTCTTTCTCTGGAGACCAATGTTACGATACTGACATTATCTTTCTAAATTTCAGTTTTATCGACTTGAAAATTTAACTTGTCAAACCGGCTATTTAAAACTTTCACGAAGACGAGCACAAAAATAATAGAGGAAGGGGATTGTAGGCAGGAACAGATTGATAAAATGTGAGATAAATAAAGAGAACGACAGTAGGGGAGAAAAGTAGAGGCAGTAAGGAAGTAAGAAATAGCTTAACATTGACATGCTACCCGCAGATGGCACTGATATGTGGCAGATAGGCGTGATTTTGGTTAGTTTAATATTTACGTGTTTGTTTTTCTTCTGCCATTTTTAGGGTTTTGTAAGTATAACCAAGAAATCCTTATATACCAAGTAAACTAAACTCAGACAGACGTCTGGGCTATAGTTGTGGCCAATCGGCTGGAGCTGATGAGCTGAAACCTAATATTCGTGTATGCTTTTTGATCCTCAAATGGGAGAAATAGTGAGACTTCAAAAATACATATTTTCCATAAAACTCAATTTGTGATCAACTTTATAGTATCTCAAGGATTACAAATTTCAGCGCCCTCTTTCAAAAAATCGAGGACACGCGCGTTGCTCTGATCATTCATTCAATCGAAATGATTAAGATAATTTTTAATAAGACATTAATGAGAAATTTACTAATTAAAATGCAGGTTATTAGGACTCTGATAATGAGTTGTGATCTAACTGTATTTTAGTCAAGTACCTTGCACACGCCTGTCGACACGGTGTAGTGATCAGTCCGGCTGATTATTAACCTGGATGGTTCGGGTTTGAATCTCGATGATAGCAGGTATTTATTTATTTATATTTTTTACAAAATTAAGGTATTCAAATCTATATATATATATATATATATATATAAAATCCCTGAGGTGTCTGTCAGATGTCCTTCCAGAGGTTTTTTGCGTATTTCCCGGTGACCTAGAAAGTTGAAATTTGGCATGCGGTTTGCTGGAAACATTCTTAAGTTGTGAAAAATCTTAAACCTAGAAAATTCAAAAAGGGGGCGAGCCTGCGACATTTAAAAGTTCCCATGTTATCTTAATGGGACAAAAAATGAAGTTTGTTCGATTGCGTTGATATTCAATATCCGGGGTTGTTCGAGACTCCTAATCACGACCCTGTAATTAGTTTTCTGAAATTTTGATTATCTACTCCGAAATCGGTACCCGAATGATAGCTTAAAATTCCAAAATCGTTTTTACTTGCCCAACCTTAATATATAAGGGGCAAGTATTGTAATCGCGAAAATTTTCAATGTCGAGATTTTGACTGATGACCACGTTTCATGGTCCAGGGAATCCAAAAAACCTATTTTCGAAGTGCCGTCCGTATGTGTGTGTGTCTGTGTGTGTGTGTGTGTGTGTGTCTGTGCGTGTCTGTGTGTGTGCCTGTGTTTATACACGATAACTCAAAAACGGTTTAACATAAAGAGTTCGTTCTGGTATTAAAAAATTCTCCTAATAATTGGGAAGAACCCTATTGTTTTTTATTAAAATCCGAAACCGGAAACGGAAGTTATTAAACTTTAAAATTTAAAAAAATTCGTAACTAGTAAACCAAACCTTGGACAAAAATTTGTATAGGACATAATTTGATGTATTTTTAAAGATTTACCTAAATAGTCTTTTAAATTTTATTTATTATTTTTTTTATGTATTTTTTTTTTATTATTATTTTTTTTTATGGGAGGGCAAGTCTATCGGAGGTGTCCCTTCGCCACTGGTTTACTTTTGTTTTTACTGATGAAAACAATCTGATTTTTAGGGTTTTATATACCTCTGCCATCTGCCTGTACTAGTGGTTTTCAACCAGGGTGCCGCCGAATCCTTTCACCCTGTAAATAAAATTTTACCCTGTCACGAATTCTGTAGAATTAATATGGATGTCATACAGAGAAATGAGGATAGGGCGCCTTGCATTTTTCATATTTCACTAATGTGAAATATGACGGCACTCTAATGAGTGCCGTCATCTAAAAAAGGTTAAGAACCACTGGTATATTTTATAAAAATATAAGTGGGGTATCAAATGAAAGCTAATGATCGTAGATTAACAAACAAATTTTTGTTTTTGCAATAAAATATTTTTACGAGATATTTGCGAGATATATAAATGTGTCTATAAACTTTTGTCCCGCACTCTGTTTTCCAGAAGGGTGAAAATATGGCAAGAAAATAAAATTTGTTTGATTACGTACAATTTGAATATCTGGGTATGTTCTAGACTCCTAAACACAGTTATCAGTTTTCCGAAATTTTGATTGTCTACTCCTTTATTACTGCTGAACACAATTTTTTAGGGTTTCGCATGCATGCATGTTTTTTTTTTTTTAAAAGTAGTTTTTAAAGAAGTTTGGTGATGTGCATAACAACAAATAAACACAAATTAATTAATTTTATTTCAGTTATTATTATCAATTTTTTTCTCTTTTTATTAAATATGAATAACCTAAGCTGCTGTTTCACATGAACAGCAGCTCCATATTTATTTCTGTTTCTGCAATATGTGACGAATATGGCTTAAATATTCACTACCCATTACAATTGTTTTACAGATATTTACAGCTTCTTTTTTAATCAGTTTATTTCCTTTGCCTAATTGGTCATTTACTTGACAATTTGTTATATATTTAGAAGGAAAGCTAGGTATATGACTTTATCAATAAACGCCACCACTGTTCTAATATTGCCTTTACCCCGTAGAATGAAGGGCTTTTCTCCTAGTATCAAAACAAATATGTACTGATTTAATGGTCATTAGTAGTCAAGAACAAATTTAAAAAATAAAGTACCCAGCGCGATGTAGAACTGAATAGCTTTGTTCGCGGATGAAGTTTCTAACAAGGTACTAACAGTTAAAAAGTAAGTTCATGAACATATTTAATGCACATGTCCGACTTTAGAATAGAGATATTCTTGTCACCGCGAGTGATAAATGAGTCTGGTTGACAAGACTGTAATAATGGTGTAGTAAATTTAAGTGGAACAACTCACTTTATTATTTAAATTACTAGAAACAAACAACGCGCATGGGTCTGACTAGAAGATTTTGCTCTAACCTAAAAACACTTCTGACTTGATATGAACAGGTTTCCTAATTTTCCGAAGACTACTGAAAATAACAAACATCTTGTCAGAATATAATTATATATTTTCCAAAAAAAAACAAATACTATGTATTACAATTAGAATACCTAACAAAAAGAAATTAAGAAAATAAAGAATTAGGTAGTTAGTGTTTTTTTTTTTTTTTTTGTTAATAAATTGATTGTCAGTATACAGGTACGAAAAGCTTGGGAAACCAATATAAAGTACTGTGCACCAAAGAACTAGATAATTAGTTTCAGTTAGCAAAGTGTTAAAACAAAAATATGGTACTGTGTTTATGTTACAGCCAATGACCGAATGGCGGGCAGGGTTACAACGACCTGCCAATTACAGGTTTGGCCACGTTAAAAGGACCATCCGGTCAATGACGTTTTTAACCGGCCAATGACGTCTTTAACCGGCCAATGACGTCATTGGAACGGTATATTGAGAAATGTTGGTATAAAAAAATATGATGTATTTAAGTAATTAGGATAGGTTTAGTTAGTAAAAGTCTAGGACAGTAGAAGCCGAAAGGCTCGAAGTAAGCTTAAAGGAGTTTGTGAAAAAAATACTTTTTGTTTTTTTTTTTTTACACGGTCTCCTTTAAGCTTACTTCTTCGAGCATTTCGTCTTCTGCTGTCCTAGATTTTTACTGAGTAAACATAACCTAATTACCTAGTTTTTAGGTACACAGTACTTTATACTTTGTCTGCTCACGTAAAATAAACTCATATGGGTTGGACACGTAATATGTATGCCAGGAAAACGCCTACCAAAGCAAATACTTTACTCTGAACTGCAAACTGGCGTTCGTAATGTAGGAGCCCCGAGGAAATGTTACAAAGACGTGTTACTACAGACACTTAAGAGAAAACTTAAGCTGCCATAATTGGGAAGAGTTGACAAAAAACCGGAATATATGGAGAAGAACTATACGGGAGGCTTTATCCATTTACGAAGACCAAAGCATGCCAAAGCAATAGCGAGGAAACGAAAACATCGGACAACAACAACACTGCCGTGCTAACATGCCCTATTTGTGACCTTTTACGGGCGAAATAGGTCTCTTTAGTCACCTTAGACATGAAAAATACAACACTCTATAAAATAAATAAATATATTTATTGTGACTCCTATAGTCGAAATCGACGAAGGATTATTATTACTTACTTATATATGACTGTCATTGTCCGGAAAATGTTACATTGGCCGCCAAAAATGGTAATTGATTTCAATGGCCAGACGATGTCGAGATTGCTCATTCATTTTGGGAAATGATAGTTCTGGTTGGTCCATGTCGTCTTTGTCCGATTACAGTCATTGACCGTAACATCTATACTATCAGTACTGGTCCTTCACTGAATTTTTTACATTTAAAATGTGTGAAATTCCGTATCACATCAATAAATCTTTTACATTTACAACTTTAAAGCTTTTTTAATAATGCGTTCCTTGTTACTTTGAAGAACGTCCCTGTTTAAAATTCATGTGTTTTCTTGTAGGCAAGACGCAATAACAAAATATAAATCAATATCTTTTAAGGAGTTATAGAGCTGTGGAGATATATATCATCTTATATCAAATTATAGGGTACCTCCTTCAAGGGAATAAATATATATTTTCCACATAAATTGCAGCTTTTTTGAAGAATATTTTGTAAAATTGACGGTTAAGTTATTTATGCATGTAAATTTCGGTTTTTTAAAGAAGTCTCTTCAATGACAAATGAATGAATTAACAACCAATTTATTTATATATTTCTTTCTCGTTCATGCTTGCAAGGCATGCGGGGGACAATTTGTCATTGAACAGACATGTTTTTTTTTACCGACCGCCAACATATATAAGGGAGGTATTGTGATCATACCGATTTTGACATTTCGAGATTTCGAAGGATCTCCACGAATTGAGTTTTCTACATAACGTTTTGACTATTTTTAGCATTATGTCTGTCTGCTGTCTGACTGTCTGTCCGTCTGTCTGTCTATCTGTCTGTCGGTCTGTCTGTCGGTCGGTGAACACGTCCAGCTCAAATTCGGCTTAAAGTATTTTCATGAAACTTCATATTTAAACTTTTGACATCAATAGCACGAGTTAATCAACTTTTGATAAAAATCGGTTAACTAGAAATGGGAGTTTACTAATGTCGGTCTTAAGATTGAATCCTTCGTAATTCTACTCATGAGTGGCTGCAGAGATTTAAGCGCTGGTTTCACGTGGTCTCGGAAACAGATCCCATATTTCCGAATATTAATTCAGAGATACAGGTACTCATTGTGAAGAATCTGAGCCTATGGTTGCAACAGTCAAGATTTTTGTTTTGTAAAATCTTTTTGCCTATACTTTATCGATCTCATGATCCCATATTTTCAAACCAAGTGAGCTAATCACTACGCTGCTGTAACCACAATAATATAACTGTAATGAAAATTCAAATAAAACGTTGTAATGTGACATTTATCATGTCAATTTAATTTTTTTCATTATCGTTGCCGGGCAACAAATACTTATTCACCAATTAGAACGAAAGAATAACTTATACTGTTCCTTATCTGAAGTGCCGTTGGCCGCAAGATATTCTGGTGTTTTTTCCGAGCTTTATCCGAGCACTGTAAAAGCAATTTTTGATTTATAGCAAGAATTGCTTTTTCCGAGGTTTATCCATTGATTGTAAAAGCGCCCCTTGGTGTGTTTAAATGTTATTTTTAGAGTTTTGTAGGTATGACCACCAAAAACCCCTTATAATGTCACTCATGTGTCTGTCTGTCTACGGTAGAAATTGTAACCAAATGGCTTAACATAGAAGTTGAAATTTGGCATACTTATACAACTTTTTGACCCACATATAGGAAAAATACTGAGAGTTCAAAAAACACATCCCGAGATAAATATAAACAATTACTTATGTAATTAATAAAAAAACAAATATTCTCGTCAAAAGTTTATTTATAAAATATTAAGAGACGTTTCGACTGGTAAATCCAGTCATCCTCAGTCTATAAATAAAAATTACAATTGTAAAATACAAAAAATCGTAAAGAAAGGAAAGTATTTTTTAACAAAACAAAAATAAGTAAAATTGAAAATTGATAAATTAGTATAAATAAAATAATTTAAACATATTAATTGAAAATTAATTGAAAATTATCAAAAAGGCGTGAGGCGCCATTTTGTGAAACCAAATTTATAACAGAGTTTTAAGAAAATACAAACATTAATCAAAATTAAGCAAATAATTATAAAAAGTTATATAAAATAAGTGTTCTTAACTAGACAGCTTCTTACCTAGAGTACGTTGTCAATATTTTGCAGAAGTATATTCTTATAAAAAAATATACGGAAATGAAAATGAAAAAACCATCCCAAAAACAGTTGATTTTGATGTGATAAATATACTTAGACATCCAGTATTATGTTGGCTTCTTACACTTATTAAATACCTACAAAACCCTGAAATGTGTGAAAATTCTCACTTCACCTCAATTTTTTATATTTGTCAAGGCTATAGAATGTAACAAGGAGCCACGAATTGTCAATATCAATTTGTGTCTATTTTGTGAAAGAAACTGGTTTAATCGACAGTTTAGCACCGTTAAATGTAGTGTTTAATTCTGCATTGTTTAATATTTTTTATATTTAACTTTTTGCACTAAAATAATCTGTAATTAGACATTGCTAAATGAAAATTATAGCATTGTATTTCATACATTCAATAATAAAAGTAGACAACTGGTATACACTTGTCCAGTTGAATTATTTTTAGAATTTAGAACATAGTAAATAAAAATATTGATATTGGTTTCTATATGTATATTTTTTTTCACGTTTATGGCCTTTGCTACTAAAGCAATTAGTCAAGACAATACTCATTTTTCATGATGAAAATTCCATGCAACAACAGTTCCATGCAACGCAGGGCACGTGTGTTACCACTACGCTACGCTGGTCGGCAATTCTATAAAATATTAAATTTTTTGAGAAGTTTTTAATACTTTTAGCATATAAAAACTTCGCAAATAGTTCATTGTACTGTGGATACCACTATGTTGTTTTATTTGAAAGGAACTCGAATATGTAATCTCCTTAATCCTAAGATTATAATCGACTTCCAACATTTCGACATCCTAGTAATTTTGTTCGTATTTTTCGTAAAGCCTGCTTAGAACATCTGACTGCATAATTTTCCAGTATAAACATATTCGTATTTAAAAGTACGCTTGACCTGCCTCTTTATAAAACTTTAAAACAAAGCTTTAACGCTTTTCAAATAAATTGCATATTAGATCTGATGATTGCAACGAACTTTAAATTCCCGAATAAATTAACTTTCTAAAAGTTTTCATCCTGAACAAAACTTCCACCTATACTTTAAGACCAGTACGATTGAATTCATCCTAAACAAAAAGACGAATGAAATTTAAAATTTCTCGAAATTAATAGGGAAGATATTTAAATTGAATTTATTGGAATGTTCTAATTAAAAATTTATCGATTCATGTCTAAGAAACGTTCCTCGGAAATTGAGAATTTAATATTAATAATTTTCATGAAAAACAATATTATGGCACTACTTAATCGATTTTGTTGCAATTTGTAATTGAAGGCGCTTATAATCTACAGCTAGGACAGGAGGTCAAAGAGTTCGTTGAATGGAGGGGGTGCGCATTAGTATGAGCATAGTTCGTTTGTATGACTCATTATTACTATCTATACCAAGTTTCAATATGATTGCGTCATTACTCTATGAGTTAAGCCTGGTTTATAATAACTGCAAGTTATAACGCATAAGTATTTAACAATGGGTTTGATCCTTCAAAACATCTGTTTGTAATAAACAGACCAAAGAGAGTAATGTAATTTTTATGCGTATGTATCCATAGCATATCTATTATAAACCAGGCTTTATAGTAATGATAACTTCAATAAAGCAAACTTTTTACACACTACCATATGAGCCCTGAAAGAAAAGCCCAGGCTCGCGCGTTTTTGAAAATTCAATTAAAAAAGCCTTCTTTAAGGAGAAAGGGATTTATTTAAAAACTAGCTGGAAGCTACGAAGTACGGGTAGTACTTCGCACGGTTTTTGTATTGTTCATTTTTGTTGTGACATCAATGAGAGTGTCCGACCGTAAGTCCCCAAATATTTATCTGAATGCAAAAAATTCATAAAAATAAAAAATCAGTTCTCTTATTATTAACTATTTTTGTCATTTATGATTTTGTTGTTGTTAATAATACAGTAGAAGCAAGCATGTAGCTGTAAACGTTAAATCGTCTGTACCTGCTACTTGTTCGCTAAGCAAGGGCACGGACGTGAGTTCAATTTCTGCTTATGTCAAATAATTTTTGTAAAAATATTTATACAAATTACAGGTTCTGCTTAGCCGTTCGCAACCAGCTATAAACTGTAGGTGCCTTTCTGTGTACGCTAAATGGACGTAATATTGACCATATTACTCCTGAATGTACATAGATTGAAAACATGGTTTCGAAACTTGGAAACAGGAGGCCTTGGCTCATTTCGGGCTGTCGCGCCAATGATGATGATGATGAAGTAACGGGAGATATATGTAGATTTTAGTTTTAGGTGCCCGTCCCCGTAACTTCTCAAATATTCATCTAATTGAAAAAATGCATTGAAGAAAAAAGATTTGTTTTATTACTATAAACAATTTTTGTTCTATATATTTTTGTCAAGAATAATAAGACAGATATTTTAATAAATATAACACCCTCCCTAGAATAAAGATTTTGAATTGCCTTGTAGCCTATGTTCGAATCCTTGTTTTACTCTATCATCATACCAAATTACGTGAAAATATGTCCAGCCGTTTTTGCGTGATTCTCAGATAAATAGACAGACAGAACAAACCAATTGCCTTGTATCTAAATGCTTGATTGTAAAATAATATAGCAGCGCCATCCGGCATGCTAGAATAGTAATTTTTGTTTTAACTTTTCTTAACTTTTATTTATTAATCTCATTAAATTCTTTTATTAGTTGGTTTTTTCGGTATTTAATAGTAAAACTGTTTTCATGCTCTGTCACCCTTTTTTGTCCTAGAATTGCCAGTAATAACCGTTTTTGTCTAGTAACCGGTAAAATACTTTAGTCAGCAAAATTGATTATAATTAGAGCAATTTATAATATGTGTTACTAAGAAAAAGACGCTAATAAAATTTTCATCCTTCCTGCTTCTCTCCTAGAGAAATACCTAGAATTCCTAGAATTTAAAGCACAGACCGAAATAAGAAAACTAAAATTTTCAGAATCTACTAAAAACTGCTAAACGGGGATATTTCAGCATTACATGAATAGATGCCGTTAGCAGGATATCATATCTATAACAACACATTAAGCTCTCTTGTAAAAGTTTGATTTTTTACGAAATTATTTTTGATTTGAGTAATTCGCGTGTCACTTTTAGTTAGTTATATTTTTATCGCAGGCAGCATCTACAGCTATTAGCGCCTATCGCAGTCTATTTACTTATCTATAGTCTGTCTCAGCTAAGGATACTGTGTGTAAGAAGATAGGAGCTGTTCGTCCTTGCTTCTGATTGGTTTAGAACATCACCGCTTTTAGACAGATATTCAGTGACGTACATTGTCATCGTGAATATTGTACATCGAAATATATATTATTCATATAGTATATTTTGTTATTATTTATATATTTAGACGATTATTTATATTCTTGGAATTGATATTATGGAGAATGTAAGTAATTTGTTTTTGCAGTTATATATTTTTTTGGTTATCTGACATATAAATATATTAATATGTAAATACTTTTTTTGGGAGTAAATTAATATAATTTGGCGGAAAAATAACTTGAAGCTGGGCCAGCTTCAAGTTATTTTTATAATACCAGGAGGGCCTCCTGGTGTTTTTTTAATTTTTATGTTGTTTAAATTATTTTTTCAAAATTCTAGTTATATTTTGGTAAATGTTGCATTTAATTTTTAAAAGCGTAAATTTAATAACCAGTGGAAATTGTTTAAATTATAATTTAATTCTGTTTCAATGTACACTTCAAACTATACTTAATGAACCTTGCTATATGAAAAAAAAAAAAAATACTGCACATATTTAGAAACCTAAATAATGGTATTAGGCGTTCGAATTAAAATTAACAAAAAAAAATTTTAATATAAAATTTGTTTTGGCATCTCAAATAATCATCATTCACTTATTAAATACCTGCAAAACCTTGAAATGTGTGAAAATTCACACTTCACATCAATTTTTATGTTGATTTGGGGTCCTATATCCTCGGCTTCACTAATTTAATTCTTCCATCATTTGGTCCATTTCTCCTAAGTCGTCAGTAATTAAAAGAATATCGTCGGCGAAACGTAATACAGATTATACTAATTTAAAATGTTGGTATAACCAGCAACCATTTTAGAAACAAAAATCTACAGGATTATGCAACACTTTTTACCATATTTTTTGTAGATATGAACCGAAATAGGACAGTTGAGTAGAAGTTTCTAATTTTTACTACAGTTACTAATATTACAATTTTTAATTTGGACGTGATTATAGTTAGAAATGTATCATTAAAAATGTTATTACTGAAATATGTAAAAATTCTCACTTGACATATATTTTTGTTAAATTCTCCCCGGAGCACGTATACATTTGGATTTTATGTTCAATGTTTTTTCCTAACATCAACATAAATTTTTCTACATAATCAGAAAACTAATCCAAAATTTAAGTAGCATGTAAAAAGAACAAAGCTGAAAAAACTGGTCAGCAGAAAACAGGAATAATCCTGTATCTTGATATAAAATGTGTTGAAATTTGTCGCAGGAAGTGCTAAAGAAACACGTTCTTGACACTTTTCCTTCCTTATTATACTTTGCTTACGACAGAATTCTTAAAATTGCTGTACAAACATTTTTTACTCTGCCACAAAATAAGAAAAGAGAAGAAAAAATAACAGGAACATACATTTCCTTTCTACACGTACGCAAGAAGTAACAGGATTCAATGACTAAATATTACGAATTTCAAAACATACAGCAAACTTTTAAATTTAATTCCAAACTTTAGAATCTGAAATAACATAGTGGTTTTGTTACATAGCTTAGAGTTTTGTATGCCATATACTTTTATGTTTGTGGAGTAAAACATTTCTTCTATAGCTCTATAACAGTGGTACTCAACATTTACTTTATAGCACTGTTTGGAATGTAGAAAATATTATATTCTTGCAAGCTAAATAACAATAACTTCAAGAATTGTTTGGAAACTAATTTTTCAAACTGTTAAGTATGTTATATATAGGGTCCGGCAAAAATATGCAACGGTACTTTATTTAGGTGTTTATCATTAAAAAGCGGCACATGTGTTATCTGTAGAAATAAAATGTAATTATATATATATATATATATATATATATATATATATATATATATATATATATATATATATATATATATATTTGTAATGTGCTTTGCTGACAAATAGTGTAGCGTATAAAAATTTAATATCTTATCAAAAACTGACCAATGGCAAAGGAGTGATCACTAATTATTTTTGGGAAATCTTGAATCTATCTACTAATATTCACTTTAATACAATAGTTATAATTATAGCATTTTTAAAATATATTTCTTTCTGAAAGAAAAATTTGTAGACATTTTTCTTATTGCTAATTATATATTTATTATTTTTGAGATTTTAAAATGGCTGAATTAAATTTTTTACAACAGATTTTAACAGAATATGGATTTACTGATTATTTTCAAGGTATTAACGAGAAACAACTGTTTTGTATACTTTATTAACGTCAAGGAATTAAAGTCGAATGATTACAAGATAATTTTAATACCGACCGGCGTAACGTAGTGGTAACACATGCGCTCTGCATTTCTAAGGTCTCTGGTTTGAATCCTGTGCAGGCACGAATGTTTCAAAGAATAAGAATTGTCCTAGTTAATTGCTGCAGCAGCAAAGGTCATAAAAATAAATTAAAACAAATATTTGGTGACTTCGGCCTTTATTTAAATAATAAAATTGACGCAGTTCTTCAGAGAAATCCAGACCTTCGTATATTAACACAATTTATTCCGATGACTGGCCCGATTTCTTAAAACTATATTTTAATCAATATCGAAATTATTTTTGCAAAGTCTCCGTCGTTACTTGTGGAGTCGAAAGAACTTTTTCAAGATTTAAAAATATTGTTACGCCAAACAGAAATAATTACGCCAAACGAAAATTTAGAAAAAGTCTGCATTATAGCTTGCAATTTTGACAAATTCATATAGTTCATACACTCACCTTTTTTATTATCATATATTTTTAAGTTTTAAACTATATATGAAAAACCTTAAAAAGGTGACTATATCACGTCTTCACAGTTAAATTTAATTGGAAAGCAAGAGATTAGACTCATTATGAGCATATTAAAAAGTGATACAGTATGAGTTTCGCATTTCACTAGTACGGCAATGAACTAAATTTATAGTTTTTATTGAAAAAAAAAAAAAAAAAAACGTTCCGCTGGCAATGACAGTGTAAGCTTAGACGTACCAATGTCCTAACTCTAGTTACATTTTAATAAAATAAATAATATTAATAGGTTCTTAAAGCCTAAGTTAAAAACCTTTATTTAAGAAGTATAGGCAGAACAGTTCTGTTTCTTGCATCTGGTAGTAAGACGTTTTGGCTGACCCTGTTCCTGTTTAGACAAGCACAAATTTTCAAGTATTAATTAATTAAGACTTAATCGATTCCCGAACTGATTTTTTACAGTATCGTCCCGTGTTCTTGTGCTCCATATGCAGACCTTTCATCACAAAACCAGGATAGCTCCCTCCTTCGTCTTCTTTTGCTTCATCCGGTTCGAACGTTGGCAGTCATCGTGGAAATGTGCATTTCCGCCCGCTGTCATCCGAAATAATTTAACGGCGTAACGGTGAACCATTTTCTTAGGTTAGCAGGATTGGTTTCTTACCGCCCATTTTCTTTTTAATTTCAACATAGTCTTTTTCTTTATTTTGTGTTTTAGGTACCTGTGTATGGATCCACATTAGTTGGAAGTTGAACCGATCATTTTTTTATAAATATACGAGGGAATCTTGAAAAATTTTAAAAGCGACGTAATCCAATAGTAATACGAAAATTTCTTCGCCCGTTCAATATATCATCTGTCTTAGCATACCAACAATTTTATTTTAATCTGTCAATCAGTTGTTGCTTACCAGTTGTTTAAAATTGACGTGTCTCTGTAGTTTGTGCAGTTTTAAGATGGAAAAAAAAAACGTAAAAATATTAATTTAAAATAAAATAATGTATTTACTACTGAAAATTTTCCTTCGCTAAATTTGATATAAAATTATAGATCTTGTACAGAGCTGACATCTGGTGGTGAAAAGGTGAACTATTATGTAAAATGAAGATACACAGAAATTTTAAAAGGGTCTTCAGTGCGTGATAATCTTTCTTAGCTTAATGCAGGCGCGCGCACAAAAAATTGTTATGAAAAGAAAAATGACAGTTTTAATATTACAATTAAATGGAATCGCTGAGGGTGGTCTCCTTTATGAATTTCAGTAAGTTGTTTTTCGGGATTGTCGTTTAGCGCTTCACACAGGTCGTCTGGGATCTGATACGTTCCCTCTTCTTCATATTTTGTACATTCGGTAATGATATGCTTTACTGTAATTTTTGTATTGCAATTCTGGCATCTGTCTGTAGTCGTCCTGTCAAAGATATGTTCAATTCAATTCAATTCGTTTATTGAGCATAATAAATTTTACATTAATACATGTTGGTGTGTGACTCGGCTTTGTCCTAATCTCAGTCTGGTGACCGTGATCCCTGATGGTTTAACTGTACTTTTAATTTCTCCAAGTTTATTATCGGTGATGGAGAGCCAATCGGTTTGCCAATTTTCTAGGTTTCTCTCGATTATCATATTTTCCAATCATACTCATCATTATTAGAGACGGTGCGTCTGGTTGATCTAATGTGGTGGCTTCTTTCGCTTTTCTGTCAGCCATTTCGTTCCCTGGGATGACACTATGTGAAGGGACCCAGACTAGGTGTATGCTGTTGTTCTGCTCATGGTGAATGCGATGTACAACCTCCTGAACACGAAGTATAAGATTGTGCTTTACATAAGATCATCATCAAGTCTTGTCCATCACCGGGTGATTTTGGACTGCCTCTAAAAAGAGCATAGGCTGTCAATAAAATTTCTCCATCTAACTCGTCTATCTGCCATAGGCTTCAAGTCGGTGATGTTGTTATACAGTCTTTTGTCTTGGTTTTGAGAGCTCCATGCATTTATTTCTAGCAAGATTGAGCGACGCCAGGTTTTCTTGGGTCGCCCTCTACGCCTACTGCCTTGAGGGTTGTATGCTAGTGCATTGAAATGGCACTTTGTCTTTATTTATATAATTATTGTTTAACTTATATATTATTTTATTTGTAATAAGTTTATAAAAATAAAGATTATTATTATTATTATTATAGCGACACACTTCGCTAGGAGCCCTTCAAAGAGTGTGCCCTAACCAACCATACTTTCTTCTTTTTATTTGCAAATTAATGTCCACTTAACCAGTTCTTTCCCCCAATTCTACGTTTGATATTCTACGTGGGCAATAAATGCGAAGGATTCTTCGAAGATATCGATTTACAAATACTCGCACTCTTCTCTTGATAGCTATTGTTACGAACCAAGTCTCGCAGCCTTACAGAAGAACTGACGTCACGCATGCCCTGAATATGGTCGTTTTAGTGGAAGTACTGTAGATTGCAGAATTCCATACACGGCTAAGTTAGATGAAGGTGCCTCTCGCTTTGCGTATTCTGCTTTCCACATCTATGTCCGCGCCACCATCCACAGACACAACACTCCCCCAAGTACTGGTAACCATCAAATCAACCACACGCCTGATTTGATGGTTACCGAGCAATAAAGGTCTATCGGATTCTGCTTCACATATAGTTTGGCTATATCTTGCATAGCACTTAGAGAATCGATATATATTTTGAATGATTAATTTTGTCTGCCCACTTCATATATACGCTGCAGTGCTTTAAGGATGCTCAAAACTTCAGCTGTATAGACGCTACTGTGATTCGGCAGCCTGTACGTTTCACTGGTTTCTGGGAAAATGATGGCTGCTCCAGTTTTGAAGCTTGGTAATATATTTAGACTGTATTGCAGGTGGGTTTGGGCATAGTTGGTTTAAAATATTGAATATTTTGGCTTGAAGTAGAGTTTTGTGTTGAAGTTTGATTATCTGGTGGCCTGTTTTAAATATGTAAGGATAGGTTGGATAGGATTGCTTGCTAGCCAGCTTGGCGACGTAACTAATAGTTAGCGTTGTCCGATTTCCTTAAAGAGATGGTTCACCTGTTTCTGCCAGAATGCTATATACGGGACTTGTTCTGTATGCTCCTGATATTATTCGGAGTACAGTATTATGAATGGGGTCTATGATTTTCAGTCTGGTTGGTTTCGCTGTTTGGTATATTAAATTATTTAGACTATAATTTGATTTTTATTAATTAAAAATTATTTATTAATTTTTATTAATCAACTGTACGATTTTTTCGTGCCTGTGCCTGGTTTAATATATTCTCCTTTTGATCTTACAGCTTATGTCATTGTCGATGCTGACTGAAAAACTAATATATACGATTTCGGTTGCAGTTTCAATTTTAGAAGAACCAGCTACTAGATTTGATTTTCATATCCAGCCTGTGTTGCGTTGGTAAATGCATATACTTTATTTTTTTGTGCAATAGTTTCCAAACCCATTTTCCCGGATGCTACCTCAATACTCATAAAGACTTTTTTGTTTCTCATAGTGTATATTTATAAAATGTACACGTTTATACAGTCGCAAAAAACTTTGTTTACTTGAAAACCTACACTACGTACACAATGTCTATACTTTTATTGTTTAAAATATCATTGTAGGACGTGACCCAGTGTTTGAGAACTACTGCTTTAGCGGTCGTAACCGATATATGCCGTCCTCTTCTATCTCGCGGGTAATGTTTACATGAAGACGGAGCGTGTTACTGGCACTAGTTCTGTGCTGTTTTATTGCCATCGCGACAGAGAATTCGAGTTTTTGTTACCAGCCATAAAGTCTTGAGTTTCGAAGTGTGTCACAGACAAAAACTGTGCAAACACAATGAACAGAAGTGGCTTTTTCTGTATAGTTTTATTAACTCGTATCTCGATCTACTATGAAGTAATTCAACTTGAATAATTATAGCGTCTTGATTAAAAGTAATTAATTAGATTACGGTATGTTTATGTTGCTTTTATGGAACGTTTCCGAAGTAATATATCGTTGGAATTTCAGTGCGGTTTACGAATTAATTTATTTTTAAAAGTCTCTTCTTTCTATTTTAATGGAATCAAATAAAATGGCGGCTACAATATTTATTCTTCTAAATGCTATTATGGAGAAGACAGGGTTGGGATATCTATCATGGCTGAATTGCATTTCCTTTTCGATAGGTCAGATCAGGATTGCTACACCTAAACATTGCAACGTATTACTGTTTGATTAAAAAAACTATTTGCCAGCGTCTAGCATATGTAACCTGCGTAATGCTTTCGCTGCATTTTCGTAATTAGGTAATATTTGTCATAATGAATGAATATCAGAACTAGGTTAATCGGAGGTATAAGTAAATGGATGTCGTACGTAAGCTGGGCAGAGGAACCTAGTCAACTCCTCTACAAGTTCTATTCAACAAGGTGATGAACAAGAGACCGACTTCATATCTTGATACACCCGGTGAGCCAAACTGCAGTCACTATGTGAGTAGGAGAAGGCTTCTCCAGGCTCCTCGACTCCCTGATGCGCAACCCCCGCCTCGGAGATAGGTCCAAGGCAATTCCGGCCAACACGGGGTGGGCTGTAGACTTCCCCAACTCCCATGGATGAATACAATCTAACAATAACATTGTCGTTTTATAATTATTTAATAAATTGTATTGTTAAAACCAAGTTGCATTTCCATCTAACCTCCCACGTGACAAAATTCTCTAACATGTTAAGTCATAAACGCTTTTTAAATGGCTTTTAGAATGCTGAAATGGCGCCCAGGGCAGGAATGAAAACGAAACCAAATGAAAGTGACAACAAAAAAGAGGAATGACCAATTGTAGTGACGACCAAAAAAAGATCTCATCCTAAATTGACGCCCCCGTCTATGTCACGCGCCCCTAGAAAACTTCAGATCAAAATAAAAATATCCTATTAGATGGATAAAAATTCTGTACAAATTTTGGTGCAAAGATTGTTATCAGTTTTATTTCAGACTGTTGGTTTGTGGAAGAATCGATACGGTTGTGCGCCTCCTTAACACAAAAAAATCAGCTGTGGCCACCACAGGACCGACCGCCATCACAAAGTATTTGTTTAATTTATGCTGCTTTATCAAAAAATGTCTTAAATAAAAATTGTTAGTTATTGCTTTTATAAAAACTTTTGTTAAATAATTTTTTTCGAAATATTTCTTTGTTGTGAAACACTCGTAAAAATCTGAAAACCGACACGAGTAAACTCCCATTTCTAGTTAACCGATTTTTACCAAAAGTCTATCAACTCGTGCCATTGATATCAAAAGCTTAAATATGAAGTTTCATAAAAATCCTTTTAGCCGAATTTACTCTGCACGGGTACACGGACCGACAGACAGACTGACGGACAGGCAGACAGACAGACAGGCAGACAGACAGACAGATAGACAGACAGACAGACAGACAGACAGACAGACAGACAGACAGAAATATCTCGCTTATTATTTACTTAGCAGAAACGATTATCTTATGTTCAATGTAGATATCAATGGGATTAATATTGGGGGGGGGGGTTATGGGGAGCGCTACGTATGCACGTCAGCTTGTATTAATTTAGTCATAAAAGCAGCATGAATAATCAATTTTCAAATCATGCTACTCTGTGTTATGGCAAAACATATTGCCTACGTCACTGATACTTGAATAATGTTAAGAATTGATTTATAAAATAGTCCAATATATTTTCATAACCTTTATATAAATATTTTTAAATTTTTGCTTCATTCATACTAAATACATTTGCTACGCCACATTTTTTTCTTTTTAATCATGTATAATATATGTACTAAAATAATTATTTTACCATCAAAATTTCAAAATAAGCTCGTTTAAACCTAGATTAAAAAACCAATCAAATTAATTTAAAATAATAGTTGACAATTGTTGGCAAAAAGGTGATATTTCATATTATACAGAGCGTAAATGATTGATGAATGTTTGAATTTCCCGCTCATTAGATTAATTTTATAAGTTGGCGCATATGGTAAAATTTACAATGGCAAATTAATCAGTCATTGACAATTTATTAATAACATACATTTGCTATTGTATATATGTAACTATTTTTTGCTTTCTAATGAAATAATGTACAAAAGAGGCCATAAATAAAGCCTTTTCTGATACTAAATACATTAGAAATTGTCAATGTGAGACAACTGTCAATTTCAAATTGTCCGTATCTATGTTTGTGATGAAATGCGTCATGTACAGCTAGGGTACAAACAGGTAGGGATGAAAATTACAAACACGGTAACGCGCTAAATGCAAATACCTCTAAATCATTAATGAACTCAGTCTTAGAATTAACCAAATAAATCTTTTGCATTATATTTATTTTTGTTTTTTTGTTGTGCAATAAAGTTAAATATGACGCAATTACAGGAATATTTTTCTCATAATTTTTTTTTTTTTTTGACAATCTTCGTCGTATATTTTATGAATATAGTATTCAGCAAATTAATCGTTTATGTGATACATCTCTTTCTAGATTATAAAAATGGTGTTAAACATTTTCTGATTTTTCTGTAAATATTATATTAATTTAATTTTTGATTTTTTTATTGATCATAATTTTCTAAATATATTTTTCTGTTTCAGGTAAGGATCATATGATTTATTGGGGGAGGATAAGAAACTGTAAGTTAGAATTTGCTTGTAATAGATAAGATTTTATTTATTTATTTATTTATTTTACAACCGCCCTACAGGATAATAAAGTATCCCAATAACAGAGGGTTGGAACTACCAATACAAAAAATATACAAAAAATTACAACACAAGTAGGAAATTACAGATAAATATAGCTACAAAAAATATATATGTATCGACATAATAATACAAAAATATAGAAAAATACCATAATATATTAAAATTTATGTACAAGATAAAACAGACGTTATGTAGATGAAAAGAATTCACCTAAAACTAAGTCAAACTTGACCTAAAACAATATTTAGGTGGTTAAATGGGCAGCTGTAAATATCAACATCAATGTCACGTTCACAATTGTTGTAGATGCGGCATAGCCTTCTAATGGCAGCCCTGATTTCATAGTTTGCTCTTACAAAACTCAAAATAAAAGTTTGCTTATGCCTACATGGCAGTCTGGGAACATTTATATTTACTTGTCCCAGGCTCGAAACATCGTCTAATTTGTTATGGATTAACTTGTATAAATATAAACAAAAGTTTATTTTACGTCTACTTTCAAGAGTTATAATGTTAAATTTAGTTCGGAATAACTATAGGTTTTAGGATCAAATGATAAATAGAATTTCCGAGTGCAACACCTCACAAATTTTCTCTGACCAACTCTTTTCGCAAACATTGTTAGAAAAAACTATAAATAGTTATTTATGCAACAAGTGCATAACGCATTATTTTTTGTTTTTTCACGAATAGTAGGTTTGATCGCACGAGCCGTAGGTGGTGCAGCAATCCCATGAGTAAAAAATACACTTTGTGCATGGGTTTCACACAACATTTTTTCTACGACTACTTTCAATTAGAAATAATAATTAAAAGTTTATATGCAATACAGTTAATATACATACATTTTTCTATGGCTGTCTCTAATTAACAAAAAAAAAAAAAGAAAAGTTTAATATACACAAGAGTTACTCATACATCTAAATTAATTTTCAACATAGTCGCCACCAACATTAAGGCATTTGTCGTAGCGGGAAACCTTTTTTTCGTATACCCTCTTCATATCATGTTGTCAATCTTGCACACTGGTTTTCAGCTCCTCATTAGTGCTGAACCACTTCTTTCCCAACCACACTTTCATCCTGGTGTACAAATGGAAATCGCTTGGTGCCAAATCAGGGCAGTAGGGCGGTTGGCCAAATATCTCTCATCCGAAATTCTTGAGCAGTTCATTTTTTTTGTGCTGTGGTATGAGAGCGTGCGTTGTCATGAAAAAGGACAATGCCAGATGACCACATGTCACTTCTGTTTTTCTCTATTGCTCTCCGTAGAGTGTTCAGAAATTGTGAAATGTCGGCACTCGCGAATCACTTTGTTCACTTTTTCGACAATGTCATCTGTTCCTTCCCTGACCCCCTTTATCATGGACATCAGTTTGTCCTTCCAGAGAACGCCTACATCATTTTCGCACTACACTATCACTCATAATGTTTCCCCCATACACAACACACAATTCTCGATGAATTTCTACCGCATTGCTCCCTTTTGCTTGTAGAAACCGCATCACAGAGCGATTCTCGCATGCAGCGGTATCTTCGATTTTAGTAGCCGTGATAAAACAATACTCACATCAAAACTAGGGCAGGTAATGGTCAAACCAGTTGGGAGGTACTGACAGATAGATTGCTAAACACTACTGCGCCAACGCCGCTTAGCAATGACAACTGAGTCTTCACTGATAACCTAACAAAACTTGGCCCTCGTACATGGGTTTTCCGCTTTTCTTTTCAAAATGTAAAATTTTAAAATTTTATTTCTTACAATGGTGATCATTTGGTAAATTAGATGACTCTTTATTATATTTCCATGGCCTCAAGTGTTCATGAAATTTGACTTTAAAATTACGTTTGCCAACGGAGTGGCCGAGCGCATTAAGTCGTGCGGTTTTAGACTGTTAGAAACAGGCGTAAATGGGCGGCCGGTGGTTCGAGCCTGCTTCGTTGGTGATATTATTCGGGCGAGAATAATATGTTGATATTACTTTCATTTTCACAATCATTCACCCCTCATCCAGGTGTAGGAGCTCGCCCCCTGGCATCGGCGATTAGCCGCGTTGTAGAAATAAAGGCCGATGTAAAATAAATAATATAATAATAATAATAATAATAAAATTACGTTTTATTTGCCCTATGTAATACGCATTACAATCATTACATAAGAGTTTATAAATTCCTGAATGAGAAGTATTTTCTTTCTGACTTAGTTTGTTGTTTTGAGTGTAAATTTGTTGATAACAAACTATTTCAAAAAAAAATACTTCTCATTCAGGAATTTACAAAATCCAGTGTAATTATTGTGATGCATCTATCAATATACATACCTTATGCTGGTTTTAATTCTAGGCTTTCAGATAGCATTTAAAAAAAAAAAAAAACAAATCAATATTAATCGCAACCTTTGGATTCAGTATTTTTACAAAATGAAATATTGAATCACAAAACAGTATTATGAGTTTATTCGTTATATACATGCAACCTCAACAGCCACTCAACAGATCGCTGCTCTTCACATTCAAGTACGCCAGTTTTTGTTTTGAAATTCGCAGTAATTAGTAACGTTGTACTAAATGCCTATCTTCCCAATTATACTGCGGCAGTCATGTTACTATTATTCAACTCGTAATATTTGTTGGCGTATTCACAAAAACCACTTATTGCTATTCAATTATATTTCAATTGTTTTTGGATTTTATAGTCGCTGCACGTATGTAAATGGATTTTAGAAATGAATATATGCTGTAGTAATAGTAAAGTATCTTCATGCCAAGCTGGGTCATAAGGTCCAGGATTCGAATTCTGTGTAGAGCATGGATGCCTGCAGGGCCATCGCTGACATTTAAAGCCACGTTCAGTCAAAACGCGCCGCGCTCGCAGAACTGCGATTATCTGCGCGAAAGATCCATGCCTGTCGTATTTGAACGACAAAATGTTCACCATGGCGCTGGTTTGTGCAACTATTACGATATCGATAATACTTGATGTCAGTACTTACAACTGTTTTCCGCGTGTTTCTGCAGACCACGCATGTTTCTGCGTGGTCTGTTTGGACGAGAACCGTAACATACGGTAAATTTGCGCGTAACGTGCGCAAACTGAAACGTAGATGAACACAATTGAATCATAATCGACAATGTGACAACAAATTTTCAACAAACGCAGTACCGCGCGATTGCATCTTTTATGGCTCAGTATTACGCAGCACGGCGTGGTTGGTATATATTTAATTTTAATATTTCTATATAGCGCACGCCTATCTTATGCCACGAATGTATAAACGCGCATGATCAAAATGACAGGGAATTTTATTTTTATAAAAACATTACCAACAGAAGGAAATGAAAATGTTTACTCTAAAATACAAACATTGATTAAAATCTGTTTTCTAAAATATCAAGTTCATAGGTTATAACTGTTGAATAATTATTAAAAAACAAAACATTTCAAATTGTATTTATTTGTTAATAATTCCTTTTAGTCGTTAGTATAATCTGATGCACGCATGTAACGCATTAAGTGTCAAAGGAGATTTATTTCCATGTGACGAAGAAGTGTTTTTGTCTATGATGAGCAATATAAAAGTACTAAATGTATGGTGTTATCTGGACGTCGCCTAAGATTGCTATGCTGTAGCCTATGCTACTGTCTGTCGCCGACAGAGTTCTCGTGTACTGGTTGATTTTCTTCCTCAAAGAAAAATTTTGCTTTACGTTTGAATGTTTGTATTTTGCTTTAACATACTTAACATATATCTGAAATATTATATTATCCTGTTGAGAACTCTCTGTCATCGCCCACACATCTGTTTTTGGAACAGATTTTTTTTTATCGAATTCAATCTTAACTTACTTAATATTTTGTAATCGTCCATTCACTTGTGTTCTTTTATTCTGACGTTTATAGTTATGTTTAGTTAAGTAAAATGTGCTGCTATTGGCGCTAAAGCCGTAGATGATCTGGGACAAAAATGTTAACCAAAATCTTAAGAATGTATTTAGACGCATACAACAGTAAAACAAAGAAGAGCAGTAGAAAGACGAAGAGAAGTTGTTACACAGAGATATTTCGACTAGAATAATACCCGCATTGAAAGATATAAAGCGCCACTGATAGTTTTCGAAATTGCAATTTTGAGACTCGTATTGTTTTTCTGAATTGATATACATATAGTACTCTTTTCAGAAAAAGTGAATTCTGATAGAATCGATCCCATGAATTTTTTTTTTAAGATTGGAGAAATGATTTTCACATAGCGAGCCAAAATATCCTTATTTTTCCGGGGCGTATTCTTCCTTCGTATTCCTAGTTTAATATTACTTAGGAAACGGTATTTGTGCTTGTTCCACATCACGTGACCAATATATATTTGCTTTCTTTTCTTTATAATTTGGCTTATCTCAGGTTGGCAACTCCGGATGACTTCATAGTTGCTAACACGATTGATCCTAGTGATTTTCCGTATACGTGTGTAGATCCACTTTTCCAAGGTTTGATCTTTTTTAGTAGCTTCTGTCATGACAGTCTTCTACACCGTTGAGGAGTGTGGAAAAGATAAAACGTTTTGCTAGGTGTCTCTTGATATTTACACTTAGATCTCGGAGCACAATAACTATGTCATTATGATGAATATCTGTATGATACATCCAGTCAACCTTTTAGTTTCTATCGAATGGTACCAGTTTTAGTTCTTGGTGCATCCGAAGTTCGTAATTTTTACCGCTCTCTCGATAGGGTGATTGTTGGTTGGGAGTGCTCCTTGTTATAGTGTATTTTTGCCTGTAACCATATATGTATTTTGGGCGTTTATTCTAGGTCTCATTTTTTATCGGCATGCATTACTCGGTCGATAAGTACTTATAGTTCTCCCAGGTCATCTGCCAGTAGCGCTAATAATAATTAACAGCAGACAAAACACAGTGTACACTATTGGAGACAATCACTGTACACCGTTTAATTTCTTTCTATTTCATATCGATTTCGTTTTCACTCGCCTAAGTACCGTTCTAAGTGTAAATATCCTCATTTATTTTTAAAAGGTTTTTTTGTAACGTTCTTTTTGCAAGTTTATTGTTCAAGGAGTACTCCTGGGAAATAACCCAGAACTCCTGAATTAAAGAACTCAAGGTACTGTTACATGACTATAAAATGCATATTTTTCCCTATGAAAAAATTTTAGTTTAAATATGGTAGAACTTTTTTTGAGATAAAATTTTTTGCTCATATAGACGTCGCTATTGTCATATTTGGGAGAGTGACATCACTACCATTTGCCCAGGGACCTTTTTCTCAATATTCGTGAACAAATTTTGTTTAAACATCTCTTCTCATATTCTTGAGTGGTGCTATACATATGTGCTGGAACCTATATAGAAACCTATATAGTATAAAAAATTTGAGAAATTTGAAATAAAAAATAAAACACCTGGTGTACGTTCCACTTAATATATTGTAATATATCGATACATGTATTTCGGCCATTTTCAAAGAGGAAATACATGTATCAATATTATTATATATGTATGTACAGTCTGTTCCAAACGGTTAAGCGGAACTAAATGGGAATTTAGTTCTTTTAAGTTGTCACGAGAAGGGACCTTGCTAGGGTTATTTAATTTTTCACGTTGGGATGTCAAAATTTAAAATTCCAACAATGAAACCATGGAAACGAATGACATATGTCAAAATTAAATATTTTTTTTTTATATTTTAATGACAAAAAAATAAATAAATGGGAAATTTGAAGAAATGACACAAAAAAACAAAATATAAAGAAAATGACATTTAAAAATTATATTAACCCTAACCAAAAAATGGTTATTGTAAGTATGATTTACAAAGCTTAAACAAAACGGCCGAAAAACGCGATTTAAACGATGAAAGTAACTAGATTGCAAAATCTAGTTCTGCTTAACCGTCTGGAACAGACTGTAAATGCCATGGATGCTTTTGTAGTCAAGCAATTGCATACTTGTTTATAAAATACAATCAATTATTATTTTGCATGTCAAATAATGTGTTTAATTGAATGCCCCCAAATACATTACAAATTAATATATTACAATATATTAAGTGGGGCGTACACCAAGTGTTCTATTTTTTATTTCAAATTTCCCTAATTTTTTCAACATATTCCATCGAGAGGCAACAGCTACATCAATCAATTCTACTATAATATGTCATTTGTATGTCTGGCTGTACATTAGATTTTGCGACGAAACAGTTGAAGCTAGGGAGTTGAAATTTGGCATGCAAATACCTGCATATAAGAAAATAATTTCGACAAAAACAGAATATTACAAAAATATGTATTGAGTTCGTAGAAATATGTTCCTTGTTCGTATATTGATCATTTGATTAATCGAAATGTTATAATCGATTTTGGATTAATTTGGTAGAAAATAATCGATTATAAAATAAAAAAAGAACATATACACTGGCTGACAAGAAAATGGGACTGTCTTAATGTTGTATTTGAAAAGCTGATTAAAATTATTTAACCATTTTAATAGAAAATTATAAGTAACTAGCATACCCGTTGCCAACAACGTTGGCAAACTGATATCGAATAAAAATCAATGTAAGCAGGAATCAATTATTAAAATTTGCATGATTCTGCGTATATTAACAAAACAAAAATGTTTCCTGATTATACCTAGGAAATCCTAAACAGCAACTCAATGCGTGTCGTTTAAAAATTAGTATCGGGCTAGATACGGCCCGCGGGCTATATGTTGGACATCAAGGGTATAGCTGTTTCTGATTATACCTAGGAAATCCTAAACAGCAGTTCAATGCGTGTCGTTTAAAAAATTGTATCGGGCCAGATACGGCCCGTGGGCCATATGTTGGACATCAATGGTATAGCTGTTTCTGATTATACCTAGGAAATCTTAAAAAGCCGCTCAATGCGTGTCGTTTAAAAATTAGTATTGGTCACAACATTCTTTGATTAAGCTAAGGTACTGACTAGGTGATGTTCTATGGTACTGACGACAGAGCTCTGCTCTCGGTAATCGAGCTGCTGTCGGAGTACGTCGGTCCCCACCCCTCAGTTCGTGACCCACCGCATACCTCTAGACCCGCTAGCACCCAGGAACTTAGCGTTACGGTCCGACACACAGGAATTAGGGCTGTTATATATAATAGGAGGTAATACAATGTCGGCATAAACAAATATTTATTGTTGCTAATTAAACAGGCTGTAACAATAAATAATGCCCGTTTGAACGAAGACTATATAATATCGCATATTAAGTACGTAAGTCATTGTTAAAATAAAATTTTGCCATTATAATGGCAATGATGGGTAACTATAGTTACCCATCTTGGAGAGTTTTGAACTGCTACAAGTCTTTTTTGTGCAATAAAATTAAAATGTGGCCAGAAGATGTTGAACGTGCTGCGCCATTATGTGAAGATGGCCGCAGTATTGGAATATCGCTGTTGTTATGGATGTAGCTAAAAACTCAATTAATTACGCGTTGAAGCGTCATCAGCGAACAGCATCCACGAAGCACAAGCGCTCGACTGATTTCTTACCCTGATTGTTCTTCGCGATCGTGACTAGTCCTTAACTTTTCTCGCACATCGTTCCGAAGAAGTACGAATTTTGGGAATTTCATCACGAACTGTCCAAAGACGACTGAGGAAACAAGGGCTTGTATCCAGAGGACCTGTAACTTGCCAGGCTTTTCTCGCTAATTATCGATTTGGAAAATTGAGTTTCGCTCGTGTGCATTTGAATTTACTGGACGCAAACTACAGCAGTATATTGTGAAGAAATGAGTAGCGGTTGAGTTTAATTCCAGATAGGCGAGACCGAGTGTTCTGAAGGTCTAATAATCAAGGGACTTTATTGAAAAAAAGAGAGCAAAGTCATCTACCGACCAGTGTTTCAACAATTAGACCGGGAGCTCATGACATTTTTGGTCTCCGATTTCATACAGCATGCCTTTTGGAGGAGAGAATATTTACCCTGTGACAACAAAAAAGTGATGGTACTAAACCCCTGCACGCTTTCCGGTCATAGGGAAAATTGCATTTCCGCTTGCACAAAATTTTTCGGTTTTTCTCTGATTTAATATTGCTTGCCCTTTTGTCAAAAGAAAGTTATAACAAATTTAAAGTCTTTTAATTATAGGCATGTTGTATGAAAACGCGGAAAATCATGTTTTTTTATTACAAGATCACATGACCGTTTGAGCCCTTTGGGACCCTCCGAATCGCATGCATATATTTAAAAGACGTTAAATTTGTTATAACTTTCTTTTGACAAAAGGGCAAGCAATATTAAATCAGACAAAAGCACAAATTTTGTGTTTAAGTGGAAATGCAATTTTCCCTATGACCAGAAAGCGTGCAGGGGTTTAGTACTATCCCTTTTTTGTTGTCACAGGGTAAATATTCTGTCCTCCAAAAGGCATGCTGTATGAAATCGGAGACCAAAAACTGTCATGAGCTCCCGGTCTAAATACTTAGTAATTTCTTGAAAATAAAATAAAGTTATCGATTAATAATAAATTAATTGATTAATTATTAATTAATCGAAGCCAACAATATCATATGATTAATCGATTAACTGAAACAAAATAATTGATTGTTTCAATTATTCGATTAATCGTTGCCATCTCTATTCGTATATATTGACGAATATTTGGTTTCCCAGATGAGATGACTATGTTTTAGAGCAGTGTTTCTCAACGTTTCGACATCTCTCTACCTCTTGTAAAATTTTCGTACGTCTGCTCGAGCTAACACTAATCACTAATGAGACATAAAATTTTATCCCAAAGGCGGTTATTCAAGTTTTTTATGCGTAATATATACCCTTATACTTTATTCTTCATCACATGTTCGCACTCTGGTCGTCTATACCAGTTCTTATTTATCTGCTGCAGTATGGAATATTTTTATTCTTGCAACTTCTCCATTTAAAATTAGCCTAGAACCAAATATTTGGCGTAGTACTTTCCTTCAATGACCAAAAAATGAATTACGAGGTGTGTAAATTAAGTAACCGGACTGATTTTTCATTCGAATAGAATTACAATTCAATATTGTCTCCCTCAAAATAACTTCCTTGGGAAGCTACACAGCGCTGGACATGGTTCTTCCAATTTCAGCTGGACGGTTACGGACGTTTAAATGTTTCCGATTGTCCCAAAATGACGTCCCTTGAGGTGATTTTTCAATCTTGGGAAGAGGAAAAAATCGCAAGTGCTGAAGTCAGGCGAATAAGGAGGCTGAGGAGCTACAGGAATGTTTTTACTGGCCAAAAACTCGTTTATTGAAATTGTTGTGTTACAAGGCGCATAGATAAACGGTAGTGTGAGTCAAATTCAACTCGTCTCCGATCATTCCGACTGTCAACCGACGATGTGAACGCACAAGATACCGGATTCTGTCGACATTTTCATCGGTTCTTGAAGATGAAGTCCTTCCGCTGCGTGATTTATCTTCAATCAACTCTTTTCCTTCTGAAAATGTCTTAAACCACCAAAAAGCCTGGGTCCATGACAAAACACTGTCCCCTTAGGCCTGCTGAAGTTTTGCAAAAGTTTCCGTTGCACTGTGCCCAAGTCTGAATCAAAACCTGATAGCACACCGTTGCTCGAAATGAATGTCTCATTTGTAGAACGCACTAGAAAAAACTGTTTCACGAAAAAAATCGCTACGGCCAACAAAATTACTCTAACAAGTTCAAACTCGTACTGAAGGCATATCACATGTCCACCTGTCGCTCCTCCAAGTCCCGCGTTCCAAATGTTGCTAGATCAAATGCTATGTTTCCAGTCCGGTTACTTAATTTACACACCGCGTAATTGAGATTTAAGAATTTATTTTTATGAGTTTCTTGCACCGGGATAAACTAATCACAATTAACCAAAGAACAAAACCACATACAAATAAAGAAGTTTATTTATTTATTTATTTATTTATTTATTTATTTATGTAATTGAGTTGTACACAGGACGAACCTAAAAACTACAACTTCGATTGCTATACATTACAATATAGTAACTTAATATTTAACAAATTTAGCCATTAAGACGGTAATTGGATAATTGATAAATAAAAAAAAAACAAATATATATACAGAAGAATGAATTAATTTTCATTAATAGTGCTTTGAACACTAAATGTATGAAGGCGGCGTTTTATAGTGTTTAAACTCAAATGAAACGGATCTGCCTCCAATAATATATTATTAAATGTAGAAACTAATCGGTTTAAGGGGGCGTTTTGGGCATAGTTACTCCTAGCAAAAGGTTGTCTAAAAAGGTATTTATTTCTTAAGTTGCGAAGCGGTATATTTAAATTTATATTAATAAGGAGATACGGTGAATCAATTAAGTTTTTAATAATTTTAGTAAGAAAAATTACATCATTGTTCATGCGTCTGCAATGCAAGGTAATCATTTTGAAATAATAACATCTTGATAAGTATGAAACATGTGATATTGGGAAGCGATAACTCAAATAATTCAGAAATTTCTTTTGAATTGATTCTAAGCGACGATCATATACATTATATCTGGGATTCCATATAACGGAACAATAATTTAAATGGCATAAGACAAAGGCGTTATAAAGTGTTATAAATGTATGGTGATTTTTAAATATTTTGCATGTTCTAAATATAAATCCTAGATTCTGGTACGCTTTCTTACACACATGATCAATATGTACATTGAATAGAAATTTTTGATCAAAATACATTCCCAAGTCTTTTATAACAGATACTTCCTTTAGCAAGTTGGTATCGATGTTATAGTGATTCTGGATTAAGTTAATATTTTTGGAAAACGTTATTTGATAACATTTTTCATAGTTGAGATGAAGTTTATTATTAACGCAGTAAGTATGTAAGTTAGACAGTTCCTGTTGCATTATGACACAATCCGTTAAAGAAGATATTGTTCTAAATATTTTTAAATCGTCGGCGTATAAGAGAAAATTTGAGTGATGAAAACATTCGTTTATATCATTAATAAAGACAATAAAAAGTAATGGTCCAAGGTGCGACCCTTGCGGAACACCGGACGTGGTATAAAAATATTTAGAAATAAATCCATTTAGAGCAACAGCCTGAGATCTATTCTTTATGTAAGAGCACACCCATCTCAACAGATCTCCATGTACACCGACTTGTGCCAACTTTGAAAGAAGAATATTATGATTTAGCTTATCAAAAGCTTTGCTGAAGTCGGTGTACACGGAGTCCACCTGAAGACGAGAGTCCATTGCCTGAAAAATAAAATTCGAGTAAGCTAGAAGGTTGGATTCGACTGAGCGACCCTTAAAAAATCCGTGTTGTTCCGGAATAATGACATTTTTCAACGAATTAAACAAGTGATCGTATATGATTTTTTCAAAAAGCTTAGGGATGATTGATAGAATTGAAACTGGTCTATAATTTTTAATATTATGTCTATCCCCTGATTTAAAAATTGGGAATATCAAAGATTTTTTCCACAAATTTGGGAATATACCACTACTTACAGATTTTATAAAAATTATGGATAGGGGCACAACAAAACCTGAAGCGCAATTTTTAAGTAATATTGCTGGAATACCATCAGGTCCAGCTCCCTTATTTATATCTAAGGATAAGAGGCGTTGAAATATATCACCCTCAACTATCAAGTCTGTGGCCAAAGACAAATTATCTACAAAAGAGGAAATATTATAAGAGGGGTCGTTATCGGGTTCGAAAACAGATTCAAAATAAGCGGCGAACATATTGACTATATCATGACCTGTGGTTGCTGAAGTATTATTGAAGTTCATTATATTAGGAATGTTAGATGATGGGCCTCTTTTCATTTTAGAAAATTTCCAAATTTGTTTGGGGTCATTTTGTAAGTTTATTTCAAGAGATTTCAAATAATTTTTATAATCAGATTCAATTAAGAATTTGCATCTACTTCTAAGAATGCTGAAAGTTATATAATCATTGTAATTCTTGTAAATTTTCCATTTTTTATGATATTTATGTTTTTCCTTAATTACCTTAATTGTGGAGAGAGCGTACCAGAGTGGAAATTTATTATAAAATTTTGGTTTTAAAGGAACATGTAGACCCAAAATTTCATTCAGCTTACTATAAAACGTCTCCGTCATTTGATCGACGTTCAAATTTACGAACTGATTTTCCCAATCTATAGATATTAGATCCAATGTAATAGAATCAAAATTAGCATTGGTGAAGTTATAACATTTAAAGGATATATTTGTATTTAAATTAGTGAGTTTGAAAAATGATTTTAATGTTACTGCAAGAGGGGGATGATGATGATCAATATTTATGAGAGGAAAATCATTTCGTTCGACTTTTATGTTACAAAGTTTATTATGGAGTATTAAATCAAGAATTTTACAATTAGCATTAGTTATTGAATTATACTGTGCCAAATCGCAAAAAGAAATAGTATCGCACAATATATTCGATCTAAAATTATTAACATAAGACGGAGTCAAAAAATTTTGGTTACTGAGCTTCCAAGTAATTTGGGGGATATTGAAATCTCCACAAATCAAAATAGGATCATTTTCGATGTGACACAGTATATCACATAAATGGTTCAAAAAATTACAAAGTGCATTATCGTAGAAGTTACAAACTATAAATCACAATTAAATTGTACTTAAATAAACGTGTAAAACTCTAGCAGTATATAACACAATTTATATTGCCCAGTATTGGATTATACAATTGTTATCGAAAATTTCACAAAAAACTTTAACAACATTTTATCTGAATATTTCCACAAATTCCCAGGTGAAATTACGCAAGTTCTCGTTTTTACTCGAACTACGCCCTAAAATTTTCACGATCCGTTGATTTTAACAGCAAAAAACTAATCCGGCAACTTAATTAATAATGCTAATTAACTAATTTGAAAATCACAGAGCAGAACTATGGTTACCATGGTAACGAACAGGTAAAACAAACAAATATGTAATAGAATACCTAAACAGAATCCGTATAACTTCCATTCGTAATTTCATGTTGTTGATATAAACAAAATATTTTATCGCTAAACGAAAATTTCAAGCGTAAACTTACATGAGGGTTACCTTTTATGTGCTTACAAACGACCACTAGATGGCAATAATGAAATGTGTCATTACTATATTGGTAAAATTTGACATTTGTTATTGTGAAATCAGTAGCAGCTTATAAATTGACCGAGTAGTTTGCTGACGGTGAGCGTTAAAAAAAAACAAGTTTGTGAAAAAAATGGATATTACTCGTGAAGGCTTTCATTGAATGATTTCTTACAGTTTTTAGTAAAGGCTCAACTCAACAACAATGCGTAGATTCGCTTCGTTCAACTTTTGGTAATGAAGCACCATGAGAAAAGACTGTTAACAATTGGTTTGCAGAATTTCGTCGTAATCGTACATCCGTCAGTGATGAATCTCGTGAAGGTCGACCAAAATCGGTTGTGATTTAAAAAAACATCGATGCTGTGCGCAAAATGATTGAAAAAGATCGGCATGTGACTTACCGTGAGATAGAGGCATCCTTTGGCATATCGCAGACTGCAATACATTCGATTTTGCATGAACATTTAGCTGTGAAAAAGATCTGTTCCCCATGGATTCCGCATAATTTGACCGAAGCTCAAAAAAAGGCTCGTGTTGATTATTGTAAAGGGATATTAAAAATATGCAAGTTAGGCACTGCAAAATCCGTATACAACATCGTTTTAGGTGACGAAACTTGGATTTATTCATATGAACCGAAAACTAAGCAACAATCCACTGTTTGGGTCTTCCAAGATGAACCGAAACCCACAAAAGTTGTTCGTTCACAAAGCACTTCCAACAATGTTTCTAGAATTTGTTTGAACGCATGCAAAAGTATATAAATCTTAAAAGCGAATATTTTACCTACCCTACTCAGAATTTTAAAAAAATATAAATTTTTTTTCGATGAGCACATATTTGTTTATATTATTAGGGAGATATGTTTTTAGATGTTTTAGTATTTTTCCTATGTGCTGGTCAAAGACCTGGCTACAATTTTTACCGAACAGACAGACAGACAGACAGACAGATGACAAAATGACGGTATAAGGGTTTTTTTGTTCATACCTACAAATCCCTAAAAAGACTTTTCGAAATAAAAGTTTGCTGATTTATCCACGCATTAAAAGGATTCATTCAAAATATTCATTCAAAATTTTTAAAAAATATTTATTTTCCTCCATTTGTTTATTTGAACTCTCAATAGTTTTCCTGTATGTGGTTCAAAGACTTGTATAAGCATGCTAAATCCCAACTTTCTTGGTTGAGCAGTTTGGCAATTTTACCATACAGACAGACACATGAGTGACGTTATAAGTGGTTTTGGTCATACTTACAAAACCCTAAAAAATGCAATAAAAATTTAATTCTATAGAAATATTTTAGTAACATCATTTATTCCTTTTCAGTGGAATTAAAAAACAACTCAGATCCCAACTTATACGATTAATATAAGAGAAAAGTTACAAATTATGTGGCTTCGTATTTAATTACTTAAAGCTCAGTATAGAGTTCACTCTCAAAGTTGACTGGAAGTTCTTTTAATCTCGTAAAAACGAATTGTCCAAGTTAAATACTGCTTTTATACATATTTTACGCTATAACGTATTGTGTAGATATTATGTACAAATGGAAGAAATTAATTTAACCCTCAAAACATTGGACTTGGAACAGAAAAAAAATTGTCTAGGTGCTAAAAAAATGGATTACATTTTCATAGGTGAATGGTTCTGAATAATTAAGACCGTTTCTGAATTCTTCTTGTGTGAGTTTCAAATTCAGTTGGTTGAGCAAAGCTGGATAACAATTACTTAAAAGAATTTAGATGAAACTTGTTTGTTAAAACTAAATTAAAAAATTTTGGTTTCCAAATTTTTTGTTTTCTTGGTGGAATTAGTAGGTGTATTTCGTAATTCCTTGACTTATTCTCATAATATATGAAGTACAATTCAATCATCAGAATTTTTGCCCTAGCTTTCTATGATGCTTTCTTTGCCTCTTTTGGATTAGCTTCGAATTCTTACTCAAAATGAAATATGTTTGTTTGGATATTGAGAAATATTGGATTCATTTTCGTATCTTAGCCCATATATCGAAAGCGCTGTCCAGCTAAAAACGTCTGCATCGACCTGAATAAATAATAATTCGAAGGCGCCAAATCGCGTGAATACGTCGTACATGAGAAAAAATATCAGCCCAAGATGAAGATGGTTTGCTAATTAGTTCTTGGAGCTAGGTTTATACTCTTGTATAACCTAGCGTTGTACAGCAAAATTACTTTCCGGCTTTTTCGTCTATTTTCTATTCAATTTTGTTGACAAACGATTCCGTTGACAACTCTTAGCAGAAATCGTTTTACCCGACTGAAACAAAAAATCATAAAACAACACACCCTTCGTGCCTTACCAAATGCACAGAAGAACGTTTTTAAGGTTTTGTAGGTCTGACCACTAAAAAACCCTTATAACGTCACTTGTGTCTGTCTGTCTGTCTGTACGGCAGAAATTGTTACCAAACTGCTGAACATAGAAAGTTGAAATGTGGCACGCTAATACAACTCATATCGGAAAAATATAGGTAGAAAAAAAAAAAAAAAAAAAAAACACACACACACATCGAGAGGCAAGTATAAACAAATATGTATTTAATGAAAATATTAATATTTTCTTAAAGTTTTGAGTGGGGTATCAAATGAAACCTCATAATTAGCGGATAAACATGCAAACTTTTATTTTTGAAAAATTATATTTATTTATGGGATTTTTGCCAAAAATCTGTCAAAAAACTTTTGTCGCCCACCCTGTTTCCCAGAAAGGTTGATAAATAAAAAAAGATAATAAGAATAAGAAAAGGTCTATAAATCGAAAAAATGCTAGGAAATGTACATTGATCTAAACTGGAAACGTACGAGAGGAATTTTTATCAGATTTCGTTTTTGGAAAATATTGTAGTTTTTTTGACAATTTTTTTTTTTTTTTTTAATTAATAGCTAAATTATGGCTAATAATTTTACGGATTTTTTGTATTTATGGCCAATGTAGTGCGTGTCTTTTTTTAAATTAAAAATATAACAAAAAAATTTGTAACATCTGAAAATATCAATAATGTACAATGAGCGGAACTGGAATAGTTCAACAGGAATTTTTAATCAGATTAGTTTTTCGAAAAATATGGAACGTTTTGTGTCGTTGAAAAAAATTAAAAATTTATTGTGTGGCATAAAAAAGCTCTTAAGACGTGGACTAAAAATTGAAAAAATGCTAAGTAATTTACATTTATCTAAACTAGAAACGTACAAGAAGATTTTTTATCAGATTTCGTTTTTGGAAAATATTTTTTGACAATTATTATTTTTTATTTAATGGCTAAATTATAGCCAATAATATTACGATTTTTTTGTGTTTATGGCTAAGGTAGTGTGTGTCTTTATTTAAATTAAAAATATAACAAAAAATTTATAACACCTGAGAATCGTGTTTATGTGTATACAGTGTAGTGTGTGGTTTTCAGTAGGCCGCCTACTTTTATGCGTCATGAGGCAACCATATTATTTAGTTTTAGTTTATTTTTTATTTTTTATAACGTGTCAAAGAGGATTAAATCGTTTACAGTAGTAAAACACCTATAACTCAAGTAACATATTGTTAGAAGCGATAACCGTTTCTAAAAAAAAATTAAAATAAATAAAACATTTATCAATATATATCTTGCTAATTTAATAAAGATTTAAAAGCAAATGCAGAAATAATCGCTGGTATTTTTTAATTTAAATGTTATTGTGTGTCAGTATGGTGTAATGGTTAATATACTGGCGTTTTAACTGTTTAGGGTTGCTCGGGTTTGAATCCCAGTGATGGCATATATGTTGTTATTGTATTTGTAGTTTTAAGGTTTAAAATGATATAATAAAATAAAAAGACCAAATAAATAAACTTAAAAAATGTGAGAAAATTTTCTTAAATTATTTAAGTTTAGTTTAAATAATTAAATGAAACCTTTTAGTACTCAAATAACGAATAGAAATTATTATAAAAAAAAAAAATGTTGTTTTTGATGTGATTATAGAAATAATAATGTCCTAGGCATTCTGTTCGCTTATTACATTCATTAAATGCCACTAAAACCCTGAAATGTGTGAAAATTCACACTTCGCATCTATTTATGGCATAGTCTGTTTTGCTTGAGCGTGTAATACTGTGTTGGAAGAGTTCACGTGAACTTTCCGAGCTTCTTAATTTTTCGGCTGCTTATCCAAGGTTTGCAAATGAGGTCTTGAGGAAGACACACTCGTTAAAAACTAAATTTTTGTTGAAAATAGGATGTTTTGCATGAATTTTCCTCAAATAATCGATTAAATAATTGTATTGATTATAAATAGAGCCTGATTGTGTTTGTTATGTACAGTTCAACTTTGTGTATTTTTCGATCGCGGTTCTTTATGGAGCAAAATAACATTTGTATATAAATTAAAATTTATCCTCAAAACTATTTACACGTATTTTAGTTTTTGCAGTCGAGTTGGTTAAATTTATTTTCGTCGCTTGCTGAAATAACTGGTGCCGGTTGAATGGATGTTGTAGCAGCGTCCCTTTGAAAAGAGAGACCACAAATATTGCGAAACAATCTCAGCCAGGAGCCTTTACGACTGAAGGACGCAGTGGAAAGAAGAGAAATGAGAGGGTATAGGACAGTTGTAATAAATGAACTGAACAGGACAAGTGAAATTGTTCACCTATAACAAAAATGCTTGATGGTTATAAATTGAAACAAATAAAAAAAAAGGTTATTTGAAAAGAGTAAATAATATTTCATCTTTCAAGACGATTCAGTGGTTTGTAAAATATTTTGTGACACTTTTATATTTTTACCTCTGTCTATACAGATAACGAATAAAAGCTCAGTAGTAAATATCTCAATATCTTCATACAATAAATCGTATTAAACATGCCTTAATTCATCTATATTAATAAAATTGGAGGTGGTATCTGTTTTATTTTTTATTTTTTCGGTCTCACATTTGGTTTCTACACGTTTTAGATGATAATAACACAATATCTGAAACTAACTTTGTAAGAGCCTACAGAAAATTTCTCCAAACAGTTGGTGCTGATTCCAATGTTTTTGAAGCTACCTCATGGATAATAAAGATACATTAATGGAATTTAGCTAAATAACAGCTCTTAGAAAATCACATCCCATTGTATTTAGCCGAGAATAATTCATAACATTTTCAATTAGTCAGGAATAATATATTCCTTTCCGTAATTTATGTCGTGGGCATACATAAGCCAATAAACCCACCCACTCCTTCAATTGAAAAAGCTTTTGACATATTTATGTTGAAAGTTCAGCATAGAATTTAATGTAACCTGCGTAGGTTTTAATCGCAATGGAACAACCTACATTCTTTTTAAAATTAAAACATAAAAGTAAATGAAACTGCAAAATGTAGATGCTTCCAATTATTTTTTATGCGTAAAACCATCTTTAACGTGCCAATTTTCGATGTTTTACCTAATTTTATGTTGCGTACGTCTTTCACACCTGTAAACAAAAATGAATCTCCGCTAAAAACAAAATGCTCCGTCAAAATCTGTTTCAGAATGATCTTAGAAGAATTAATTGATAATTGAAGATATTGTGGCGCACCTACCAAATAAAAGGATTAGCTGACACTCCCATTCTCGAGTGAACTTATTTTTTAAATTTTCGCCACTTCTTGGTAGGTTTTTCGGAGAGTTTTAATTTTATTTTTTACTTCCAGGGCATCAAAACCCTCGATGTTCATGTCACTTGATTATTGCAGCATCCCGAGCATACTAATTTCTATAAATTTTTAACGTTGAGTCCCACAAGCACCCATACTCCCTATATAAAATCACAAATTTATTTGCGGTATCCTCAGACTAGGCTGACCAGACGTACTCTTTTTTTAATTTACTTTATTTGCTAAGGGCGCCAAAAACATTGCTACGGCTCTGGCTACGAAACATACTCTATTTCTGTAAAAAAAAAAACTAGTCGGCCTACCTCAGACCACTCTGTTATGGACATTTTAAGCATATTTAATGTTCTTGTATCAGCGGGAACAAATCAGCTGTTCATTGCGGCCATTTTTAACAGTCACTTGTGCGGCTACTTGTGCCAGTAAATAGGATCGGCTTCTATTCACTTGACTGGCATGATATACTGGTGCCAGACTTGCACCAGTACTGGCATGTACGTCTACACCAGTGATTCTCAAAGGTTCACCTGGTGATTCTCTCCAGGGGGCGATACCGCCCCCTGGGGGCGCTGGAACGATCCATGGGGGCGAGAGTAGCCTCGGGTGCATTTGGGGGGCATTGAAAATGATGAAGACTTGCTTACCTATTGACAGCACTTGGATGCTCTCCATTCTGACTTCAACCAACGATTTGAAGATATTTTTGAAATGAACATATCCGATTTGGTTTTGGATCCTTTTTCAAGTGTAAACATTCCAAAATCACAAGAAGAACTGATGGAAGTGAGACAAATTACGAATTGATATTTAAATTCAAAGACGGCTACCAACAGTTCTGTCTGCAAAAGCAGATTCCTACAGCTTATCCTGGGTTATGGGCTATAATACAAAAATTGTTAATTGCATTTTCTTCATCATATTAAGTGGAACGTGGGTTCAGTGTGAAATCAGTCACAAATCTATTAACAAAAAAAGAAGCCGACTGCAAATAGCTAATCGCGGCGATTTAAGAATATTGCTGACAAAAATAGAGACGAGGGTTGATACATTGATAAGCAACGCACCAGGTTCATTCTTCTCATTAGATGAGAATATGATTTTATTAAATAATTTTTAATTTCAATATTCAAGGTGTCCTTTTTAAAACATCTTTCTTTACTATATTTTAGAACGTAAGTAGAAATATAGCCACATATATCTTTCTGTTTGTTCGTTTAAAGCAGGGCTTCGAACCGTTATTTTTTTCGTTTCGGTTTTTGTTCCGGTTCAATTAAAAAAATATATATCGGTTCGGTTCCGGTTTTCGTTCCAGCAAAAATAACGGTTTTTTTCGGTTTTCGGTTCAGTTCCGAGTGACAAATTTGTAAATGCTTGTATTTGTATTAGAAATGTATTTTTTACTATAATTTAGTAGAACATTTTATTCGTTATTTTGTAATAATCATACCAAGGCCGCTGCCAGGGGGGGATTCTTGCCCCCCCTCCCGAAATAATAGAAGCGCATTTTTTTACTTATCAGTTACAAAAATTACGATTTTTTTTTTTCTGCTCATCAGTTTAAAAAATAATCTTAAATAAAATGTATTTTATATTCACTCACATAAACATTATCTGAACCGAAATAAACCGATATTTTTTTTTCGGTTCAGTTCCGGTTTTCGTTCCGACAAAAATAACGGTTTTTTTCGGTTTTCGGTTCAGTTCCGGTTCGAAGCCCTGGTTTAAAGAATGTAGATTTCCAGGGAGCGCTGAGCTAATTTTTTTCTGAAAAGGGGGCGTAAGGCCAAATAAGTTTGAGAACCACTGGTCTACACGATGCCAGTTAGTGGTGCAAGTTCTTACTTGTGCAAGTTACTGGCATCGTGCAACCGGGCCATAATGGTAATCTTAGTTCCTAGATTGTACAAGGTGTCTCAAAAGAAATTTTATATTTATTTAGCTTACTGCGTGAACGCAACATATCCGAGGGGCGCGGGGGTTATGTCAATCGGTAGCCTGGCTCTTGGGAATTCAAACGCTATGGAGCGTTTCTCGGGAGCAGACCGCGCGTTATGCGTGCGAGAGTTTTACAAAAACGGTGATTCGGCGACTGTAGCGCGTAGAAAATTCTGCAGTATTCGAGGTTTTCGCCACTTAAATGATGCGCCAAGCATTCCTCTCATTCGAAATTGGGTTAAAAAGTTTGAAGAGACTGGTACAACGCTGGATAAATCAAAATCCGGGCGACCTAGGTCATCAAGAACGGTAGAAAACGTGGAGAATGTTAATCAGTCTGTTCGTGACGACCCGAACCTTTCAATTCGGAAGCGCGCAAGTGCTTTAAATGTGCATAGATCATCATTACATCGCATTATGCACAAAGGCCTAAAGCTGCACCCCTACAAAATTCAATTGGTGCAAGAATTAAAGCCCCAAGATGCCAGTCAGAGGCTTAATTTCGTAAATCAGATGATTGAGCTATTTTCAACGTTTACCAACATTTTATTTTCGGATGAAGCTCATTTTCATCTTAATGGCCACGTAAATAAGCAGAACTGCCGCTACTGGAGTGCAACGAATCCGAAACGCAATCATTAGAAACCCCTACATTCGCCTAAAGTGACCGTATGGGCTGCGATGTTGGCGCGAGGAATTATCGGCCCTTACTTTTTTGAAGACGAAAGGGGGCGTGCAGTTAAAGTGAATTCAGAGCGTTATGTGGAGATGTTAGACAACTTCTTGGTACCTGAACTGCAAACCTTTCCTGGCTATAACCAAAGAACATGGTTCCAACAGGACGGAGCAACTTCACACACGCCCAATATGTCTCTGCCACGTGTTTTGCCACGTATTTCTCAGGCAAATTGATCTCCCGGAGAGGTGACATAAATTGACCTCCACGCAGTCCAGATTTAACCCCTATGGACTTTTTCCTATGGGGTTATCTTAAATCTAAAGTTTACGCCAATAAACCGACTTCACTGGCGCATTTGAAACCAAATATCCGTCACGAAATGGCAGCCATCCCTGAGTCCACCTGCCGAGACGTCATAAGTAATTTTACTGTTCGATTAAATGAGTGCCGAGAACGCGAGGGTCTACATTTAGACGATATTATTTTTAAGAAATAAATCCCCAAAAAGTGTATTTTAATAATTAATAAACATTTTTTTCTATATACGGCTTACTTTTTTTTTAATCGATCCACTAAATATAAAATTTCTTTTGAGACACCTTGTATATAGTTGTCTATTTACGGTTTTTGTAAATTATTGCTGTGTTGATCATAACTATATGTTAGTTTAATATATTCTGTCGTTAATTTGGTTAATTATGTTGCAAAGATATAATCGTAAATAAATAAATAACACTTCTCATAAATATCTGTATAGAACACGTGTGCCAAGTGGCAATCCATTATCATCAAGTGCAGTATCTTTGAACAAGGGCACTAGACTAGTACTAATTGGAGATTATTATACATTTCCCAAATTATTTCCCAGAATTCACCACAAATATTACAACTTCATAAGAACAACTGTATTAATAGGTTTAAAACATAAGCAAAACTAACATTTCTTATAAATCTTAACATAGAGAGTGAATAAAAACGAATAGACAAAGTACAGTATGAAATATTTGTAAAGTTTTTATAAATTGATAAAGTTTTCTGTGGAGCCAGATCCGAATCTTTATTCTATATTTAATACCTCATATAACATTTATATATAGTTTCCTGTATCAAAACTTCTCAGAAACTTTTTACTTTTTTGATTTCAATAACTAATGCTAAAGAAAAAATGTCAGGAAGTAGGTTAGGAGACAGTTCTGTTTGAAAAAAAAAAAGTTTTGGAATTACATTTTACTTTATCACTAGAGTTTTTCGGAATACGCTAGAGATCTATGGTACATTATAAGATTTTTATACTCTGGAAGAAGTTACATAAGTTATTATTAAAGATCTGTTTGTTGCATTCATTAACAAAATCTTCAAATCGTAAAATGTGTTGGTAAATTAAACAAATGCAAGATTATGGAACATATGGAACTAAGTTGGAGTACGAATCATCTGTTAAAAATATTATAAATAAATAAAAATTGAATCTAGACAAGCAAATTGCAGGAATAAACATCATAAGACTACCAGATGGACGAACGCCATTAAGAGAATTACTAGAATTTGACTTTAATTAGCACAATAGGTGTGGAGAAGTAATAGGAAGGTGTATGTTCAACAGTGAACGGCTGATAGCTGATGAATAAAAGCATTATTATTAGATATCAAATGGAAGCTCTAAATGTGTAAAAATCAACAAATGAAAGTAATAAATAAAAAGTGCTTTGCAAAAATAATAGATATCTACACCCTAAAACTAAGCGTATATTAAGCAACGAGTAGTAATTGGCACGATTCTTGCAAAAAAAATAAAAAATCCCACTCGATTTTTACGCTTTTCTAATAATAATAATAATTTTTATTTAAATAGCTTGTAGCTAATAATAGCAATTTACAATATATTTATTTATTATTACAACTGCCCAACAGTTAACCCACAACGGGCAGGTACAAAAATATGCATATAAATATATTACCAATATAACGAAAATAATTACAATGACAATATTAAATAATAATAATTAATTACAATAACTAATGAAATAACAATTTTAAAGAATAACAATATACAAAAATTTACAATACACAAAAATTCAAGATTACAAAACGATATTATTTATATATAAATAACTTTACAAAAAATATATTTACATAGTTAATGAAACCAGTGGCGAAGGGACACCTCCGCTAGACTTGCCCTCCCATAAAAAAAATATATATTAAAAAAATACATCAAATTATGTCCTATACAAATTTTTGTCCAAGGCTTGGTTTACTAGTTACGAATTTTTTTAAATTTTACAGTTTAATAACTTCCGTTTGCGGTTTCGGATTTTAATAAAAAACAATAGGGTTCTTCCCAATTATTAGAAGAATTTTTTAGTACTAGAACGAACTCTTTAAGTTAAACCGTTTTTGAGTTATCGTGTATACACACAGACACACACACACACACACACACACACACACACAGACACACACACATACGGACGGCACTTCGAAAATAGGCTTTTTGGATTCCCTGGACCATGAAACGTGGTCATCAGTCAAAATCTCGACATCGAAAATTTCCGCGATTACAATACTTGCCCCTTATATATTAAGGTCGGGCAAGTAAAAATATAATTATAGCCTATATTAATTATTACTCTCTAAAAATATTCTTAAATTCTTCTTAAATATAGTGAGTGACCCTATTGATTTTAATTCCCTTGGTAAACTATTATATTCTAAAGCTCATCTATGCATAATGTTTTTTTTGTGCTTACTTTCTTTGTACCCGATATGCAATATGACCCAGTCTGTCTCGTATTATACTAATGTATTTCCTCAATCCTTTTTAAATTTGACCCCAAATACTGTGGCAATAAACATTTGTCCAATTTGTACATAAAAATCATACCATTATATTTAATAAATCGTTGAATATTTAACCATTTTAAAACATTTAACATTTTTGTTATACTAATGAAACTACATTTTAGGATGATACGCATAGCTCTATTTTGTAGTAATTGTAATTTATTAATGTCACTGTTGTTAGCTAAATATAGAACAGTGTTACAATACAATTTCTGTATCAATAAAGGTTGGTTTAAAAATCAGAAATAAAAAATACATACTATAATTCACAGTGATGTTAACTGAAATAGCACAAACAGAAAAATATCTGAAATTTGAAAAAAAAAAATTGCGTTGTCCAACTTATCTTAGGCCGCGGGCCATTTTTTCTTTAGCAGTCATTTCGGGGGCAAAAAAGGATAGGTAAATGAAAAGTCAGTTCATATCAATTCAAAATTTATTTTATTTATACGAAAAAAATAAAGACAAAAATAATACTTAACTAAAAATATAACTAGACTTAACTAGAATAATAAAAACTCAGTCAGAATATTACCTTAGGTATAGAATATTATATTAGGTATTTAATGGGAGCATTGTGGCCGTAGTTGTTGAGCAACCATTTCTTTTATGTTCATATCAATATTTCTTGTGGCAAGTCTAATTATATTTTCAAGAGTGGAGTCTTTCAAGCTGTTTTATATTTTGGCTTTATATATTTCATGTCTCATATTTTAGAATATTTTTCTTTATCCAAAAGTTTGAACTTCTATTCCAGTTGCTCCACTAGATGCAATAAATGGGTCAGCCTGCAGGTCGCATAATTTCATTTGATATTTAGGATCAGTGGAGCTAATATCGATATTGAATGGATCGCTGAATAAATTAATACTCAACTCAATTTGATATTTATTTAAAAATTGATGTAAAATGTACTATATATCGCGAGCCGCCAGTTGGACAGCGCTGGCGTAGGGTATTATATTAACACGCTTATATCTGGTTGCATAAAACATTCCTTTATCTAGTTTTATATACAACTTTTAACTGTAACTTTAAAACTAGATATATCATGATAACAAATTCATTCTAGTTGTGCTAAGTCGATTTTTAAGAACAGTAAAAGTTTATTTATTCAAAGTATGCTCCATTAGAAGTTCCCATCTTTCAGGCAATTTGTGAATACCTCGCCAATAGCACTCTTCCCCTTTCCCCGCAAACCATTCATCTAGCCATTCTTTCACATTTTCATTTGAACAAAAGTGCTGCTCGGCAAGTGCGTGACCCATCGATGCGAACAAGTGGTAATCTGAAGGGTCCAAGTCTGGTGAGTAAGCGGCATGGGGTAATACTTCCCACTTGAGTGCCTCCAATGTGTTGCAAACTGTTTTTGCCTTATGTGATGGAGCGTTATCGTGAAGAAATATTACCTTGTGCTGTCTTCTTTCGTATTCTGGTCGTTTTATGAGCAGCGAATGGTTCAATTCGATCAGTTGTTGTTAGTAGCGTTGGGTATTAAATGTTTCACCAGGTTTTAACAATTCATAATAGACCACATCCTTTTGGTCCCACCAAGTACAGAGCATTGTCTTTTTGCCAAAGCGTTTCGGTCTTGCAGTTGATGTGGATGGTGAGCCTGGGTTCACCCATGATTTTTTGCGTTTTCGATTTTCAAAATAAATCCATTTTTCATCGCCAGTAATGATACGATGCAAAAAAGACTTTCTTTTGTATCGTGCAAGCAAAATTTCACAAGTGTTTTTGCGTTTTTCCATCTGCCTCTCATTCAATGCATGTGGAACCCATCTGCCGACTTTCTGGATCTTACCCATCTCTTGTAGGCGATTGGAAACAGCTTGTTGATTAATGCCTAACTGCTCTGCTAGTTGTTTTTGTGATTGACTATCGTCTTCCTGTAGCAATGTTTCCAATTTTGTATCTTCATATTTTTTTGGAGGTTTTCCATGTTCTTTGTCTGTAAGATCAAAGTCACCACTTTTGAAACGCCGAAACCATCGTTCACACGTATCTTGCGATGGAGCATATTCACCATAAGCTTCTCGAAGCAGTCGGTATGATTCAGCAGCAGTTTTTTTCAAATGAAAACAAAACCGTAGTCCTGTTCGCGAATGCTCTTTATTTGGCACAAAATTTGACATTTTTAACACAGTAAAACAAAACTATATGATCACTTTCAAATTATAACCTATACGCATTTGACACTTAATGATAACTTAACAAAACGCCATATGTGTTGAAACTTTCAACTATACACTCGGTTTGCGCGGCAAGTTTGAAAAAAATCCGCATTTCATACTTGTATACCTGGTATTTGCTTTTAATCCGATTTTTAAATACAGTTTTCTATTAATATTAAAATATAACCTTATTTTATATTAGTTTTGACAGACAGAGCCGTAGCAACGGCCTGACATCGGGGCACGTGCCAGGGGCGCGTGGTATCATGAGGGGCGCCATCGTATGTTTTAAGTCATTAAAAGTAAGACCTTTTTTGCGCATCAGTCGTATTCTGGAGGTGACGACCTTTTTTTGGCGCTATTTTAAGTTAATTTAATTCATTTGCCAAGAGCGCCAAAAACATTGCTACGGCTCTGTTGACAGATATTAAAACTCGATATAAGAATTAAAACGTCCAATTACACTAGTTTATAACAAGTTCGAAGTGTTGTATCGCGATATTGCAACGCATTTTTTTGTTTGTTTTATATCTAGATTAAGTTTATAACTAGTTGCAAAGCTTTTATGCAACCTGGTTATTAGTACATAGATAAACAACGAATTATATTTTTAAAATTTTTGATTTTGTGATAGTCAGAAATATGCCGTAAAAATTGTCACTTAGTATGTAGATACCCACAAAACACTGAAATATGTGAAAATTCTACATTTACATTTTTTAAAAAGGACCCCTTTTAAACCATTCAATAAATATTAAATAGCCGACCGCCGTAGCTTTGTGCCCTGCGTTGCCTAGGTCTCGGGTTAGAATCCTATTCAGCATGGAATTTTCAATTAATTAGAATTGTCCTGGCTAATTGCCGAAGTAGCTAAGGTCATTAAAAATAAGAATAAAAAACAGATTAAAATATAAAACGAAAACTGATCTAAGAAAATATTTTCCAAAGTAGAATACATGAAGTGCGGCCAGAAAAAAAAAAAAAACGTACTTAACAACTAAAAATTAAAAAACTTTGACAGCGTATGTAGCTATGCAAGAATTGGCATGGAAAGGAACTATTTTATTTTAATATATTTTTTTGTTATTTCAGTTAGAATTTTTGTTTTTGTTTTTTTTTTTTTTTTTAATTTTTATCAAGCCTGTATTCTACCAAATACTCTTAATACAATATTCGTCTATTCAACATTAGTAACACAATGTATTGCAGTCGTAAGTATAAATTACAAATAAACAGAATTATTAAAAATTACCTACTGTATTAAGAAATGGATGTATATCTGTAGAGTTAAAAAATTCTGCAACACTATAGTAAATGTGAAAATCAGTCAATCAGAATACCGCATCGCTATCTTTAAAACCCAACCCTAAAAGCAATCTCAATTACCCCACCTATTTACCGATGTACATTGGTAGAGTATATAATCATTACAGCAGGCATGGCAATGTCGGTCCATCGAATCTGTTCCTGGAGCGAGTGTAACCGGCGGCCGTTGGACCGCTAATGATCAGGACGCACAATAATCACATCAGCTATGATCGGTTCATCGATGAACTCAGTAACGTTATGTCATGTTGACGCGTTACTCTACTGTTACTGCTACTGCAGACCGATGGCGATATATTAACGCCTCGCATCGATGCTACTAAATTGGACATATGACTTGGATGATGGTCGATATTAAATCATCTTCTAATTACAATTAAGGATTAGTTAATTTTGATGATTTATCTATATTAAAAAGTTCTTTATATGTATTATTTTTACTTCCCCGTAGGGCTTTTGTTGTGTATGTCGGTCAGCGTATTTTATTTTTAACTGTGTTTGCGCCAGCAGGCGCGCACAGAATTTTTACTTGGAGGAAGGTTCAGAAGAAATTGTTTTAAAAGGGTAGGAATCGGGAAATTAACCGGCAGCAAGCGCTGGCCAAAGGCATTTCAAAATACAAGTGAAGACCTAAAAAAAGGTCCTCGCTTCTAAAATACATGTGATGATCTAAAAAAAGGGTCTTCACTTCCAACATACAAGTAAAGAGTAAAAAAAAAAACTCGCCGCCGATCATAGAAATGAAAGCCACTTGGTCAGTGTGACGTTTCGACCGGTCCTATTATCTCTGAACGAACAAGTACTCATTTATAACTATTAAATACTTGACCCCAGAGCTGTCTGCACAATATCGGAAGATAAAAATCCGAAGGAGGTGGGAGGTATCGAACCAGAGTCCCTGTGCTCCGTAGGCGGCTCCGTACCACGGAGCCACGGCAACTCTCTTTAATGATGTTACTAATCCAATTTAAAAATAAATAAATTATTTGGCTATCAAAATACCTGTTCTCTCGATCATATTGTTCTAATAATAAATTCAAAATAATAATGTAAAAATTTCACTAACGTTCCGCATATTGGTATTTAGTATCAAAATTCCACACAAGGTGGCGGAACAGTTTCAATAATGTATGACCAAACAAAAGATGACCAAACAGTAGCTAATAGGGGATACGCATAAAATTTATATTTCTTTAAAACTACATTCTTTTGATATGTTAATATTAGTTATGTCACCTAAAAAAAAATCACATTTTAATTAATATTATAGCCAAATTTTTTAATTAAAATATTGTAAATTTGAAATAAGCCGATCACGGCGCGAAGGTTGCCGAGTAAAAACGACTGAGTATGGCGTCAAACGATAGGGGTTTCACGTCACAGATACAGCTACAACATAATCTTTACACGTGTGTATATTGTATTGTTCGAGAGTTTTGTATTTGTTTTTAAACAATTTTTCACGCATTTATTATTAAAATGGCAGATAAAGATTTTGTTAGGGCTCAAAATGATAATTTACCCAACATTGATGCATTTATGCTCACAAACATAAAATTTACTTTTTTTCTGAAATATCGGTTTTATTTCGCCCCATAGCTTCCAGCCACAAATTTCGCCTTTTATGTTGTTTTTCGCCATCAGGTAATGATATAAATTGTTTTTTTGGATTTCTAGTTGAACTAATTGTGCACATCGGTACTGAACAATATTTTCGATTATGTTTCGAAGTACTGGGGCCTGGATCTTCCATATTTTATATATTTTAATATAAAATTTAATTCGGTAAACATGTATAAATTGTTTTTATAGAATTAAACTTTATTTTAATTAAAATCACTCTAACTTTAAATAACCTATAAAAGTTATACAAACAAATAAGTTCACAACAGACTATGTACGATGGATAGGCTAATAGTGTCATGCGTCAGTTAGAATGGGTATGACGTCACACGTCGTTTTCGCGCGCTACATACATTTATGAATTTTTTAAGCCTTCAAATTAAAAAAAAATAAATTACAAACTGTTTTTTATGTTTATATGCAACAAGAGGAATATAATAAAAAAAAATTTAAAAATCATGCCTATCCCCTATTGCTATACTGAAATTGCCCAGTCAATGCACTTCGTCATTTTGCTTCATAACTTCAATGACAAACGTAGTGGCGAAAAAATAATAACTACTATTGCTCTTCACTATTTTATTTTACTAAAACATACCTATTGACGTCATATTTAGTTTATGTTCTATAGTCATTGTGAAGATTTACAAATATTTAAAGTTTTTATTTAATAGGAGGGTTACCTAAAACAATACGTCAAACAAAAAATGCGAGGATAGCGATTTTCATCACCTCAAGAAGCTGTTGAAGACTTTGAAAACCATGTTTTTGAGATACCAACTTCAAAATTGAAAAAAGTTTCGAGAATTGGTTTGAACGCATGCAAATGTGTATAAATCTTAAAAGCGATTATTTTGAAAAGCAACAAAACAGTTTGTTCAAAAAAATATATCTTATGGTAATTTTGTCTATCTCTTATTATTTAGTTTATGCAGTTTTGTGTTTAGTTATATATTTTCTTATAGATATCTTATAGATTTCTATTTTAGACAATGTGTGTTGTGCATAGTTTTTATATTAAATACAACTTGTTTCAATTTTGGATGCCATGTAAACGTATCTAATATGACATCATAAAAAAATCTGACGTTTAAAGTGACGCAACTGCATTTACTGCCCGACTAACCTATATTATGGTTATTTAGATTTAAGTCAGTTGAACTTATGTGTTTAACAAAAGTATTTTCATTAAGTCATTACTTTTATTTACGTATTTTATAACATGAAAGTGTACATTTGATAATTTTTTTAATTGGCATTTGGTTACCATGGAAACACGCACTAATGCTTAAAAGTATCATTTTAGATACAGTAATGCGTGCCTACTTTATGCACGGTGGTAAAAGCATTTACGTACTACATCTCTTAGATTGTAATGGTTTCAAATTTTCTAAATATGTTTTCCTGTTTCAGGTAAGGACCATATTGTTATTTATTGGAGCAGGATTAAAGAACTGTAAGTTAGTTGATTTATGTTTTATTAGTACTGTACTATATTAATATTTGGTATTGCTTACATATATTCTTAATTCTGAGACTTCACAATTTATGAAAAATCTTTAAGATAACTATCCATTGAACCTGATCTCTAAAGTTATTATCTCGCATTTAAATCTCAATATTGAAAAACTTTTACGATCTACAAATCCTGCAGTTCAACTCTCCACTTTCCGCTAACTGCTTAAGCATTACTTAAACTTCACTAACAACTATTCTTTTTTTATTTTCAAAGCTTAAAACGACTTTTAAATTTGATATGTAAGAAATGAAGATAGATTAAGGAGAGATAAAATATTCTCCACTACTTATCTTCCTTCCTCTCTATATCTCTCCTTCTTTTTTATCTTTCTTTAATTCAGAGTCTTTTTTATAAATTAGCTCCATTAAGTATACATTTAGGTTAGGGAATTTTTCGAAGACGGATACTGTCACCGTTGGAATTTATTGTATTTCCGAATAAAAAGAGGAAAATTTTCCCGATCGAATCAGAGAAGCATTGCGCATCGCTTCAGGCCAAACAACAAATAACATACACAAACCAATTTCTCGAAAAACAAAAAGACATTGACGACTGCTTGAAATTTGAATGCATTAGGGTGTGAGTCGAGATACATTTTAGAATAGTTCGCGCAATAGATAACGTTCAATGGATTTTTGGTACTGCATTTATTTATTTTGGAGGGCTTACCTGTTTTTACTTTCGTTTATATTAGGTGTACCTGAAAGTTTTTTCGTTTTTATTATTAGTGCAGTATGCGAACTAGTTACGACTTATTCGCTGAATTAAACAGACATCGTTTGCGTTTTGATTAAACTCTGTAATCTTGAGTACCTAAATATTGTTTTAGTTTTATTTTAATCCCTTGCATTTTAAAATGGCGGAAGATTTTCATCAAAACATTTTTTTATGCTGTTTAATGTTATATGAGTACCATAAAAATTGCTACAGTTGCTACATAAAACATTTGCACTGTTATGGTGATAAACTAAATGTACGCACATGTCAACTGGGTGTAAAAAATTAAAATCTGGAAATTTATGCTTGGATGATGAACTTCGATCTGGAAGGCCATATAAAGGAATAATTTATTATGAGATGTCAAAACCGGGGCAAAGTGTTAATTCTGACCTCTGCTGTGAACAGTTGGCTCGTCTGAATCAGAACTTGACCAGAAATCGGCCAGAAATTGTGAATAAAAGAGGAGTTATTCGTCATATTAAAAAAGACACGTGAAAAAATTTCCGAGCTTGATTGGGAGATTCTAACACACCCACCCTACTCACCAGACATTTCACTCTCCGACTATCACTTATTTCGGTCACTGGAACACTTTTTAAGAAACAAGACACTTGGAGATATGAACCATGTTAAAATGAGCCTTGAACAATTTTTTCCTTAAAAAATCAGGAATTTTATAAATCGGGAATATTTTCTCTTCTTGATAAATGGCAGAGTGTTATAGATCACAAAGGTAACTATTTTACTCAATAAAGTACTTTTTTTTTCTTTTAATTTGTTTCTATTTTAATAATACCAAATAAACGAAAAAACTTTCCGCTACACCTAATATATTTCGCTATAAGTATATATATACAGATTGGAAATCGCAGGTGCGAACATAGAGAAATAAAAAAAAGAAAAATGATTTTCATATTAGGTATCTTGATGAGTTAAAATAAACTATTAAAAATGTACCAAAATCCGTGTAACAATGAACAAAAATTATATATTGTAATGAAAATAAATATGTAAGTAAATAACGGCATAAAATTACAACGGTTTTCAAAAGTAACAGCAAATAAATTAATAGTTTCACGAATTGAGTGTCCACTGTCAACCACCCATTTAATCACTTGAATATTTTCTTTTAACTCGTATATATTCATACTGTAACAGAAGTTTATAAAAGTTTGTAATTTTACAGTTACTTGCGACTGTGACAGTTGATTATGTCGAATAATTAAACTCAAGGTACCTGAAAATCATTTGTTTTTATTTCCCTATGTTTTTTTTTTTTTCCTTTTATTTGTTGGCTTTAGCAGCTTTGGCTATTAGCCAGATATAAATAAATATATTACAGGTTTTTAAAATTACATTTATAATTTGATATTTTCTGCTTTAATATAGTTATAAATAATTTCATAAATATCTAGAGAGTTAGTAGCAAGAAGTGTCTGAATATTGGTAGGTAAGGATATTTGTTAGAAAACTAAATTTTGTATGAATAAGTTACGATTGCGAAAATGAATTGGGCATTCGAACAATAAATGGTTCGAATCGCTAACAGACAAATTATCACATGGACAGAAAGGAGACGAAACCATATTAATTCTATGCAGATGATATGGACAGTAGGTGTGATTAAATCTAAGCCGGATAAAAGTGGATATAAAAGATCTGCTTTGTTGAGAAGAAAACCAACGCTTTCTAGGAAGAAGAGGTGAATTTGACCATAGTATGATCCTTTGAACTGTAGAGCATCTATGTATTCTTGTTGCCATTGGTTGCATATGGAAGATTGACATAATCTAATTACTGTTTAGAGAATAAGAATATTTAAGAGGGAGCCATTTACAGCTGCTACTTTGGCTAGAAGATCGACTTGATCGAACTTAAAATCTGAGTGGCCTTTAATCCAGCATATTTTAATAATTTTACCGCTGATCGTGTGATCGTGTAGACCTTTAATAATATAAATTATTGAATAATTCTTTTTCTCAAATCCAGGGCAACTCAATTTTTGGACGGCGCTTTTACAATCATAAAAAATTACAAACTCATTATGAAAGCGATTCTTTAAGTATTCTAAACTCAACATTAAGGCTACCATTTCGGCATTATAGATAAACATTATCTGGGAGTTTCAATTTTAGGCTAAAATTGCGTTGGGGATCTAAATTCCCTATGTTGGCACTTGCGATTTCCAATCTGTCTAATCTTGAAATCAGCAGAGGGTAGACTGTACATTTATTGTAAAAATCAGAATATATACAGTCAACAAAACAGTAATATGGGGGGGGGGGAGAGAGTTAATATTACAAGCATAGGTATACAGAAGATATACCCCGTACTCCGCTCCTCCACTACAGCCCTGGAAATATGTTGTGATGGGCAAGAAACTACAAAACTACATGTCAATATTTATTCAAATTGCCACTAGATGTCTATGAGTGGCAGTCAAACAAACATAATATGAACTGAATCCCATGTAATGTTACAGAATTCAATTTTTGAATGAAACCCTCCAAGAGAGAAATACATTTACTATTGAAGTGCTATTTCATTACCTTATGTAAATACCAGATATTAAAACTGGGTCACACATAGTGTATAGCTTTCAAAATGACACCATTCACGGAAGTAATACAAATGAATTGAAAATTGATTTTGTAATTTCCGGAAATATCTTATGATTTTTACAAAAGTTGAACATGGTTGAACAAAACTTGAATTTAATTAGGGAAACATTTGATTATTGAAACAGCACTTATTTTTAAATCGTCCATTGACAATAAGCCGCACTTCTGCGTGGCTTATTTTAGACTAAAACCGTGTAAAAATAATTTTATTTATAAAAATGTTATTGGGTAATCCATGAATTAATGAATCTAGAGTTTGCAGTTAACACCATACGCAGGAGTTTATATTTGGAAGTTTTTAAGAATTTTGTATGCTAACATGTTACACGAGATTACACTGCTTTAATTTCGTTATAATTTCGGTGTTATAATTCATAGTTCATCAGGTGAAGGCCGTGCCTTTTCCGTAATACCATTTTTACTTTACCTTTTAATTAAATAATGTTATAATGAAAGTAGTTGTTAGTATCACGAAATTAGCCAAATTTCCTAAACTTGGTATTTGAAGTCTGGATATTTTCCTATAAGTGGGGCAAAGAACTGTATATGTAGGCCAAATTTCAAATCTCTAGATTCCGTTTGCCCACAATGGGTGCGTTTTGTTGTGCCAAATAAATGAAGTTTGTAGTGAATTTTACATTACATTTACATTTGCAGTAATAATTACTAAAATCGTTTATATATAAAATAAATAACAACAGTCCCAGGATACTACCTTGCGGGACACCGTACTTTATTAACTTTTCTTCTGAACTTACATTGTCACATTTGTTTTGTATTTTCTAAATAGTTTTTAAACCATTTAAGTACATTTTCTCTAAGCCACACATCATCCATCCACATTTTTTTCCCTAGTCTATCTGTATCTATTGTTTCAACTGCCCTTTTTAAGTCCCAGCGGCGCCATAAAAAAAAATAAACTTACGTAGTTACAACCGCGATTATTTAAGCCACACTTGAGCAGTTTTTCTAGTTTTAATATGAAACTGATTTCAGAAATATTTAACTATTTTTACTAAATATCCACCGACGATCAGCTTCCTGTATGTATTGCTACTGACTATCATTAATAACCAGCAGTAATAAATTAAAGTAATTTATATTCGGTAGAGTTTAGAAATTCAACATGATGTGCAAAATTTGTATGGTACGTAGAGTGGTGGTGTACGCTTAACAAATGTTGACAATAGGAATTGTGTTTCTAGATATACGATCTTTAGGGAAATGATCGCATTACCATATCTATTTTACCTATGGATATGTGGCTTACTACAATTCTGTCAGCCTTTGTTCACATTTTAAATATGCATGAATGCTCCTTCTATTGATTAACATATTTAAGAAAATGTCACTGTTTTCATACAGAGACATTTAGGCTAAAATTTGTTTCGATAATTTTAATAAGTTGGCTGGATAGTATGTTTTTGTTTTAGATTGTGAAATTTGTGAAATTTGTGAAATTTGTTAGTTAAACGTGAAAAATTAAGATAGAAAAATGTTCATGGTAACTAATAGGATTATTAAATTCTGGAACAATTATCCTGCTGGTGCCTTCATTTCAAGAGTAAACTATTTTAAAAACTGTAATAATTTAGCATATAATAGGCTATTCCAAACGTTTAAGCGGGACTAAATGGTATTTTAATTTTTCTAGTATTAAAGTCGGTATTTATAGTTGTCCAGAACTCTCTTTTTAAGGATGTAGTGATCTTAGCTAAACAAAATGATCAATAGCTTCAATCGATAAAAGTTACTAGAATGGAAAATATAGTTCTGCTTAAAAAAAATAAAATAAAATACAGGCTATATCCGTTTCTTAACTTCGTGCGGAACTAGATTTTAAAATCTAATGACTTTTAATGAATAAATGAGACTTTGTTTTAACATTTTAAATGTGGTTTCAAATTGAGAAATTTTCAGTTTGGTAATTTTAAATGGTTACATTTTAGATTACATGTCAAATTCATTAAAGCTTGATTTTATGTTTATGAAAATATTTTCTGTTATAAGTTGTTCACTTTTGTAAGGACAAACTAGATTTGGTTGTTTTGGTTACTTTTATAGTGTATTACTGACTTTAAATGATATTTAAAAAATTTCCGTACGCTGTAAATCAGACTTCAAATTTGTTTGGTTATGATCATTATAATTAGGATATCATTTTTTATTGACATATGTCAAATTGACATTTTTTACCATTTTTTATTACAAACATGACATACAATTTCAAAAGTGCAAACTATTGACATCAAAATTTCCTCTTAGTTTGTTCTTACAAAATTAAACAGTTTATATAAAAAATTAGCTTATTATTATAAGTTTATCACAATATAAATAGTTATTTTTTGTTTATTTTTAATACAATTTTAAATTATATTACTAAAAATACATCAAAAATTAATACATATAACAAAAGGTTTATTTATTATTTTATTATACAAAATATGTCTATATAAATAAAATATATACTATACTAGCTGAGTACCCGTGCTTCGCTACGTTATATTGATCGTTACCGGTCTGCTATCATCGTGCAATTATTATAAGTCATGGTTCCTCTATAGATCACATTGCTTACTCTCTCCTCAAGTGTAGATTCACCCCGTTGGAGGCTCATTAGTGTAAAATTTTCAGTTTGTTTCTAAACATGTGCACGGGTAACTTTTATAAGCAAAAACCTAGTCGATATCTCATTTGTCCTAAGAGATATATAGGAATCCGTGAAAAACCATTTTACTCCTTTTCACCCCGTAGGGGTCGAAAAATCTTTTCTTAGTAGGTTCTTACGTCATATCGAGAAATGTACTCTTGGAATTTCTTATTTCTAATAAAAAATAATAATTTACCCCTTTAGGAATGAAATTTAAAAAACTGTCAGAATACTATCGAAAGTTTTAAAAAGTCACCTATATGCCAGAAAGGAATGCAAAAACCAAGTAGATAACTCATTTAAGAGATATTGTATGCTTACCTCATGGAGGGAATATACTTTGCGAATATCATGTATCTATGTCCAAGGGATATTCTATTAAATAAAAAATATCCTTTTACCCCTTTAGGGGTGAAATTTTGAAAAACTGTCAAAACCATTTCGAGATATTTTAAAAAGACATCTATATGCCAAATAGGAATTTTATAACTCAACCAACACAGAAAATACGGCGGTTTCTATAATTGTTTCTGATTGTAGATTCACCCTTTTAGGGGATGATTAGGACAAAATCTTGAAATAGGTTTTTTAACATTTATAAGGATAATCTTTATAAGCAAAAACCAAGGCGATATATTATTGACCTAAAAGAAATTGAGGAATCCGTGTAAACACATTTCACCCCTTGTCACCCCTGATAGGTCGTATTTCGAAAAATCATTTCTTAGGGGGTTCTTAAGTCATAAAAGTGATATACTCCCCGAATTTTATGTTTCTTTGTCTAGACGAAATTCTATCGAATAAAAAATACCAATTTACCCCTTTAGGGGTGAAAATTAAAAAAACGGTCAAAACACTTTCTAAATATTTTAAAAAGGCACCTATATGCCAAAAAGGAATTTTATAACACAATAAACACAGAAGATGCGAAGGGTTCTATAATTCACCCTGATTATAGATTCACCCCTTTAGGGGTCGATTAAAAAAAAATCCTGAAATAAGTTTTTTAATATTTACATGAGTAATCATTGTGAGTAAAAACCAAGTCGATATCTTATTGGACCTAAGAGATATTAAGAAAACCGTGAAGCCACATTTTACCCCTTTTAACCCTCTTTTCACCCACTTAGAGGATGAGTTTCGAAAAATCCGTTCTTAGTGGGTGCTTACGTCATGGAGGGAATATACTTGCCAAATTTCATGATTGTAGGTCCAGTGGTTTGGGCTGGGCGTTGATTATGAGTAGGTAGCTTAGTTACGATTTTATATATATAGATGATTCCCAAATACTTATAGTTACCGTGAGGTCAGTCAATTTTTAATTGACTTTTCTAAACTTATATATCTTCTGTAACTCAGGGCTTTTGCCTTCTCAGCGATTCGCCCCCAATCGAAGCTATTCTACGGTAGTTGTTCATTTCCTACGAGTCTTTATATACATATTCCATCCACCTTGATCAATGTCTTCCTCTAGGCCATTATCTTCCATTTTTATCTTGTGCATTAGATCTTGATTTTAATGATAGTTTTGCAACGATATGATAATAAAATTAGATATATAGTCAGTTTCTTTGGTTTAAGCTGAACTAGATTTTGAAAACTAGTATCTTTTAACATTTAAATTAGGCTTTTGATCATTTTGTTTAGCAACAGCCCTCTTCAATCGCTGCAAAATGAGCTCGTGACAATTTGACAAAATAAAAATTCCATTTAATTTCGCTTAAAGGTTTGGAATAGCCTATAGCAAATTTGGCGCTTTTAATTTATATCCGTATTAATTATTTTCTGCACTTGCCTTGCTCTTAGTGATTTCAGCAGTAGTAAAGTACTATAGCAATGTTTAAATTATATTATTTTTTTAATTTTGCATTGTTTTTTCAAGCTTTGTAAGTAAAACACAGAAACCTGTATACCGTCCTTCCTGTGTCTGTCTGTAGAGATCGTAAAGAGAGCTGTACGGTAGATATTGACCACACGGCTGAAACTAGAGTGTTGAAATAATGGCGTTAAAAAAAATCTGACAAAACAGCATATGAAAAATGTATACATAGATGTATTTTTAGAAACAAAAATATTATTTTCCTAAAATGAAGACGATATGATATACATGCTTAGAAAATTAACAGAAGCGTAGGAATCCTTGGGGGCTAAACATTAATTTACAAAAGATAGTCTACATGTGTATTGAAGATCAATAAAGGACTTACAAATAGAAAGAGAAACAGTCAAAACATGCATAGAATTTCGATACATAGGAACAATTATATCACATACAGCGATGGTAGATACAGATATAGATAACTAGATAATAAAAGCAAAAAGGCAGCTCGAGCACTATATGAAACCACATGAATAAAAATTTATTAATAGAAACAAAAAAGAGAATTTTTCATATCATCGCAGAAACAATCACAAAATAAGGAGAAGAATCGTAGCTTGGCTAACTTACAAACTTGACTAACTTGACAAACCACGGAATCGATTAAGAACCGTCGAGTTGGAATTCATGAGAAGTTTGCAATACACTAGGAAAGATGAATTAGAAGTTTCCTCAACAATTATTAAACGATTGGATAAATAATGCAAGATTTTAGGATAATACGGGCATGTAGAAAGAAATAAAGGTGACCAAAAGAGATTTTCTAATGGTTTACAAAAGAAAATATAAAACGAAAATCAACAGTGAATTGGAAAACACACATTAGCAATTTAGTTTGTGAGGAGGACCTACCTGAGAGAAACTGCAGACAGGAGTCGATGGCACCTGAAAACAGAAAACCTGTAATTGAAAAATGACAAAAAGAAGAAGTTTTATTTATTTATTTATTGGTTATTTAGGTGTGCTTCAGCTGCTAGGGCCATTAGCACCCACAAATCTTATATATTACATAGTTTAAAGACATATACCATTTATAAGAATATTTAATACAAGGTTAATATTATAATTTTATCATATATATTAATGTTTTTTAAATACAAAATTACATTATTTATTGAATCTGGGTTGTTGCCTACAATGTATTTAATCGAATGGTTTGCAATCGCATTATATTTTCCAAAAATACCTTTTTATGAGAAGGTAATTAGAATATTATTTTGTAGAAAGTTATTGTGGAATATCAAATGAAAGCTCTTTGAGTGTAAATTAAGCAACAAAAAGGAACTTTTTAAACACATTTAAAAAGGGGTTGATATAGAAATTAAAAATGCCTATTAGAGTAATGCCTATTATTGATTGTTGATAACAAAATAAGTACGAACGGAATTTTTCATTAGTTAATTTTTCGAAGGATTTAAATTTTTAGATTAATATTATTTTTAAATGTTATGTGCTCTGTTCAGTGCGACTAAAAATTGCACTGGCGAAACAACCAGTTGTCTAGGCATACTCATTGCAGACAATTCTATTCCAGTTGGAGACAACTGACGGTGCGAGAAATAATTTGTAGTAAATTAATAATAAATTAATCAAAAGCCAGAACTTCTAATAGCTGGTCGCAAACTAAACTGTGAAATAATGAAAAAAATACAATCATACTCATTAATTGTGCTGTTCTTTTAATTTCCATTATTCATTTATTTCAATTTGTCTTTCGTTTCGTTTTTTATTCTATTATTTTTTTTATAATATTTTCATTCTATGATTATAGAGTGCCGGTTTCTGAAAGCTTAGTTAACTATAACCAAAGGGTCAGAAAATGGTTGCTATGGTTACTTATAGGATTGTTATATTGTAACCGAGTTAAACCAAAAGATCAAACTCGGTTAAGCTTTCAGAAACCGACCCTCAGAAGTATACTTGATTTTTAAAACCTTCATGTTTTTTCATTTTGGGGTACACGCTGGTTCTGCGATCTAAAGGACGAGTTTGGTACTGAACCAAAAAAATTCAATGTAGTAAAAAAATCACTGGCTTATCGGATAAAATCCGCTCGTGGATATTAACGCTTAAACCGCGCTCTATAGATATCCGCGTTGTTTAAAACCTTGTAAAACCATTGGTCAGTACCACTGTATTTACCTAGTGTTAAATAAATTTAAAACAAGCTTTCATTATTGATGTGGAGGGCAGCAGCCCTTCAACATATTGTCATTGACTTCCTGTAAATGAGCTCGCATTTCAATCAGTTCTTTAGTGAGAGTTATCGGGTATCAGTGCAGTGTATAGTATGTAAGTGTTTTGGTGGTGTCTGAATGGCGTTCCGCGGTGTCTGTGTACGTTATAGCGGCGGGTGGCAGTCGGCAGCGACTTTATCGACTGCACTAGGGCTGCGGTCAGGGGTGGACATTGCAATATCCGCTTCTACACCGGAATTAAGATGTCACGTTCGCTCCGATTCCTAGATACGCCGAGTGCAGATAAAGAAGCTTATAACGTTAAAGATGAGAGGGATTTATTTTCTAGAGGATTTTATTTCTTTTGTTTTTTTAGTTGTTTTGCTGATGTTGAAAGAAAATGTAAACATTTTGCTAAGAAGGAATTAATGAAATTTTAATTTAGATAAATAAATATCTTGTTTACGTATATATTTCAGTTATTACTATATATTTATATTTAATATTATTCAAAAAGTAATATCTCCTGCGTAGCAATGTTTCGTATTAGTAAAAACCTAAGAAACAAAATCTAATATTACTGGTTAGATGTTTGGATAACTCTTAATCATTATTGTTATGATTGTGGGTGTGTCAAGATGTTAACAAACATTTACTGATTTCACACTACAAGCAGTAGGAGAAGATTTCATATTAGGGATCAGTAGAACAGAATATATAATTCTTCCATGAAAGAGCACGACAAAAGAGCAGTTATACAAAAGAGCAAGTACGATCAGAGAACAAGCGATAATAGGATAAAGTGCGTCAAAATAATTGATATTGGCTATAACCTTAAGAATAGGACAGAGTTCAGAAGACTTTTTAAGCTTATTCGAGCCGCTCTGTTTCTTCTATTATTAATCCTTCACTAGCATAATCTAGCCTAATGAGCCAGATTTTAAGCATACTCTAATTTTTATTCAGTATTTGTTGCTTGCTCTTAACAATATTTGATTTTGCTCTTTCGTGAAATGTCCTTTTGAAGTTTGTTGTTATTTGACAAATGGGCAGTCATAAAAGCAATAGTAATAGCAATAGTAGCAACAAAGCAGAATAGATTATCGGTATACTAGACTGATATATAGTATTTATAGTAATGCCGCAGTTTACGTAAAACTCCATACGAAAACGGAGAAATTTGGGATAGAACGCGGTGTTCGACAAGGCGATTCGATTTTTCCCAAATTATTCAACGCAGCTCCGGAGTTGGCGTTTAAAAACTGTAACTGGGCGAATCGTGGTCTAGATATAGAAGGAGTGAGACTTAACCATCTTAGATTCGCAGACGATATTATTTTACTATCAGACATTGTAGCAGACATGGTGTACATGCTGGAATAACTAAAAAGGTAAACTGGAAAAATTGGATTGAAGGTAAATATCTCTAAGACGCAATTGATGACGAATCTAATATTGAGTAACCATCTATACCTCGGTGGCAAATAAATAGAACAGGTAGTCAGCTATAAATATCTAGGGCATGACATTAGCATTGGCCGAGACAATCAAACCCGTGAAATGAAACGCCGCATCGGTCTAAGGTGAGCAGCTTTTGGCAAGTTGAGAGATGTTTTCACTAGCAACTTGCCAAATTGCGTGAAGAAAAAAGTTTACAACCAATGCGTACTACCTGATCTAATGTATGGATCAGAAACTGAGATATTAACAGCTAAGTCAGCTGAAAAATTAAGAGTTGCCCAAAGATCGATGGAGAGAGCAATACTATGAATTAGTCTAGCTGATCGAAAAACAAATCAGTAGATTCGAAAGCAAACAAAAGTATGTGACGTCATCGAAAGAATTTCTCGTCTTATGACTCGTCCAGATGACAGGTGGACGAAGAAAATCCTAGATTGGAGACCCAGAGATACCAACAAAAGCAGAGGAAGACCCCCCAACTAGGTGGGCGAATGACGTAAAGAGAGTTGCGGGGAATTGGAAATCAAAAGCACAAGATAGATTCGAATGGAAAAAGCTTGGGGAGGCCTACGTTCAGCAGTGGACAAGAAAGGCTGATTAATGATGATGATTATGAAAGGCACTCGACTATAAAAAACTACACTATCCCTACTCCTGGTTATCCCAAATACTCGTTAGAATAGTTCTTTTAGCTGATCACTTCATCATTTGCGGCAACTTTTGTCTGGCTAAGGAATTTATAGTTGTCCTTTCCACATCATTCTTAATATTCTGTCCTATTTCATCCTTAAGACCTGTCTGATACTTTTATTTTGCAGCTTTTGAATTTTTAATTGACATCAAATATTGATAGTAGTAATAATTGGGTCGATCTTGCTTCTTTAAGGGCTCGCTTAATATAAGTTGTTAATGGACAGTGTAACAAAAAATATACTCTATTTCAAAGAAGAAAACAGTAGTTAGTGCTGCGGTTACTATTTAAGGAATACGATTTACACAGAACACATATCGTATTGCCGGAAATTTAAAAAAGGTTACAACTAAGTCATGGGTGTAGTAACTGAGATAGCCATAGTATTTTTCATACAACACAAATTCAGTATGAAATCAAACTTAAACGAGTTAAATTTTAGTATTAATTTTCAAAAATGACGTAAATAAGGATTCGGTTAAAAATGGTTTAGATAAATCCGTAAACACAAGCAATATATCTTCAGAGTTGATGTTTCTTCTATTAATTATTTTAAATAAAAATAAGGTCAAATTTTGCTACCAAGCACGAAATACTTTTTTCTACCAACTATTAGTCTTCTAGCACCTATATTGGTCATTAATCTTAGTCTTCATCATAACAGTCATCTTCAAACAAAACCATATTGATGGTAAATGTACTTAAAATTAAACGCATTATAAAAAGATTATGTGACCGAAAAAATCAACCTTAAAAACTTTACCCAGTGTTCAATTTTTGTGAAAAAAATGATGAATCAATTTGGCGTAGAGTTTTCTTCAATTCGTCGAATGTAGCTGTATATACTCTTCTCTTGGGTGGCGAGAAGACGGATTATTTTTCTTTCATTTCTTCGACTATCACTATTCGATAATGCTGTCCGATAGACCAACCTCTTTTGAAGTTAAGTGAACAGCTTGAATTTTCAGTAGCTCATTCCGTCAGTTTGTCTGGAATCGTTGTCTAAACCTAAAAAGAGCTAGAAATACTATATATTGTGAAGAGGAAACTAAAAACTCTCGGACATCAAAAATAGGGACAGGTACATCTCAAGGCCCGTAGGTATACCTTGCTACAACTAATATTGTAAAACAAAGTATATCGTGGAAGAAGACTAGTGGTGGGATTACGATGAATATAATTCGATTCTAATTCTATTACCAATAAAACGATTCTATTGGCGGTTGCTAAATAACGATTGTTGATTGTCAATTATAGAAGAGAATTATATCGCACATAATCCCACCTCTGGTCGTTTATATTGGTTGAAGAATCTACGCCAATGGTTTTAATCTACCTCTATATCTTTTTCTAGTAGCTATAAGCAAAATGAAAACTGCATGATAGCCAACATCCAAACCGAATAGGTACTACAAGAAAAAAAAAAAAATAAGTTGAACATAAGGATGCGTCGAACTATAGTTTGGTAGAGCATCATGATCTTAGTGTTTTTAGAAAGCTTAAGTTAGTTTTACACAGTTTAATTAATTGATCAACAAATTGATCAAGTTTTTTGTCAATTAATTGAAAAATTTATTGGTAACCTTGGGAACAAAAATTTCACTCTACACACATCAATTTATTAATCAATTTTTTTGAAAATTTTTACATTACCAACTGTAAAACATGTTGACATATTTATCAGAATGAAAATATTGAATAAATCTTCACAAAATTAGGAGCTGTGAACAAAAACTAAAGAAATAACCTAGATGATGATAAATTAGAACGTTTGAGGTTATGTTAGATTTGAAACCGAAACAAAAATAATATGTTTCGAGGTTATGCTACAACTAAACAGCAATATCTTAACAGATAAAAATATACCTAGAATTCCCTAAAAAATTGATGAAAAATTGACGAAAAATAGAACTCGAAATTTTTACGCTTTACACACATCAATTAATTGAATGTCAACCTTTTCAATTAATTGATCAATTAATTGAATCGTGTAAAACCCACTTTACTTTGAAAACAAGGTTGAATGTGAAATAAGATGAATTAGCAGCTTAAATTTGGTTATTCTATTTTTCTCAATGTTGCAATATATAATTCTGATATTTCATTGTATTTGGAACCACTGGCTTTTGCATATAGCATTCCTTTTTCCTTTATTATGAAAAATTATGCTTAATAATTAAAATGTGAATTAATTCGGTCACATCAGAGAGTTGACATGTGGGAGACACCCTATAATTTGTTAATTACTTTTTCATTAACAGTGTAGATGTTATGAACTGGATAAAAAAATTATTTCGTCATAAATTTTCATCCATTTTCCAAACTTTTCTACAGTACAATTTCCATTAATAATAATTTATAATGTTGAATATCTCTAGAATTGTGCAAAAAAAATCATGGATATTTTCATGGGGATTTATTTTCATGGAGAACTTTTTTGCTAACATACAAACAAAAACAAAAATGTTATATTGGGTTCTTGAAATTTTGTTTTATTTTGTTATTTATTTTATTTAGATTTTTTATATTGTAGTCTACTTAAATATTCCTTTATGTACGTAAAAGCTTTTGAAATAGTTAGTGCAACTTTTCTATGCCGTATTTTACATTTAGGAAGTTATTGAACAAAAATTGACACAATTTCTTTCAGCCATCATTCTTCTGTTGAGAAATTGTCAAGTTGCTAAATGCATGACTTTCCGCAAATTTATAGAACACAATAAATTATTTCCTGGAAAATTGATTTGCTGGCGAACTACCAAAACATTTTAATTTTTCCACCGAGAGAGGGTGAAAAAAAGTAACTTGTTATTTGAATTATTTGATCTATTTTTTATTCTGTTCACAAAACGGTGATCAAAACTTTTTAATTTGCAAAACCCTGCTATGAAAAGTTGGTTTATTCTGATAATTATTTTAGATTATATAACAGAATTCATAACAAGATGTTATTCATGAAATGAGTAATTGTTCGAAAAATTCTATATGGTCGGCACATAATAAACCATAAAATACAATTTTCTATTAAGTACGTAAAGAAATTTACTTAAAAATAATCCAGCGGTGCTAAATCAATGGATCTAGGGGGCCAAATATCACTGCTAGTAAGCTTGTCTTCTAAGTATTCTCTTAGATATTAAATGGCAATGACACAGCTATGCGAGCTGTGTGTACTGTCACTCAGTCTTGTTGAAAAAAAAAAAAACAAATTCGTCGTCGTGTAATTGTTCTATAAATAAAATTAATATATTCAGTTGTAGGCTCTCGTTGAAACATATTGAAAATAGAACTCAAAATAAGGTAACGTTTCAAAATATTTTAATTTATTAATACGTATTTCGGCTTATGAGGCCATCATCAGAACACAAAAAGTTTACAAAACTGAACAAATATATACTATCTTCAAAAGTTCAATAAATTGTTTCAAAATTAACCCCTTATAATTTTCTATATTGATCAGTTTATTGAAAAATATTGGTCCAGTAATTCCTCTTCGGGACATAGCAACCTAGATTCCTATTTTAAATTAAACGAGGTTTCATGAAACACATGCAGATTTTCTGCTGACCATGTTCGGTGGTTTTGCGAATTAACGTATCTGCGTAAATGGGACCAAGCCTCGGCAGTTGAAAATGAAAAATGTAAAAGGTTCGTCATTCAAATTTTCATTAGAACATTCGTAGTACACTTGACGCTTTCCATGATCAGCAGGCAATATTTTCTGTACCATCGAAACCTTGTAAGGATGCTAATGCAGTTTCTTCTTCACGTCATTATGAACCGTTCCATATAAAAAATATAATAAAACTTTAAAATCAATTATTTTATTTATGTGTTTTGTTAGAAACTTAAGAAAAATAAATAAATAAAATAACCTTAAAATAGAAAAATAAGAAAATTATAAATACTACCTTAGAGCAGAAGCAAAAAAATTAGAATATGATTTGGTCACAGATCATGGAATACGAGGAGCACAAGCTAACTGCGTCTGCGAGTTAAAAATTCAATCGTCATGAAAACTGAAAGTTCTTATTTGTGCCAATAATTTCCTCAAACTTTTATTTGGGCTGATCTCTATCCGTTTTTTGACGTACCAAACTTCTGCAGTAACCACTAGTTTCTTTCCAGTTGATTTCCTCTTGTTAACACTTCCCTTGTTCTGAAAACGGTCCACAATACGATAAAGATGTCGGTTGATAGATAATCAATATCAAACTAAATTTGATAATCATTGAATTTTTCATCACGTATGCCACCTCGAAAATATCCTTCTAAAATAAGCTTGGTATGTTCTTCTTTAAAAGCCATTGTTAACCTACAAATTTAAAACACGTGGTAAAATTATTTACGTATTTGAAATATTTAATTTTATTTGAAATATTATTCAATATGATAATAATACACCTGATAAAGAACTTGGGAGCACAATTTTCAACTTGTCCACACTGTATATTCGCGAAATACACTAACACACATTAATGTGAATGCATACCTAAAATGCATTCACGACTACAAAGCATAATAAACGAAATGAGGTAGAACAAGACTAACTCTACCTCTGCTTAAAGAAGCACTATACTAAGAGCTCAGATGATGACCGGAACAAGACTAACTCTACCTCTGCTTAAGGAAGCACGATACTAAAAGCTCAGATGATGATGCGGTGACCGAAATGAGCCACTAAAATACACTAAGACACGAGGCAAATGTATATAACATACATTCGTGAACTGCAACAGTGCAGGTAACCTGAACGGCGATCTCGTACACGCAGAACTGAGTACAAAAATTAACATGACACAGATGGTTCGAATGTTATTCCATAACTAAACTAAAAATAAAGTTGGTCTGAAAACCCTCCCCCCAACTACTTAAATATTAATAATTTGCGGGACTGGCGCGAAGAATTGTTGATAAATACAGATACAGAGAGCTATTTACCAATATAAAAATTGACAGGCGTTAAACAATAGATAATTGCAGACAATACAAAGAAATTTGCAGTGTGACGCTCCTGCAAAATATCTTTGACATATTACTTTTGCGCCTGCATAGAAGTGACGTTTCGCACAAAATCCGATTGCTGAAATACATTTTTATAGTAATTAGAGTAAACGATGACGTCACGGTCAATCAATATTGATCACCCGGTATTTTAGTTCAACATTCAAGATATATTGGTTTCCAACATATAAAACACAGATGATAAGTGTGTCTTTTAATTCGAGGAGAACAAGAGTAATAGGTTTTATGTCCTTCTTGTTTTCCCAATTGAATTTGAAGCACTTAATTCTTTTTACCACTAACATTTTGCACCCGAAAATATATCAGCATGAGCAAAAAAAAATTTTTTTTTACTTGATTTTGCTAAAATAAGGCCAAAACTTTAGTTCTTTACCCTATATACGGAGAGGCTGTTTAAAAAAAATCAGAGTAATGCATATTGATATAAATAGTACACTCCGAATTTATTATCAGATTAATACAAAAAAGAAATAGTCAAGAAATTATGATTATTTATTTAATGTGAGCTATCAAAGGAAAGAGCGTGAAACGTAGATTATCGAACAACAATTAGTAAAATATTACGGGATTTGTTCTTTAACATCAAATATTCTTGTCTTCTTTTGGTCACTTTCTCTTCCTAAATACCTACTGAATCCTGAAATATGTACAAATACACAGTTTCGAAAACACAACATGTATTATGTAAGTTTACAATTTATAGCTATATATATTTTTTTACCAGTATCAAATTTTTATTTTAAAAATAATCTTTACAAATATAAGAAGAGTTTTATCTTTTTCTGTAGATGTTATTTATAGCAACGATCCTTTTTTTTAGGACATCTGTATGTCATACTCAGCAAAACATATACAGCGTAAAGAGCAACTGTCAATTTTTATGTCAGACCCTTTTAAGTACGCTGTGAACGGATATTTGACATGGAATTTAATTCCGTGTTCTCTCGTGCGTATTTAAGAATGTGGATACATTTTTGTACAATTACGAAAACATCATAAAAATATTGTTCTTATGTTATTTTTTCCTTGCAAAGTAATAATAATAAATAATATAAGAATTCTTGTTATACTTACGGGGTTTAAGAAACAAGGGAAAATAGTATTACAACAGTTAGTATCAACATATTTTATTTTCATGTGTTCAAGAATTATATGTAAATAATGTATTATTATGTACATGTTTATAATAATTTAAACCGCGGATTTTTGTTATTTTATTTATAGTAATGCATATATTAAAAGCAATCCTCACAAAAAACGATCGCTTGTTCGTATTTTGGGAGAGGATTAATGTTATTTACAAGTGTACATTTATCAGAAGGCTATTAGTGTTTTAAATATTTCTTATTATTTAGATATCAGTAAGTAAGTTTTTTTATTAAACGTATATTCGATGTTAATAGTTGCCTTTTAACGTTTCAACCAGGGCCGGCGGAAGGGGGCATGAAAAGCATGCGGTGCATGCGGGCGCCGGTGCGAGGGGGGCGCTGACGTGAGACTCAAAAGGGCGCCAAATGCCAAATGAATGTAAAAGTAATTTAGTGAAATGTAATTTTAGAAGTGAGGACCTTTTTTTTAGGTCTTCATTTCACATGCTCGAAAAACACTAGTTACGCCCTGCTAAGGGCGCTTAATTAAATCTTGCCTAAGGGCGCCACTGACCCTCGCGCCGGCTCTAGTTTCAACGTTAGTCTTCATCGTTTTGTCGTAACAAATTGAGATTTAGTAATTCTTACAATTTTTGAGAGTTGTTAGAAGTATGAAAAAGTGTAGGCCTTTTTCTCAAATTTAACATAAAACACGCAATTCAGTCATCAAGATATTTGAAATTGTGGTGTCTGTTCTCCTGCCATGTATCGGCTCTGATGTTAAGACGACTACTAAGACGAGCACAAGGTTGTGAGTTCGACTACCCCACCCCTTTCGGAAAATTATTTGTCAATATTGTGCAGTTAACCCTGGAGTTGGCTTAGCCTCAAATAATAATATTTAAAAATAAGTTATATTTACTTGTTTATACAGGGATTATATGACCGGTCGAAGTGCCACACTGATAACGTGGCTGTCATATTTATGGCCGAAGATTTATTAACGGAAATCTTACCTTCTCTGACCTTATACGCCACCTAGGCGTTAAGTATCAATTATTAATTATATAGCGCTGGATAGTGAAGGCGAGTTGCTAATACCGATCACATAAGGGTTTTCTATTGTAATAATTGAGTAAGGGAAAATTCAGTCTTACCTTTTACGGCGAATTATTAAATAGGGGTTTAAAAATTGTTTGCCAAAATTTCATTTCAAGTAGGGAAGTATCTTAAAAAATATAAAATAAAAGATAAATTCTCGTTGATCGGATTTACTGACCAGGTTGGGATAATACCGATTGTTGTTGATTTACAAAATGTACAAATATAATGCTTTAGCTTGCTATATTCAGTACAATCCTTGTGTGTTCAATTACCAAAGTGCACGCATTTAAATCATAATTCCCCAATTCGGCCAAATTCACCGCAAATTTTACAAATGTCGTTCTCGTTTGCAAATAAGCTATCCGGTTCACTTTCATTATCGCACAACTTATCCATTATTGCTTCATCTGCAGAAGATGACCTTTCTAATATTTGTCGCCATACTTTCTTAAGTGTGGGCATCCGTGTGCAAAACCATTGAAGAAATATTTTCGGACATTCCACCAGGCAAATTCAGTCATTTAATACCAATTATATTAAACTTAATGATGATATGAACATAATATTGTAAATGTATAAATTTTGAAACACTTGTTTTTATAATAAAAAAAAAAAAAATGCATTCAAATATATTACTACCCGTACATTTCTAATTCCGTGAGCACACTTCTGAAAATCAGATATGATATTTGCAAAGTACCAAGCAGATAGATTTTTTTACAATAAGCATTTTACATTAAGATAAAGTGGCGGGATACTGAAAAACTCCTCTGGTCGATATTGCAAAACTCTTTCTTAACCTTATCACCCTACTGGAAAGGTTCGTAAAATTGCACACTTTCCATGTCCCACCAAATGCATAAAAGGATCATTTTGCATGTGTTCGCAGTTTTTTCGTTGATATTAAGGGCTATCCGGGCTCTATCCATGAAGATGTATGTATAGATTTGTTGAGAATAATTAATTTTTCGTTATCGGTAGCATTTTTTTACAACAAACCCTTCTTATGTACCTTGCCCAGAAAGCAACATAATGCATGTGTAGAAATGGCTGGTAAAATAGTATTTAGTTTATTAAGTACCCACTTTCCGAGCCTCTGAATTTTGTTTATCTCGTGTGGTCGTTTCGAAACTGCTGCTCGATTCCCAGCTATTCCACTACTTCTTGCGGCTGTGACAAATTTCTTTTAAATAATAATTGAGAACCGATAAACAAATATATATCTATTTGATACAATTCTATGTAAACTATCAACAATGTATTTGAAATACTCGTACCAACATACGTCCGCAATTTTTATCTTCGTTTGTTATATTTAAATATATTCACATACCAGGTCTACAAGTATGAAATGCGGATTTTTTTTTTTAAATAAAACACGTTGATCTCAAAAGAATAGTAAAAGTTTATTTATTAAAAGTATGCTCCATTAGAAGTTATACATTTTTCCCATGTTTCAGACAATTTGTGAATACCTCGCTAGTAGAACTCTTCCCCTTTCCCCGCAAACCATTTATCTAGCCATTCTTTCACATTTTCATATGAACAAAAGTGCTGCTCGGCAAGTGCGTGACCCATCGATGCGAACAAGTGGTAATCTGAAGGGGCCAGGTCTGGTGAGTAAGCGGCATGGGGTAGCACTTCCCACTTGAATGCCTCCAATGTGTTGCAAACTGCTTTTGCCTTATGTGATGGAGCGTTATTGTGAAGAAAGTTTACCTTGTGCCGTCTTCTTTCGTATTCTGGTCGTTTTATGAGCAGCGAATGGTTCAATTCGATCAGTTGTTGTTGGTAGCGTTGGGTATTAACTGTTTCACCAGGTTTTAACAATTCATAATAGACCACACCCTTTTGGTCCCACCAAGTACAGAGCATTGTCTTTTTGCCAAAGCGATTCGGTCTTGCAGTTGATGTAGATGGTGAGCCTGGGTTCACCCATGATTTTTTGCGTTTGGGATTTTCAAAATGAATCCATTTTTCATCGCCAGTAATGATACGATGCAAAAAAGACTTTCTTTTGTATCGTGCAAGCAAAATTTCACAAGTGTTTTTGCGTTTTTCCATCTGCCTCTCATTCAATGCATGTGGAACCCATCTGCCGACTTTCTGGATCTTACCCATCTCTCGTAGGCGATTGGAAACAGCTTGTTGACTAACGCCTAACTGCTCTGCTAGTTGTTTTTGTGATTGACTATCGTCTTCCTGTAGCAATGTTTCCAATTTTGTATCTTCATATTTTTTTGGAGGTTTTCCATGTTCTTTGTCTGTAAGATCAAAGTCACCACTTTTGAAACGCCGAAACCATCGTTCACGCGTATCTTGCGATGGAGCATATTCACCATAAGCTTCTCGAAGCAGTCAGTATGATTCAGCAGCAGTTTTTTTCAAATGAAAACAAAACAGTAGTACTGTCCGCGAATGCTCTTCATTTGGCACAAAATTTGACATTTTTAACACAGTGAAACAAAACTATATGATCACTTTTCAAATTATAACCTATACGCATTTGACACTTAATGATAACTTAACAAAACGCCATATGTGTTGAAACTTTAAACTATACACTCTGTTTACGCGGCAAGTTTGAAAAAAAATCCGCATTTCATACTTGTTGCCCTGGTAAACGTATGTGTGTTTTTGTACATGCACCACTCCGTAGTGGTGGGAAGGACAAATGAAATTGTGATATTTCTTTCTCAATCTCCGAACGAATTACATCGCTTAGTTTTGACAATATTTTTGATCCTTTACCGAAACCATATCCTTTTTTTTAACGGACAACTAAATTCTCCTGAATGTATTAAGGGCTTTCGTGCTTCGCGGCATTCTAAAACGTCGTCGCTCACTGGCATCAAAATTACTGGCCTCAAAACCAGTATTTGTATTTATTGTCTTATAACACCAGCACTAAAACAGATGAAAATTGATTCTTTAACATTGATTTTGCATTGTTGGGGATCGTATTAAATGTAGTGTTTTCTTTAGTCATCATGTTCAATACTGTTTTTTGAGAATATGTTTCACAATTCGATTTTAGCTCTTCAAATATGCAAAAAGTGGGTATTTATTTAAATTTTAAATAATTGTACCAGAGTGCTAAAAAAAGCAAAGTCTGCCCGTAGGGTGCCTGGTCAAACAATTTTGTTGCAGCCAATTAAAATTGTGTATCGCTAGAAAGGTCCTTTTGTGATACATACGTATTTTGATTGATTTCGATTGATACATGATGAAACATGTTCTTTGATAGTTACAGAGAAATTTTCTGCTAGGATTGCACATAAATTAATCTGTTATTTTTATTAAACTTTTACTGTTTTAATTCAATATTTAAATAGGTATTAATGAATTAAAACAGATCCTATCATCACGGTATTAGTCCTCTACACACAAAGTACCAGTGGTATTAAATCATAGGATAATCGTCCTGTCAGTGAAAAAGCAAATAATGTTTTACAAATAACAGAATATCCTAAGAAAGAACATTCTATATTTCAAAAGTTCATAAAAAGCCACATTTACCTCAGTGACATAACTGGGCCAAACTAAAAAGCTAGAACATAAAATATACTAGATATGTTTATGAAACTACCTAGAAAATCCGGAGTTTACGTAATTTTAAATAAAAATATGTTACATCTTTCCACTCAAGGAATATTCAAATCCAGATAGTAAGCAGTTGACAGTTTGCTTTAAAAGTTTTATTTAATGGCTCTTTTGACAACAATGGTATCGCCCTTATTGAGTTTTTGGTATAGAATTAATCGTTTATAATAGATATGTTATGGATACATAAGCATAAACATTATACTACTTTCTTAGTTCTGTATTACAGACAGATGTTTTGAAGAACACATTGTTCAATTCTTATGCGTTATGTTATGGAGTGATTATAAACCAGGCTTTAGTCCCAGTTTTCGGTTCCCAGCACTAGTTTTTTTATCATTATTCTAAATCTGTCTGTATTTTCTTCATGACAAACTTTAAGTTTAAACAATTTGTAAACATATTTGAGTCGACAGGAAAAATATAATAATAAAAATAATAAATAAATCATTTATTAATTAGCACGAAGCTAAATAAATAAAATGTTTTCTGACATTACCAACTTACAAGTTTTAATTTATTTTTCATTAATTTAAAGTTAAGAAAAATTACGAACTATAATCAAGCTGTGAAATATTTACTTTTTCTTTTGTAAAACTAAATTAAGTACTATAAAGAAATATTTAATTTTACATTTCTTGAAAGGTACATTCTTTAGAACTATAAAACGGAAATTGAAATTGGTTTTTATTCAAAACTATTTTATCTTATTCTAAGGATATGAATAAGAAAGCTGTATTTGAAATAGATTAAACAGATGGAGTTGAATATACATATTCTGAAATGCTTTGAAGATCGTAAAACGGTTCTGTTGCTAAATTTAAATAGGACGTTGTGATTTAGGTACACTAAACAATATTTGGTTTTCACTGGCAAACTCACCATCAAATTTAATGTCTTTAGCCCTTATAATACTTGTACCGTTGCTAAAATCTGTGTCAGTTGAGACTGACTTAAAAATGTCTGCATGTGTCAATTAATTTTAAAAGAGTTATAAAATACTGTTTTTATTGTGAAAATCAAGCTTTAATTTATGGTTTCATTTGTAAGAGGTGGAAATATCGGACAACAGAAAATCTGTCGGGAATTGGTGTACAAGATTGGTGGCCAGTTCTATCTTGGCTATTAGAATTCACCCATTAAATCGTTTTCGAAGTCAGATTTTCTCAAACTGTCTATCGCAGACTTCTGCATTTCTGTTTACCAGGTGATGATTTCAAAATTTTCAGAAAGATCAACGCTAATATAACAACAGAAATTGATATGAAGTGTGAATTTTCACACATTTAAGGGTTTTGTAGGTATCTAGTATGATAATAAATTATGGGTACATAATGAAAATCATAAATTTCGATAACTTTTGAAAGTATAATTCGTAAATCCATCTGAAGACTTACAATCGTATTTAATTACGAGATACGCTCGCATCAAGATGCAGATATAGCTACCCAGATATCCAGTCAATCAATTAAATATTGTAAGCACGGTATTGTAAGCAAAAAAAAAAAAAACTTTTGAAATAATTACCAGATCAAAAATTTCTGTTGTACCTAATGTTGCGGTTCACATTAACGTGAATTACTCAGAATATTTTCTGATTTTAAAATCAACCCTCCTTTGGGTTATAGGGTGTGGGAAAAGGGTTTTTTGGAAAAAATCGTGTTGAAATAACGAAATTTAAAAAACATTCTTTTCATTCCTTAATCTACCTACGTGTTCAGAGTATTCTTTTGATACCATAAAAAATAAAAAAATCAGCTGTGGCCACCACAGGACCGACCGCCATCATAAAGTACTTCATAAAGTAATACATTCTAGCAGCAGAGTAAAAATAACTTGGCCTAATATTTTCTAACAGAGATATTATTTATCATGACCATGGAAACGTTCCATATAAGTATGAAAAAATTTCGAAAAATTTTACAAAAATTATTCGAAATTTTTCGTTTTATCAAAAAACGTCTCAAATAAAAGTTATTAATTATTGCTTTTATAGCAATTTTTGTTCAATAAATTTTTTCGAAATATTTTTCTGTTGTGAAATATTCATAAAAATCTTAAAATCGACACAAGTAAACTCTAGTCAACCGATTTTTATATCATCAGAAGTGGGATTCTTACACCTACAACTAATTTTGGCCAGTTTTTGTTGTTCCATACATAAAATATTTTGAAAATGATTGAAAAAAGTGAAAATGACAGAAAGATTGTCATTTGCAAAAATAAGTTGAAACGTCAAAATTGGCTCACATGAGTTTTAAAAATGGAAATCACAAGTGCTATATTATAATTTACCTTTAAAAATAAAACAACTTGCTATTTTAACATTCATAACTAAGAATTGATTTGTATTTTATTTGCGAGCGTTGTGTCCTTTAGGAAAATCACTCAAGCTTTACTGTCAGTCACATGAGAAATGTATAATGCCCTGAAGAAATTTTACCGCTATAGGGTGTAAGTATTTGTGTGGCACCCCCTTTAATCTCGTTATCTCAGTCTGTGCTATCGGCGTTGTTTGACGTGTTTAACAGGGAAAAAAATGAATTTCCTCCTCGCTATTATTATCATATTTGTCGATTTCCCTACCCTGTATTGTGAATGCGCTCGACTGAATGCAGTCACGACGCCAACTTTATATGACTACAGAATCTTGCCGAAATATGCATCATAGTATACATTTTGCCATTAAACGTGTTAAAGTAAGGTGAACATATTTTTTAGTACAAAATTCGATACGGGAGCTCATACAGTGGGGGGGGGGGGAGTTATTCAAATATAATTGTTTAATTCATTTTTTTTTTAAATACAAATTATGTAAATAACTAATTATAATTTATAATTAATAAAAATTTCCGATCACAGATAATTAACTTATATTATTAAAAGGAACATTATTAAAATCACAGTATTTTTAAAATGAATTCACAATTTATTCATTAAAATTACTCAGTAGGAAACTTTTTATATTTTTCCGAACTATGGATCTTTTTGAGTAGGTCTTTTTTGCTTTGAAGCATTTTATAAAAATCCGCACTGTTTTCTTCATAATTTATTTTATTTATTTATTTTTTTATTTTTATTTATTTTGCATCGGCCTATTTCTGTAACGAGGCTAATCGCCGATGCCAGAGGGCGAGCTCCTACACCTGGATGATGGGTGAACGATGAAAATGGGAGTAATGTAAACATATTAATCTCGCCTGAATAATATCAACAACGGGGAATTGAACTAGCAATCTCACAATTCCGACTTTTAACTAGTCAAAACTGCACGTATTAACGAGGTCTGCCACTAGGTTGGCTAATTTATTTTAATCAGTAATATTGCTTTTAATGTACATCAAGTTGAGTCTTGTTACTTGTCCAAAAGCTGTTCATCAAGGAAAATACTCTTTCGGCAGATTTTTTGGTTCAAGTTTTCTAAAAATAATTTTAGTTGAAATATATTAAAAATAAATATTGTAGCATTTTATTGCAAAAAATAATTTATTAAGATATTCGTAGGGTAAAACAAACTACATAATTAAAAAAACCACACTATCCAAGACATATAATAACAACTGTTAATTTAAATCAGATATAATAATATAAAAATGTAAAATAGTTTTTGTATTTTTTGACGTTTAACATTCAACAAAACAATAACAACATATAAAACGATAGCAACCCTTATCCCTTCTGCGTTGCGAAGGTCTCGGGTTCGAATCCCGTTCAGGCATGGAAATTTTCTCGAATAAAAATTGTCCTGGCTAATTGCCACAGTAGCAAAGGCCATTAAATTAAAAAAAAAAAAAAAAAAACTGGGCACAGTGGCGTCCCGTTACAATATTGAAATTAAGTACCTTTTCTAAAATTCTGGACAATTCGAGACAAAAAACCCGAATTCGGGACAAATATTGCCTCTGAAAAAATTCTGGGCGCAAGGCGGAAATTCGGGACGTATGGTCACCTTAGTTAAAGATATTTACGTACAACGAATTGCTTATCGAAGGACGAAAAAGCATTTAGTAGATATTTTGAGGTGTTCATTCTTGTTTTAGTCATTTGCTTGGTATCTTGTAAATCTGGTTCTGGTCCGCGGATAGTGAATCTTAGAGCAACACTGTTCTGTTTTATTTATAAATACAGCGTCATGAGTATTCTGTCACTGTAAATATCAGTTTATGAATAAATTGCAATGAGATGTCAAATATCCTCATGACTTTTGTCAATTGTACGACGATTGAGACGTCTATATGTTGTCTTTGGCGGCAGCGCTGCAGTTTTACATACTTGTTTAAACTTGAGTACGCATATTTTTCATAGAATTATGTGTAAATTTTCCGGAGGACCGAAACATAAATTATATTTAGAAATAAACTCTTCAAGAAACTTAATCTGGCACTGTTATAAAACAACCCTCATTCATATTCATATACTTGAAATAACCCTCTTAATTTTAACCTAAAAATTTTAATCTTTCAAATCCTTTCTCTCTTGTCTTCTGCGGTAGAGAACATTCCTTGCTGAGCTTTTGATGTTATATATAGTTCGTTCCAAGCAAATGAATTCAGCTTTAAAACTGAACTGCTATGATTATTTAATTTTAGTAAATATACATCGCGTTTTGAAAAGCAAATTTTTGTTGTCACGTGTATGATTTCTGGAGCAAAATGAATAATGGCATACCTGCTCGACAAATAAAAGCCCGATACTTGGAACCGATATTTTTATGATATTACACTGTCAGCATATCGCTCTCTAAGTCTTCACAAAAAAACTTTGTAGACTGTATTGTCAGCAATAATAATATATAATATAAAACAACATTAAATAACACACACAGTTAAGAAAGTTGCATGTTATAGTTGATGGCTAAAAATGTAAACAAAACATTATTTGAAAATGTTCGATCTAGGAAGATTAAGGTTTCATGTAAATAGCCATATTGATTATTTTTTCTCGTTATTTATAAGTCTGAGTAAAACTCTTATTATGTATGCAAATAGTAATATATTAGGTGTACCGGAAAGTTGTTTCGTTTATTTGGTATTATTAAAATAGAAACAAATCGAAAGAAAAAAATGTACTTTATGGAGTAAAATAGTTACCATTGTGATCTATACACTCTGCCATCAGGAAGAGAAAATATTCCCGATTTATAAAATTCCTGATTTTTTGAAGGAATAATTGTTCAAGGCTCATTCTAACATGGTTCATAACTCTAGGTGTCTTGTTTCTTAAAAAGTGTTCCAGAGACCGAAATAAGTGATAGTCGAAGGATGAAATGTCTGGTGAGTAGGGTGAGTGTGTTAGAACCTCCCAATCAAGCTCGGAAATTTTTTCACGTATCTTTTTTTGATGTCAGGCATTTTCGCCTTGAAGAATAACTTCTCTTCTTTTCACAATTTCTGGCCTATTCTGGTCAAGTTCTGATTCAGTCGATCCAATTGTTCACAGTAGAGATCAGAATTAGCACTTTGCCCCGGTTTTAACATTATAAATTATTCCTTTATAGGGCCTTCCAGATCGAAGTTCATCATCCAAGCATAAATTTCCCGATTTAAATTTTTTAAACCACTGTTGACATGTGCGTAGACTTAGTTTATCACCATGAAGAGTGCAAATGTTTTATGTAGCAACTGTAGCAGATTTTTTTTTTATGGTACTCATACAATATTAAACAGCATAAAAAATGTTTTGATGAAAATTCTTCCGCCATTTTAAAATGCAAGGGTTTAAATTAAACAAAAACAATAATTAGGTACTCAAGATTATAGAGTTTAATCAAAACGCAAAAGACGTCTGTTTAATTCAGCGAATAAGTCGTGACTAGTTCGCATACGGCACTAATAATAAAAACGAAAAAACTTTCCGGTACACCTAATATATAGGTACCTATATATTGATGCAATAAATATTTTAATATATACAACTCTTGTGGTTAAATTTTATTTTGTTTTTTTTTTTAATTTTTATTCTGTATTATTTTATCAATATTATAATATAATTTTAAAAATATGTAGTTGACTATAAATGCAAAAGTAAAATTAAAATACACATTTCAGGTTTCCCAATAATATTATTTTATTTAAAATTCCCGCTATTTCTTCAAAGAATAGTTTGCCAGGCACCCACTGGGAGCAGCACGTACGCTGCCAATTTGACAACTTTATGTGCTTTTTTTTCTATTAGTTCTATGGTTAAAACTATGTTTACACAGTTGTTTTAAGTTAGTAATAATTTAGAATTAAATTAATTTTCAAGTATATTTAATTTAACCTCCGAGATACTGTTCTTGCCGAAATTGTCACTCATGAACTTGAGTTAATCGGTAAGCGATAGAATATGCTGTTTCGCAGCGATCTTCTAGTATCGTATAGGCAAAGAAATGCGGTACAATACTAATCTTATATCGCTTAATAGTAAAATTTACTGTATTTCGCGCCAAATTTAAGATAACGGAAATATAACTCTAAATATAACACTTCGTCCATTTTCACTTTAATCATTGACTTTGGCTTCGTTTTCAGGTCTCATTTTAAAATTTGTATTGAATGGTGCACGATAAAATTAATAATGACAGTACAATTGTGCTCACTGTAACGAAATCAAATATTTTTTTGAACAGAATAAGCAAGGCATATATCTTGATTTGATAAACTCACTTTTTCCAATAAACATTCATAATAACAAAATAATTCGAAATGATTGCTATGTAAACATTTACCTATGCAATTCAAAAAATGTGTAATAATTTACTCATAATTTTAGTGCCCGGATGTTAGTGTTTTTCAAATTGTGGATCCGAACAGATGAGTGGATCGTGAATTATTTCAATAGAGATTTCTTGTTTTTGATTCTAGAATATATAAAAGATATTTCTGCTAGTAATTAGGTGGAAGAAAAGTTAATAGTTCTTTCCTTCTCTGCTCTCATACTCTTAGCAGTCGGGTTGAATTTTTTGTCACACTATTACCAATTGTCCATCTTACTCTGTTCAGCCACTATTGATATCTTGCACATCAATAGTCGTTATTCTATGTCTTTTGTTAGCTGCCATCCACCTTTTACGAGGTCTTGCGAAGGAAGTTTTATTTTTTTGTTGTTGTACGATCTACCACCTTAACCGAGCAAATTCATCTTGATGGGGATTGAAAATTGTTGAAACATCGTGCAGTGATTAATTTATTTATTTCTTTTATCGAAAAGGTCTAACCCCAACGGATATGATTAACAAGTTGAAGTATTTGGGTCCATTATACACCAGAAATAAAACACTAGGCAAAACAATGTAAACGTAGTAAATTTCACAACCAAAAAGTCCAAGTTCAAATTGTATGTAGGAAAAGTTATGGCTTTCATTTTCTGAGATACTCATTGGTTTTCTTCCAAAAGACCAAACGATAATGGGTGAGTACTATATTAAACTTTGGGATCAAATGAACCAAATAATTGTGAAAAACAATCAGATTTATAAAAAAAAAAGAAAGAAAACCATCATCTGAATAACGCATGTCTTCATACAAGTGTTGTTTCAATATTAAAAATCGCGGAATTGAAGTACGATTTGTTGCCAATTGATCTTATTAACATGAGTTAGCTCTGCCTGATATATTTCAATTTCTAAACCCCATAAATTTTTTGGTGACAAGCAATTTTCTTCAGATGATGAACTAGAATCGGCGGGAAACGGTTAATTTGAGGATCTTAAAGAATCGCATTTTCGAAATGGGATAATGGCACTGGAAAATTGCTGGACAATGTGTGTTGAAGTTAAGATTATATTGAAAAATAAATATAATTTCAACAAGAAAAATTTAGCCTTTCATTATCAAGTCGTTAAGAAACTTATCTCTGTTGCATATTATAACCCAATGTGTGCAGTTTGAGGATGTCAGGGTGAGGTTAGGCCTGTGGTATGATTTGCCAGTTGCCTAAATTGACGATAGTGTACTCGTGGACAAACTGATACCCTTCCTGAAGGAATCGAACTTATTGTTTTTTGTGTGTCCTACGCATTTTTTTAATGTTATTATACTTTTCTGTGATAGTCGATGTTAAATGGTCCCCTATACCAGTGTTCTTCAACCTTTTTGCCCCCGCGGGCCGGTGAAAATAGGATAAATATTTCGCGGACCGGCTGAAAGCTAAGACACAAATAAAAATCATATATATATGTATACTAGCTGAAAACCCGTGCTTCGCTACGGTAATTGATGGTCTCATTGGCATAAAATCCGCAGTTTGTTTTTAAACTTGTGTATGGGTAACCTTTGTAACAAAAAATCTAGTCGATATCTCATCTGTCCTAAGAGATATTGAAGAATCCGTGAAAAAACATTTTATTCCTTTTCACCAGATAGGGGTCGAACTTGAAAAAATCCTTTCTTAGTGGGTTCTTACATCATACTGAAAAATGTACTGTCCGAATTTTTTATTTCTAACAAAAAAATACTAATTTACCCTTTAGGAGTGAAATAAAACTGTCAAAACACATATATGCCAAAATGGAATGTTATAACTTAACAACAGCTAGAAATACAAAGGGTTCTATAATTCACCCCAAATGTAGATTCACCCCTTTAGGAGTTAATTAAGGTAAAATCCTGAAATTTATTTTTCGGCATTTGTATGGGTAATCTTTATAAGCAAAAACCAAGTCTATATCTTATTGATCCTAGAAAATATTAAGGCGTCCTTGAAATCACAATTCCCTCTTTTCACCCTTAAGGGGTGATATTTGTTAAGGTAAAAAACTGTTAAGGTAAAAAACTGTTAAAACCATTTCGAGAAATTTTAAAAAGACACCTATGCGCCAAAAAGAAACGTTATAACTCAACAAACACAGGAAATATGAAGCGATGTATAATCTACCCCGTTTGTAGAATCACCCCTTTAAGGGTTGATTAGGACGAAATCCTGAAATAAGTTTTTCGGCATTTGTATGGATAATTTTTGTAAGCAAACACCAAGTCCATAACTTATTGGTCCTAAGAGAATTAAGGAATTACTGAAATCACATTTCACCCCTTTTCACCCTTAAGGTGTGAAATTAAAAAAAAAATCATTTCGAGATATTAAAAAAAAAAAAAACGTATGTGCCAAAAAGTAATGTTGCAACTAAACGAACACAGGAAATACGACGAAATGTATAATTCATCCCGATTGTAGATTTACCCCTTTAGGGGTTGATTAGGACAAAATCCAAAAATTGCTTTTTCGGTATTTGCATGGGGAGTTTTTGTAAGCCAAAACCAAGTCGATATCTTATTGGTCCTAAAAAATGTTAAACAATCCTTGAAATCACATTTTACCCCTTTTTACCCTTTAGGGTTTAAATTTAAAAAAATGGTCAAAACTATTTCGAGATATGTTAAAAATACGCTTATGTGCCAAAAAGAAACCTTATAACTCAACAAACACAGGGAATACGACGGGATGTATAATTCACCCCAATTGTAGATCCACCGTTTAGGGGTTGATTAGGAGGGGTTGATTATTGGTCGTTAGAGATATTAAGGAATCCTTGAAATCACAATTCACCCCTTTTCAACCCTTAGGGGTGAAATTTTAAAAAACTGTCAAACCCATTTCGAGATATTTGTCTAGAGATAGATCCATTGATATTTTCAATTTAAATTATTCATCTTTTCGGGGAATCATATTGACAATGACCAAATAATGCATAATGTTTCTAACGTGTGAAACTAAAGCTCGTTTTGTTTTAAATCACTGTATATTTTGTTCAATTTGTTTTGTTTATTTTGTTTTGTTAGGTTTTTATATTGTATATTTTTGTGTATACCTATTTACTTTTTGTGTACTTTTATGTATTGTATGTTTCTTGATATAAAGACACAATCAGGACAGTTATGTCTGTGGTGTCTAATAAATAAATAAATAAATAAATAAATAAATAAATAAATAAATAAATATTTTAAAAAGACACCTATGTGCCAAAAAGTAATGCTGCAACTAATGAACACAGGAAAAACGACGGGATGTATAATTCACCCCGATTGTAGATCCACCCCTTTAGGGGTTGATTAGGACAAAAACCTGAAATATGTTTTTCGGTATTTGTATGGGTAATCTTTGTAAACAAAAAGCAAGTCGATATCTTATTGCTTCTAAGAGATATTAAGAAATACTTGAAATCATAATTCACCCCTTTTCAACCCTTAGAGATGGAATTTTAAAAAACTGTCAAACCCATTTCGAGATATTTTAAAAAGATGCCTATGTGCCAAAAAGTAATGTTGCAACTAAACGAACACAGGAAATACAACGGGATGTATAATCCACCCCGATTGTAGGTTCACCCCTTTAGGGGTTGATTAGGACAAAATCCTGAAATAAGTTTTTCGGTATTTATATGGCTAATCTTCGTAAGCAAAAAGCAAGTCGATATCTTATTGGTCCTAAGAGATATTAAGGAATCCTTAAAATCACAATTCACCCCTTTTCACCCTTTAGGGGTGAAATTTCAAAAAACTGTCAATACCATTTCGAGATATTTTAAAAAGACACCTATGTGCCAAAAAGAAATCTTGCAACTAAACGAACACAGGAAATACAACGGGATGTATAATCCACCCTGATTGTAGGTTCACCCCTTTAGGGGTTGATTAGGGCAAAATCCCGAAATTGGTTTTTCGGTATTTGTATGGGTAATACTTGTAAGCAAAAACTAAGTCGATATCCCATCGGCCCTATGAGATATTAAGGAATTCGTGAAATCACATTTCACCCCTTTTTATTCCTTAGGAGTGTAATTACGAAAAATCCCTTCTTAGTGGGTGCTTACGTCATGAAGGGAATATACTCTCCGAATTTCAAGTTTCTAGGCCCAGGGGTTTGGGCTGGGCGGTGATGAGTGAGTCAGTCAGTCAGTCAGTCAGTCAGTCAGGACACTGCCTTTTATATATATATAGATAATGAATAATGAAATTATTTAGAATTAACAAATATATAATTTTATGGAGGCATACAATGCCTCCATGGCCCTGTGGCAGGGGACTGAGACACGTAATCTCTAGGATGTGGGTTCGATTCCCGGGGAGGTTGTATTTTTGATATCAATTTTCATTATTAAATATATATATAGTATTTTATTATTATGTAGGTATATGTTACACAGTTAATAATTACAATTTTTAGTGCGACATCTGCTGTTTCTTTGTTAGAAACTTTGATATGCGTGGCTACAGAGTTGTTTCTGAGAGACGAAATGCTGCGTTAACATCCATTCAATTTTTCTGTTTGGTTTTTAAAATTGACATGGCTGAAAAATGACTAATAATTTGATAGCTTTATAACTCAAAGATGGATATTCTTTTTCTAGCAATTTCCAAAATTGAGACAATGATTGTATTTTATGTCTGGACACTAGACTAACATCACAAGGCAACTCGATCAGCTTTTCTTTTTCACGAGGATCAAATACACATGACTTTATATATTTCAAGAATGGATTATTAATCCAGAGGTTACCTTTACGAGCATCCTCATTTTCAGGGAAATAATTATTAAAATTTTCAGCTATGCTCTTAAATGTTGCTCTTTTTCTTGAATATGATTTTCTGGTTGACAACAGCAGCAATCAAATATTCTTCCAAAAGTGGAAACATTTCTATATCTTCCTCTTATAAGCGACTATTACAAAGATCTAGCTTCTTCAGAAGTATGAAAAATAGCCGCGAGAGGCATTGTATTGATGCTATTAAATATTAAATAAATCATGGTTCGGACATTAGTTAGCTTCGGCGTTGACTAAAAAAATGTGCTATATGCTCGTGAATAGAAGTGTGCATCTACATGATTCGGGCAAAATATTTCGCGGACCGTCAGTAATTTTCTGCGGACCACGGGTTGAAGAACAGTGCAATATACAACCTCTTACCATCGCACTATGTCTCTTCAGTTTTGAACAAACTTTTATTCTAATTTATTTGACTTTGTTCGTGCATGATTTCTGTTATTTTTACGTATGTATATAGCATTTTAATTGTCTAGTTATTGATTATGTATTTTAAACTAATAAATATCATATTTATACAGAATGGCTGTGTTAGGCGTAAATAGCTTCGCCAAAAATTCTAACTGACTCATTATCAAATTGCGATCTTTTTAAAGAACTAAAGTTTCTATTAAATCTGTTTAACGTAATCGACAGCTCTTCGTATGAACTTTTGATATGGTTGGCTTTTGATTAGTTGCCCGTACTATTCTCCGAAATATTTGAAATGTAATGGGCCATGTTCTTCATCTTTCAGACATTCAGTTCCAACCAAAATGAACCATATTTTAACTTAACTGTGACCAAAACCCTTTTGTTCAAAGTTTTGCTGTTAATAGTTGTTCCTGTTTTGTCGCCACAAATTCGTAAGAGATGTGAAATCTTTCGGCAATTAAAATCCTTGTTGAATGTTAACAAAGTTATGTTGTATATTTTGAAGGTCGTGTAAAGGCTGCAGAGAGCGTAGAATAAAGTATATATATTACCCACCCCTGGTCATGTGGTAGCTAGCCTCTGTACGGGTGGCTGTTGTTGGTGGAGCGTGGAGCGCCCTCGCTCGGGCTAGTCACGCGCCGTCTGTTGTGTAGAACGTTGCGTTCCGACCTCTACAATCCAGGGCAGCAGCGGCAACGCGCTTCTCTCGCTCCGGAATATAGAGTTTGGTGCGTGATCTGTGCTTAAAGCGCCGCACAAATTGTTTGGTTATGTGTGTTCATAAAAATATATATTGTTCATTAATTAAATAATTAAAATGTTGGTTGTTTAAATGGTTTGTGTGTGTTTTAATATGCAGTTTTTAATTATTAGTGATGTTTTTTAATTCATATTTAAAATTATATTACCATGTCTATAATAATTTATTAATATATTTTTTTTAAAACAAGATTTTTTTAAAATTTTGCTGTTCTTTTTAAATGTTTTAATTTGGTGTTTGCAAATTTTTAATTTAAAAGTGGTTTCCGGTTTAAATTTGATGGGCTTCTTACCAGTTCATTGTGGAGTGTTGAAGTCAGCCTTTCTCAACATTTTTTCCTTCACAGAATTCTCGTTTTATAAATTACTTCTGCAAGCCTTTCTGTCCTAGTCTAGCAATAGTGAAGTTCCAGAATTGCTATTCCTAGCAGTTTTGTGTCTTTTAATTCACCTTTCTAGTTGTATTTTCTTTGCAGAAAAGCTTACTGATCTTAATGTGGGGGAAACTTAATCAGCCTGGATCTACAAACCAACCATAACAAAGTTTTGAGATATTTTCAGCGTTAGGGTACAGTTGAATCAGAATTCAAACAAATAAAGATAGATAGGACGAGGAGGTCCATTTGCATGGTCTCCCAGATCCCCTGATTTAACTCCATTAGACTTCATTTGCTTCGGAATATTTAATGATGTTGGTTTATTTGCTTCGATAATCTAACGCACTTATGGCCAGTTGCTACAAAACGAGTTAAATGTTTTAATTCGAGTTAACCTTAACTCAAGTTAAAAACATTTGACTTCGTGTGCTGTTTTGACTGGAGTAAGGCATAACACGATTTAAAATATTCAGCTCGTCCTTTAGCAACTGGCCATTACAGGAGTGAGTAAATCATTAGTCAGATTAGTCGACTAGAACTTACAATTTCTGAAAAGGTACGAGATTCCTTTATAAAAAGATACGAAGCCTGTGTTTAGAAGAGAGACAGGTAGAACACCTGTTGTAAAAATTCTAAAGTAAAACACGCCAAATTGGTGCCACACACTGTTTTTATAGATAGTGTAACGATAATAATATGTCATATCTTGGAAACGGTAATTTGCGGACTTTATATTAATAAAACTCATTTTGGTTAACACTATACGATATTAAAATTTTCGACCACTTTTTTTTAACATAGATGTTTTTTTACCGACCTCCAACATATAAGGGAGGTATTGTGATCATACCGATTTTGACATTTCGAGATTTCGATGGATCTCCACGAATTGAGGTCCCTACATAACGTTTTGAATATTTTTAGCATGATGTTTGTCTGTCGATCTGTCTGTCTGTCGGTCCGTGTACACTTGCAGAACAAATTCGGCTAAAAGGATTTTTATGAAACTTTATTTTTTAGCTTTTGACATCAATGGCACGAGTTGATCAACTTCTGGTAAAAATCGGTCAACTAGGAATTTACTCGTATTGATTTTAAGATTTTTGCGGATATTTCACAACAGAGAAATATTTCGAAAGAATTTATTTTACAAAAGTTGCTATAAAAGCAATATCCAACAACTTTTATTTGAGACTTTTTTTGATAAAGCAGCATAAATTAAACAAATACCTTGTGATGGCGGTCGGTCCTGTGGTGGCCACAGCAGATTTTTAACTTTAAGATCTATCCAGTTATCCAGAGTTCGAGCGCAATATGACAGATTATATATCCTAATTTATATATTTACAAGAAAAGTACTCAACAATGTAATAAAAAATAAATGTATTACTATAATTTTATGATAACTCCAAAACATCCAACATCATAATAAAATCAATCAAATAAAAATTATTGAAGAAAGACAAAACAACAGAAATTAGTCTTTTCTTTAATTAAAAAAATTGTACTGCTATTCACCGGCGCGCAATTAATTATTTTCTTGTGGGGGAGGGTTCAGGAGACATTTTTTTAGGGGCTCAGAAGCTAATTTTTTCATAGGAGGTTTAATTGCAAGACAAATGTGTGTTTTGAAAACGTGTTTTTTTAGTCCTTGACGGAGGTTAAACCCGTGAGCCCTTCTGGGTGCGCGCCTTTTTATTCAGATTTATCCTCATCAGCTTCATATCCATCCATTCTATTTTGCAAAAATTGTTCCAAGAAACAAAAAATGCGAAGTAGGCAATATTTTGACAGTATTGTTTTTTATCACTGAATAGATGAGTGAATCATTCGTAACTGTACTGAGAAAACAGTTAAGGTAGAGGGGAAGGTTAACTGGAGGCTAATAAGTTCGGTGCAGTATATCTCACAGATGAATTGCATCTGACTCAATCTTCACCACAAAAATTTCCAATTTTTTACCTACAGCCAACATATGTAAGTGAGGTATTGTGATCATACCGATTTAGACATTTCGAGATTTCGATGGATCTCCACGAATTGAGGTCCCTACATAATGTTTTGACTATTTTTAGCGTTATGTCTGTCTCTCTGTCTGTCTGTATGTCTGTCTGTATATCTGTCTGTCTGTCTGTTTGTCTGTCTGTATATCTGTCTGTCTGGCTGTCTGTCTGTCTGTCTGTCTGTCTGTCGGTCTGTGTACACGTGCAGAGCAAATTCGGCTAAAAGGATTTTTATGAATCTTCATATTTAAGCATTTCACATCAATGGCACGAGTTGATCAACTTTTGGTTAAAATCGGTTAACTATAAATGGGAATTTACACGTGTCGATTTTAAGATTTTTGCGAATATTTCACGACAGAGAAATATTGCGAAAAAATTTATTTAACAAAAGTTGCTATAACAGCAATAACTAACAACTTTTGTTTGACTGTAAACTAGACTGTATTTTATACAAGTACTTTGTGATGGAGGTCGGTCTTGTGGTGACCACAGCTGATTTTTCTTCATTCAAATTTTGTATAACCCGTTTTGAATAATCCTAGTTTACGGTATATCAAAGATTATAAAAGTATATATTTATTATCTTTGGTTATATACACATATTTATTAAAATGTTGACACAAAAAAAAAAAAAATCTTTGCTTCTCATGAGTTTATTGTGGAATATGTAAGTCAGTCTTTCTCAACATTTTTTTTTTCCTGACAAAATCCTCAAAATAGTTTTATATAACTCTTAACCTTCTTTAACAATCTTGAATTATGTAGTTACTCGGTGGTTTTAAACATTTCTTTTGTCGTATCTCTCGTGACCTTTCTACGGACGCCACTCGTTCCACGGAAACTGTAGTTTATGCTGTATACATTTTCATTAAAATTTATCTCAAAACATTTCGTTTTTTGGGAATTTTCGTAGGTTCATTGTAGAGGGTTTAAACCATCTATTCTCAATCTTTTTACTCTTAACACTTAAGTATTTCGTGGAACTCTACCGTTTCATAACAATCTTCAACAATGCATTTACTAAAAAATTTTACAACAAAAATTTTGCTTTACTTTTCATCACAATATGCGCCGAAAATACGATTAGGAAAGTGCTATATATTTCCTATCCTTTTATATGGAAGTTATGGTCCATGACCCAAGATGCATGTCGTAGAATTTCGGTTTTTGTAATATGGAGATACAGATGCGTCTTAAATATATTTTGAATAGACCGTGTAAAAAAACGATGCAGTTCTCCAAGCTATGAATACTGAGTTAGAACTGATTACACCATAAATAAAAAAATTAAAAACTTGAATACCTTGAACATGTCATGAGAAACGAAAATTGGCAGCCTCTTCAATTGATAATGCAAGGAAAATTCAAGGATAAAGAACAGGGGAAAGAAGAAGAACATCGTGGCTTAAGAAGCTCAGGGAGTGGTTTGGTCTACAAACTGTGAGTCTATTCCGAAGTGGCGTTCAACAATTTATAAGACTGTTTCGAGCTCTTCCTTATAAGCAATACAGAGATTTTCTTGCATATACAGTGTATGATCCACTTAAGAAGTCGTGGTTAAAACATCTGAAAAATAAAGCCAAATTTTAGCGAGTTTTATTCTCTCTTTTGTACATGCGTATAGTCGCCAGACACAATTCTCACAGACGATGGTTCCTAATACTATAGCAGACGTATATTTTTTCAATTAGCGCTGTTTAATATGTTCAAAGAGGCCCTTCAATAGCTTTCGCTTAATGTCTAATAACATCTAATACCATAACTTTATTGTTCCCTAGCCAAAGAGAAATGCACTTATTTCATGGGAAAATGTTTACGTTTGCATAATAATATCAAAAATAATGAAGTCTTACTTCGCTTCGCCTTGTATATCAGGGTAACTTGCCTCTTAGTATAGTTCCCAATATTGTAAATGCTATCTCTCAAAAGATAAAATAACAATAATAAATAAACAATTTAGTGGCAGCATTAATAGAGACATTAAACCGTGGGGGTTTCCCGCAAGAGCAACCGTAGAGATGATATCGCCATCACATACCACTATATAGGCCACTGTGGTGAGTCCTTCGAGATGATGACGCTGTCTGTGAACTGCGTGTTTTATCTATGTCACACTTTTTAACCAAATTTGTCCAAGTTGAGGAAATAATGAGAAGCATGTCTTACCTGCCCCTTGGATTTCTACTGGACTGGTTGCTTTTCGTTGTCAAAGATTCGAAATTCTTTATTTTAAGACTAGCATTATGTTTTGTCGTGTTTATATCTGTGAAACTAGTTAGCAGTGCTTTACTACTTTCTGTCATCGCCAGGGTGACTAGATTACAATTTAGAAAAATCCTGAGATTGAAAAAAAAAAATCGGAAATAGATTATATTTTATTCAATTTTGCTTTTATTTCCTAAAAGATTAACAACGTCCAGCGACCGTCAATCGTCACCCGCTACTGTCCGACTGGCACTACCGGCTACCGCCTGACAGTTGATAGTCCGAGTGCAGTAGTTAGCGACATAGAATAGTCAAACAGTCGGGTATTGCTGCAGGCTCCTATATATTTTGCTAATCGGCTTTAACCTTTGGCGTGATCGGAAATAGAAAGAGTTAGATAGACGCAGGCACTACGCGCGAGATTTGCAATAATTATATGAAACGTAACTGTTATTTTCATTGTTATAAAACCATTTACATTAATTTTAGGGTAACCCTGGTCATCACCCATACTACTGTTTTGTTTCTGGAAGAGATCTCTAACTTATTTGTGTTCGTTCATGCAAATTTTCCATTTTATCGTGACGTTTATATTACACTAGATAGCCAACTGTAGTAAATGGACTACTATAGGCGCTTATAGCTGTAGATGCAGTGCGCTTAAATTATATTATGTAACTAAATCAGTGGTGTAGTGCTAAATGAAAAAGTGAGGAAGCTCTTCCCCACTCACGTAAAGTAATTCAAAATGAGCCGTAGGCAGTACTGGCCCTAGGAATGTTTTAATGTAAAATTAGATAATATTGGGTACATAATTATTCAACTGACTGCAAATGTGGGAATGCATAATATACTAAATAATATAATATATAAAACCTTTTTTTTAAATTATCTAATCAAATTTTATAAAAAATAAAAAAAACTAAGTATAAATCAATTTATCAAAATGTAATCTTATTATTTTTTAATTACAAAAGCTTCCAGATTGCATTCTCCTCAACTTCGTGAAATTTGTATATACGTGTATGTGTGTTTGTAAATGAACAGTGGTTTTTGATCCACTTTTGTACATAATTCTGTGATTTCCAAATTTCAGTTGGAGGACCATGCAGATTTACGGACATTAAATTTGTCACTTGCTCTATTAATAATCGAGGTGTAGTTTCAGTTATTATTAAATTCATACCGCTAAATTCTCTTTCGCATTCGGCAGAACTACACAGTAATGCCTTATGTGTCGCGAACGTATTGCAATCTTCTTATGAATACTCTTCCGATAGTGGAGCATACTACCAACATAAACAAATAATTATTCACTTACGGGGTATTCTAAATACACAATGTAACCCATTATATGTAAAATTGTGATTTCTTCTACGAAAAATTTGCTAGTATTCTGTTAAGATAGGTAAGGAAATTTTACATTGCAGTTTTGTTAATTTCTGTTAAATCTTCATTGGGATAAGCAACACACAAAAAAGCTTGAAGAAGGTAAATGCTGGTGAAACATGTCGAACAATAATTAAGGAAGTGCATTAACCAACATTTACTATCTGCTCTAGGCTATGTAAACCTTGTGTCAAACGTCCAAGCTTTCGAGAGTAAAAAGTATCTAGAACACTGTCAAACATGTACAGCGTATTGCTTTGTGTTCGCAATAAAAACCGACACGGAGATGAGCAGGTCGAGAACTTTGCGACCTGATCGGCTTGTGTGCGAGATCTTGTTCAAATTACACAAACGTTATACGACATGTTACCTTAGGCGATACATTACCAGATCGGTTCACTAGTGTAGACGTAGCTGTAGAAGCTGAAGACATAAAAGGTACAATGCAGCTACACAAAAAGCAATAGTCTTAAGTATCTATAACATAGTCAGAATTTTTTTTAATAATAAATAATTAAACTAAAACCAACATATGTACTTATTTGACAAATGCAAATAGTACTTATCTGTACCTTTATCAACATGGGACGCTAGGGTGATGAAACATGATTTGAGAAAACATACGGAAACATGATTTAAGAAAATATACGATAATACAAATAATAATAATAATACTAATACCATACAATCGTGAAGCTTTTGGAGATTCTGGTACTGCGTCTGTAAAGATTGTACCATTTGCTTGGAGTTTCATAAAATTAGCTACATTATCAGATCTATTCTGTATCTTAAAAAGCTAAAAATTAACTTCAAGGTCGAAGTTAAAAAATTTTAACCACGCTTTACAATATTTTGTTATTCTGTAACTCTATGGCCTTAAAATTTTAACCTCTATGTGGTTAATTCAGTAGGTTATATTTGGAATTTTAACTCCAGCCAAATACATGGTGTTAACATTTCAACCAGTTGTAATTCTAACCTCTAAACGTCAAATAGTCAGAAAAAATCAATTTTTAGAATTAATCGTGGCAAGTCTGTTTATTTTAAACCAATTATTACTAGAACAAGTTCAACAAAAAGAGGTTAATAAGTGAAAAATTAATATAAGTGAATAAAAAATAAATACAAATTTTTAGGATATCAGTTCGAATTAAACAAAGGCAACTGCGTGATATGAGTGACCCTTTTAATTTACCTAAAGAAACATTCTAAAATATCGTCATTTGTCTAAAATTACTACGGAATATTATTAAAATAATATATAATTAAAATATCTCGTTTTACAAATGTTGTTTTTTTTTTGAAAATCTCAGAAGAATCAAAAGATATTCCGATATATTGCCGATATAAGTAAATGTTTAAATCTTTAAAACTGCGATACGTTTATAAATTTTGATTTCTCTGTTTGTTTAAAAATAAAAATAAGGTAAATATAACCTGAAAATAAAATTATCTTAATGTAGAAGAAAGAAAAGAAAGAAAAAATATTGATATATTTGCAAGTTATGGTAATATTATATTATATTATTTACTTTCTCAATAATTATTTATATAGAAATATTATACATTTCCGCAATATTGTTTATTATATTTGAACGTCCTTCATTCACGATTCAATACTTGTTTACATTAAATCCAGACTTACACAAGCAAAATACGTCCCTTGTATATAATTCCACAACATACTTTTAACCATAAGATTAAAAAGTTAGAACTTGGATTATAACCTGAGATACAGAATAAGAAACAATGTTAAAATTTTAACTCGTAATTAAAATGTTATTTTTTAACCATAATTTTTAACCAAATCTTTTTAACCACAAAAGATACAAAATAGACCCGTAATATGGTAATAGTCTTATATAATCTTTTTTTTTAACCAAGCAAATGATTTAAATATGATAGTTTAATCCAACTAGCAATTCATTACAAAAATTAAAATTTTTTAATTAAATTATTTAGTTAACCGTAAATTAAGTTTGAATAAATTAAATGAAGCTGCAGTCGCTCTTCAATTAAGGTTTTTTTTTTTCTTATTAAGTAGTGCAAACTAGTAATTTCCGGAACCTTACTACACCAAGTAGTTATCCTACTGTCGACCATCGTTGTACAGGTGTACCCTAAAGCCCCATATATAATGGATACATAGCACATGCATAATAACATAAGAAACACAAGACTGTCTTTGTTTTGTTTACTAGAAACATATGTTCAAAACAGTCTCTTCCTTTGTACTCACGTCTATGCACGTGTTATGCTTGTGCTATTATTTATCTGCTATCAACGAGGCTTTATAGCTGTTGGTATTATGTGTTAAAACTAACTGTTGCGCAAGTAAAATAATTAGTCATGTTTTAAGTTACAAATCATTTTAAGGAGAAATATATTTTCCATTTGCTGTTTTGAGTAGCAGAACTTTGGGTTGATCATCTGTGAAACAAATTCTTCGTTAATTTAAAATTCAAATTTAAAGCAATGACACAAAAAGTTCTTACTGAAGGAATTTGAATTATTTATAATGTGATCGTCTCAGGTAACATTTCATTTTGATGACCTACATTGCATGGAGGCAATTCACAAGTTTGGTAATGTCGGTCCATACATAAATATCCAAAATTGTGTACCGGAAAGTGTCGTTTATATGATGATCCTTTTCCACTTGTTTCTATTTAAAAAATTGCTGAAGGTTTGGTGAAATGAGCAGGAATACGTCAACTCAGAAATGAAGACGGGGAAATTAATACCGCATTAACTGAGGAAAGCCAACATGGGCGATCTGCTAAAAAAAAAAAAAAAAATTCATGTTTTAATTGCCTGTTCAGAGACGAAAATTAGATACGGTACTCCAACCAAGAAAATGATGGACAGTGGTTAACAAAAAGACAGGTAGCTAAATTAAATGAAATAATAAAATTAAATCGGTTTTATTATTATTTATCGTGTATTCAAACTCAGCAACTATTGATGGAATATGACATTTGGCAATTTCTGTTCGGGATACTTGAACTAAAAGAACGTAGCAACTCTTTTAGTTCATATTTTTTATTAGTTTTTCGCACATTTCAACACTCATTCCAGTAATAATGTTATGAATATTCTCGTTGAGTTGCATAATTGTCTACCGCGTGTTGTAATAGACACTTCTTCCTAAAAAGCGATCTAGCGTGGTTAAATTCGTGATCATTTACTGTCGATTTCAATTTGCGCAGGAAATATTTTTCGGAAACCAGTTGTTACACGTGCTGTATAACAAGTTGCCTTGTTAGAACATAAAGCTGCGAATTATTTGGCGGCTACATTGATCATCGAGTCTACCGGTATTTCTCGTAACGTCTTCGAAAAACTCTGATCCGATATCACCTCCTTTCTATTTGTCGTTTCAAGCAAGTCATTCTGCGTCAATATGAAGGTTACTGACCCATACATTTTTGGTTCTTATTAACCCAAAAAAGGTTTACTGAGTTTTTCGACTTGTTCGTCAGCCATGATAAATATGGTTTTGTCAGTCATGCAAAATATGGTTGAAAGAGCGTAAGCTAGAGGTGTCCATTTAGCCAACATTTAATTCCATTTGAAATTACTATGTCTTAATAAACGATATATAATAAAAAAAGACGCAGCACTTAATTTTATTTAGATTCTGTTATAGACCGGGAGCTCATGACATTTTTGGTTTCCGATTTCATACAGCATGCCTTTTGGAGGAGAGAATATTTACCCTGTGTCAACAAAAAAGGGATGGTACTAAACCCCTACACGCTTTCCGGTCATAGGGAAAATTGCATTTCCACTTGCACAAAATTTTTGTGTTTTTCTCTTATTTAATATTGCTTGCCCTTTTGTCAAAAGAAAGTTATAACAAATTTAAAGTCTTTTAATTATAGGCATGCTGTATGAAAACGCGGAAAATCATATTTTTTTATTACAAGATCACATGACCGTTTGAGCCCTTTGGGACCCTCCGAATCGCATGCATATATTTAAAAGACTTTAAATTTGTTATAACTTTCTTTTGACAAAAGGGCAAGCAATATTAAATCAGAGAAAAGCACAAAAATTTTGTGTTTAAGTGGAAATGCAATTTTCCCTATGACCGGAAAGCGTGCAGGGGTTTATTACCATCCCTTTTTTGTTGTCACAGGGTAAATATTCTCTCCTCCAAAAGGCATGCTGTATGAAATCGGAGACCAAAAACTGTCATGAGCTCCCGGTCTATTACTACTTCTAGGTGGTCTACTTTCGACCATCTTCGATTTAGCTGGTGTCCAGTTTTCCTTCCCATCTCTTTCATCCTCATCACATATGCTATCCACTCTAAGTTTTTGTGTGATACCTGGCCTTGCGTACAGTTCTCGGATGTGTTAGAGTAAGAGATACAAGAAATACACGCAGTTATGGTATATATAAAATAACCGAAGTTCAGGGCCTGATTTTTTGCGAAATTATAGCTGTAGTTGGTTTTAAACCAGACGAAATGCTAACCAAATTTTTAATATGGAAAGTGGTAAACGCTTATTCCAAATTCGAATTGTCATGAAGTGTCTGATTTACAAACTGGCACCAGTATTTTAACCCAGTTTTTCCTGTCTTAGCAGAAGAGACTCCAAAAAGAAAAAAGCTAATAGTTTGCAATATTTCCACATCCAATTGAGTAAACAGGCTAATAATTTAGGAATAGTCTAACAGATATATCTTTAATTAGTACATCAAATTGGAAACGTCCCTGATTGTTCGTTCAGAAAATACTGAACCCCAAAGTTGGGCCTAAATTTGTAAATTAGACTTTATTGTCCAATTTCATCTTTTATCCTACAAAGGGCAATATTTTTTAATGTTCAGTATACCTATTTTCTGATTCACAGCAAAAATATAAGCTTGAATACCCATTTTCAGATCAACAGCTGCTTTGAGATTCTTAATGCGATCGTGTAAACAAGTGATTTCCATTTCTATGTCATTTACGTCTATAATTGGGTGAGGAATGATATTGCCAAAGTCCAAGTTGGTTAGTAAGGAGATTAGAAGAGGTCTCCTTAGATTGTTTACAATTAATCCTTTTGCTTTCAGTATATTGGTCAGTTCCGGTATGCTGTAATTAGCGTAGTTAGACATATTAGAGTATTTTAATTTAAGCACTGTTAGTAACAATGAGATACAATAAAATTTATTTAATTGGAATAAATACAGGAATAATAAAAGATGAAATAAAATAAATTAAAATGAGATCGAATAAAAACGACAGAAAAAATAAATAAATAAACAAACGAAGTACAACAAGTTCAAAATAAAATAAAATCAAATCAAAGTCAATATTGGAAATAAAACCGGTCAAAAATTAAGAAAGATAAAAACAAAATAAAAAAAAAAAATAAAAAATTTAAAAATAAAAAATAATAAATAAATAAAAATGTTTGTATACAGCATGCTTATTCCGCGGCCTATCAACTTCTTCGCAAGACAGACCTTCAAACAGAAGTCCATATCTTTCTGGATATTAATTATTTCGACCTAAAAATTCATTTCTAACATTGATGTAACAACCAGTTAAAATTTAGCTAAATCGAAGTGGGCAATTCCTAAAAATTACATAATTTGACATGATACGACCCTTCTATATGTATATATAAAAAAATATATGAAAAAACATTATTTTTTCGCCTCTCATGTACAAATATTGGTTAAAAACTAATGCATTTGCATCCAGCATTAAAAGAAAATAAATACTCTGTTATTTCCAACATATTTTTCATAAAAGATTAATATGTATTTAAAAAAAAAAGAAAGTAAATATGGATGTTATGGTCCCCATTTATTAAAAACAATTGAACAAAGTTTTCAATGTATCTTTTGTTTCAAAAACCAGTATTGAAACTCTGGTACAAACAAATAGAACGTTCACGTAGTATCTTGTTTTGTGTTGAGTGGCTTGGGGTCTTGGGGAATTTCATAAACTATAGCTGTAACCTAAGAGGTCCAAATTTTCAATTAATATTAATAGTATGTCGGATTAATTTACAAATGTATGATGTACTAAACTTTTAATATAAATATGAAATTAGGGTTACACTTAGAATTTAAATTTTAAATACTTTTGAATTAATATAGTATAATTCATGGGCAGCGCAAACACTTTAACGTTTCAAAACAGTTTCTTTTAAGTTATTGTTATTTTATTTAAATTATCTTAAACACAAAAATAAAAGTACGTGCTAAAACTATGACCATGTCTGCTGTTGAAATATAAAAAAAAATATTTTGTCGCCCAACCTCTGCCAGTACTTGGAAAGAAAAACAAAAAAAAAGTTAATCAAGAATTTCAGCAGCACTTTATTTAAAATCACATATAGGCAAATGGATATAAGAGAGACTCTATCTGGCGGTATTGTCTTAAACTTAAACCGAAATTTGTTAATAAACGGACACGAAAACGGAAACTGTATTTGTTTTTTTTTTTCGTTCAAGAACGAAATAGAATTTTGTATTATTTACTACCGGTTTAATTTAATGTTTTTCCGTTCATAGTCAGATTAATATCTCAATACGAGAAGGAGATTTATTATTGTTTTTCTTTTTTGAAAAATATCTATTTTATCTAATAATAATTTAAAGGGAAAAGATTGGAATAAAAAAAAATTCCTTGAGCTTTATTTGTTTTCTAAAAGGTTAAATTTATTATTAAATTATAATGATTTAAAATTTGATCATTTAACATTTTGCCCTAATATGTTAAGTTAAACCTAAATATTCGTCTTATGAATATTCCACCTGTTATGGCAGGCAGTAACTTGCATTTTATTATTTATTTTATTTATTTATTAAATTATTTACTTTATTTTTTAGTAAAAGAAACATTTAAGAGGACATTTTTGCGCAAACATTTTTGCGCAAAAAGTCATCGTTACTGTTTTTCGGTATTTTTGTTTCTTGTGCTTATCTTTAAAACATGCTTGTTCGATTCTAAAAGCCTAGTTAGCCCTGATAAAATATTAAATCTTCAGCACTGCTAATTAGTAAAAAAAAAAAATGAAAATCACGCCGTTGGGAATAATTTTCTTTATGTCGAGACACATTAACCTATATAGATACATTACAATAATGAATTTTCTTTTATACTAGTTGAAGTCTATATTTCATTTTTACTGCATTTATTACGCCTTACTTTCTATTTATTTTAAAAGTAATTGAGAAATGCAGTTCTTGGTTGTTTTTAAAATTTTGCGTGACCTAAGGGTATTATAACTCCCTGCCGCCTATACTATCGTTTTTCTGCGATTGATCTCATAAAATATTAATGCTTAGAGGTATAGGATGTCTCAAGGCACGCGTAGTCCCTACCTTATGTTGTACCCAATGATGTTACCAGTTTGTCATCACTGTCAGGTTCACGTAATCTGCCAAAAAAGGAAAGGTTATACATTTTTAATATCTGTACGCATGGACAACTTACAGGAGGAGAAAACTGGTTAGATGAACAACAGACAATAGGGGACAAAACCTTGTTGATGCTAGGATACTTTTATCATAAATTAAGGAATACTAGATTTTCTTTCCCATGTATTATACAGAGTGTAACAAAGTAGAGGAAATACTATTTTTCTCTTATTTGTTCGAAGATACAAAAATATAGTTCATTTGAAATGCAGTATTTTTAGTAGCGTAACCTATATCAGTCTTCTGCAGAAATTCCATGATAGAATAGCTTAACGATGAGGGCAAGAAGGTAGGACTAGTTATGATTAGAGGAAGTACAAAAGTTTTTCGAACTCAAGCAGTAGATTAAAAATCATACTAGAAGTCCAAGAAGGAGTAAGTGGAAGAGCATGTGTATTTAGACCAACGAATAGACTAACAAACGAAAACAATAGAAACAAATTAAACAGTGTTTAGAAACAAATTGTCAAAACGATTTAAAATACATTAAAATGTTCCAAAGATTTTTGGAAAGAAAAATATTAAAAATAAATAGAAAGGATAAAATTCCTAAAATCGGCTTCCGATTTAGTAGAAAGGCAACACCTATGGAGCATAATGCGAAAGAAAGGCATCAGCGCACTTCTCATACATAAAATATCAGAAATCTATGAAGAAACATACAACTTGGTAATAATAGGCGAAGAAGAGAGTGAAAGTTTTGGACAGAAAGGGGACTAAGATAGGGCTGTCCATTAAGCCCAATATCATATTCTCTATATATATCGGACCTGGAAGAAATTGTAAACAAATGGCAAGCCGGAGGAGTAGTAATAGACAATATAAAAATATGGACGCTAGCTTACGCAGACGATATTGTCTTACTAGCCAAAACACCTGGCGAATTGAAGGAAATGATGAGCAGATGAGAAAGATATCTAGACAAAAAGAAGATGATCCTCAGTACAGAAAAATCTAAAATTTTAGTCTTTAAAAAGGGAAGAGGATGACAGACCGAGAACAAATGGAGATGGAATGGAGAAGAGATAGAGCAAGTAAAAAAATTCAAGTACCTAGGGTATACTTTTCAGAAGAGCAATGAAGACCAGACACACATAAAGGAGATAACAAAAAAGGCAAGAATGGTAATGGGAAGAGTTTGGAGTATGGACGAAAGTATTTTCCAGAACAACTTTAAAAGAAGAATATTTATGTTTGATAGTCTAGTTAAAAGCCTCTTATATGGACTGGAAATATGGGGATGGCAAGAACATGAAAAAATAGAAAGATTGCAGAAACAATACTTGAAATGGACGTTGGGCTTAGACAGACCTACCCCAAGTTACTTCATTTTGGAAGAAACAAAGAGAAAAAAATAAGAATAATGACGGGCAAAAGAGCAATGAAGTACGAAGAAAATATTGCAAACACAGAAAACAATATTTTAAAGGAGTGCTGGAAGGAAAAAGAAAAGAATATAACAAAACGGACAATGAAGAAAAACGAATTCCTAGCAAACAATGGCACATCAAAGGAAGATATCGAAAGGCTAGAAACAGTGCTAATGGTGACGGAACGAGATAAAAATGTGCAGAAACAAGAGCAATGGAGTAGAATAACCAAGTCCCGATACAATCAGCTCTACCAATACATTGCATGCACAGAAGTTCCAAAGTACCTAGCAGAGCCCAACAAACAGTACAAAATTATTGCTAGATTTCGATGCGGAAATGAATAGAGGGCAAACTGCTTCTGGACGAAGGAGGAGGAGCAGTTTTGCGGGACTGCGGCACAGAGATAGAGACTCTTAACCATCCACGATGCTGTGAAGGACTGGGCTTAGAAAGCAGGGATCCTTTACAACTTCTGGGAGACCTGGGAATAGGAGAGGATTGGATGAGATCAGTGCTGAAGGCCAGAAGCAATAATATTAACAATTTAACACAGTAATAAATGTTACAATTTATGTATATTTTAAGCCGAAAGCCAATAAATTAACTATTTTACTACTACTAGAAAGGATAAAAGAAAACATTGTTTTTAGTTTTACATAACTTTTATTTTCACTGATTGCAGTTTCGGCTCTCGCCATTGTCAAAGTTGCAACTTTTTAAAGTTGGAGGAAAAAGTTTTTGAAATGTATGCCTAAAGCAACACTAGACAGAGAGATCTGATAAGTTTTAGGCCAGGACTTTGCTCTCAGTTAGGATTTTTAGACTGTTATTATTATTATTGCATAAATCTTGACCATTATGAAAAAATTTTATTTTATTATATATAAAAATTTTTACACTGTTTTTAATGGATCCTTCTGTATATATTCAGTAGTCACAGATTCTCGTTAAGAATATGTATTGTAGCGTTTTTCTAGTCTTCAAAACCGATAGCGGTGGTGAAATAACGGAAACACAGAAGTCTGATTAAATCTATTTATTTTAATTGTCCGAGCTGTATATTTACGGAATATGTATACATTACTATTTATTTTACACTATTTATTTCACACAATTTATGTATTACTTCTATAATAATTAAGTATCAAAAATGTATTGTCTATTTTTGTTTTAACCGAATCTCCATGGGTTTTCAAGAAGGTACAAGTGTCGGAAACCCGTATGACTTCGATGTCTCGCAACCTGCCTACATCTCAGGGGTTCACTGATCGTTATAGTAATATTTTTTCAAAGCACTACGTTTTCAAGGGATATTGGGCCATGCTCATAATCATTTACTTAATTCTACAACCAACAGTAAAATACAGTAAAATAGGCTAGCATAATAATATTCTTTTTATTCCCATAATGTCACTATAGTCGAATTGCTGATAGGTGACTGTTACATGTACGGAGTGATTATTTAATGGCGAGACGACGTCACTGGAAGTTTTAATAATTTGCCGTTTCATACACATCGTAGCAGGCGATTATGCACGCATTCGCATAATCTTTTTTTCTTCATAATCAAATTTTCTTCAAGGTTATTATAGTCATAGTATTCTGCTAGGAGGCACGTAAAATTCGGTGACGTCGTCTCGCCATTAAATAATCACTCTGTATGTATCAAGTAGTGCATTCATATAATAATCTACTTACCATTATTCAACGATTTTTAATTTTTTTTTTGTCTTAACTGTCAGTGTCTGGTAATAAATATTAATTCAAATATGGCTTGCGGCCAATTATTAAATTCACAAACTTTAATTTTAAATCTGCTGGAATAAACAACAAATTATAATCCAAAATTTACGTATGAGTATAAGTTTTTCCTTATTTATAATTATTACCTTAAAATTAATAATTTTGTTTGTTTTAGTACTGCTGTAAATTTATTTTCGCGCTCTAATTAGTAAAGATATCTACGAATTATGCTGTTTCTTTCTAATGCTTTGTTTTTTATTCAAATAATTTTGAAGGTTAGTTGTAAACTTGCGTCACTATACGTTACTATGGGTATGCAAATAATTATAATGATGTAGACAGAGAAAGCATATAGTATTGAATGTCGATACTTGTAGCAACGAACAGTCACTTATCAGCAATCCGACTATATTAGCTTATTTTAGTTAATTACAAAATAGTATGTCACAATATTGTTTTACTAAATTTGACGTACATGAAGAGAGTGCACATATCGTTCAGTTTCTGTGTCGGAGCGAGACGCATGATTTACTGGTGTAACCAGAGTTACTGTTCTCTATGGGTGCACTCAATGTTATGCCAGTTTGCATATAATATAACCTAACTTCTCGTGAAGCTCTGTTAGAAGGTTTATTTTTAAATTAAATAGGTATTTACCGATCTCTTGTTGATATGCCTTACATTTCAGGTAGGGGCAAAATGAAACAATTTTATATAGACTTCAGAATAGAAAACAAAATAGAAAAAAATAGCATTGAAACATCCTGCCCTTACCTACATTAATTAAAATTGCGCAAAACTTTAAAATGTACCTATTCAAATAATCATGATACGTGTTTGAGCGTATTCTTCTTGTTCCGACTTGTACGTTATGCATCCACACATGAGTTTTAAAAGCACATTCTCTTTTTTTTAGCATATTGCATGTTGTAGATAGGAAGTGAATATGTAGGGCAGAGCAAGGCAGCGTTACATGAGCTTTGCTCGTGAAACTGGAATAATGAGGAAGTTGACTAATTTTTACACATATGTAAACAGAAAGGAGCGGTTTTGGTTTGAATTAAACTTTTAATAATTTAAATACGACTACTTCAATATCGAGCGTAAAAATCTCGTTACGCGCTTCAATTTGCTTGTAACTTTTTATTTTTTGGAAATTAATACTCTGTAAAGTAAATTTGTAGCAAAGTAAATTTTAATTTTAAAGCTGTATTTAATTTGTTTTATGTTATGAAATACAGGCATGTCGTACTTTGCGACAATTCACTTTCCTGCTGTCCTAGTTTGTAGCATCCACGTTTTTCTGTCTAGGGTTGTCATTTAATGTATCATTTAATTTTAAAACCATCTCTTTCGATATTTGTCAACCCAGCTATCTAGTTCTTTTATTACTAACCTCCATGTTCATGGATTTTTGGGTCATATTATTATCGTTCTGTATCTTTACAAGCCTATACCATCTTAATTAGTTTTCCTTTAATTTTACTGGTATCGGGGCTTCCTTAAATATACGGTGTACAAGCTACTTCTGGTCATACGTCGTACTTGATCAATTTAGACGTATCATTAAAAATATGTCATGTGAACAGAATAACGGACGTTTTACTGTCATAAAACTGGTCGGCTAGAGCTTTGTTTTCAGATCAAATGTCCGTCTTGTTATAATAATAATAATAGTAATAATCCTTTATTCAACTTAAAGTAATTTACAAGTTATGTCAAAAAAAAAAGTATATGAAAACAATGTTTACAAGTAAACAATTATTTAAAAAAACAATAAATACAAGGCATTCATTTAGAAATTCTTGAACAGAATAGTAGGCTAGTTTGGCAAGGAATTTTTTAAAAATATTTGAATTTTTTCGTGTTTATATTTCTATCATTAGCTGGGATTTTATTGAAAATATTGAATCTAATATTCATCCTTCTCGTAACTTCCAGTCGTGATTGTGGCACAGTTAAATTATCTTTGGATTTTATGTTGTGAATATGGATCTTATATGTCAATATTACGTACATATATACAAGTTAGTCTTGCATCATATTTTCATGAGTGCAGAAGACAAATTGTATTAAGTTTATATAAGACAAAGTTATTTTTAAGGCAATATTCGCGAGAGTTTTTGACTGAAGTAATTTAGTTATAACAAAGTTATCCTTGCCTATGGCAGGTTAAATCATAGGCCTTTAGTGATAGGCAAAAAAAAAAATCAAGCTAATGCCATTTTGGTCAATAAATGGCAAGAAATGAACCATAAAGCTACAAAGGAAACGGTCACTAGAAAAATCAACTCTTTACAGTTTTTTACGTCTACGCCTTTTTAACAACCATCTTCTAGATCAGCGTGAACGATAAATACATTTATTTTATGTATTTATTTTTTTAATTGTGCCATACACAATGAAAAAATTGATAAAAGTAGTGCTTCTTCTTAGTTTTGTAGTTAGTGTCGTAAAATCATTTTTCCACAACTATATAGATTATTACAGGTGTATCAGTGATTAGTAAATTTATCACGTTCCCCACTCCTTTTTACCACACACCGCTGATCTGTTACGCAATGAGCTCATTACGTTACAAGTTGAGCTTCGTTGCTAGGCTATATAAATAGTTGCTATTAAAAGCAAATATCAAATTATTATTATTTTGTTAATGAAACCGGATTAAAATGAATTAATATAGTTAAAGTTGTCGAATTTTGCAACTATATTTTTTGATAGAGTTTGTTTTGGTCAGTCAGTTAATCAGCTGACGCAAATATTGTTATTTAAACTGAACTTATATTCCTTATGATACGTACATGACCGTTTCTAGGCAACGTAATAAATAGGTTAAAATTAAAAGTCAAATTATTAATAATTTTTAAAGGGAATTGAATAAAATTTAAATAAATAATAAAGTTATAGTTATGGAAAAAGCATAGTATGAAACTTTCATGGAATAGTCATTTCTCACTCTTATGAATTCGGCTACATGCATACGGCTCGTAGCGCAGCTTTCATATTTGTGTGAAATGATCAGTATTCCATGCTTGTTGCATAATGTACTATTTCATGACACCAATTACAAAACGAGCAAAAGACCTCAGTTTTAGATATGAATATTGTGGAGAGGGATTTTAGGTCAGTCTTACTTAACCATCTTAGCTGTTCAGTTGCAGAACATATGAATGGCCTTTGGTATGCTAATTCGTCTTCTGAATTGTCTTCTGTTTTTCTCTAAACTTTGTTCTCTATTGCTCTAGTATTACTTGCAGTTCGGTGGTATTTTCATTGATGAGAACTATATGGTATCTCCGGAGCATCTGCACAAAATTGGCCTTATCCAAAATCCTCATTGCAACTGTAACTATGAAACAACCGTTATTAGAACGTATATTGGTTGATTTTTATTAATAAAAAGAAACTAAAAATACAATAATAGAATTATTTAAGAAAAATAGATTACACAATTTATGTTTGAATACATTTCTAAACAGCAACATCATAAAGATTTTTAAACATATAGTAAAATTTTTGAAAGACAGCAACCTCAAGATGTTGTAAGGAATATAAAAATATTGAAAACTTTCCATGGCCCCCTTCCCATAACCAAAACCTGGCGCTGGCAAATAATCTTCCTGTCCATATCTTTCGTACTGTATCCTTCATCAAATTGAGTAGCCCGAACATCATTAATAAAAAAAAAAACCACTATATGATTTGCGTGAGAAGCAAACCGTTAATATTTCAACGATTCATTTTCCGTTGACTAATTCTCGGTATTCAAAAAAAGCTATCACAAAATTTAAAATATGTTTATATAAGTTTTCCGATGCTGCCACCAAAAACCATGTACTTGTTTCTTACCAAAAAGAAAAATTAAAATTTTTATCTTGGAAAATTTTATGTCTGTGTTAATATTACCGTGAAATAATAATAAAAATATATTACACAGGAAATTAATCATGATTAGATTTACAAAAGAAAATTACAAAGCGAGCTTTCTTGGAAAAAGTGCAAGAAAAAAATAAAAGAAAAATAAAACTATATTATAGTAGTTAAATGGTCATATCTACATTCTTTTGAGAGAAATATTGGGGATAGACGTAGACCTCTGCTATGATTTGTCATAATAGAAAAATGTTTAACGTCCAAATAATTAAATGGTAAGAAAAAGAATCACTCAAATTTTTGGACAAGATACGTATATTTTAGAAACGTTTCGCTAAACCAGTGTTAGCTTCCTCAGGTGCTATAATCAAGAACATAACAACAGTAATACTATATCATAAAATGATATTATATACTTTATTACTTATTCTAATGTTACGTCACACTAACATTAGAATAAGTAATTTTTGAAGTACGCTTATTAGGAATTGACATTGTTCGAAGATTGGAAAATAGAAATAGTTCAAACAGGTTAAACGGAATCGTTTTGTGAAAATATAAATTTACAATTTAAAATCAAAATCTATTAAAATTAAATTCAAAGAGATTCCACCAAACAAGGGGATAGATGTAAACGAGTACATCAATATGAGTGTCACCAAGAATGAATCACCATATGAAGAATTATGGTGACACGTCGCTTCGTTGCTAAGAAACGGACATAGATCCGCCTGCAAACAGTATTGCTATTGGTTTGATGTTATTATTTGGCGCACATACGAGGACGATAGTGTCCTGTTCTCGAGAGTAAAGCACTCTACATCTGGATCAGGTTTTTACTGTTTCTACTTAATAAAATAGAAATAATAAAATAAATATTATTATTTCCTTTAATTCCTTTCGATCTCCTGATCAGTATAAAATAAATTGTCCTATTTAATTTACTGCCTTAAAATAAACGGTATCAGATTTCCCAGTACCCGGAAATAAGTTCCGGTACGCTTTTCCGACTTGTCTCCGACAGTAAAACGGTTTCCGCTATGTCGTTCCAGTTAAAAGAGTCGTGGTTATAATTAATTTAAAAAAATTTAATTAAACTAAAATACTAAACTTTTAATTTAACCAGTCTATTTTCTCGTCTTGTTAAGAACAAATATGTTTGGAAATTGCATTAAAAACTTTTCTCCAAATAGTATTAAAACTTATATAAAAGTTTATTTTATCACATGGATAATTAAGTTACGCTTTGAGAAGTAAGAAAAAAAAAAATAGAATATAAGGAACATGCGTTAGTTCGGATGGAAAATCGGCAGTTGCTTGAATTTCTTAGTATAATAATTTAGATTGGTTAAGTTCTAATTTTTTTGGGTATCGGTCTAATAAAACAAAGTTCTTTTCTTGTCAAATAGTTAAAAATATTTTATTTGCTGACTAGTTTTGATTCTCTCTGAATCATTTTCAAAACCTGTTTTTGAAAGGGTGTGTTATTATAATTGCATTATATGTACTTAAATGTCTTTTGGATATGTGATGGTAATAACTGGCGATTTTTGCATCTCTACATCAGGCGCGCTCTCAGGATTGGGGGGGGGGGGGTTAGAAGATAAAATTGTTTTATAGGGGAAAGGACGAACCGGGACCTTCATTTGTATCGGGAAATTATTGACACGATCGGCTAATTGTAACACGGCCCGCGACCGTAAAAAGAAAAGGTTCGCTTTCAAATTGCAAGTGTTGTCGAAAAAGAGGTCCTTGCTTCCAAAATACAAGTTACGACTAAAAACAAGCTTATGAGCACTAAAGCAACATTTAGAGCTCTTTAAATTAACATGTTGTAGTCTGTTCGTTGTAAGTTATGTTTCTATGCGATGTTTTAACATTCTAAGCACCGTTCACAGCTAGTTAGAAATTAGTGTGTTACGAATAGTCCGACATTTCTGTGTCAACCAACCAACTACATGGCTTCGTAAAATGAATTCTATGTATTATCGTTTTTATAATTCTGTTGTCTTAGATTTTAACTAACTAAACCTAACCTAATTACCTAAATTGATTATATTTACTGTCCGTCTTTGTAATATTGCACAAGATTTGTTAATGATGACATTATGTTAGGTTATGTAAAGGCATACGATAACTACGATATCATTGATAGACTGCGATAGCCAATGTGTTTATATGTCGGTCTCATTAAAGCGTCTCACTAGCTATAAGTTTAGAAAATTATCTACAACGAACAAACTATTAAATTTGGAGGTCTGAACGGTTTTACGTCTTACCATATGACAAACTTGTGACAGTAAACAGTCTACAAGCTACAGTGTATAAGCTATTGATTTAAGAGCTCTGAATGCGGCTTAAAACTCAAGTAAAGGAGTCAACACTCAAGTGTGTTTCTTAAAAACACATGTTTTTTGAGTGCTTGGGTACCTGGTACCTGGGTGGTGTTTTCGAGTGTTTGGGTGGGGGGTTGTCAAGTCTCTAAACCCTCCGCCTGCGTGCGCGCCTGTTCTACATACCTATATATACCTAGATAATAATAATAATAATAATTTTATTGCTCAAAATATACGTTTTAGATATAAATATATACAGATTTTTACACTTAGGGTGCTATAAAGCAATAAAATACAGGTCCCATCAGCGATGGGTACACCACATGAGCGTAAGCTCAGTTTGTGGCTTCGATTTTTGTAATTTTATTATAATGGACTCAATATTATTATGTTGAGCCTTTAAATTTCATATTTATTTATTAAATATAATTTCGATATAAAAAACATGTTAGAAGAGAGAGAAAAAAAAAGCTAAAAGATGAAAAATTAATTTATATTATTTTTATAATAGAGTTAACATCATTGCTTTGTAGTACCCAGTTTTTAATTTTTTGTTTATAATTTGTTTTCGTAATAGTAATATTTGATGATGCTATATATTGATCAAACGCATTGTATACATTGCCAACCACAGATTTAAAATATGTATCAAGTTTCTTTTTCTTATATTTAGCAGGTAATGCTCGCTTCATAATATTATTTCGTGTGTTGTATATGTGTTCTGTGACTTGAACTATTTCAGGATTAATTGTTATATATTTGGTTATGGCTGTTAGATATTGGCTTACTGTGCATATTTTTAAATCATTAAAAAGAGTTTCAGATGGATATCTTATAGGTTTGAATGCAATAGTTTTTAATATATTTTTTTGGATTACTTTAAGTTTATTTAAGTGCAATTCCACTGCCCCCCCCCCCCCCCAGCTTAAAATACCGTACTGAACTATGGACTGAACCAATCCGAAATAAAATGTTTTTAGATGCTGCAATGGAAATATATTTCTTAATAATTTAAATAAGTATAATGTTTTTCTGATCTTACCACTAACAGCATCTATATGAAAGTTACATCTCATGTTTTCATCAAAAGTAACCCCTAAGTTTGTTGTCTTATGAATTCTTTTAATTTTATTATCGCAAAGGCATTGATCACTGTCATCATTATCAAATGTTAAATTGTGTATTGGTAATGTATCAAAAGTTGTTTTAATGTTTTTATGTATCGTAAAAGTTATGTAATGAGATTTACTTGAGTTTAAAACCAATTTGTTGTTATCTAACCAATATTTAATATATTTTAGGTCATTTAATGCCAATTCTTTTAGATTCAGCCATGAGTCTGATTCATAATACAACGCGGTATCATCAGCATATGAAAAAATTTTACAATTTAATTTCAGATTTAATAGGTCATTTATGTATATAATAAACAAAATTGGGCCTAATATTGTACCTTGGGGGATACCAGATGTTATTACTTTTTCAGTACTCTTTGAATCGAGAATTCGAGTAATTTGTTTGCGATTAGTCAAATAACTTTTAAATAATTCCAGTGCAATTCCCCGAACACCCTATTGTTCCAATTTCAACAAAAGAAGTTTATGATCAACAGTGTCAAACGCCTTTGCCAAATCTAAAAAGATAGCTACGGATGGTAATGATTTATCTAGTGATTCATAGATACAATACGTTAGTTCCGCAATAGCATCATTCGTTGATCGGTCCGGCCTGAAACCAAATTGATATTTCGATAAAATATTATTATTATTGACGAAAGACAGTAACCTCACAGAAACAAGTTTTTTTTAAATTTTAGCTATATTACTAATTAATGAAATGGGCCTATAATTGCAAAGATCATTTTTGCTTCCACTTTTATGAACAGGGGTAACTATTGAAGTTTTGAATGCTTTTGGGCAGTAACCTTGGATAAAATACTGATTAAATATGATACATAACGGTTGTGCTATAGAGTTATTCAAAGCTTTCAAGACCTTGGTAGAGACATTATCCGGACCACAGGCACTGGTGTTTTTCAAATTTTGTATTATGTCTAGAATTTCATACTGAGTGACAGGACTAAGAAATAAAGAACTTTGTGTTCGTTTAATTTTGTTCCAAAATTCTTGTGACGAATTAGTTTTGATTTTTGATGGTATACTTTCACCGATTTTAGTAAAATAGTTATTAAATTCTTCAGATATTTTTCCCGAATCATTTACGACTTCATTGTTAATTAATAAATTATAATGTTTTGATTTTGGATCAAACTGATATACTTTGGAAATTGTAAATATTTATAATTCTCGATAAATCAATGTGTCAGCATGAAGGAGTTCTAGAACATAATACTCCCTCTATTTATATAATACGTATATTGCAATTGAAACAGATTCAATGCTAAGTAATGGTACATTAAACATTACGTTATGAAGTGACTTGGATTTCAGTGACATCTTTACGTTCTTATGCAAGTATACGCTCCTGGCGGTGGTACGTTACAGCTAGTATCTAGCTGCGGAATTATTTCCACTTCGCTGGATAAGAACTTAATTATCTGAAAACGTTTCTTTAACATTATTAAATAGATATTTTTTTTTGCTTTTTTATCTAGAAAAATTAACTACGAGAAAAATATTTAGAAAATATTAAATCGTTCTCGGAAACCATTTTTCAAAATATTTTCCACTTCTCTGACCAGTAATGGATGAAACATACAAGTATTTATCATTACTGTATACTCGTATAAGGACAAGTCTCCAAATATTTTGTGTTCTTTCCAAACAAAAAATTGATGTGAAGTGTGAATTTTTACACATTTCAGGGTTTCGCAGGTATTTAGTAAGTGAATGATGATTATTTGGGATGCCAAAACAAATTTTATGTTAAAATATTTTTTTTGTTCATTTTAATTCGAATGCCTAATACCATTATTTAGGTTTCTAAATATGTGCAATATTTTTTTTTTTTTTTATATAGCAAGGTTCATTAAGATTTTGAAAATTGCGCCTATGGCTTCCATTGGTTGTTATAAGCTCCGCCCCTCTGATTTCGTGTACATTGAAACAGAATTAAATTATAATTTCAACAATTTCCACTGGTTATTAAAAACGCTTTTAAAAATTAAATGCAACATTTGCCAAAATATAACTAGAATTTTGAAAAAATAATTTAAACAAAATAAAAATGCAAAAAAAAATTATAAAATAATATAGTCTCCTCTCGCAGGGGTCAAACTGATTTAGTTGGGTAATAAGCCAGCGCCATAACCACTACACCAGTATCAAGAATGATCAAATATCTTTGCAAAATAAATTATTTTGATGCGATTTTTGCCAAAATTGTTCAAAATTTTTTTTTGTGCCACACCTTGTAGCCTTGATGGTTTAAACCAAAAATCTGAAAAATTCTGCAACAGGAATTTTTGGTCAGATTATCTTTTCGGAAAATAACGCATTTTTTGTGATTTTTTGGTTGACGATATACAAAAGTTATAGTTATGTAACACACTATACTAGAAGGCGTATCCTGGTCTAATGTTTACCTTGCTCGCTTGTTACGCAACAAACTAGGGTTCGCTCCCGGACAGAGGAGACCATTTTATTTTTTGTTTTTTTTTTCCATTTTTTTTTTTTTGTTTAAATTATTTTGTCAAAATTCCAGTTATATTTTGGCAAATGTTGCATTTAATTTTTAAGAGCGTAAATTTAATAACCAGTTGGAATTTTGGAAATATATTTTCATTCTGTCTATCATGTATACGAAACCAGAGAGGCGGAGCATATGACAAAACAACCAATGGAAGCCTAAGGCGCAATTTTCAAAATCTTTATGAACCTTGCTATATAAAAAAAATACTGCACATATTTACAAACCTAAATAATGGTATTAGGTATTCGAAAATAAAGGTAAAATTAACAAAAAAATATTTTAACATAAAATTTGTTTTTAAAGCTCTTAGATTAACAGACGATAAATTATTTTTAAAATATCGTTTATTTTGCCGTGATTACTAAAAAGCAAAATGCCCTAATCACTCAGCATGCCGCCTTCACTTATTATATACCTGCGAAACCCAGTAATGTGTGAAACTTCACACTGGGTTTATATACATAAATACATAAATTTTTTCATTATGTAGTAAATAATTAATTTTTTGAAAATTACAAAAATTCGATCTATCAATAAATCAATAATTCCGGGCATTCTATTACTATTCTCAGCAGTGTGCATTACTTTTTATTTTTTTCAGATTTTGAGATTAAGTTTCCTTTGGGAAATAGGGAGTAGGACTATTGTCCTATCACTAGCGTGTTTTTGGTTAAAATCACCGCAGTTTATTTTTCAAAAATCAAATTTTGTTCGTTAGTTCTGCACATTAAGAGCTTACTTTGATACATCACTCAAAAACATATTATTTAAAAATTTTTAAATTGTATCTTAGCTTTGAAGTTTACATAAAATATGTATCGTGTATATTTTCCGGTTTATGTTCAAGTTTTCTTAATGGTATATATGAAGTTTTTTATCTTTGAAGTTTTTTATTTTACCTATATGTGGGCCAAGAAGCTGTAAACCTGTAAAATTTAAATTTTCTTGGTTTAGTCGTTTTGTCAGAATTTCTTCTGTACAGATAGACAGACACATGAGTGACGGTTTACAGGTTTCTTTGTTAAACCTACGAAGCCCTAAAAAGGTTTAAATGCAGCGCAGTTTCAGCATGAAACCTCCACTTCAGTCGCCCTACAATAAATCTGCGTTAATTAATATTCTTCCCATTTCATTTAGTTTTCATTCTATAAATACACAATTCAGTTTTATAAAGCTTCAAAGTAATAACATTAAATAATTTGTAGCTGCGCAGAGTTGCGTTTGCAAACAACTACAGAACACGTAATCTATTTATACTGTTCACACTGAACAGTTAGCAATTTTCTCTTATTATTTAAAGAAAAAGAAAAAAAGTACAGATACTGTCCTGCCCGCTGCTGTTCTAAACGTATACTCGTATTTCTCAGTTCGTATTTTAGCAACGTGTGCTTTTAGTGTCGCAACAAATGGCTTTAAAACAGATAAAGATGAAATATCGTCTACTTAGCTCTCTGCTCATTCTAACTTTGAAATTTCATGTGAAATTATCTACTGTGTACGTTATGAAAACGTTACACGAATATTGTTTGTATAATAATGCTATTCTTGTCATGCATCTTCGAACTATAATAAAATTTTCATACTGGATACTAATGAGCCTGTTCTGCTAATTAATTACTTATCTGTTAATATCAGATTTTATTGCTTCTACTTCTTCTGAGAAACATTTGATTCGTTTCTAATTTGTACTTATTTTTAAATGATCCGTTATCTCACTTTCTCTCTCGCCTTGGAAACTGTCGATACTCCGTCTGACTGTTACATTTTACATCTTGCCAGAAATTTTTTGATGACATATCAGAGGGTGACCATGAGTAATATTGTCACGTGGGTGGTTTAATTGAAAGACAACTCCTGGTTTTAACAATACAAATTTATTAATTATATATCCAATTTACAATATAATGGTTGAATTTGCCCATGGAATTGGGGAAGTGTTCGGTCCACCCCGTGTTGACTAGGATCGGCTTGGACCTATCTCCGAGGCGGGGACTACCCATCAGGGAATCGAGGAGCCTGAAGAAGTTTTCTCCCACTAACCTGATATTGCTTGCCTGGCTCACCAGCTGGCGTTGGTGTCTCGGTCGTCACCGTGTGGACTGGTACGTGTAGAGGAGTGAGCTAGGTTCCTCTGCCTCGATACCGTGTAACATCCATGTAGTTGAACTGAAAGCTGACCTAGTCCCAATATTCATTCGTCATGGCAAATATTTCCTTATCAGGAAAATGCGGCGTATGTATTTCGTAATCAGGTTACATATGCTAGACGCTGACAAATAGGTTTTTAATCAAACAGCTGAGCGTTACAATGTCTAGATGTCGCAATCCTGAACTAGGATTACGTTTGTGACAATATCTTCAATATACTGTTACGAATACGGCCCTGCCAAACAATATCGTAACCTTGAAATGGACGGTGAACCTTGAGCATTGAGTTGCCCGAAGGTTCTGGAAATCTGTGGAATGTTTTAGGGTCCGCTTATAAGGCGCTTGATCTTCTGTCGGAGGTATTCAGACTGTGAAGCTCAGCGAGTCTTTAACACAGGTATTCAGTCAGTACAGTTAGTCAAGTCAGTTTTATTCAAGCGGTTGAATCAGTTCAGCGGAGCAGTTAAAGTCGCCAATAAGTCAGTTTAATGCATGAAACGTAAAGGTAGACAAGTGATTGAACTCGAGTGGAGATAGTGAGAGTGAAATTCAGTATGGTACTAAGTGACTTAGTTAATCGAATTCCTGGACTAGTCTGGACTGCATGGTAATATACCTGGAACAGTTAACTGTGGTATAAGTGTAGTGACTAGAGATATTTTAACGGTACACTATTGGTCATGAGTTAACCCGTATGAACGTTAACAAAATTGAGACCTGAGCGGACGTGAACCTAAAAACACGTAACTCACTATTATTATTTTTTTTACAGGGCAAGAAGGTAAAATTTCCTTTTTTTATTTACAGGTAAAAAGAGTAAAATTTAAAAATACCAATTGTATACTTTGTATATACAATCCCAGGAACTTGTCTGTTTTCCATTTATTTCGTAAATTTTACATACAGTAGTCTACTACATCGTTTCTCAACTGGGGGGGGGGGGGCACTGGGGGCCGTTAAAGATTCGTCGGAGGGCGCGAAGTCATACAAGATCGATGAATGAAAATATTTTTTTTCGTTATTTTTTAGGATTTTGTAGGTATGACCAAAAAACCCTTACCTATACCGTCATTTTGTCGTCTGTCTGTCTGTCTGTTCGGTAAAAATTGTAGCCAAACGGCTAAACCTAGAGAGTTGAAATTTGGCATGCTTATACAACTTTTTGACCCGCACATAGGAAAAATACTAAAACATCTCAAAAACATATTCCCCTAAAAATATAAACAAATATGAGCTCATCGAAAAAAACAATATTTTTTTATAATTCTGAGTAGGGTATCAAATGAAAGCCCTTGGTACGTGATTAACGATCAAATTTTTATTTTTGCAAAATCTATTATTTTGAAGCGATTTTTGCCGAAATTGTGCAAAAAAATTTACATTTAAATAAAAATACATTTTTTTTTCATGTCATTATAGAAAATACATTTTTTCGTCAACCGAAAGATATTAAATAATAGTTTAAGTAAAAGTGGTTTCTTCTTAAAAGCTCTATGCAAAGATACCAACATGACATACGTTCCCATTTAAAAGCTAAAAGTTGTCCTTGGTATCCTTCACTTCCGGTTTATTCGGTAAAATTTCAGTACTATTATTCAATTCTTTGGATAAACTTGTGTCATCAAAATTTTCCCCCAGCTTGCTAACACGTCGCCTTTTCTAGTAAAATCTTGTTCCCCTATATATACACAATATATATCGTCCTCTTATTATTCCAACTGGGTAACTCGATTTTTGGGTATATTGAGCTATTTGCACCTACCTATCCAATTATTTATTATCTTTGCTATTCTAAATCTAAATAAGTGCTGCTATATGTCAAAAGCCCAGTAAAACAAGTAAATAAGTTCATTGCTGTTTATTGCTCTTCAAAACTTTAAATTGATATATTCATATATTCGGTATATAATTTCAAGACAAAGCGCTATTTGTAAGGTGCTTATAAGATCGATGCATTTAGTTGTTTTCAAATGATGTTTCTGCGGCATCGCTGAACGTGATGGATGGCACCAGCGATACAATTTTGAGTTGTATCAAATTTATAAATATCCGGGTATAGTCCGAGCGACGAAGAGAATGCATGAAGCTGAATTAGCGAGTAGAATCTTCCAGTATCAGGCACTCAAGGCAACATCAGGAAAAAAAGATTTGGAAGGCTAAAGAAAAGAAACATATTTGGATCACTGAAAGAAAGACCTTATAGTATTTTAAATTGAAAACTGTAAAATGGTAGCTAAAAACAGTAGAGGCTGAAAAATTCAAGTTATCAATTCTTCATTTAAGGTATCATAGATTTTCAGATCTTTCTAATCAATTTTGATTTGAAAACTGATAAAAGTGGTTGTTTTCTTAGAAAAATTGCGATATTAGATGGTTTTATTACATAGAAGCAATAATTTCACATTAAATAGCAATATTTTATGTTAATTTGTTATTTGTTAGTAGTTCTATTAGTTATTAAACTATTTGGACTACTCGTCCACACGTCCCACGTTATATTCAACAGAAATATCTATAACTGCTGTCCATTGAAATTTAATTTTCAAAACTCCACCTACACGCTGCTGAATGTAGTTTGATTAAATAATATTTCTTCCCAAATATTCACTAGGCGGCAGCACGAAAGAGATTTATAGATTTTAATTTCTAAATATTCCTAATAGATGGCGCCAGTGTTCACACTGAAAAGCTTCAGGATCATTTGGATGGTATTATTTTACCAGGGAAATAGCATATATTATTAAATTTAATGGAGAATTAAGATATTAAATAAGTTAAATTGTTTTATTTTCTTTTTATTAAATTGCTGTTTTCTTATACGGATTCCAACTCGAGTTCTTTATAACGTAAAGTTAAGAAGCTCGTGGTTTTACGGGTTTCAATGATGTTGTTTTTTAATTTACTTTAAAATATAGCTACTCTTGAACAATCAGTTTTGCATAAGAATCATGTCAAATAATAAGAAACCTGTCAACTACTAATTAGTTATCCTAACTTATAGCCTGATGAAAATTGAATTCTATTGAAATCAGTCTAATGGCATAATCAGTTTGATTTCATATTTCCCAGGCAATCAAAACTTAGTTTTAATAACTTACAGGAAATTATTAATTTCTATAATTACTTAATTATTTTAGGAATGAGTGATTATTTAAGTTAAAAATTCACCCCAATTTTTAGATTTTCATAAGCAAGGTAAAACTGTGTCTCTCTATTTGAACGGTAAAAAATACGACCGGAATTTTACTTATGTACACAGTTTTTGACTCAAATGCAAGAAAAATACTTGGACTTACTACATATTCATAAAAATATATGCATAAATTGTCACGCCTAGGTTGGTTTTGGGGGGTTTGTATGAATAAAAGAATATAAATTCTGTATACTAATTCATTAATAGGAATAAAAGAATACAATTTATAATTACTACAATACTGGCCACGCCAGACTAAGGCCGAGAACATACAGAAAGCCGGTACCGGCTTTACTGGCAATAAGCGCTGATCTGCCGCAGTATTTGTCCATGTTTTTAAATATAACCGCACACGCTGTGTACTGGTCGGCGCCGGTTGGTGTCGGCTACCTGCTTACCGAAACGTTTAAGCAGTTTAAGAAGCTTGTTGTCAGCGCCGAAACAAAAAAATATTTAAAAAATCTTGCATCATCTTCTTTTAACTAAGGAAAAAGGTGGTGGTATTCCCCATATTTACATCTCTCTTGGTTTATTGCATGTATACCTTTTCTTTTTGGTTCCATTTTTAAATATAGTGATTCTGTTAAAAGCAACTCATCCAAAGATGAATCAGAACTCGCAATTTTCACTTATTTCAACATATAATTGAGCCAATATACGAAAGAGTAGCTATACACTTTCAAAACTAGCGTTCACTCTATGCTAGGCCAATATAATTAAAAAATGTACGATAAATAGAAAAAAATAAATAAAATCTTCAATTTATAGGTTACGTCATCTGGCAGTCTCACTTGCAATATCAGCGTTTAGTGTGTGCGCAACCAGTAACCCAGGACGCTTGTTTTCGGTACCGACTGTCAGCGCTGTTTTACCGGCTTTCTGTATGTTCTCGGCCTAAGGGTGTACTAATTAGATAACACCTTAATACAATACAAGTCGATACACAAATCGATAAATCGTTGTCGTACAACAATGAAATTAAAGTATCGAGACTGAATTTATCACTCTGTATACCGACAAATTATAATGAACAATTCATAGCATAATAATAATTAGTCCCTATCATTGGACAAACAATAATAACTTAAAATAAGGGCTCTAGGTAGGGCTTAGGTGCAACCTAGTGACACAATAATTGAATTAACTGATTAATTCCGGATCGTAAGAGTTTTACTTAAATGGAATAAATTCCATTAAAGTTGTGAGACACATCTGGAGCAAATACAAAAATATAATTTTAAACTGTACTTACATAACCAGGTCTTTGTAGGCCCATTGTTGGTCAATGCACAATTGGTACTAGTCACAAGAGTACTGATTACTAATTACTACTTCTTACTTAATTCTTTTCTTTAAGAACTTTTAGTTCCTTATATATGAAATATATAAAAACAATCCGTGGAAGAATTTCATGACAAGAGTTACGTGTTAAAACACGGGTCAGTTTAGTGCATAGTAAGCTATTCCTAAGATGTGGATGCCCTGTATCCGTGACAATCTGATAATTTATAAATTAACTAAATTGTAAATTAACAGAGTTGTATTTAGTTTAATTTGTATTTAAATTCATTTATAACAATATTTAAATTATTTCATATATTTGACAATATACAAAAATGTATTGTGAGGTATTATATGCAAAAGCTCTTTGTAGAGTCATTGTCAACGATACTGCACTTGATGATAATGGAATGACTCTTCGCACACGTGTCCTTTATAAAAATTAAATCAATTTGACCGGCAGCACCTATTTCTGAACCGCGGCAGGTTCAAGGTTCATATAGCGCGAATATCCATCGCTTGATTTACAATATATCGTTCATAATTCATTATGTAACGCAAAAAAGTGATTTCCGAAATAACTGATGAATTTCATATAAAATAAGTCTTTTCTACTAACTCAATTTCGATTTTGATACATTTTTTTCCCAATTTCGTAACATGATGACATTTCTTTATGATTGCAAATCTGAATATATTAATATTTTGATTTTATTTTTCCTAGGTTCATGTGCAGAATTTTTCTCTAAATAGCGTTGTATTTTTCTCTGAGATGCGCTGGATTTAATTAATAAATTAACACAAATTTGTGTTATGTCAACAACCTTTATTTTGTTTTCGACCAAATCGGATCTGCAAATGAGAGGGCGGTTAAGTTAGGTTGTAATCAGCGGCGGCGAAAGGCAGGGGCGAAAGGTTTGGGCGCCATACTGTTAGGGGCGCCAAAACAAGCTCTCAAATATACACATCCTCAGTAGCGTATCCAAAAATTTATGAAGAGGGGTTGCAAAAGATAATTTCACTTATTTTTGTTTAAAAAATATATTTTTTATTTCTGTATCAATATATGCACTACTAGCTGCCACGCCCGGTTTCGCTCGGGGACAGTTCGTTATTATTGACCTACATTTTTTTGGAACTTACAACATACTTACTCGTAATTTACTAATTAGGTGACAGGACACAAGACAATACTGTAAACAAGTAAAAGGCCAGGATAAAACAGTATTTTTTATCAAAGAACCTCTTCAAAAACAATGTTTTTAGTTGTACTATTAGAAGTTGTTGCTTGACACGCTATCGTGCTACATAGAATTGCCCTTTAGAGAAGCATAGACTCCGCAAAACAACGCCAGTTATTTTCAGGGAGTGACTTCTAAATAGTGTATGAATCGTGTACATACTTTGCCACTGATGAAACGTATGTTGTTGCTGATAATTTCAAGAAAATGCGTTAAATATGAACGGAAAACCTTAATTTCATTCCACCCGCGCGCGCAAATTTTATTATAATTTTGAAACTACTGAATCGTTTTAAAATAAAATACAGATGAAAACCTGACCAGATAATGTATGTAACTATACACAGAATAAAAGAGAATATACACACATGAGAATCGGATCAGAAGTTCTCGATGGAAATTTTTAAAATAATATTTCTTTATTCCTGTCGATATTGTTGTCTTTGAAGAATTTGGGGTGGCATGACCCCAATTCCCGGCTTCGGTACGCCACTGAACATTTTTATTAAAAGGGCGCAGTTTGGCTGCTTTTGCCCCGGGCGCGAAAAAACTTGCGCCGGCTCTGGTTGTAATACGTTTTAATCCTACTTAGTTGGAAAAAAACATTGTTATTTTTAATTTAATAGAATTAAACTGTACTAAAACCTAGATTGGCCGCTCTTTACTTGATATTTTTCAAGTTTTACCCGAATTAATGTAAAAAATCTTACATCCCATTGGATCAGTTGTAAATTATGGCATTGAAGTACGACATTCCATTCATATACTGAAGTACCATATATACAAAGTGATTATTTAATGGCAAGACGACGTCACTGGAAGTTTTAATAATTTGCCGTTTCATACACATCGTAGCAGGCGATTATGCGCTCATGCGCGTAGTAGACACTTCCGCCATATCCAAATTATTGAGTCAATGATTTCCGGCAGCTATTACCTGCCATTCTTTTACTCATTTCATTCTGTCGTCTCGCCATTAAATAATCACTTGTTATTATTTGCTTAGTTTTTTTAAGAAAATTTAAATATTTTCACTTTTGACAATTTTCAACATTTGACAACTTAGCAAGATCAGTTTTCACAGCTAAACTGAATATTTCGACGAGTATTTTGATGCGATTATCAGAAGAAATGAAATATTTCAATTGTTGACTATTCCGGTCGTTTTCACCGTTTTTAAAGAAATCCGATATCTATTTTAAGTTTTATGTCTATTTTAACTGCAGATTTATTGTCGTACCCATTTCCGCAAGGCATTAAATCACAAAAATAAAACACTTCTTCGATTTATGATTTCTTGTTCTGAAACGTCGACCGTTTTACAACCATTACCTATTTTAAACCTTATCGTTACTGAGAACACAAAAGCTAATTAGGTAACATGTTTATTAAAATATGCATATCCAGTACATTGAAGCAGAATTTATTTTCATAGATTTAAGTTATTCTCTCTTGTCAAGCCAAGAAGTCGAAATCAATAATATGGTATAGAAAAGTCTCTTGTTCTCTCGATTTTCTCTTCCCCTTTGGAGGCATTGTCCATCTTTGTAAGCGACCGGAGACAGAAGCATTCGAGATGTGGTTCAGTAGGAAAATTCTGCGTATTTCATTGTTTTGTTATTCTGTCTTATGAAACACTGTAAAGCCAAGATTCGGTATCAATAGTATAGTATAGTGAAACCTCTTGTTCTCTCGATTTTCTCTCCCGCTTTGGAGACATTGTCACTCTTGATAGGATACAGGAGACAAAAGTTTTCGATATGCGGTTCAGGAAGAAAATTCTGCGTATTTCATTATTTTGTTATTCTCTCTTATTAAGCACTGTCAAGCCAAGAAGCCGGAATCAATGGTACAGTATAGTGAAACCTCTTGTTTTCTCGATTTTCTCTCCCACCTCGCATTGTCCATCTTGATAAGCGACTGGACACAGAAGCATTCGAGTTGTGGTTAAGGAGGAAATTTTGCGTATTTCATTGTTTTAATGTATTCTCTCTTTTTAGGCACTATTAAGTCAGCAAGCCGGGATCAATAGTATAGTATAGTGATGCCTCTTGTTTTCTCGATTTGCTTTTCCGCTTCGGAGACATTGTCCATCTTGGCAAACGACCGGAGACAGAGACATTCGAGATGTGGTTCAGGAAAAAAGTCTGCATATACCCAAGTGTAGAGGAACGCCTATTCTTTTCATACATTGTGATTATTATTATTCTTATTATATATTAACTGTACAGAATTGTAGCTTATAGCTTGTAAATTCAATGTATACAGCAGTTTTTATATAGTTTAAATAAGAATGAGAAACATAAAGGAACAAAAATAACAAAAGGAAAAAGAAACATAGTTGTTGACAAAGCACTCCCAATATCATTGGGCAACTCGTTCCACTTATGGAAAACTCTGTTATAGGCAGTCGGCGAATCAGTACAGTTGCGTCACTGGAAACGTCACATGTTTTTGTGACGCCATGTTTAGTACGTCTACATAGTATCCATTTAATGAATGTAATATTCGTCACTTGTATCGTAATGAAATGAAAATATAAGAATAAGAACAAAATAGAAACAAATAAACTATTTAATAGGCCAAGTAATCCTAAAAAGGGCTGATGTGATCCAAAAATATGATCAAAGAAAAGAAAATAAAAGTACGTTGAATTTAACCTAAAACGCTATGCACTACACACAATATCTAAATGGAAATCTATAAGAAAATATATAACTAAACAAAAAACTGCTAAATAAACAACAAACTAAATAAAAAAGGTTTTTAGAAATTACTATAGTTAGATATGTAAACACAAGTATCAAAACACATCAAATATGGGGGGAATATCTGGATAATGAGATATTTTGTCCATATGCTGCGCATAGAGGACGGTCATGACATACTGATTTATTTATTTATTTATTTGTTTATTGGCTACACAACAGGATAACTAAAGTTAGTTTTCCCAATAATAGTGTAACAGTAAAATTACAAAAAAAAAAAAATTACAAAAATGTACAATTCGTAAGTACTTACACATACATATTATGATAACAAAGCAAGTATAAAGTATTGTGAAAATATTGTGATAATAAGAAGAAAATTAGAAAGTATTACAACAATTTATAGAAACAATTATTCATATTTTTATTATAAGGTATAGAATTGCGTTTATCAAAACCTTTAGCATGCTTTTTAAGGCATATTAAAGAACATGACAGTATATCTATGCTAGGACTCAGTTCGTTAACAGTATTGCTAATTCTCGCAATAGGCGAGTTTAGTCCCAAATTGGAATTACTGAACTGGTTATACAAAAGTTTTTGAGTTCTCAGACGATAGAACGACAATTGAAATTAAAAAGTGGTAGAATTAATTGAGAATCAATATTATTATTTATTAATTTGTGAAAAAATATCAAGTCAAGTGTCGTTCGTCTGTGAAGAAGACTTTGCATTTTATAAAAAGTTAAGTTTTGTTCATATGATTTATAGTGTATGTTGCGTTTAAATCTGTAATTTAAACGATTAAAGAACTTCATTTGAACTTTTTCTATAAGTTCACTATAGATCTTATAATGTGGATTCCATACTGAACTAGCATATTCAACATAACTTCGTACTAGACAGTTAAATAAGTTAATTAGAGGACGAGGACTTGTAAATTCGCCTGCGACTTTGAATATAAATCCCACATTGCGAAGCGCCTTCTGTACGATGTTATATATATGTTTATCAAACATTAGTTTAGAATCAAGTATAATTCCTAAATCTTTGATCTGATTTCTAATATTAAGTATTTTGTCATCTAATATAAAATCGTAAGTGATTTTATGAATAGTTCTAGTAAATATCATTACATTGCATTTTTTTCCGTTGAGTGTCAGTTTGTTGCGTTCACAATATATTTTCAAAGCAGTTAGATCATTCTGAAGCAAGTCACAATCTTCCTGCTTGGTCACTGTTCTATAAAATTTTAAATCATCCGCGTATAATGCGTAATGTTAATTTGAAAAAATTGATTGTAGAAAGTATAGTCAAAGGCAAACGAACAAGGAGGCCATCACCAACCAGGTGGCTGGACAGTATTAAGCAATCTATAAGCAGCTCACTCCAACCCACCTGTCATTAAGTTCTGAACAGAGATGAATGGAAGAAAACAATCCATCGGGCTCTTTTTCATAATGATCTCAGCAATGAAGTATTTTTTTAAGTATTCTACCAGAACGTAAATATACATATATATTTTTAAAAAGCCATTATGTGACAGCTGAATAAAATCCATTTTTACAAGGTCTCTGGGTCAGTTTTTATTTCGATCGACATAGTCCTATTGAATATGTTTTTGTGAAGGTATATTAAAAAAGTTTGCGCTGAGTCTGGCATAAGAGATAAGGTCAGTTTCGTAGCAAATGCCATTGTTAGTTGACCTATGGCAATCTGTATTGTTCCACTATCAAGCTGTGTTTTTTAAAATGTTTTAATAGGAGTATTTTGGGTGTAAAAAATAATAACAATAATAATACTAGAGTATGATTAAAATAATAATATTTTCTCTAAGAGAAAACATGTGATAATTCAATTTTATTTATCATAAAAAAATATATTTAATCTATGCCATGAACTAATGGTTGACACAGAGCAAAGAAGCTATAGCATTGATAAATAGTGATTTACTTGTAGTATGAAGTATATCGATGAAGTACAGCATTTATAACATTACTGTTAAGAGCATCACAATATCTGGAAAAATACTATGTATGAGAAATGGATTTCTGGAGAAGAACAATGGATATATCAAGAAGAGGAAATGTGATGAACGAAAAAATTCTAGAAAGACTTAATATTTTTACCGCGCTATAATTTACCTCAGACTAACTAAGATAAATAATATGGAGAACAATCCTTGAAAGCCTTACTCGGACGCTCCTATTTTGCGAGTAAAATATGCAATTTGCGGGTAAGATAAATACCAACTAATAAGCATCATTACTTCGATAGTTTCAGAGAAAAACAACCGATTACATCATTGCGTATGCGCGAAACTTAAACATCAATTCAATGACGGTGAATATTTGGCGAAAATAACAAGTTAAAACCCAACACTACTAAAATTACTAAACCGACGACTCTATTGAAACTGCTTCCAGCCGACCGATAACCTATCATCGAGCACAAGTTTGAAATTTTCGTTTCTATGCATTCTTTCTCTATTGAATCAGACTCTAATGCTTTCAATTTTTGAGGGTTAATAGGAGCTTCGAGCAGCTAATACGTCAGATAATTGATCAGGGTAACACTCCTTAGACTATACGATTGCCTCACGTCGGATGATGGTGATGTACTTCACTTTGCCCAATACAGCGTTTTTGTAAGTTACTATGTTAATTATACTTGTTATTTAACATAGCATCTTATACAAGCTCTCTATTGGGTATACTGAAGTACGCTACGCCCGAAGTGAGGCAACCTTATAGTCTAAAGACTGTTAGTTGGGGTCATAGAAGGTGGTCAGTGCTAGCTTTTACATTCGAAGCATTTTCAGGAGTGGTTAGAGTTCGGTAGGATGTTGTCAGAAGGTTGAAGAGTAATTTTCTAAAAAAAAAAGAACAATCTTTGGATGAACAGTGAGTTCAGTAAACTTCATAACGTGAATCAATTACAACAGCCAAATCCCATACTTTTGATGACTGCTCCCCATCAGAAGATGAAGACAAGGGGTGGAGAAGCACACCAATTCTATCAGCCCTAGCTGCAGGTCTGCAACTGAGTCTTCCGATGGATTAATTTGTTCTACAATGGTGGTATCAGTGAGATAACCTTGATTAAAGTTGACGTCGCCACATTTACTACATTGGTGGCAGTGGTGGGATGCTTAAGTGTATCTTGTACCTAACCTTATCAATACTTTAGTTGAAGACATGATAAAATACCTTAAATGATACGATCACACACAACGAATTAGAGATGAAAGGTTAACGAAACAAATTGTAACATTTACCAAGTGATTACCTAGGTGAATATGAGCAGAAGGAATTCATAATGAGATGTAAACTTTAGAAACTAAAGAAGATTAAACGAAGAGATACGTAAACATGTATCCACTATTGTCTAAGTGGAGATTGATCTTTTGATTTTACTAAATTTTCAGTGAAGATTTAGTGAAGACTTGAATTTCTTGAAGACTGGAAATAAAATTTATTCACGCAAAACTAAAGAAAATCTGTTTTGAAATTTACATTCGTGATATTTTGTATTAGAAATCGATTTTTCGACATCTCTAACAGTCAATATATTAAAGTTTAATTAATTTTACATGATAGATATAATCATAATGATTGACGTGAATTTTATTGTTCAACTTTATCCTTCTTTTTCACTCTTATGTCAGTGTTTCTTTGTTTTTCTGCTTCGTCATAATAGGGAATTTTAATTTAAATATATTTTTAATTCCTCTGTATGTAAAAGTGTGGTCCTTTTGTGGCACATTTTCATTTCTGTTGTCTTTGTACAGATTTTCGCCATAATTCCTTTGTACTACCGCTTTATTCCATGTAATATTGTATCGTATGTTTTGTTCATATACGCAGTAAATTTACATGCCTATGTTATGAATGAGAGAAAAAGAGATTTTTTTCGTACTTTTTTAAATATTTTGACTTACATTCTGTAATAAAATTAATATATTTAGTTGTAGGCTCTCGTTGAAACATATTGAAAAAATAGAACTCGAAATAAAACACTCGGTAATGTTTCAAAATATTTTAATTTTTAATACGTATTTCGGTTTATGAGGCCATCATCAGAATACTAAGATTTTACAAAACAATAAATATATACTATCATCAATAGAGCAATTAGGAGAAAAGGCGATTAGGAAAAACCGAAGGGTTAAAATGGGGCTAGAAGCGGAGAATTACTAAGATCTAATTGTTCATTCCAGTGTTGTCAACCGTACGATAATTATCGTACACATACGATAATTTCACTCTCTGTACGATGTACGATACAGTTTTCAGTATCTTACGTAAAATACGATAATTTTGACTAATGTACGATAATTGATACGATAATATTTTATCTTGAATTAAAGATTTTAAAAAATGCTTAACTTGCCCTGTTCTGCGTCTACGGAAAGTGGTTCTAAAAAGCAGCGCAACTGATAAGGTTCATAGGACGTAGTTCGTACCTTACTAAGTAAGGTACGTAGGTTGTATCTTACAACGTACATGTTTTGCATTTCATTTAACGGGGATTCGCAAGATCACTGCGTGCGTACCTACAACCTAAATAAGTCGCCATTTAATAAAGTGTAGTGCTCTTCTGCTTTTTTAATTGACTGTAAATTATATAAAATGGATAAAGGTGAAAGCAAAACTTCTGCGACCGCACCAAAAAATAATAAAAATGGTACATAGGCATAGAGAACAAGGGATTAGAAATGAATGATTGCAGATGCCAGAATTTAAATTTTGGTTAACTCCAGTTGTTGTTATGTTTTTATATAATGTAAAACCTATCCAGTATGTTAATGTATATTATTTACAGGTAACCGTTTTAAAGCCCGATATATTATTTGCAACAGTCAGACACAGTTAACGGCGTTGTTTTATTCAGTCAGCATGTGAAGAAACATGGTTCTTGTCAAAATTTCAAACCGGGAAAAGATTTGTTTGAGAAACTAAATAGCAATATGTATAAATTTGGAAACGTTGATGAAAAAGATATGATTTTTGATGGAATAATTAATTTATAATAATTACATTAGATAAAAAATCACAACTTTTCATTATTGATGTTACTTATTGAATAATATTGTACCTATCTTCACAATTTAATTCTTATTTTGAAATATATAGTATAGGCTCTTTCAAAGGTTTAGGCGGTACTAGGTTTTGAAATCTATTAATTTTTATCTATTGATTCGGACTTTTGGTATTTTTTTTAAGCTTTGTAAATCATACTCACATTGCAAATTCTAGATAAAATTGATTGTCATAATCATAAAATGTCATTTTCATTGCATTTTAATTTTTCATTGTCATTCTTGATAAAAATTTCCCATTTATTTATTTTTTTCTCTTCAAAGTATATAAAAATGTATGCAAATTTTTAATAAATGTCATTCATTTCCATGGTTTCACTGTTGGAATTTTAATATTTTCACATACCAAACGTGAAACATAATATACCCTAAGCAAAGTTCCTTTTCGTAACAACTTAAAAGAACGAAATTCCCATTAAATTCCGCCTAAACGTTGAGAATAGTCTGTGGATTATTTTTGTACGTATTTCCTTTCAATAATAAATTATAATAAAAATGTATTGATAAGTGATAAAAAATGAAGTTTTTAAAATTTTATTACTTTACTATCTCGTCCCGAGGTTGTACTGGTTCATTCATTAATTCCATGTTCCTGGAACTGGCTTTCTTTATCTCTAACCCTTCTAAATCATCCAATTTTAATCCTTTGGGTTGTACATGTAATATTTTGACATTACTAAAACTAAACGAATGGTTATTACTGATCATATGTTTAGCGACATTAGATTTATTACTATAGTCGGATTGCTGATAGGTGACTGTTACATGTATGTATCAAGAATTGCAATCATGTAATAATCTAGTTACCATTTTTCAGCGATTTTAAAAATGATTTTTGTTATTTGTCTTAGCTGTCAGTGTCAGTTAATAATATTAATTAATAGATCTTGCGGCCAATTATTAAATTCACAAACTTTAATTTTAAACCTGCTGGAATATTTTAATTCCGAAAAAGAGAACAATGGGCCACTTATTTCTCTAACTTGTGTCCGTCAAAGAGTAGCAGCTGCCTTAAAGATTTCGGAATCAACAATTCGTAGAATTATAAAATGTAATAAATCTGAACTTCTCACTAACAAAATCACGAGAAAACGAAGGAAATTAAAATCTGAACCAGTTTATTTTATTGATACATTAGTACAAACGTATGGTCATGAAGTACTAAGATTACCTCCTTATCACTGCCAGTTTAACCCCATTGAACTAATTTGGGGTATAACAAAAAATTATTATGATAGACATATTGGTTAAAACGGATATTGTGATAACGAAGTTTTGAAAATGTAGCAGTGTAGTAGCCTGTGATCAAATTAATTGTGAAATTTGGGCAAAATCTGTTAAAAAAATCGAAAATTTAATAAATGAGTGGTGGGAAAGGGAAAGGATTGTTGATGATATTAATCCAATAATAATACATACAAGAAATGACAGCGATAGTTCAGATGACGATATCATGCATTACAGTGACTAATTGTTTTAAAATAAAAATAAACAATTAAATACAACCTGTAGCAATATATTATATGAATAAATATATTTTTACTTAAAATTTTATTACTTTGTACTTAGGGGAAACATAAAAATTTAATTTTAATAAACAACATATAATAAAATTTAGGTATAAGTTTTTCCTTATTTATAATTATTACCTTAAAATTAATAATTTTGTTTGTTTGAGTACTGCTGTGAATTTATTTTCGTGCTCCAATTAGCAAAGATATCTACGACTAATTCTGTTTCTTTCTAATGCTTTGTTTTTTATTAAAATAATTTGGAAGGTTGGTTGTCAACTTGCGTCACTGCACGTTACTATGGGTATGCAAATAATTATAATGATATAGAGAGAGAAAGCATATAGTATTGTATATCGATACTTGTAGCAACGAACAGTCACCTATCAGCAATCCGACTATATTGTTGAGCTCCCAGGCTCTGATGTGTTCTGATATTCTAATGTTAAAATTGCGTTCAGGCTTACCTCTATAAATAAAGTTACAGTTATTACATTTAATTGAATATACTCCACTATGGTTCAACCTATCTTTATGATCGATTTTATTATTAACTAACATATTTCTTAAAGTTAACTTATTGTAAAATGCTGGATGAACGTGACAATTTCTCAATTGGTTAGCTACTATAAAGCTAGTGGCACCAATAAAGGGATATAACCAATAGTGGAACCAATACATCCTGTAGTCATAAACATCAAAATTGCTAAATCTGACCTTCATTCCTCTTGTTCCAAGCATGGTTACTTGGCAAATATTTTCTTACTCGATTTAAATTTATAGAGCTTGTATTGTCCACTTGATATAAATTCAAGTTAGAAATATCGACAAATTACAATTTGTTTTCATTATTTGAATGTCTGATGACAATTTATGGATTAAATCGAATACTTAACATACAGATTAACTGGTGTTCGAGTCGTGAGTGGAATCAGAATGCTGTTCCGTGGATTGACTCGTTTGTTCACGGCTTTTAAAAGGGCAGGGCCTTTTTAAGAACTCCATAGGGGAATTCTAAGTTAGTAAACAGACCAATTCACACCCTTCTTATTCAGATGCTTTTAGATATTTATAAGTTAGAAATTCGATTTTACGAATTTCAATCCTAAGAATTATTTTTGGCGAAAATAATGATAAAAATAGGGATAAACATTCCGCTTTGCTGTATTTTAATCTTAAAAATATTATTATTTATATTTTAGCAACGATGAATTCAAAATATGTATACAAATTATGGGAACTGATCAAAATATCTGACTAAACAAAATTATGTATTAAGTGTTTATAATAAAAGGGGAGGCACAAAAGTATAGTTTCTTATACAAAACTAACAATCTGAAATAAAATTAATAACAGTATATACATCTAAATTGGCAGGGATTTTTTTCCTGTTTAATAGGGTGTTTTTAACTGTAAAAAAATTTATGTGATTGTACAAAAAAAAAACAATTGCATTATAGACGACATTTTGCAAACCGTTCGACACATATTTGACGTGGCAAATTCTAGCTAAAGCTTCATTTTTCAAATATTTTTGTAGCTATTTTGTTTTGTACTTATTGTGATGTTCGTTAATTTCTAGTTCTTTAATCTGTAGTTCTAAATATAGCTGCTGTGGGTAAAATGATCTAACTTTCATAAAGAACACGTATACCAAGTGGTATTCCATTACCATCAAGCATAATAATTTTTTTGTATAGCATAGTAAACTATCATGTCAAAAAAAAAAAATGTTGAGGTATTATCAAAATCCACAAATATATTTAAAATATATATATAAACGAAAATTGTTGTCTGATATCTATTATTAAGTTATTGAGCGATATCATTTTAACAATTTTTTCTTTAATTTGTTAAACATCTTTTGTCTTGGTTTTGAGAGCTCCATTCATTTATTTCTAGCTGGGTTGAGCGACGCCAGGTGCTAGTGCATAGCACCACACTTCGCTAGGAGCCCTTTGAAGAGTGTGTCCTAACCAAGCATACTTTCTTCTTTTTATTTGCAAATTAATGTCCATTTGACCAGTTCTTTCCCCCAATTCTACGTTTGATATTTTACGTGGCCAATAAATGCGAAGGATTCTTCGAAGACATCGATTTACAAATACACTTCTCTTCTCTTGATAGCTTCTGTAACGAACCAAGTCTCGCAGCCGTACAGAAGAACTGACGTCACGCATGCCCTGAATATGGTAGTTTTCGTGGAAGTACTGTAGATCGCAGAATTCGATACATTCCTGAATTAGCCATAGAAAATCAGTTTTTAATATTATTCAACCATATAATGCACCGTCTACACTTATCTACATCGTCTACACTATCAAATACACGGCCAAAAAACAATAATTCTGGAAAAACAATTTCAGACCCGAATTTCGGAAAAACAGTAATTCTGGGCCCAATGACAAGGAAAATACTACGTGTATATAGAAATTGTTCATTATTATTAATATTTTTTTTTCTGTAATATTTTAATACAATTACAGCTAAAATACCGCACGTATGCACACCGTTATTTCAAGTATTAGTATTTCCAACCTCTGTGCACCAACTACTTTATATCAACAAAGAAAAAATTCTCCAAGAAATAGAAGAATACCTATGAAATAGTAAAATAAAAGTATAACAACAATAAAACATAATACATACACACCAAAAAGAAGGAATACTGGTTAATGACACAAATAGTCAGGACCAAATAAAGAAAAAAAAAAAAAAGTATTAGTACGTATTAAGATTACTGACAAATAGATTATCAAAATTATATAATACAACAAAATCTTTGTGAAAGATTTTACGATTTATGAAAACTAGTATCTATACACGGGTCCTGTAATCTGCACTGGCTTCGGAAATTTATCCCGGCTTCTTTCCCATGAAACGCTTAATAGATGTGTTCGTAGTATCGAAATCCTATAACCAATTCTAGAACCTTTTGGATAGAGTGTGTATTGTGGTAAATGAAAAGTTTTCTATCAAAAGATACGCATATTCGTCTGAGACTTTTATATTCATAGAGAAAAACTCTATGTATATGTTTTTCATGATACGTCGAAATTGACAAATTTTTTTCTAGTCTCTGGATCAGAGACTTGTAAAAAGAAAACTTTCTTGTTATCTTTTTTTGTCTCTATACGAAATTGTTTTACAGAAAGTTTTATGAGTTGTAGAATTTAATTCTACTGTATTATGAAGTACGAACTTACTCTTTTAAAATACATACTTCTGAAATTTGATAAAAAATAGAGATCATAAAGCTTTATTCTGAAAGTGACTTTGTAATGGATTTTTTAATAGATGTAAAAGCTATTGAACCATATTTTCTTTTGATTTTTTGTTCTTTATGACGTTCGAACCGGAATACCTTTTTATTGAAATCTTACCGGATGAGATCTTAAAATTTTATTGCAAATTTTCATACAAATTGATTTACTTTTTTAATATGCCCCTTATTCATTTAAATTTTATCGCAAAGTGTGAAGAAAATCCCGATAATAATAATTCAGAAGAAAAAGAATGTAATAAAAGCAATAGTACTATTAATTTTCTTTTAGTAATAGTTTCATCTAAGACCTCTTCTTCAGAAGTTATATTTCCTAATTAATAATAATTTTTAAAACTATTAATAATTTGATTGTTGTCTTGTTTTAGATTGTTAGATAAGTGCACATTTCTGTCTTAAACCAATTTTGTGTCTTCCCCGAAATATTAAAATAAAATGTTATTTACAAGTTCAATTATTGGAAAAGGAAACACCATTCTCAAGTCCATTAATTTATAATTAAATTTTAAACAAATATAGTATAATTTTTTAAGATAATTTGTTTATAAAATAAAATAATAATAAATCCAAAGTGTTCTCAACCACCAGGATAATGTGTTCAACATGCAGTGATTGTTGTCATAATGATGATGATGACGTTACACCAGGATCAGACTCGTGCTCAGGTATATTGAAAATTATATCTATTTGTTTTTTTATATTTGCAAGCTAACCATGTGGGGAGCTACGATTTGTAAATAATGAAATGTCACGGTTGGCTGATTTATTTATTTCATTTGTACTTACTCTGTACATCCCTCACATTATGGGTTCCAAGACTTGCGAGCGGATCAAGTCTGGACCCCCCTTATTAGTCCGCTAGCTGGTTGCTATGATTCTTGGAAGGATTAAGGGTTGTTTCAATTAAACTCAACATTTTAGCTAATCTATTTTAATTATGATACGGTTTAAATATTTACATTAATAACACTAGACTTACAATTAGGTCGATACAGCTAAATCCAAATGAGACATTCACAAACACTAAACACTGGACTCTTTAGCACTAATCACTAATTTGTCCACTGGACACCACAGTCCTTACTGACATCCTCTAAAACCATTTATCTCTCACATGTCTTTAGCTGGGCACTACACTAACGTTCATACGGAATTACTTGTTACATTTTACTAGTCTAACCGTTAACAAAATCTCACTCTAATTAAAAACACGACTTAACTTCACGACGGTTTAAAATGAACTCTCCAACCATGACTTAACCACTACGACGGTTTAAAATGAACTCCAAAACATGACTTCACATTATGAAGGTTTACAATCTACTCTTTTTGTTAACATCTTAACGTTATGACGGTTTTCAATCTACTCTCAAATGCTTACATCGCCCAACTGTTAAATGTCATTTAACACCCCTTGATTGTCTGTCTTGTACTATCTTAAAATTCATAATTTATTTGTGATAACTCAGATAAATATCCCATTAGAAAATAGCCGAATCATCAAATTTATATCTCAGACAAAAATTAATTATTATTTATGTGCTTATGGTTGACGTATATTTTTAACACAATAATTTACGATTCACTTTTCATGTTCCATTGACAAAGCGTCAAGTTGCAATAATAAACAATCTCCCGTTATCTTAAATGCCCTTCCTAAGCAATAGATTATTTTTGTATCGTTTAACAGATTAAATATTTTACTCTAATTGAATGATTATAATGAATTTATTTATGAAATTTTATTTATGAAATAATACCAAAATTACCTCCCTTACAACCAGTGCCAAAAGATCGTCTATTGATGGTGGCATTGGTCGCCGAGAGAACTGTGAGGGAACTGTATTGCGTGGTTGTATGTGACATTGCGTGGTTGTATGTGACATTACGTGGTTTGTGATAGTGTCAGAAGCTTGAAAGCAGGACTGATCTTCTCGGATGTATGCATTATTTCTCCTTTATTTCTTCAGGCAATCATCAATTTAATTTCCTATCCGTTCCGAAATTTTGTTATCATCATGGCAAACCTAACCTTTCTGGCTGTCTTCCGAAGTGGTCACACCGAGCCATTTCCTCAAGTTAACCAGCTAGGAGATCCTTGGTCTTCTTAGGCCTATTTTCCCTACAACTTTCCCCTCTACAATATTTTATTGGATACGATATTTGTGCTGTTTTTCCAATGATTTCATCCAAGTACAATAGTGGAAACTACAGTGATTGTATAAAGACAGTGTGGCCATATGAACTGTAGCGCAACTTTTATTCCAGGTTTGTATTGGTTTATATGGAATAAATGTTAATATTTAAGAGTGCGTGCGTGCGTGCTTGTGCGCGGGCGCGTTTAGGTGCGCGCGTGCGTTCGTGCTTGCGTGCGTGAATAAAATTTATTGCATATGATCCAACATTTATTTAGATAAATATTAAAATTACCTACCGATGAAGGTCTTTTTTTGAAATGTTTGCAACATAAAGAAACACAAATGAAAAAATCTTTAAAAAGGACATGACATCAAATAAGAGAGATCTGTTTTTATTATTGTATAATTTTATTTGAAGATCTTTATAAACGAAAAAATTTTGTTATAAAAGCGGTGGTTACAGTCTTAAGTTAAAAATATACTTATTTATTTTAATTTGAAATTTAAGAAAACAAGTTCAAACAGTACATTAGAATTAGAATAAAAAGATAGGAAAAAATAATGATAAGGTTCTATAAAAAGTGATGTTGGGTTCTCTAATTTTTGGGAAAACGCACGTTTTCATAATTACTTTTCAATTTTACTTTTCTCAACTTTAAAAGTACATCTCATTTACATAACATTGGAACAAATTATTAACGTTACTTTAAAATTGCAAATTTTGTAGTACTTCAAGATTTAAAGTTGATAAAACGATCTTAATTTTGACTTACGATCGGTTTTTTATTGAGAATATTAATATTCTCAATTAAAACAAAATAGGATATTTTCGTATTAAAAAAGAATAAGCAGAACAAAAAGCAGAACATGTCATATTTAAAAGATATATTAGTAAAGAAAACTGATGTATATATTGATAATTGTGCATTTATTCAACTAAACTTATGGTCAGGTGCAAAATAAAATGAAATCACTATGGAATAACATAAAAAAATAAATTAATAACAGTAAATACTTCTTATTATTGTGAAGCTATCATTCATTTACTGGCATAATGTTTTTTCGGCTCATTTAGCCTTTTTTCTCCAATTTTAATTTGTGACAATTTATAATATGTGCATAGTTTACAGTATCTACATTACTCATTTTTAGCATAAAAAAATTTTCAAGTCAATTCACAACACAACAATATTTACTATTAAACGTCTAAAATGGCTAAATATACGTATATTATACGGAAAATATCACTTAAATCTGCTGAAACACAAGCCAAATACATGTAAACCATATGTAATCTGTAACAAAGTTGGAAGAAAAATGGCGGACTTCAGCTCGACCAATAGAAAATGAGACAATCGTATGGCCTCACTGTCTTTCTACAGTCACTGTAGTGGAAACCTTTTATATTATTATTTAATCATTTTCGCTCTATCTTATTTATTTACTAATTTTCTATAATGTAATCTCACACATTTAGAAAATAATTAGTTATGTTTCCCTCTTTTCAGTCCAGTACAACTGGTTGCCTATAATCAACTGTATTCTATACTTGATATTTTCTCGCTTTTGTCATATTGTATAGAGCTAGTTTTTGCTAAAATAAAGTATTTGAGAGGTGTTAAAGAGACAGTAAGATAAAAGAGATATCTCTTATTGCTCCATTTTTTCTAAATTGTTTTTATTCGCTCTAGCAACTCTCTCACATTTCTTGATTTACAAAGGTTTCACATTACTCTGGAACAAAGATTCTTAAGGTTGAATTACTCTGTAACATTCCTGTATCGTCTTAAAGAAGCACTTTTGTTTTATTTCATTTAGTTCTTATTTCATTCGTATTGTTCTTAATTACATCACTTATTCAGCGCCATATTACTTTAAACTTTAGTCTTCTTTTAATAATTTCGTAATTAACGTTGTATTAATTTGTATATATTTTTATTTTATTAGTTTACTTATCTACTTGTTAAGTAAGTAGTTTAGTTATCTTTAATACTTTTGATCATTCAAGTAGGTTAAATTTTAAGTAATTTTAATTAGTGTTTATTTATGTCAGTGCTTTTGCAACTCTTCTAAAGCGCGACGATATATGATCAAAAAATATCGAACAGCGTTATAAAACTTTGTTAGTAAGATAATTATACCGGTTACCGTTACAGGTTACATATCATTATAACTTGAATTAGCGGTAACTCGAGTTAAAACATTTAACTCGTTCTGTAGCAACCGGAAATTATAGTTATACATTATAGTTATAAAATTTGTAAAGAAGAATGTCCCTTGAACATAAGAGTAGCCATGAAGGTCTCTTTTAAAGTAATTAGGTTTTTTACTAAGATCTGACTTACTTCATTCTAATATTGGAAAGATATTGAGAGTTCAAAAAAACACACTCTGAGATAAATATAAATAATTATGTATTTAATAAAAAATATATTTTTTTTAAATTTTGATTGACAAACCGAGTGAAATCTCTTAATGCCGTGGATCAACAAGCAAATTTTTATTTTTAAAAAATCTTTTTTTTTGTGGAATTTTTGCCAAAAATGTGTCAAAAACTATTGTCTCCCACCCTATCTCCTAGAGAGAGAGAAAAAAAGAGTCCAAAAAATCTCTGTAATGAACACTGGAATGAGAACCGGAATAGTTCAACAGGAATTTTCGATCAGATAAGTTTTTAGAAAAATGTAAATTTTTTAGTGTCGTTAATAAAAATAAAAAATTATATGAAATGTGACATCACATAATTTTCACACATTTCATGGTTTCGTAGTTATTTAGTAAGTGAATGATGATTATTTGGAATGCCAAAACAAATTTCTTTTGGCATGTTAAAATCTTTTTTTATTAATTTTAATTCGAATGCCTAATACCATTATTTGGGTTTCTAAATATTTGCAGTATTTTTTTTTTTATATAGCAAGGTTCATTAATATTTTGAAAATTGCGCCTACGGCTTCCATTGGTTGTTTAAGTCATAAACTCCGCCCCTCTGATTTCGTATACATTCAAACATAGAATTTAATTATAATTTCAACACTTCCCACTGGTTATTAAATTTACGCTTTTAAACATTAAATGCAACATTTGCCAAAATATAACTAGAATTTTGACAAAATAATTTAAACAAAATAATAATGCAAAAAAAAACAGAAAAAGTTAAAATTGACGGGATTCGAACATTAGTTTCTTACAGTAGTTTCAACTCACGAAGCGACAACCTTACCACTGTACTACGTAGGTTCACTCGTTTACAATGTTAAATAGCGGATTAAATACTTTACATATTTTAGTTAAAAACACAAAAAATGCGTTATTTTCCGAAAATATAATCTGATCAAAAATTCCTGTTGTACTATTCCGGTTCACACCAATGTACATTAACACATTGACTGCCACGATACTTTTTGAAAAAAATTACCCCGGGGCCACGCCATTTTTTTTCGAACAATTGTTAATAAGTTCAAAATAAGTAGTTAGGTACCCATAAGTATTTTTTTTTGTTCTTAGAAACGTAGATATTAATTTTTTTTATGTCACTCATATGTGGTTGACGTGGCCCACCGTGTTATATTGTTTCTTGCAGGGCCATGTCGGCCATATATGTGTGACGATATGTTAGATTATGTTTCTCTTTTATCAGCTGTAAATTTGTGATAGTTGATAGTTTTATTTGTAAAGTTGTCTTGCGAAAAGTGCAGTAGAAAATGGCTAAAAGAAAATATTTAAGCGATGATGATTTGCGAAAAATATTAGAGTGTGATGAATTTTTACGAAGTGATGAAGATGATGAATGTGCAGATTTCAGTTCAGATGATTCTATAAAAGATCCTGGATATAATCCTTCACCAAATACATCATAAAATGAAGAAGATGATGAAGTAGTTGAAAATATTGAAGAATTAATTCAGGATCTACAACTAGAAGAGGAAAGTGAGGAGTTAGATAGTCAGTCTCCAGAGCTTCCGGAGATTGCAAATGTTAAATGGACAGAGTACGAAGGTCGTCATAAAACATTTACTTTTACTGAAAATAATAAAAAGGTACGCCGGATGTGTACTTTGTGTTATGCAAGAATAAAAAAACTTGAAGGAAGAACTGCTGCTAAAAAAAAGGGAAAAAAAGTATACACATATTGCCCGGATTGCAATCATGCCCCTTTTATGTGTTTAGAGTGCTTTGGAAACCACCACAAATCTAATTAACTTTATTTTTGACGTATACTTTATGTTTTAAAAGTTATATTTGTAACTATATTATAGTTTGAGAAAATAAATTACTAAAATAATTAAATTGTTGTTATTTCTCTTATTTTTTGAGCAGGGCCAAAACCAATATACCAAAAGTTTCGCCAGAGGCCACGCTTTAAAACGCTACAGTAAAATAGCATAGAGTGTCCACCATATTTGTAGGACATGGCTTCAACTGAAATACAACGTGTCGCACATATATGTGTGACGGGGCGCACAGTGATCAAAGTGGTGTCGCCCATATATGGTCGACGTGGCAGTCAATGTGTTAATTAGAATTTTTTCAGATTTTCAGTTTAAACCATCTGGGCTACAGGGTGTGGGACAAATTTTTTTTTGCACAATTTTGGCAAAAATCGCTTCAAAATAATTTATTTTGCAAAAATAAAATTTTGTTCGTTAATCCACGTACCAAGGGCTTTCATTTGATACCCTACACAGAATTGTAAATAAATATATATTTTCGATGAGCATATATTTGTTTATATTTTAAGGGGGATATGTTTTTTAGATGTTTTAGTATTTTTCCTATGTGCGGGTCAAAGACTTGTATAAGCATGCCAAATTTCAACTCTCTAGGTTTAGCCGTTTGGCTACAATTTTTACCGAACAGACAGACAGACAGGCGACAAAATGACGGTATAAGGGTTTTTTGGACATACCTACAAAACCCTAAAAATATATTTTTTAAATTTATTGTGTGGTATCAAAAGAAAGCTCTTAAGACGCAGATTAAGGAACGATAGACAGTTTTTTGAAAATCGTTTCTTTTAACACGATTTTAGCCAAAAATATGCTAAAAAAGTAATGTACATTGTTCTGAGCCGGAAACGTACAAGAGGCGTATCAGATTGTGTTTTTGTAAAATATGGCAGTTTTTGTGTTTTTGACAAATATATTATTTTTTTTTTATTTTTTGCTAAATTATGACTAATAATGCTATAGATTTTTTGTATTTATAGCTAATATAGTGCATGTATTTTTTTTTTAAATTTAAAATATAAAAATAAATAATCTATTTATTTAATAGTTGCGAAGCGAGTTACACACACCACACCACACTACACTCAACATTTCAGTTCAGTTAGGAGTTCAGTTGTGTTCAATTATTTTATTATAATATTATACGAAGTGAATTAACCTATTTTTTTAATTACTTTAGATATATGTTTTTAAGGTATCAAAGAGGAATAAATCATTTGTAGTAATAAAATGCCTATAAATTAGTGCTGGGAACCGAAACCGGTTTTCCGGGTACCCGGTTCCGGTTTTCGGGTAAAACCGGGTTTGTAATTTTCGCGTTACCCGGATACCCGGTTCCGGATACCCGGTTCTGATTACCCGGTTCCGGATACCCGGTTCCGGATACCCGGTTCCGGATACCCGGTTCCGGATACCCGGTTTCGGATACCCGGTTTCGGATACCCGCTTTCGTATACCCGGTTTCGGATACCCGATTCCAGATACCCGGTTTCGTTAGATAAACGACGTGATAGCAACAAAAAAGAAGAAGGATCGAAGTAGTGCGCAACAAAAAGGAAGTCGAATCAAAGTAATGAGCAAAAAAATATTTGAAACTAGTTATTCGAAATCGGGTTACTCGAAAATTATGTGCACGGTTTTACTTGACCGGATATCTGTTAAACCGGTTTCGGTTCCCCGCACTGTTATTTATTATTTACTTAATATTATTTTATTTTGTTCGAAACACAAACAGGACAGGCCCAGCGAAGTGTTCACTACTACATAAATACTATGTTAATACGTAATTAAACAAACTTGTACTTGAAACACAATAATTAGTTGAATATAAAAATAGTTAAATATAATAAACTGTTACAATACATATTATTAATATTGATGACAAAATTTGTATTTACAATATTTATTGAACATTTTAACCGACACATTGATAATGTTAACCCTTTACTGCATGAATTTTTATTTTTGGCCTAAATAATTCATGAGCATTAGGAATTGGTTCTTATTGATAGGAAATTAATTAAAAAATTATATTTAAAATATTAATTATTATTTTTATGAAAAAATAATAATTAAAATAACAATTTAGGGTATGTGCAATACATGGAACATTATGATTCTACATTATGTTACAAAAGAAAATGATTCCGTATTATTTGCTCGTCAATTGCTAGGTGTTCTTCATGAGGGATTAAGAGCATTCGCCCTCGAATTTTTGAAAGAAAAGGTCGTATCTTCTAGTTGTCTTTTCTCAATAAATTCAGAGTTATCGTTGAAGTGAAAATTCCACTTGATATCCTCAAATCTATTGTTATCTATATACTGCAGGATCCATTGCTGTGTATGTGGCATATATGAACATTCATGAAGTAACGTTCTGATTAAGTTTTAAAAGTAAAATAAAAAATAAAAATCGGAATGTGCCATATATGGCACACTATGCGGTAAAGGGTTAACATCTGAGAAATTATTATTGTAAGTACTACAGAGTCTGACTATTGAAGAATTTTGGTTAGAATTCGTGTTCGCAAAAGGTATACAAAGAAGCGAAGAAGATCGCGTATTGTACACTGGAAAATTAATAGTGATTAAATTTTGTAGTTCAACACAAGATAATAGATTATTAAGAATTTTATGCAAAATTTTCATATCCGTCAAAGTGCGACGATCCTTTAGTGTGAGAAAATTAAACTCGGCGCAACATATATTATAATTGATATAGTTATAATATATCAAAAATATATATTATAAAGAAGTTGTTTAGAATTAAAATAAAGTAACGATTACATTTTTTTTTTTCTATTCAAAATTGAAAATGTATATAACAAAAAACGTACGTAGTAGATGCACGTCAGCAAGTATTACTTAACGTATCTCAATCACAATAACCATAACTGTTATGATGCTGGAAACCGAAACATGTTTAACGGGTATCCGGTTCTGGATTTCGGGCAAAACTGGTACGTAATTTTGAAGTAACCCGGTTCCGGATACCTCATCCCGAATACCCGGTTCCGATTACACGGTTCCGGATACCCGGTTTCGGATACCCGGTTCCTATTACCCAGTTCTGATTACCCGGTTCCGGGTACCCGTTTTCGGATACTCGGTTCCGATTACCCGGTTCCGGATACCCGGTTCCGAGTACCCGGTTTCGGATACCCGGTTCCGGATACCCGGTTCCGGATACCCGGTTTCGGATACCCGGTTCCGAAACCGGGTAACCGGGTAAACCCGGACCCGGTTTTTTTTTTGGAACCGGTTCCGGTTCCGTCAAGATCGATTTCTGACAGCACTACTATAAATCAAATAACACATTGTTAATAGTGAGAAATACGTTTCTGAAATTGAAAAAATGAAGCCATTTATCAATATATTTCTTATTAATCTAATGATGACTTGAATACGAAACAAACGCTGAAAAAATATTTGGGATTTTTGTCAAATAGCGAAGAAAAGTGATAATCAAAAATTTTTTGATATTGAAGTGGATAATAGAACAAATATTCCTAGACATCCAGTATTATATTGGCTTCTTACACTTATTAACTACCTACAAAACCTCAAAATGTGTGAAAATTCACACTTCACATCAATTTTTTTAAACAAACTATTTATGATATTATATGTTTTAAGAGAACGACTGGACGTAAGGAACCCCAATCAACCCAAAACTAAATAAAATAATAAATAATAATAACCCCTACAGCATGATTTGTTATTTTGCTATAAATTTACACAATACGAAAAATAAGTTAAGGCCTGTCACAACAAACTGTACAAAAATAACTACTTTATTAGAAGCGATAATATTACCGAATTAGTTCTTGGTTCGATTTTATTATTATTATTTATTCTTGTCAGAAAATTTCTGCCGTTGTGTTACTGGTAATAAATTTTCTAATCTAGGGATTATTATTATTTTTCTGTCTACAGTTTAAATAAAAGCAAAAAAAAACTATATCTATGAGTTGCTCATGCATAACTACAATAGTTCTGTAAACCAGTGTTAAGAAATACATATTTTTATTCAAATATAAAATTCAGAAAATAATATATAGTTCCTTTTATCTCAAGGGAGTGCAATATTTTTAGAAGTATCTATATCTCATCCAACATCAAGAGAAAAACAAATATATTAACATTTCAATTTCCCAACTGTTTTTCCGGAATTTTGTTTTTCCTAGGCTGATTGTGTTTTATTTTGTTCCAGAGGAGGAATGGAATTCAGACAGCAAATCCGGACGAGGAGGCGGTGGCGATTCCGGTATGTTACTCTTTAATTTATCGTTTTATATGTGTGCTCATTTTTAGTGATTTTTCCCTTGAAACACTGCATAGAAATAAATGGTAAGTGGACTGTGTCCATAATGACGATTTAATGGTGGGCTTATGACCGAAATTTGTCAATTGTTGACATTTATTATTATTATTATTATTATTATTATACATAAATAACAGAGCAGAAGCCTAAGCTTGTAATGCTCAAAAAATTAAGTGAACAAAAGGTACATACATTATAACTAAATACAACTTACAACTAAGTATAATTTATAAACAAAAATCGAAAATAAGTAATCAATTACAATTATAACAAAGAACAAAGACAAATTAGTGACTTGAGAGAAATATATCTAGTCTATTTCTAAATATATTGATGGAAGAGGAAGAGACGATCAGGGCCGGCGCGAGGCATGTGCAGCATGTGCAGCGGCACTTGGCCCCGTGGTCAACAGCAGGCCCGCAGTTCAACAACAGGCCCCGCGCATGGAGATGAGGACCTTTTTTTTTGCTCCTCACTTGGATCTGGGAGGTGAAGACTTTTTTTTTGCTCTTCTCGCACATGGCCTCGCAAATCCTAGCGCCGGCCCTGGAGACGATATCCGCTGGCAATGAGTTCCACGTATGGAATACACGGTTCGGAAGGAAATCTTCCCTAGTTGTCATTCGAAACTTCTGATGGGACGACTTCAAAGAAAGCCCGCGAGGACGCTGGTCGACGTTCTTTATAAAGAAGTCTAATAATCTAATATAATCTAAGTTAATGGAAAATATATCTGTAAGGACACGAAATGTTTGTATCAGATCACCACTTTCTCGTCTCTTTTCAAGAGTGGTCAACTGTAGGTTATTCAGCCTTTTTCATATGGGACAGTCGACATTCTGGGATAGCAAAATTTTATGGCTCGTCGTTGAACGCTTTCCAATAGCTTGATGTCTTTCTTCAGATATGGACTCCATACCGAAACGGCAAATTCCAAATGTGGTTGAAAATACGTGGTGTAAAGTTTCTTGTTTAGTGTAGGCGATGGATGTAAAAAAGCTTTGTGAAATAGAATTATCATCCTGTTGGCCCTCTGGCAGATTTTAGTGACTTGAGTATTTGAGTACTTGAGTATTTATTATCTGTTATCGTTTTCCTAATTCAGCTGTCCTAGATTTTTACTAACTAAACTTAACCTAATTACCAAAATTGATCGTATTTAGTACAGTTTATTGCACTATTTTTAATGGGCTAATATTTTAGGGCAAATAAAGTACTATATACCTAAAGCTATAATAGATAACAAACATTTTACTAAGGAATTTCCGATCTTTCACTTGCAAAACTGATTTGTATATGAACTCTGCTGAAGCCTATAGGTGTGAGTGATTGGTTAAAATAGAATTAAACACTCCACTCTTCTTCATTGCAAACACCGAGAAAAAACCTTGGTCTATTTTGGTAAAATAGGTTTTGGTAAAAAAGGTCCACACTTCGCTCCTTGGTGGTGACATTTTTAATTAAAATAAAAAAATATCCCATAACATTTCATAACCTCAAACGTAGAGAAAAAAGGTGCCAAACGCCAGCAACCTCTAAACCGTTCAACGCATGGTTCTTGGCGTACTATGTCCTGCGCCATTGCGATTGCGTACCTCTTCTATCAGTTTTTTTACAAGAGTACAATTTTTTGAAGTCTTATTGAAAAAAATTTAATCACAGAAATATTTATATGTGTTTAAATAAAATATGTGCATAAATAAAAATTTTACGATATTGTTCTTACAAAAAAAAAAAGAAACGATGCGATGCTGGGTAAAATGTACTGATATTAATAAAGTATCGGAAGATTAGTATCGATACTAAAATCGCGATATCGAATGAAAAATATCGATACTGGTATCGTATCAATAGTATCAGAACATCCCTAATTGATACGATAAAAATTCAAATATCTATCTCACTATACACTTAAATTATAATAAATACTGTACAGATAACCCCATTCGTCGCACATCTGGCGAATGCGATTAATTATATCGCGATTGGTTTTTAATTATTATTATGAATGTTTTGCATTTTTTTTTGCAATATATCATTATGCTATTTTGAGATTAGTTAAAGGCGAGGTTGTGACATTTTATTTGACTTATCGGTAAATAATTTGATTTTCATAGCAGCTCACCGGCTCTGCGGTTGTCTTTCAGATTACTGAGCCTGCTCAATGAACCGGATCAGTAAACGGGCTCAAATCACTATCAATTAAGTTATTGAATATCTTATAAGAAAAAATGATATCTAAAATAATTATTCTATTTTCTAATGACAGAAGTTTAATTTTAACTGACTTCCAACTAAAGAAAAATAGGGAGAAATCACTGTACTAGGCGATTTAAACTTTTTGATATTATTGTAACTAACCCCAAAATTTTGTAAACTTTTTAATAATATTGTCTATATGTAAGTTAAATATTAATTTCTGATTAAAAGTTATGCCCAGATCTTTAACAAAGGTAACGTTAAGGACGACATCTGCATTATTATTATAATTAATAATATATTGCGCTTCTTTTTCTAGTAAATTATATTTTCCAACATTTGAATTTATTTAGCTGTAAGTACTCGGATCGTCTATTTAATTCAGATTGAATGTCGTTACAATCATTAAAACTTAAAATTTACAGAAATATTTTTAAATCGTCGGCATAAAGAAGAAAGTTACATTTATTAAAGCACATATTTATGCAAACATTTATAAAAATATTAAACAAAAGTGGCCTTAAGTGACTACCTTGAGGTACACCACACACGTTAAGTCAGAAGGTTTAAAATTAATGGATAAGATTTCTTAAAAGTAATATTTACAAAAGATTAAAATATAGGTATTAAGATAATTAAAAGTTTAAAACAAATAGAATCGGATAGATCCCCAGAATGCCGACACGGTGCCTCTACGAATTCAACAACTTAGATCTTAACACTAACCGGACCGAATACTGTCTGATCTGCTCTTCAGAGAGATAGGAGTTTATATAAGCATTTCTAGGCGCATTTCTAAGAAAAAGGGTTTAGCGTTGTTCAAGAAGATGCTAGTGTTCAAAGTTATTAAGCAATAACTCTGAACAAATGTCTTCTTGAACAATGAACCCTTTAAAAAATATATTTCTAAAGATACGTGCTGTAACTTAAGATTTCTAATTTTTATTTAAATATCTGAATTCTTTTAAAAATGTTATTTTAAAATGCGCCTTGTAAAATCATAAAAAAAAGATGGCAACCCCTTTTCAAAGAAATTCTCGCGACGGGTGATTTGTGAAAGTTTGGTTCATTATTTCAGCGGTCTAAACGATTCGTTACAATTTTAATACGTATATTATACATTTTCAAAATAAATCTGTTAGGCACAACATTTATTAACTGGCTGACCACAGGTCATAACGTCTGTGGGAGTTACCAGAATCACAGATCTGCTAAATGGTGAAGAAAATTTGCAGTAGGAGTTAGTGTTGGAGGAAAAAAATAGGTCAAAGTTCACAGCAGAGAAATAAGTTTCAATAAGCCGTGTTGAATACTTGCATTAAGCTAGAAAAATAATAACTATTATACTATGAACTAATTAAATTGTAATTAAATTTTTAGATGTGGGTTTGTTATTTCACTATATGATATATACATACTTAGTTAGCTATAATAATAATTGATATGTCAGGAAAACAATCGATTTTGTGGGCTCGTTAAATTGCAATTTCTTACAGCACATTTCTTTGCTAAATTGTTGTTGAGATGTTGGGCGGAAGAGAACGTTTATAAGGAAGGTATCCGCAGTTTTGTGGACACTGTTTGTAAGTATGCTGAAGTTATGGTGTGCCGTATTTTTATTTAACATCTATCTGCAGGTTGGTCTTTTCATACCTACAATACAATACATATACAATAAATATACCATGAGTTCAAAAAGAAATAACATATGGGTGGGCTGTGGAAAAATAAAATAATGTCTATTGCAAGCTTATTAATTAAATTTTGTTGGAACCAGTGGCAATACACAGTTCGCCTATTGTGATCTGCTGGCAGTAGGGTTTCTCATTTCCCGGATTTTTTGATATCCCGGGATTCCGGGACAAAAATGTTCTTTGTCACGAGATCCCGGGAAATCCCGGTATTTAATTAAATTTAAAATATATTATAAATAAATTAGTCTGCTTAGGAGGGGGGTATATACATAGACAATATTTTTATAGTGATTAAATAAATTCTACAATTTACATGACAAGTAAAAATAAAATAATACTTTTCTGTTGTAACGGGTGTTTCAAAATTATTAAATGGTGTAAAACCACAGGCTATATTAGTAGATACTAGTAAACTAGCTCTGGTTACCTTGGTGACTGTTGTGGTGTAAATAGACTTTTATGGAACCATGTGAACTTGTAAATCTGGCTTTTAAATTTTTGGTTAAGTTTCATTATATTGAAGTTATATTCATTCATAAACTACATATCAGATACCAAACTGACATGTCAAAATTGCGATCGATATGTCAAAATTGTGATTGACATGTCAAATATTTTGAAAAATGCCATTTTAGAACTACCACCCTAAGATGATATTATAAATATGCAACATAAAAAATTAAGTTTCCCTCTTAGTTACATATTGTAAAATGAGACATTATAGTTCTGATTATATGATGAATTATTATAATCTTATAAATATGAGTTTATTAAGCTATTTATTAATATTTTACCCGGCAGCTATTTTTTTTTTATTTCTTTGACGCCTTCGCGACCCCTTAAAAATTTAACGCGACCCAATATTGCGTCGTAACCCAAAGATTGAGAAACGCTGTGATACAATATTTATTTATAAAGACATAATTATTATTATAATTATTGTAATGTAGGAATTATATGCAACCAGTTATTTTTATTTATTACTAAGAACATATGTTTTGATTAATTTTTAGGTCGATTTGATTGGAGCCTACTACTATGGAAGTGACCATCCAGATATATGTAGGTTTTATATTTATTATTTTAATAATTTGTTTATTTTTCTTAATTCTATTTGGTTTAAAACGACGTATGTTTATTTTATGATTATGCTTTTAATTTCACGTTAGTTACATTTGACAATATTTGATATTTTTTATAATACAAACATATACTAAAATAACACACTATTACAACATACTATTACAATCAACGTTCCGGATTATTCAAGAAAGAACGAAGAATAATTATATATCCGTCAAGTTTTGGTGGATCGGTTATACATACTCAGATAAGAATGTACACTAATATAGTTATCGGCGAGTGATAATTTTTCCTACGACTCAGTGGCGTGGAGTCCATGGAAGCAAGGGTTGCTCTGCATCCCTTGTTCAATCAGACGCAAATACAGCCTTGGGCAAATGTATGGAGCATCCTATGTTTTATTGAATTTTAGGATTATTACAGGAAAAATAGTAAATAAAATAATACATACAGCTTTTAATGACAACTTTAATCCAAATTATTAATATTTTGTGCTACCTCCTCTAAGTTTTATACGTACATCGGATTGTACATTGAACCATTCGTCCACGATAATTTTTTTCAATATTTCTTTTGATTTGCATTTGTAAATAGACACCTTGTTTATCAGAATCGACCATAAATTTTCAATTTGCTACAAATCTGGTGACTGAGGGTCCATGCAAGAAGTGGTTGTTTTTGGAAAACTATTCATTTGTTGCTTTGGATTTGTGACAGAGGGCATTATTTTGTTAAAAATCATATTCTGGATTGTATTTATCAAATAATTTTAATATTGATGGCTCCAAAACTTCATTAAGCATGGTTATATAACGAGCAGAATAATGCGTCCCTCGTACAAAAATATTTCGCCTAAGCCACTGGCGGACATGCACCCCCATATCATGATGCTACCACCACCAAATTTGACCGTAGGGATGATGCTGTCAGAATGAAAAGCTTCACTAGGCCTACGTATTACAAAGATGGCTCCAGGTTGTCTAAAAAGCTGATCCACAAAAGAAAAAAACAAACCATCATTTCGTAAATGTATAGTAAATAAAAGTTTATATTGTTAGTGCAATAATTGCTTAGAAATTTATTTTTCTGTTAAATTCTTAAATACATTAAACCATTACAATGCTTACTTCTATATTGGACCCATCAGATCAAATGATTTTAGTTCATTCATCAGGTGTCCTATTTAAATATCTTTTGGCCCACTCAAGGCGAAGTTTTTTGTGTCGCTCGGTCAACAGTTGTTTTCGGCGAGCTCTTCTTCCATGCAAATTAGATGCCACTAGACGTCTTTTAATTGTTCTAGAAGAAACTTTAACTTCTCTATGTTCTCACAGATCACCAGCCTACTCTTTTGACGTTATTGAGCGTTTACGAAGAGCACTTCTCTTTATAAAACGATCATCTCTGGAAGTGGTTGCACGTTTTCTTCCGGTTTTTGGTCTCTAGTTTTCATAAGTATAAGTCTCTTGGAACCTTTTGATGGTAATTTGCACGGCTTTTCTTGAACACTCCATTTTTTTGTTTTTAATTTTCACCTGCGTCTGTTCTTGTGAATGGTGCGATACAATTTGACTCCTTTCTGCCACGGTGAGTTCACGTTTTTTTAGCCATAATTAAAATATTCACTTGAACTCAATAAAACATGAAAAATACAGTGTTCACTTCAAACTTATGTGTAGTAATGATCCAAGCCCTAGTTGTTTATTTTTATGTAAACAAAACGTAACAGATATGAGCCTATATTTATTTGTATTTCCAGATTTTTCATAACTTTGTTTACATTTTCGGTTATCTGATAAGACATGCGTCTTTAGAATTTTGTCAAATATATACAAGTTACAATGTATATACTGCATGGGTGCTCCATACATTTGTCTGTTGCCATTGCTGTATGTTGAAATTTTTGCCTACATGCATTTGCTCTCACTGCATCCTTTGATCTGAAAGTCGCGCCATGCCACTGCTATGACTACAGTTTTGTAAACGTTCAGTTCTGAGAAAGGTGAAACAAGATGACAATTGCATATTTAAAAAATGATAAATTAATAATAATACTTTTAAAAAATAAATAAATAAAATAATATAAATCTATTTTTGTTAATAAGCATTCATTCAAATCAAATTTTATCATTGTTACGTCTACTTAAACCATATTTTTACCACTTAGTTCATGTAAAACGTGATTTATTCAAATTTAAACAATCGATTTTTCTTAATTTTGCTCATGAATATTTTAATAACATGTTTGAATTCAATGTTTGGTACCTTAAAACTATGTAGGTTGAAAAATTAGGGTTACAACTTGTTGCAAACAGAATTGTAGTATTTTTCGCAACTATCTCAAAACTGTATTACTGTGACAAATCTCGTTTTGAATGCAAACTCTTCATATATACGATCCCAAAATCATATTAGTAAGCCCGTTCGCTTTTTTACTTGAAATATATAGAATAAGTGAAATAAAACAAAACATATTACTATATACTTATTAAACTACTTTATTATTTGATTAAATTTAAACATATTTACCCACAAAATAAGCTTATTTATATTCATTACTGTAAAAAAATTGTATTTGTAAAAAAACTTAAAAAATGTTACTGAAAATATTACACCAATTTTCTGATAAAAAACATATTTTTACCACTGTGTAACTGCACCCTTATTTTTTAAAATAGCATCAATTCCTCGTTGCATGGTGTCTACAAGTTTGTGACAATCCAGCTGTCAGAAAGAGTTCCATATTTTGTGTTAAAATTAACAAAAATATATTTGAAATTAATTGAAGTTTCCTAAAATTACATGAATTATTCCATTAAATTTGGTTTTTGACGTTTATTTAAATTTTTGTGAAAACTATCGATAAAATAGATACTGGCGAACTTAAGTGATTTTGTACTCGTATATATATTCCACTGTTCCGATTTAATTGAATGCTAACTGCAACATTCCTTATTCCAATGTTATCTTCTGTCGTGCAAAGTACCTAATTTGTCATCAACACATTTGTCGCCGTAATGACGTAATTAGTCGTGCTGAGTACATACTTCGTCGTACAACGTTTGTCGTTCGAAGTACATACATATTTTGTTTTCCCGTTTTATAATTTCGATTTGTTTTAGATATAAACAGTGGATTCAAAAGCTTTATTCCCCAGTTGCCACAACCGGATTTTTATCCATACTATCCTCCAGAATATAATATATTTCCAAATGAAATTGGACCAAGAATTTCAGAACCTATTGCAAGTAAGAAATGCTATCAATCCTTTAATTGCCGGATACGTCAATAAGGGACTTGGAGAAAACTTTCTGAATACCGCAGTCCATATAGTCCAGGAAATTTCAAAACAGTGGTTTGAAAATAGCTTAAGGTGCAAAATTCGAAAAATAAAAATAAAAAAATAGGTCTATAGTAAATTAAAGAGAAATAAATTCTTTGTAATTTAGCTTTTAATAAGTTCTTTTTGTCGCCTATATTAGAATTCATGAAACAAGTGGTCTAAATGCAAAATCCGCCATGTTCACTTAAAAAAATAAAAAATTATATGAAATGTGAATTTTCACACATTGCAGGATTTCGCAGGTATATAATAAGTGAAGGCGGCATGCTGAGTGTGTAGAACAAATTTTGCTTTGTAGTAATCGCCAAAATGAACGATATTTTTAAAATAATTTTTCGTCTTTAATCCAAGAGGTTTAAAAACAAATTTATGTTAAAATATTTTTTTGTTAATTTTAATTCGATACCTAATACCATTATTCAGGTTTCTAAATATGTGCTTATTATTTTTTTTATATATAGCAAGGTTTATTAAGATTTTGAAAATTGCGCCTATGGCTTCCATTGGTTGTTTTAAGTCATATGCTCCGCCCCTCTGGTTTTGTATACATGACACATAGAATGAAAATATAATTCCAACAATTTCAACTGGTTATTTAATTTACGCTCATAAAAATTAAATGCAACATTTGCCAAAATATAACTAGAATATTGACAAAATAATTTAAACAGAATAAAAAAAAATCATTCTTTACCATTTTGATATCTTTTGCTTCTTTGGTACCTAATTCGTCATTATATTGCGTTTCTTCTATTTCTACGGGCGTTTCATTATTTTGAATTATTTCCTTTTTAGCTTCTTTATCAACATTTAACTGTACTGTGTCATATTTAACGTCAATCTTCATTTCATAAGCTTCTTTATAAGAATTATTTTTGTTACATTTTATTTCTTTTCAATTGCTTTTCCAGTTTTAACACTTAATTATTTACAATTCCAGATTCCCATACTGCAACTATAGGATTTGGAGCTGATAACATTTTTACAATAAATGGGGTTTCAACGAAGTGCGATTGTCTAGCAAATATCCTTAAAACAATAGGTATTAAAAACAATGATTTCATTAGCTCAATTAAACAAGTCGGTATTGAAATAACAGATAAGCCAGTGATAATACCACGCGTGAGCTCACAGTGGATAATTAATAACCCAACAGAATGGCAACAACTATTAAAAAAATACGGCATTACGTTCTATGGAATTAACTGGGCAAAATTGTTTGAAAATCATCCTGATTTAACACTAGACTGGATTATCCAAAATCCTCAGAAATTTTCAGAGTTGATGAATCAAGAAAATACTCATACAACAGAAATATATTTTCCTACAACAGAGTCTTCAACAACTAACGATTTTTTTTCTAAATATCCTTACGTAACAAGAGACTGGATTATTAAGAATCCAACAGATTTTGATGCACTATTAGAAAAGGAAGGTTTTGATTCAAAATATCGGGGAGTTAATTGGAGTTTACTATTCCAACAGAACCCGCAAGTAAACATGAACTGGATTCAACAGCATCCAACTGAATGGATATCCATACTTGACCATGCTCCAAAACGTACCGTGACCACCCAGTCTCCGATTGAAATTGGGGACGTACTACAAAAAGAAGGTTATATACCTCTTAATTATCAAATAAATTGGAATATGTTTTTTGCTAAACACCCTGATATAAATTTACAATGGATCAAACAAAACCCACAGAAATTTAAAGTAATATTTTATAATTTCCAGAAAAGTACTTTACCCACAGAAATTAATTCTCCAGACTGGATTGTTAGGAATCCAAATATATGGGAAAATATTTTAAAGAAATATGGTATTATCTTCACTGGAGTAAACTGGGCGCAAGTTTTTAGGGATAATCCACAGATAAAATTCGAATGGATCATCCAAAACCCTGATAAATTTATGGAAATGGTACACAGAGCAAATAATCCACCGACCACCCAAGTTACCATAATTCCTTCAAGAGTTAACGATTTTATTTCTAAATATCCTTATATTACACCAGAATGGATTCTTAAAAATCCTCTTGATTTTGAAAACATATTACGCAAAGAAGGTTATGACCAGAAATACTTAGATATTAATTGGGGCATCATTTTCCAACAACATCCCGAAATTAATACAAATTGGATTCAACAAAATTCAAATAAATGGGAATATATAATTGAGCATGCTCCAAAACATAGTACAATAGATTTTGTTACTGAACCTACAGAAATTATAAGATCTCCCAGTGAATTTATAGCGATACTTAAAGAGCACCAATTAATTCCTCACAACTTAGAAATAGATTGGAATTTACTTTTCCAAAAATATCCAAAAATTAGTTTAAATTGGATAAAACAGCATCTAAATGAATGGCAGATTATACTTAAAAATGTGCAAAAACCAGTTACTGTTACAGAAATCATTGCTATAAATCCATCTGATTTTTTGGCGAAATTACAGAAAGAAGGATTAGTTCCTCACAATATGAAACCTGATTGGGATTTGTTGTTCCGGGAAAATCCTCATATAACTATAAACTGGATAAAGCAAAACCCAAATCAGTGGAATTTAATTCTTCACAAATATATTACAGTAGATCACACGCCTATTGTGGAATGGGATTTTAAGCAGACTGGACTTCCAGGTGATTTCTTGGCAAAATTACAGAAAGAAGGATTAGTACCTCACAATATGAAACCTGATTGGGATTTGTTGTTCCGGGAAAATCCTCATATAACTATAAACTGGGCAAAGCAAAACCCAAAACAGTGGAATTTAATTCTTCACAAATATATTACAGTAGATCACACGCCTATTGTGGAATGGGATTTTAAGCAGACTGGACTTCTAGGTGATTTCTTCTTAAGGTTTCCGCAAATTAATTACGATTGGTTTATGAAATATCCTAAACATCTACATACTTTAATTGAACTGGAAAAAATTGTCCCACAATTCAAAGATTACGACTGGAAATTGATATTCCAAAGATATCCACATATTACTTTGGATTGGATAAAACAAAATAGAAATCGCTGGCAAATAATACTTAATATTGCGCCAAAATATAAAAAACCAGAAACGAGTAACTATTCTATAAATGAACTAGTAGATATATTAAAGAAAGAAAACTTAATTCCAAATAATATACAAATTGATTGGATTGAATTCTTCAAACGATATCATGATATTAACTTAAACTGGATAAGACGATTCAAAAGTCTATGGCAATTAATTATCAAACAGTTTGCAAATAGTGCTTTGAGAAAAACTATAAATATTTTTAAACATGATTCTCTTCCATTTGATTTCATCTTAAAATATCCACATATTGATATAGATTGGTTTATGAAAAACACGAAATATATAGATACTCTTACGTATCTCGAACGCATAGTTCCACAATTCCGTGATTACAACTGGAGTTTAATATTCCAACGCCATCCTCATATTAGTATAGAATGGATACAACAACATCCTGCTGAATGGAAGTTGATAATTGATAAGAATACAATACCTCCACAAATGTTTATTCAGAAATCAGTTGGATTACCGAATGATTTTGGCCATTTTATCAAAAATTATCCTGATTTTGATTTGCATTGGTTTATTCTGCATCCGTCGTATTTTAATATTGTATTACATCTTAAAGACATTATTCCAAACTTCCAGGTATATGACTGGGAATATATATTCAAAAATAATCCTCAAATAACCGCCGAGTGGATTAATGAACATCCTGACAAACTGCAGCATATACTTCAAAACACACCGAAACGAATTAAGAAAATAAATATGGGTGGTTCTCAATATAATGAATACAATAAAAAGTATTCTTACATTAATCCTGACTGGATCATAAATAATCCTAATGAATGGGAACAAATATTAAAACAATTTAATGTAAATCTTGTTGGTTTTGATTGGGTAAAATTTTTTAGAGAAAATCGAAATATTGATTTACAATGGATTATTAGACAAATGTTTGAGGGTAGAGCTGAAATGATAATTCAGTTGGTATCACTTGGTCATAAGATGCATCAATTTACACATAAATACGATCATAGAGGACCGTTTTGGAAAACACAAGGTTTTTTTAAAGATTTGGCCAGAGATATAAAGGAACTAACTGAAAAGACGAAGAAGGAAATTTTAAACACGATAAAATTTAATACTAGAATGGGACCGGTACCTTTACTAAGTAACAGTCCAGGTTATAATTCAGATATTGGGTCGCAAGCACAGAGGCGAAATAATAATTATAAACCGAATTTAGATTACTACTAATTAAAAATAATTCTTGGCTACCTTCGCTATGTTTACTGGTTATGATTTCTCTAATAATATTTGTTGTAATTATAATCTCAAATAAAGTTTCCGTTTATAAAAAAAAAATATAATTATTATTATTTTATTAATAATTAGCTGACGTGTCCGGTGTCTGTTCTTCCCTTTACCTCCCTTATATATGTTTCTATGATAATTAGGTTCAGAGTTCATGGCACTGATGCTTTTAGGAATTTATTTCCATATAATTTTAACGTTTTCGCTTGGTTGTAATTATTTAAAACATTTCGGGTACCCCGAAAAACAGGTCTATTTTGGTGTATTTTTTGTTTTTAATTGGTAAATACATAGAACCGAACTAATTTTTATATTACAACAGATTTGCTGCGTGTGAAGAATAATAAAAAAATATAACCTAATAAAAACCTATCGTACATGTATAATTAGCAAGTGTATGTATGAAATCTGGGTAACATTGTGACGTCAATTTTTCCTAAGGTTCTCGTGATTGGCTAACTGGGGACTCTTGATTGACAGGTATTTAGCAGATTTATTCTCTTAGAATCTACGAATATTACGAATTACATAGAGAAATGTGTAGGATTTCGTAGGCATAAACAAGAAACTCTAGATAATTCTATAGGATTTGACCGATATGAACAATATTTTGCAGATTTATTCTCTAAGAAACTGCGAATAAAATAACTTATAGAAATGTCTAGGATTTCGTAGGCATAAACAAGAAACTCTAAACACTCCTATATCCTATGGTCGATATAAAAAATATTTTGCAGATTTATTTTCTACTAATCTGCGGATAAAATAACAAATAGAAATGTCTAGGGTTTCGTAGACATAAACAAGAAACTCTAGACACTCCTATATTATTTGACTGATATCAACAATATTATGCAGATATTTTCTCGAAGAATCTACAAATATAATTACATATAGAAATGTCTTGGGTTTCATAGACATAAACAAGAAACTCTAGATACTCCTATATGCTTTGACAGATATGAACAATATTTTGCAGATTTATTCTCTAAGAATCTATGAATATAATTACATAGAAATATCTAGGATTTTGTAGGCATAAACAAGAAACTCTAGACACTCCTATATGCTTTGACCGATATGAACAATATTTGGCAGATTTATTCTCTAAGAATCTACGAATATAATTTAGATTAAGTATCTAGGGTTTCGTAGGCATAAACAAAAAACTCTAGATACTCCTATATGCTTTGACCGATATGAACAATATTTTGCATATTTAGTGTCTAAGAATCTACGAATATAATCTATAATATAATAGCCCAACGTGTGTCCCTGGGTGCGTGCATGCCTGTCGTCCAATGAGGTAGTATAATTATATGACGTCAATCCTGTCGTCTAAAACATTTTTGAAGCGAGATTCCGAAATGTAACGAAATATTCCTAAGCTTACCGAAGTGTATATTGACATATAACGCGTCATGTTTTCGTTTGAAAGAAACCGGAAAATAATAATAGTTGTAAATTGATATGTTTACACAAAAATAACTTAGTAACTCGAGGAAATGAATTAGGTAATGTGAAAATTAATAGCAACACAAGGGTTTCATGTCTAGGTTTTACGAAACCCTAAAAATTTCTGTATGTAATTTTATTCGCAATTTCTTAGAGAATAAATCTGCAAAATATTGTTCATATCGGTCAAAGTATATAGGAGTATCTAGAGTTTCTTGTTTATGCCTATGAAACCCTCGACATTTATATTATATTCGAAGATTTTTAGAGAATAAATCTGCAAAATATTGTGCATATCGGTCAAAGCATATCGAAGTGTCTAGAGTTTCTTGTTTATGCCTACAAAACCCTACACATTTCTATATGTTATTTTATTAAATTCAGATTAATTAAATACCAGCCGCTAAAAAATACTAAAATATTTTTAGTCAAGTTATAGCTGGTAACACTTCGGTAAGCTTCGGAATATTTCGTTGCATTTCGGAATCTCGCTTCAAATTTGTTTTGACGTCATAGCACGCACCCAGCCACCCAGGGACACGCGTTGGCGTATTATATTATAGATGAACCATCGTAAGTACCTCTACTTATATTTACAAAATAACTAACAGTTTCGTAAGAATAAGCGTAGGTTATGTTAGTGTTATGATATGATCTTTTTAAATTGCTTATTTTTTTTTCGACAGTAATTTCGATTAAATGAATATTTGCGGAGTCACGGGGTACACCCTAAAACTTAAATCTTGAAATATCTCACTTATTATTTACTTTACAAAAAAAATGTATAAGAGGATTTGTTTCTCTCTTCTATGCCGTTATTAATAAAAAGTTTAGTGGGCAAGGAGAGTGTTATAAGGTTTAAATATATTATTTGTCATTTACTTAACAGCAAAAATTAATATGAGAAAAGTAACTATTCCTCTCTGTTCAATACACTTTTTAACAAGGTATCTCATTTATTATTTACTTAACATCAAAAATGTATACAAAAGAGTGGTTTAAAATAAAGAAACGATTATTTGTTCTACTTGAAAATGACATATCTAACTTATCATTTAAGTAACAGCAAGAATGCACCTTATAAAAACCGTACTAAGTACGGGTACTCCAGCTAGTGAAACCTGCAGAAGCCTAATATGAAACAGAAATAATTAAAAAACAGATATAGCCACCTTTTTTATTAATATAGATTGAAGTGGGCAAGAGGTATAAAATTAATTTTATATATATTTTAATTGGCGTAACCCCGTAGGGGTGTTTAGCCATTTATTTATTATTATATATTTTAGTTTGTTTGATATTTATTTTAAGGTCTAATAACAGTTAAATATTTCAAATTTATAAGTCATCTGAATTGTTGATCAGTTTATTTTATAAAAAAAATGCGTCTAATAATATGACCAGGAACTAACAGTATATCGCGTTCTTGACACCAAAATTCAAAGCCGAAATGTTTCAACAATGCTGCTAGCCATTTTGTATTTCCCGTGTATTTATTACGTCACACTTTTTAGGATTATTCTGTAGACGTCGTTCTAAATGTCAATTTAAATAAAATATTTTTACTTTTTTTTTAGATTTCCAGATTAATTAATAATGGATCCGTGAGAAGTTGCGTATTATCGAACAGCTTGCGTCGTGTGGTGTCGACGTTTTTGAAGTGAGTGTACTGAGACGCCCGTTACGCTAGTGGCGTCTAGCGCACCGACGCTTAACTATTATTGATTAGACGCCGTCTGGCGTGAATCTTTATGCATACTCTTTGCGTTTTTTCATTTTGCTTTTTTAATTCCCTATTATAATTTTATTTATTTTTGAGTTCTATTCCAATTATTTTTTTCCAAATCACAATCGCTTTATAGACGCAGATTAATAAAATGTATTTTAATGTAATTTAACGTCGACAGATTAACTTTGAGACACATTAAAAAACATTTGTTGACTCTTTGATTTGTGTATTACACCTATCAAACTCAACACCAGAGTTTCCCAAACTTTTTGAGCCTCGGATCATTTTTCACGAGAATAATTCGTCGCAGAAAAATATTTCTGTGGGGGGGTCACAAAATCGGAATTTAGACGTATTGAGAATGCGAGCAATCTTGAAATGGGGTAATTATAATCCTTGAATTAGATGGTTACGGTAATTATAATTTTAGATCTTTTCGAATTTTCGGGGGGGGAGTGGATTTGTCCCCTTAATCCCCCCTATGCGTACACCACTGGTTATATATTTATATATATTTTAGTGGATCTTGACGTATGATATATTCTGAAAATAAATTTCGCAGTTGATCGATAATTGCTTTATGCCGATCTTGAAAATTTATCTGGTACGAACTTTAAACTGAGCAAAATGTAAGAATGATTGGTTTGTTAAAAGCAAAAATATTAATAAAAAATCAGCTGTGGCCATCACAAGACCGAACGCCATCACAAAATAGGTACTTAAACAAAATACTCTAACACAGAAATTATTTACCATAACCGTGGAAACATTACATATACGTATGACAAAATAAGTATTGTATATAATAGTATACTTAATAAGTATTGTTACTATAATAAAAATAAAGTAAAAATAAGGTAAAAATATTTATCTATTTCTAGTTGACCGCTTTTTACCAAAAGTTGATTAACTGATGCCATTACAACAAGATTAATTGATGCCATGGGTGTGAGAAGCTTAAAAATGAAGTTTCATAAAAATCCGTTTAGCCAAATTCGCTTTACGCGTGTCCAAGGACCGACAGACAGACATACAGACAGACCGACAGACATCATGCAAAAATACAAGGTGTCTCAAAAGAAATTTTATATTTAGTGGATCGATTAAAAAAAAAGTAAGCCGTATATAGAAAAAATGTTTATAAATTATTAAAATACACTTTTTGGGGATTTATTTCTTAAAATTAATATCGTCTAAATGTAGACCCTCGCGTTCTCGGCACTCATTTAATCGAACAGTAAAATTATTTATGACGTCTCGGCAGGTGGACTCAGGGATGGCTGCCATTTCCTGACGGATATTTTCTTTCAAATGCGCCAGTGAAGTCGGTTTATTGGCGTAAACTTTAGATTTAAGATAACCCTATAGGAAAAAGTCCATAGGGATTAAATCTGGACTGCGTGGAGGCCAATTTATGTCACCTCTCCGGGAGATCAATTTGCCTGAGAATTAAGACTCTGACTGGCATCTTGGGGCTTTAATTCTTGCACCAATTGAATTTTGTAAGGGTGCAGCTTTAGGTCTTTGTGCATAATGCGATGTAATGATGATCTATGCACATTTAAAGCACTTGCGCGCTTCCGAATTGAAAGGTTCGGGTCGTCACAAACAGACTGATTAACATTCTCCACGTTTTCTACCGTTCTTGATGACCTAGGTCGCCCGGATTTTGATTTATCCAGCGTTGTACCATTCTCTTCAAACTTTTTAACCCAATGTCGAATGAGAGGAATGCTTGGCGCATCATTTAAGTGGCGAAAACCTCGAATACTGCAGAATTTTCTACGCTCTACAGTCGCCGAATCACCGTTTTTGTAAAACTCTCGCACGCATAACGCGCGGTCTGCTCCCGAGAAACGCTCCATAGTGATTGAATTCCCAAGAGCCAGGCTACCGATTGACATAACCCCCGCGCCCCTCGGATACGTTGCGTTCACGCAGTAAGCTAAATAAATATAAAATTTCTTTTGAGACACCTTGTAGTAAAAACATTATGTAGGAACCTCAATCCGTGGACATCCATCGAATAATAAAAATGTCAAAAACGGTACAATCACAATACCTCCCTTATATGTATGTATATGTATGTATATGTATGTAGCGGTTGGTAAAAACTTAATCCATAAGTCTTAAGCGTAAGAAAAAACTATTGAAATAATATTTGAACACACTTGTCGTCTACTGGACGTTCTGAGACGAAGACTTTGGCAGCTTTTTTTAACAATCCGTACTTTAGCCAGCGATTCATCGAAAAATAATCGCAGCAAAAACAAATAAATAACACTACACCACTATGACTTACTAACTTCTTGTCTGAATTATAAGAGGTATAAAGAATATAGGTAATTCATATTCCCATTGTTTGAAACGTCACAGCATCCATTATCTATTATTTGGCAAATTTTAAGGAATTTGTACTGTATTATATCAGCCCAGTAATAGAACAGTCACTCAGCTGTATATTTCTATTTCACAATGGTTACAATTTTTTCAATGACCAGTTGAACTATTGAGATTCGAGTGTCTTTATTAGAATTTATTGGGGGCAATAAAATATTATTGTACTGGCTTTTGTTATCTTCAGTAGCATATTATTTCTGAGTGAAACCTTTATAATACCCTATTTTCGTATCTGATAATCTGCTCGCGGAGCACAGTTTGGGAAACTTTGCTCAACACCATACATATTACGAATCATATCAATGGTTTCAGAACAAGAATAGCTAAGTTTTTGTCAAAATTTAATGTAAACTTTAAGCTCGAGGCATTCGGTCATTGTGAAATGCGACACTTACGGTTTTTAACGCTTACACAACGGCGTTCCGTTGTCGACAGATGATTTGCAGGGTCTTACCGCTTGTTAGGGTACTCATAAAGGTCCGCTCTAAATGTAGAGGAGACACAATATCTTAATACCGAAGGGTCTTAAACATTTCAAGGCATCAGTGAGAGGAGTGTCCAGGATATTTCTCTCATTAAGCAGGCTCTTCGCAGCAAGTATATAGCACGACTTCGCCAGATTTGGAGATCTTCTCTGTCTGGCAAGAACAAGGAGGCTGCCACAAATATGCTGTCTCATTAATCTCAAACACCTTTGATGTAATTAACTGGTATGTTGACGATGTTTAAAAAGAATCGTGTGATGTGTGAATTTTAACACATATCAGGGTATGGATATTTGGAGGTATTTAATAAAGCGTAAGAATCCAACATAATTGTGGATGTCTAGAAATATTCGTTCTATAATCACATTAAAATCAATAGTTTTTAATAGTCATTTTTCTTAGTTATTTGAGTATTAAGAGCTTCCATTACATTTTTTAAAACTAAATTTATATAATTTGCAATAAAAATAAAAATCACAGTAAAATTTCTCACAATGTGTTTTTTGTTTTATAAGTATTTCATTACTATAAATGATTTATTCCTATTTGATACCTTGAATAGGTTTACACACTACACTCTACACAAATGAACTCATGACATGAACTGTTGAACTATTCCGGTTCCCTTCAATTTACACTGTGGAGATTTTTTCATATTTTTATATCAACCCCTCTGGGAAATGGGTGAGAGACAACAATATTTTGATATTTTGGTGAAAATCCTATAAAAGAAATTGATTTTTAAAAAATATAAATTTGCTTGTATATCCACGCATTAAGAACTTTCATTTGATAACCCACTCAAAATTTAAAAATATATATATTTATTTTTTCATTAAATAGGATGTTTATATATTTCTCGTGATGTGTTTTTTTTTTTAACTCTGAGTATTTTTCCTAGGGTTTTTTGTACATTTCAAAGAGTTCTATAAGCATGCCATATTTTAACTTTTTATGTTCAGCTATTTGGCTACAATTTCTACCATACAGGCAGCCACATGAGGGACGTTATAAGAGTTTTTTGGTGGTCATACCTACAAAACCCAAAAAACGATATTTTTCTAAAAAGAATCTGATCGAAAATTTTTATTGAACTACAGCTTTGGACAAATGTATGGAGCACCCATGCAGTTATAATATAACATCTAAATTTATGTTCATTGTAACTTGTATACATTTGACAAAATGTTTTTAAAATATCATTGACACATTCTAAAAGACATACGTCTAATCAGATAACCGAAAATTTAAACAGAGTTATGATAAATCTTGAAATACAAATAAATATAGGCTCAGATCTGTTACGTTTTGTTTACATAAAAATAAATAACTAGAGCTTGGATCATTATTAGACATTAATTTGAAGTGAACACTCTCTTTTTCATGTTTTATTGAGTTCAAGTGAATATTTTTAATTATATTATGGCTAAAAAACGTGACTTCACTGTGGCAGAAAGGAGTCAAATTGTGTTGCTCCATTCAGAAGGACAGTCGGAGGTGAAAATTTCAAGAAAAAATGGAGTGATCAAGAAATCCCGTGCAAATTACCATCAAAAGGTTCCAAGAGACTGATATTTATGAAATCAGACCAAAAACTGGAAGATACCGTGCAACCACTTAAAGAGATGATCGTTTTATAAAGAGAAATGCTCTTCGTAAACGCACAATATCGTCAAAAGAGCTGGCTGGTGATCTGTAGGACCATAGGGAAGTTAAAGTTTCTTCTAGAACAATTAGAAGACGTCTAGTGGAATCTAATTTGCATGGAAGAAGAGCTCGCCGAAAACAACTGTTGACCGAGCGACACAGAAAACTTCGCCTTGAGTGGACTAAAAGACATTTAAATTTGACACCTGATGAATGAACGAAAATCATATGGTCTGATGAGCCCAATATAGAAGGAAGCATTGTAATGGTTTAATGTACTTACGAATTTAACAGGAAAATTATTTTCCAAGCAATTATTGCACTAACAATATAAAATTTAATTTACTATAAATTTACGAAATTAAGGTTTGTTTTTTTTCTTTTGTGGATCAGCTTTTTGGACAACCTGGAGCCATCTTTGTAAGACGTAGGCCGGGTGAAGCTTTTTATCCTGACAGCATCATCCTTACGGTCAAATTTGGTGGTGGTAGCTTTATGATTTGGGGGTGCATGTCCGCCAGTGGCTTAGGCGAAATATTATTGTGAGAGAGACGCATTATTCTGCTCGTTATATTACCATGCTTAATGAAGTTTTGGAGCCATCAAAAGAAAAATTGAAGAAATTTATTGTGGACGAATGGTTCAATGTACAATCCGATGTACGTAAAAAACTTACTGGACAGTATGCCTAAAAGGGTACGAGCGGTAATTAAAGCACGAGGAGGTACCACAAAATATTACTAGTAATAATTTTGATTAAAGTTGTCATTAATAGCTGAACTTATTATTTTATTTACCATTTTTCCTGTAATAATCCTAAAATTCAATAAAACGTAGGGTGCTCCATACATTTGTCCAAGGCTGTATTTCGGTTTCCATCTATGTACATTATTGAGTCTTTTTGAAAGAAATTGGTGCGGGACAAAAGTTTTTACAGAATTTTATATATCCCATAAAAAAAAAAGTTAAAAAGAATTAAATAATACATATTTGTTTATATTTTTCCCACGATAGTAATAATATAACTATCCATAGCTTCCCTAGATGTGGTTTAAAGGGTTTTACAAGCATGTCTAACTTTCTAGGTTACCCGTTTGACTACAATTTCTACCGAACAGACTGACAGACACATGAGTGACGTTATCAAGGTTTTTTGGTCATACCTACAAGATCATAAAAAGGTGGACCTAACGTGTGTTGAACAATTTCTTTGTATGTCATTAGGTGGCGCTCGTGCCATAGTTTGCAGACCACTGTTCTAACACAATGTGTGTAGGGACATTTAGTAGTGTGGTGGTACGCAGGTGATCAACCGTTAAATTAAACCGATCGGATCAATAAATGGATTAGGCTCCGTATCAAAGACTAAAGCACTATGTAGAGGCGAAGTCAGATATACTGTATCTTGTTTCAAACATATTTAATTAATGCTAAGATGTATTTGGTCTAATGTATTTGAACTAATTTACCCTAATCTTGATTTAAGACAGTTCCAAATTTTGTCCTAGCGTGTTGATTAAGCAACTTATAGCTTATAGCTATAACTTATGAAATTAATTTTTCTTAAATTGTATGATAAAAGAGCATTTTTTGATAATAAATACACTAACGGCCGGTTGATAAAGTAAGAATTATCCCTAACTCAAGTTAAAACTCTTACGTTAGCAACCCGACTGTGACCTATAAAACACCGGCTATAGGTTTATTTAGTCTTTTGTGGCTAGCCTTTAAACAGCCGAGACGGTCGTACGGTTCCAAAATTAGATGAAATTATAAAAAAAAATTAAGGGCGCCAACTGGTCTGAAATAAAATAATTGGGACCGACCAGTAGATCCCACGCACAGACTAGATTTTAACTAAGACTGACCAAATCAGTCCCACTAGGCGAAACCTAACCTAAAACGAGATATTTGGGACATAAGTCAATAACAACAACTGAATATAGTAAATATCAAAACAATAAAATTTATTATAATTGAAAATCGAAATGTAAATAAAATATATAGATACCAAAAATAAATTTAGAATAATAATATTATAAATTACAAACAAATAATAAAAATATTAATTAAAGGTAAATTTGGTTAAAGAGATTTTACCAGAATGCGCTGGATTACAAAGCTTTCTCGGGTTGGTCGACCAACGCCACGATATTCCTACACATTCCGAATAAAATCTAACGTATAAAAAAAATATATACAACTGATATTCAAAATTTAAAATAAACAATATATAAACAATAACACAAATAATTTTGATTAAAAAGGCTTATCTGGATATTTTTTTTTCTTGAAGTTTCCTCTATCCTTGCCTTCTTTCGACGCTCGGTACGTCCAGCCCCAAATTATCCAAACCAGTACGCCAATGCCGTAAGCTGGCTCTGGATATTTCCTGCGACGCACCAAGAGGGAGAGAGAGAGAGAAAAAGGAGAAATACTGGGAAGGAGAGCCTAAAATAAGATCATATCCATTAAATTTCGGTAAATGCTTGCGTTTTAAGCGCCGCATACAATTATACAAAAATATACAAGCAATACAATACAATAATTTAGATTTTTACCTTAAGATGTTATGCGGCTCTCTGTAGTGAATTTGTATTGTGGCAATATAAATCCGAATAAATCGTAGGAACTCAACGTCCTTTTCACCTTTACGTTCTCAAAACAAATCCCTTTAAAGGTCTAAATACTTATACTATTCACCGTATAATAATATTCTTCTGTTGAGAACGAAGGTCTGACCACATACTAAATGATTTTCACGAATAATAAAATACTGTTTGTTACTTGTATATTATTGTGTAATCATGGTTACCGAAATCTATGCGATATTGTCTTATTTTAATAAAGTAGGCTGCTGTACATTAGCGTACCGTATTAAATTTGTTTATAAAATAAACAAATTTCTTTTAAAACGTTACATTCCCCCCTTTACTTCAAGAAAAATACTTTCCCTCAAGAAAGATTTCCACTAAGCAATATCTTTTTTTTTTGTTTTTATTTACTATATTCTACTCTATACCTAAACTAAGGTTAATAATAACTAACATTATTTAAAATTAACCGAAACTAAACCCTAACCAAAATCCTGTTCTTTTATTAATTTTTTTAAGTCCTTCGCATGCCATGTTCCTTTATGAACCCCAAATTTATCTTCTAATATAAACGTCCATGGCGAAAGTTTTTCCTTAATGTAAAAAGGTCCAATAAATTTCGGTGCTAACTTTGCATTATAATGTTTACTAGCGTCCGAGAGAGAATAATTCTTACGTAATACTTCATCGCCTATTTCGTAAGTGTCTTCTCTTCTTCGTAAATCATATATTTTTTTATTTTTTTGAAAAGACTTGTTCAAACGTTCGCGAACTTTCTTGTACACCTTATTTAATACCTTTGCTCTTATTTCTGGTGTTCCAAGAACTTCTTCATCTGTCTCTTCATTGTCTTTCTGGTAGTATGCACCATTTAATATCTGTTCCCTGCTGAAATTTAGAAAATACGGTGTGTGTCCAGTTGTTTCGTGTACACTTGTACGGATCGCACAACCAATTTTATCTAATTCAGCATCCCATTTTCTTTGATCTTCGTCGATGTAACAAGATATCATGGTTTTTACTACTCTAATTATTCTTTCCGCTGGATCTGCTTGTGGATGGTAATACGGTGTAAAACGTATTCGTACATCATATTCTGCACACAGTTGCTTAACAAGATTATTAGCAAAATGTTTCCCGTTATCGCAAATTATTATTTGAGGAACACCAAATAACAAAAAAATTTCGCGTTCAAGTGTCTTCTTAACATTCTGTGCAGTAGCACTCCGCATAGCGAATAACCTAGTAAATTTTGTAAAACAATCTGCTACCGTTAAAATAAACGTATTCCCATTCGAGCTTCGCGGTAATGGTCCCACGAAATCCATGCAAATCATCTGCCATGGTTTAATTATTCTGGGATGACTCAACATTAGACCTTGTTTTGCTTTTGACTCTGGTTTACGCGTTTGACATGTCATACAATTTCTGACATATCTAGCAATATCTGGTTTCATTTTCGGCCAATAATATCGTTGACCTATTCGGTGAAAAGTTTTAAACACTCCAGCATGTCCTGCAGTTGGGACATCGTGAAACTGCTTAAAAATTTCCAGTCGCTTTTCTTTTGGTGGTATGATTTTCCATTCGTCCGTTTCGTCCGACAGTTCAGGGATCTTAGGTGTAACGTGTTTAAATATAATGCCGTTTTCTATTTTATACAATGGATACTTCTGCGGTGAATTTCTTATCTCCTCCATCAACTTCTTGTACCACTTGTCTATTACGACTACATTTTTTTGTATACAATCTACTTGTGGTACTGCTCGCGATAATGTGTCAGGAACTATATTTTCCTTCCCCTTTCTATGAACGATATTAAATTGGAATTGCTGCAAACGAACGGCCCACCTCGCTAAACGTCCTGTTGGGTCTTTTAGATTATTGAGCCACAACAATGAACTGTGGTCCGTAATGACCGTAAATTCAACCCCTTCTAAATATGGTCGTAATTTTTCAATGCTCCAAATGACAGCTAAACATTCCCTTTCGGTTGTACTAAAATTTCGTTCATTTCTAGTTAACGATTTACTGAGATAACAAATCACCTTTTCTTCTCCGTTAATAATTTGGGTTAACACCGCCCCTATACCATAACCACTAGCGTCACATTGTACCGTAAAAGGTTGTGTAAAATCCGGACAACTTAATATTGGTGCTGTAACCAAATACGATTTTACGGTTCGCAACACCTCCTCGCATTCTTCGGACCATCTGAAATTTGTATTTTTACGCAAAAGTTGGTTTAGTGGCGCAATAAGCGTTGAATAGTTTGGTAAAAATCTCCGATACCAAGATATCATCCCTAATATCCTACGTAATTCCTTTACCGACTTAGGACTCGGAATAATTCTTACCGCCTCAACTTTTTCAGGGTCAACACGAAGACCGAATTTATCTACAATGTAGCCTAGATATTTAAGTTCTGGTTTGCAAAAATTACATTTGTCTTTACTAAGTGTTATGCCCGCCTCTTTTAAACGATTTAGAACCTTTGATAATACGGTTAGATGTTCCTCAAAAGTGTTACTAACTATAATAATATCGTCTAAATAGGCGAATGCGTTCGGATCTAATTCGGGACTAATTATCTTATCCATCAGTTTTTGCCACGACGCGCCTCCAGAATGGAGTCCAAAAGGCATACGACAAAAATGAAACAATCCACGTCCCGGAATAGTAAATGCCGTAAACTCTTTGCATTCTTTTTTGACTGGGATTTGCCAATAAGCCGATTTAACATCCAGAGTAGTAAGATAAACCGCGTTCTTTAATTTATCGAGAATGCTGTTTATCATTGGAAGAGGATAAGCACTAGGTTTAGAAACCTTATTAAGTTTGCGATAGTCCACACAAAAACGATAAGAATTATCTTTCTTCTTTACTAATAATATCGGTGACGACCACGCGCTATTCGACGGTTCTATTACTCCTAGTTTTAACATTTTATCTAACTCTTCGTCGATATGTTTTTGAACGTAGGGTGATACCGGGTAATACCTTTGTTTTATAGGGGGATGGTCACAAATGATCTCATGTTCTATCCACGACGTTTTACCGAGCTTATCTCCTATTCCATCAAAGTATTTCGTAGTTAGTTCTTCGAGTTTACTGCGTTGGTCCGATGTTAAATTATCGACATCTATTATTGCTGACAGATTACCATCAACAGTCATAACGTTTGTCGGTGTCGCAAATCTCCAATGGTTACTACATAGATTTGGGACGATTTCCATAACCCTCCAAAAATCAATACCACATATTAACGAATGACTTAATTTCGGGGCAATTATAACGTTAATTAATTTTTCCCTATTTTCCAATTTCATTGGTACGTAACAGGAACCAATACTATATATAATTTCCCCGTTTCCCACAGTACAATTAAATTTATTATTACATTCTAATTTAAATCCCATAGAATGTAATACACTCCAACCAACTTCGTTCATGAAGGTATGAGTCGCACCCGAATCTAACAAACCTAAAAATTGCTTTCCTAAAATATCAATTTCGACATAAGGTCTTTCATCGCCTCGGGCGTGATTCATAATAAATTCTAAAATACATTTAATCGGATTTTCCGTTTTAGGGGTACAAGACAATAACCGATTTTCTATTGCCTTGACGTCTCGTTTCCCTCCTTTGACGAACATGAAGGACAAGTATGGATAGTGAAACCTTTTTTATTACACTTGAAGCAATGTTTTTCGCGCGGTTTTGAACAATTATTAGCAAAATGCCCCGCTTCATGACAAATATAACATTTACGTACCGATTTCTTATTTGCCAGTTCGACTGAATGACAGCTACTGTTATAGCTAGATTTGCTACTATGAGCGTATGCTAAATCAGATTCCATCATCCGGTTCGGTGGTGGTGTATAATTTTTTATTAGCGTATTTCGATGCTCTAATTGCTTGCAGATTTTTCGCAATTCGTTTATATTTTTAGGTTCTACTAGACCTATTTGGGTTTGTAAATAAGGCAAAATATTTCGCGAAATTATCTTGAGTTTTGTTGACTCAGGTAATGGTATCGACATTCTATCAAATAAATTTAACATTACAGCAAAATACATCCCTACCGACTCATTTGCACCTTGTGTACGACGTTTTATTTCTTCGAATAATTTCTCGTCATAGTCTGGAGGTTGAAATTCGTCCTTTAAGGCATCTACAAGTTCCTCCCAGTTGTTTACAGATTTTCTTATGACTCGAAACCAACATTTCGCCTTTCCTTCGAACAAGTCTAGTGCCGATAAGAATAATTGTTGTCGCGTTACATTCCTAGCAACGCGCATTTCTTCAACGCTTTGCAAAAATGCGTTAAGTGATTGCTTGTCTTCACCATTATATTTTAATTTCCATTTATAAACTGGCACCGAGTATGAGTTTCGATTTGACATTGCTAAATTTTTCAAACTTTCGCGAGTATTATGCAAAGACTCATCGCTATCTGATGTTTCCGATTCGTCGTCACATAAGTTGATATCAATAGCTGATAAATCTACTGGGACTTGATCATAAATTTTGGTGCTGGACTTTCGAAAAGATTTTTGTTTTATATCTGCCAATGATGACAAGTTAACAATTTTGAGTAAAATATCGTTCTTTTCTTTTTGCAAATCATGTTCCGAATCCCCTATTTTTATCCTATTGATCCTACCTAACGCGTATTCTATTTTTGAACGAAATTTCTTGTGAACCGACGATTCCACATCTCCGTCCATTTCGGAATTCAAATTGTTAAGTTCGTCAACTGTTAATTTTAATGCTAAAATATCCTCCTTCGCCTCGTATGGATACATTGGCATTTTTATTTCCGTACCCTTCCGTTCGAGTTTTAATAAACCCCGTAATGCAACACGCATTTGCTCTACCGTTCCTACATCACGCAAACCTCTAATCGTTAATTCATAATCCAATTCGTTATGATTTAAACGATTTATTTCGTATCGAATCTGTTTCTTTATTTTACCGGCCATATTTACGGGAATACAAAATAATAGCCAACAAAATTATAAATTTACCTAATTTTCAACACTACAACAAAATAATTATTAGACGTCTATTTTCCAACTACGTTATCCTTATTATCCCAAATACTCACTAAAAATCACGTTGGGCGCCAGAAATGTGACCTATAAAACACCGGCTATAGGTTTATTTAGTCTTTTGTGGCTAGCCTTTAAACAGCCGAGACGGTCGTACGGTTCCAAAATTAGATGAAATTATAAAAAAAAATTAAGGGCGCCAACTGGTCTGAAATAAAATAATTGGGACCGACCAGTAGATCCCACGCACAGACTAGATTTTAACTAAGACTGACCAAATCAGTCCCACTAGGCGAAACCTAACCTAAAACGAGATATTTGGGACATAAGTCAATAACAACAACTGAATATAGTAAATATCAAAACAATAAAATTTATTATAATTGAAAATCGAAATGTAAATAAAATATATAGATACCAAAAATAAATTTAGAATAATAATATTATAAATTACAAACAAATAATAAAAATATTAATTAAAGGTAAATTTGGTTAAAGAGATTTTACCAGAATGCGCTGGATTACAAAGCTTTCTCGGGTTGGTCGACCAACGCCACGATATTCCTACACATTCCGAATAAAATCTAACGTATAAAAAAAATATATACAACTGATATTCAAAATTTAAAATAAACAATATATAAACAATAACACAAATAATTTTGATTAAAAAGGCTTATCTGGATATTTTTTTTTGAAGTTTCCTCTATCCTTGCCTTCTTTCGACGCTCGGTACGTCCAGCCCCAAATTATCCAAACCAGTACGCCAATGCCGTAAGCTGGCTCTGGATATTTCCTGCGACGCACCAAGAGGGAGAGAGAGAGAGAAAAAGGAGAAATACTGGGAAGGAGAGCCTAAAATAAGATCATATCCATTAAATTTCGGTAAATGCTTGCGTTTTAAGCGCCGCATACAATTATACAAAAATATACAAGCAATACAATACAATAATTTAGATTTTTACCTTAAGATGTTATGCGGCTCTCTGTAGTGAATTTGTATTGTGGCAATATAAATCCGAATAAATCGTAGGAACTCAACGTCCTTTTCACCTTTACGTTCTCAAAACAAATCCCTTTAAAGGTCTAAATACTTATACTATTCACCGTATAATAATATTCTTCTGTTGAGAACGAAGGTCTGACCACATACTAAATGATTTTCACGAATAATAAAATACTGTTTGTTACTTGTATATTATTGTGTAATCATGGTTACCGAAATCTATGCGATATTGTCTTATTTTAATAAAGTAGGCTGCTGTACATTAGCGTACCGTATTAAATTTGTTTATAAAATAAACAAATTTCTTTTAAAACGTTACACGACATAAGAATTGTCAATGTCAAACGACTGATCACGTCAAATAAAATGCGTAATTACGTTTATGATTAAATGCGTCATGTACATCTAGGGTTGAAAATTACTAACACAGCAACTCAATAACACAATCATTAATGCATTCTCTGTATAAGGACAAGTCTCTTAAAGTCAACGAACAACATTCGTTCTGCTTTAAAGTATAGAAAAACAATTTTTCTATTTGCTTTCTCAAGTAGACGTATTTTTATTTAAAGCACTCCAAACCAGATTTACCCTATGATAAGGTTAATTCAGTATTTTTCAATGCAAGCACAAATATACTAGAAAATCATGTCGCATTCACAGATAGGAGTATGTCAGAAATGAAATAGTATGCTACAGTAAATATATATCAACCTGTAAACCACATGAGAATTAAATACGTTTTGTATTTTATACATGACTAAGATTGATATGATGGTCGGATTCTCAACCGAGAAACGGTGTGGAATATTATGATATTAGAAGGCAGTGGCGTATGTGAATCAATCGAAAATTATCTAAGAAAACAAAACTTCTTAGATCCAGTCCAGTCTGTTCCTTTGATAAAACGGAAGTTAGCGTAGGTAAAAGTCTCTGTTAAAGTCTAATGTTTCTCTAGGAACACAGTATTGCATAATTGATTTTCTTTAAAAATTGGGTTGTTACATAAGTCCGCTCGTTTTTTATTTCACCTTTTATTCCATAAAATATACATTCTAAAAAAAAAACTTTTATTATCAAATGTACTGTCCATTATTTTTTATCACTTTGGACAAACGCTCAGTTTCGCTCAATTTCATAATGCCATCTCTCCAGAAGATTCCGTCTTTGCTCTCGAAAAATCTGTCCAGGTGAATTTTGATATCGTCCACAAATGTGAAATTGTTTCCGTTAAGGGAATTTTGTAGAAAGCAGAACAAATGGTAGTCGGATGCTACGATGTCTGGACTATATATTTCGTAGCAACGGAATAGTTCAACAAGAATTTTAGATCAGTTTTTCGAAAAATATCGATTTTTTGTGTCGTTCAAAAAAATTATTGTTTTATTAAAATTTATTGTGTGGTATCAAAAGAAAGCTTTTTAACTTAGATTAAGGAACAAAAATTAGTTTTTTAAAATTCGATTCTTTTAACACAATTTTAGCCAAAACTGTGCTAAAAAAGGTTTTGTCCCGCACCCTTTTATCCTAAACTAAAATTCTGAAAAAATTATAGGCAATGTATATTGATTCGAATCGGAAACAAAGGAGAGGCATTTTTGATCAGAATGCATGTTTGTAAAATATAGCAGTTTTTGTGTTTATCACAAAATTACTTATTTTTTTAATTAATGACTAACTTATGCCTAATTATGTTATGATTTTTTTGTATTTATGGCTAAGGTAGTATATGTCTTCTTTTAAAATTAAAAATATAAATTTTAACAGCTGAGAATTGAGTGTAACGAGCCTACAGGCAGAGTTACTAGTGTTATATGTAGGGTGACCATTCGTCCCGCATTTTGATTGGGGGTCCCGCATTCTAACTTTTGTGCACTTGACTTGGTCCGCAGTAGGACTTTGTTTGAGGAGATGAGGACCTTTTTTTTGCTCTTCACTTAAATTTGGAAGGTGAGGACCTTTTTTTTGCTCTTCACTTAGATTTGGAAGGTGAGGACCTTTTTTTTGCTCTTCACTTAGATTTGGAAGATGAGGCCTTTTTTTTAATCTTCACTTATATTTGAGAAGTGACGAACTTTTTTTGCTCTGTACCGGATTGCCTTCTCAAGAAAATTGTCACCCTAGTTAAACGCCATGATTCAACCTATTGTTTGAATTAGTTCTGTCTTTTGGGTTTAAGGTAGCAAACAAGAATGACTCATTTTTAGTAGTGAAATGCTTATAAAACAAATAACACATTGATATTAATGAAAAATACGTTTTTTAAATTAAGAAAATTAAGCCATTTATCAATATCTCTTATTATTTTAATGAAGACTTAGATACGAAGCAAATGCAGAAAAAATCGCCGGGAGTTTTAATGTAAATTTTATTGTGATCAAATTTACATAAACTGTTTACAAAATTATAATAAGTGGAAGCTCTTAGTACTCAAATAACGAATAAAAATGATTATCAAAGGCTTTTCATCAAAAAAATATTCTTAGACCCAACATTCTGTTGACTTTTTACACTTACTAAATACCTACAAAACCTTGAAATGTGTGAACGTTCACACTTCACATACATTTTTTACTATTTGGTGTTATCCATTTAGCCAGCTTCAGTTTTTCTTTATGATTTGCTTAATTTAATGCGGATGAGGTAAAAGGGACGAATACTCAAGATTATTAAAGTAAAGAATGTTTCGTAACTTCTGACCAATCAAAGCGTGAGAGGGAATACGTCGCATGTATGCGTAGTTCAAACTAGCATACAAAATTAATATAGATGTTGCATGTTTTTAAATATTTTTATTGACTAGATTCATAATAGATATTTATTGCAAGACAGTTCTACTGAATAAATTATAAATAAAAACCTAAGGAAATTTTATACTGATTTATATAAAATTTAAGGTGATGGGTATTTGTATTATAGTTAATAAATAACAATAAAATCGAATAAAAACATAATTTTAGGAATATTTAAATAAAAATCGAAAAACATATTGCTATAATAATATATATAGTAATTAATAAAATTGGAGGTTATATCAATTTTTAAAAACGGCTCCTCGTATTTTAACGAAATTTGGTACAACAGAGTAAAACCAGGATCAAATATAGGCATGATATCTTAAAATTTTCTTTCTTATCGGGTGTTTCTGGGTTAAAACTGGTACTAAAAAACTAAAAAAATTTCATTTATAAACAGAACTATCTTAACAGAAAAAACTATACAATAAAAATTGTTTTTAAGAAAACAACTCTTAATTGTTTACGCATTTTTTTCAGTTTGATGAATATTAGGGTAGTTACAGGGGGACACCCTAAAACTAAAATATTGAAATATTTCACTTATTTTTCTCTTCCCATCAAAAATTAATGTAAGAAAATTTATTTAGAACGGAGAAACATTCCTTTCGAAGAGAAAATAAATTAAAACAAGTAGAAAATCAAAAAATTAAGCGATATTTTTATATTTATAGCCAAAAATCAAACTTCACGTGTATATAACATATACGATAAAGAAAGACTGACGGCCCGTTAGCATACAGATGACGCATAGCTTCGCTATTTACCCCCACCACTACAAGTTACAAGACAACCTTTACTTTATTAATCTTGACGAATACTAACATTCATACTCTGACCGGGATTCGAATCTGGGATCTTTGGCACGTGTAACAGAGTCACCACCAAGGACGGCGTTGACTATCATAATAGATTGAGAAAGCATGCGTGTTCATTCATATAAGGCAGCTATTGACTATAAAATTTCTTATAATATTGTGAAGTTATTAATGTGACAATCTCTCGTTAATGAATTTCTTGATGCGTCACTGTTTGAAATTATTTTAGCGGTGAGGTATTGTTTAAGAGAGGGTGCGAGATTTTCCCTGACTTACGGAATGTAGACGTCTTTTGAAAGATATTCAGAATGTGACTGGTGTAATAATAATTGTAAGGTGTGCCGCAGGAATGTGATGTTCTTGCTATAATATATTTATAAATATAACTTTAATCATGGAAACCTAGTTATGTGAAGTTATGTGCTACCTAGAAGTTATGTGCATGTTAATTATTTTAGACGAGTTATTGTTATTAAGATTGTTTTTTTTTGTTGATTACAATTCCAAAAAGATAGACACGTAGTACTTGTGGGCAGGCCCGTAACGAGGCTGTAGCAAAAGAGGCGCCCGCCACGGGCGCATGTAAGTTTGGAGCGCAACACAAAATTTCGATAAACATAATGTTTTTTTTTTCGTAGCTGTGATATTTGTTAATTGTTTTCTTGGATTTTTTTCTTAACATTTTTACTTCCTTGTGACTAGTAAAGATTTATATTTTTTAATTCGAAATAATCTCGAAATCACTATCGAAATACATACGTTTGTAAGAATTATCATGTGTAGCGTAAAATAACCATCAAAAGATACTCAATCTTAAAGCCTGGAACAGAATGCACAGCGCGCTACGCCGTCCGCGCGCCGTCATTTGCGACGGCGTTGCGTTAGTGCCGTTGAGAACGGCGTTGAATTTTCGCCTGCACACAATGCAATAATTTTTAACGCCGTCAAAGTAACAAGATACAACCTATATCTGTGTTTATAGGTGCGCTTTCTTTTATTAAAATGATAATGGATGATGAAGACTTGTGTGAACATTCAGTATCAACGGCGTTGGAACGCCGTTAGGACGTTACACATTCTGTGCACTTGCGTACGACAGCTTGATTTTAACTTTCCTCTGACAGATAGCGCCGTCCAAACGCCGTCAACGCGCCGTAGAACTCGTTGCATCCTGTTCTTCACATTAGTACAACGACATACAGTAGCGCTCCGTTAGATATATTCTTTGGGTTCTTGCGTGTGTATCTATTATTTTGTATTAACTTCTCCACGTCTATGTGTGAACTCCGTCTCTAAGCACGTGTGTTTGTTTATTATTTGGCCTATAGACTAGACCAGTGTTTGTCAACCGGTGGTCCGAGGACTACTGGTGGTCCTTAGCAAAAATTTTGTGGTCCACGAAAGGCTTATAAATTATTATTTTTGAGATTTTTTGTTCATTTTTTATAATCTTTTGTCCCTATTCTGTGATTTTAGTTCATTTTCAGTGATTTTTTATTACTGAGATATTATATAGATGTAGAGTACATATACAATAAATTTAGAAATTACAACAAAAGAAAAGGAAATAGAAATAAGTTGAATTTAACCTAAAAAGTTATGCACTACACACAATTCAATTGAGATTAGACTTTACAATAAAATATCTATAAGAAAATATATAACTAAACACAAAACTGCTAAATAAACAACAAACTAAGTAAAAAAAAGCTTTTTAGAAATTACTGTAAGATCCTAACCTAACCTAACCTACCCCCACTCCCCTAAACTCTAAGCCAATTATTTATATTTTATTATTATTTATACCTTTAGTAAAATTTATAACTGTTTATCTACCTTTAAAATTTGAAATGGAAAAGAAAAATCCTGGATTTGGATTAAATAAATAAGGTATCTTTCTAAAACCCAAATATCGGTAAAAGAGAGACTAAATCCCGGGATAAGAACGGATCACCGTTTCGTTTTCTCTCTTTCATCGATTTTATTACGACAATACTTTCTATATTTGGAACTACAAATATTTTCTTGTGTTCAGAATAATTTAAAATAAATTTATCTAATATTGCGGTAACAGATATACCTAAATTGCTTGAAACTTTCCGAATGACGTCACTATCGTGTTTATATTTTCTATGTAAACGTACTTTGAAATTTGCACTATCTCTGTGAAATATGTTTAGTACAGAGACGTACTGACACTATGAGTTATGTTTAGGAGTATTGCTCTGAAACAGATCACTAAAGGGAACTAGCCTTCAGTTGTTATTAAAGGACGAATTTTCGTAATGAATATCCTAGATTTAACAATAATATATAAACATTCTGCTATAAATATAGTTAGGACACAATAGTCGTTTTGATAAATATGCTGATAAACTTTCATTTCAAGCGGCAAATATATTCTACTGTATTGAAGGCTGCGTATAACCCCCAGAGTTTACTAGTTTCTTATACAAAACTAACAATCTAAAATCAAATTAGTATCAATCTATACATCAAATTTTGCACCGAATTTTTATCTATCTAATAGGATATTTTTAATTGTAGAAACATTTATTGTAAAAATATTATCGCTCAATAACTTAAAAATAGACATCAGAGCTAATGTTCTGTAGTTTTTTAAATCTATTTGTGCGTTTCGAATAACTTTTATATTTATAAATTTTTGTGTAGAAATGTTCAAATAATACGTCAACATTTTTTTCGACTTGATTACTTATAGTTTAGAGCCTTCGTCGAAAAATATTATACTTGATGATAATGAAATGCCACTTGGTACACGTATTCTTCACGAATATTGAATCATTTTTACCCGTAACACTTATTTTCAAAACCGCGGCAGATTCAAGATGGCGGCAATAATAGACTACCAAGTACAATAACTGTAAGTAGTTTTCACAATAGAGCAAAATAGCTAGTAACATATTTGTAGAATGAAGCTTTACCTATAATTTGCCGCATAGTACGCAAATATGCGTCAATTGGTTTTCAAGATGGCTTCTATAATGCAATTTGCTTGTTTACAATTATATAACAGATTTTTTTACAATTAAAAACATCTTATTAGATAGATAAAAATTCGCTGCAAATTTTGATGTATAGATTGTTATTAATTTTATTTCCGATTATTATACCGTTTTGTATACGAAACTATTGAGAACTATAGGGTTGTGCGCCGCCTTAACTAAATATATTGTGTAATTCGCCTTCTTAAAATCGTGATGAATATTGTGGTGTAGTCGTCTAAAGAAATCCATGTTTACAAATCAAAGTCGAAAGCTTCACTAATTGGATGGGCCTATGTAACAATAAAATTCTAATGCATTGGTTTTCAACCTTCTTACCTCTGCGGAACCCTACAGTTTAAATGCTATTTCTTTGGAAACCCAAGGCAAAAAGCCACAATATGCTGTCTTTTATTTTATTTTAAGGTTAAACATTTAAAGATAATAATTTAGATGTTTATTATTGAAGTTAGTCTTGATCAAAATTGATATATTATTTCTGACTATGTTGATATATTTTTTAAATGTAGGTAAACTATTTTACTTTTTAAATTATAAATAAAAATTTAATCAAATAATTAGCGATATTCTGTCTTGAATCTTACTTATTTATTTATTATAAACATTTATTAGCAATCATTATAAACATAAAATCCCAGAAGGACCCAGATTCTTCGTGTCTGGAACTTTTTTTTGCGATAAGCATAAGCATATATGAATATATTATGATCAAAATTATTTAGATTTTTTTTTTCTGTCATTAATAATAATAATAATAATAATAATAATAATAATAATAATAATATATATTTATTGACAATATGATTATGGCAAAAAAAAAAAAATAGTTCCAGACACGAAGAATCTGGGTTCTCTGTTGACTGCTTTTATTTAATTAATCCCAAGAAACGAAATTACGAAAATTTATCGAAAACAATTGATTGACTATTGAACAACTGAAATTACAAAAAATTATTCTAACAAATTGTTTTTAACACACATATATATATATATATATATATATATATATATATATATATATATATATACATATATTAAGGCAACGAATTATTAGTATTTGATTTTAAAGAAGCTATAAACATTAACTAAGTGATAAATAAAATAATATCAATATTGAAAATATGAAATACGGGAATCTAGTATAAAATACAATTCTAACCTAACCCAAAGTGATTTTAGGCGTAATTCTAAGAATAAAACTTCAAAGACCTGCGCTTTGCACGTAGCTTGATCATTATACTTTAAATCTGTGGGGATGTAGCATAAAACTTAATACAATACAATTCTCACTTAATTTTTTAACAGTATAACCTATTCGATTAATTGTTTCCGATCAATTTTCCTGACACCCTAAGACACTTGTGTAAAAATTTGGGTTGGATATCGTGATTGTTTCGGTAAAAGACATTGATCAAACTCTGTCATATTTGGACATATAGGAGGATTACCGTGAGGTCCTTACTGTTCGTTAAATCCAGGAAATTTTATATCTTTAAAATTAAATAATCTCGCGTTCTTTCATTTTAATTCTTGAATCACAATAGCTTTATGCCTGAAATAAATTTAACATCCTTTATCTGTTTTTAATCAGAGCCATTTTTAAAATGCCTAATTGCTTAAAAAATTGATTGTCGTATGGATCTACAGTAGGAATTAAAGGAGATAGAGCGTTCCAAATATATATATCAATAGAATATTTTATCTGTGTAAATATTCTCCTTTGAAACCAAAAGTTATTTTGAAATTTATTAATACTTATCTCAGATATATGTTGTTCTGTTTTGCTCAAGAATTGTTAACGTATTTGATAATTATTTTTTAACAAAACATTGCACACAGTTTTAGCTAAGACAAATTCACATCATCATCATCATCATAGTTATTTTTTACATCATGTAGACATCATGGATATTTCTGTATAACATTTACATTTGTCCAAAAGTAACTTAAAGTAACATTTTTAAAAAGCGTTTTAGCGTCAAGTTCAACTGACAATTCAATAAGTTCATCTTGTATATTACTTTCGATGTTTTCAACATGTGCAGAAAAGGGCGCGATAATCCAATCTGGGATGTGCATGTTCTCTAAATTTTCAAAACGCAATTTAAAATCCTCAATTTTTGAAGATGCTTTGTGTATATTTCCAAGTCTTCATCTTTTACTTCCAATTGTCGCAAATTCGGAATATACTGAAAATCTCTTCATGAAGATCTAAATAAGTCTAATTTAACTTGGAAGCCTAAAAGAAGTATCCGAGCTTGAATAATCGTGACATCTTTACCTTATAACTGGGTCTGGATGTCATTAAATTTTGCAAAGAAGTCCGCTAAGTAGAAAATGCGGTTCTTATTTCTCTGTAGTTCATCATTCAAAAACGAATTAACGTCTCCAAGAAACTCTACAACTGAGTCGAACAACTCGACAAGCCCTTGTAAACTTGTACTTCTAGACAACCATCTGACTTCAGTATGATTTGATATTTCATCATTTTCTTCACAAGGTTTGGCAAACAGTTGCGAATTTAGAGGATGACCTTTAGTTTGATTAATAGATTTAATACCCACCTTTAGAGTATCATGCAGTTCGTCACTGAAAGCTTTTACCTCGAGATAGTTTCTGTGCGACACTCAGTGAATAGGACGTACACCGGGAACGTTTTCTTTAAAAAAGGCTACAAAACCTCGGTAACGGCCCACTATCGTAGGTGCGCCATCAGTGGCTACTGCCGTTATGTTGGTAAAAGGACTGTTAACTTAACTTTTTAACTTTTTTCCATCGACCTCCAAGCCAGAATCGACCTCTAACAATGTCATATCGACCCCCGGGGGCAATATCGACCACTTTGGGAACCCCTGTCTTAGGTAGATAGACGGACGATATTACGATAACTGCTAGAAATTGGTAATTTTTATTCCAAGGCAAAAAGCCTTAGAGCAGTAACGGGGGAGCCTGTGTACAGTACTGGACGATTTTTACTAATAGATTTTTTCGATAATGATGTGCTACTAACTTATAACACTAAAAAGTAGTAGTACGTTTCGTACAAATATACAATAGTGTAAAAATCGTAGAATGACATTATCTTCAAATTAAGACCTTACTACATCAGAATCTACTTATAGCTTGGCGTAACACAGGGGCAAAGTGCATGTTACAGTACAACGATGGAGTCAGTTTTTAGTAACATAGTTATTAACAAAATAAACACAGTATAATAAATATAAATTACTGATAGCGAAAACTAAACGTTGTGTTGGTGTTGATGTCTCATGTAGTATCGATGCTGACTAAGTAGTGAATTGTCGAGTGACTTATGGCTTATTATTGGTCGATTTAGGGCTTATGTACCCTTGAGAATTTACTTAACATGTAAATTACTCATCTATCTCCCTTGAAGGTTACCAAACCCCAAATGTTTCATGATGAGAAATTAAATGATAACAATAAATTGAAATATTGTTTACCAAATGGAGTAAAATAAATAATTGAATTTGGAATGGTCACCACAGGTATATTTGGAATTAAAAAAAAATGATTCGGTCTTCTAATAAATGTAATGACTATTGTGTTTGCAGATTGTTCGTAACTTGAAATACTCGCAAAATCTACTGTGTTCGATAGTATATCTGGGAAATTCCAGTCTGGTAGTTACTGAAATTTCTATTGATACTATATAGGAACAACAATTAGTTTCTATCGAAAGCAATCAAACTGATATTTACCTTGCTTTACCATTGTTTTAATTTTCATTCTCATTCAGGTGGTTAAAATAGTTTCAAATAATTACAAAAAATATGCCAAGCAAATTTTTGTTATTACCACCTAAACAGTCGTAATAAACTAGGATCTCGATTTGCTTCAAAGTTACGTTCTTAGAAAGTGCGACGTACATCGAAACGACGCAAGTCGCATCACATTTCCCCATAAGATTTCATAGAATTTTACGAGATACGTTCCATAATCGTCGTGAACACTTTATTATATGCTAATAAGTTCTTATATTATGCTAAAAAAAATCATAACAAAATCAAACCGTTCCGGGTTTAATTTTTGGGAAGTATTCTAATAAAATATTCAATAAAAAATTATGAATAAAATTTTCACTTTCTTCATTTGTCATTGTTTTCTCGACCATATTCAACTCTCTTGACGCCCTGGATATCGATAAACGGTATATTCATTTCATTAGCTCTTTCTGTATTAAAAATGATGCCACCAACGTTCAGAAAATTTAGAATTTTCTTGCCGACTAAGTTATGCGGGATTCGACGACACCTGATTTTTTTCCTTCGCAACTCTTCATGAAGGATCTCTTGTATGGGCGTGGATCCGATACCAATTGAAGCTTGTATCATTTGTTATGTACATCAGTTATCATTAGTTACCATATTCTGTATGGCAGACACATTTTCTGGAACTACTGCTAATGGGGGCTTGCCTGTATATTCTACTTCATATAGAGAACTGCGACCCCTTCGAAATTCTGCAAACCACCTGAGTACAGTGGTTTGTGCTTCATCCCCAAAAGATGAACGTAGACGATCCAAGTATTGTTCTTGAGTAGGGATTGCAATTCCAGGCAAGTTTTACATTTCCGGAATTTCGGGGTTAAATATATTTAATCGCGGGATCCCGAAATTATATATACTGTGTGATTTACGAGTATTTGCTTAAAAACGAAATCTAATGCAGTTATACGTGTACATACTTTGTCAAAAATGAATATAAAATATTCTATAAAATATTTAAATATTTCAGTAATTATTTTTTGTATTTCATGTTTTTTTAAATTATAAAATAGGTAGTTTGGTTAATTAGTAGTTGTAAATATTTTAAAATGATAAAAGATATATACCTACCTTATTGTGTTTTAATTATCTTATGTTCTTAATTATATTTAGCAATCATCAAGTTACTGGATATAAGTTATTGTATTCTTATAGTATATTTTAATGTAGTAATAATCTTTCAAAATTCATATGTAAACTTGATTTTTAGAAACTTAAGAACTCGAACAGAACACAACTTAATTTAACTATTGGTGTACCGGTATCCCGGCATTTGAGATCCCGGGATTGCATTCCCTAGTACTGACTCATGTCGTGTCATACGACTCGTGTGTCGGTTCACGTAAGGTTTACACATGAATTCGACGGCGGACCGCAGCGGGGAATCCCCGTCGGTGATATACATACTGTTGAATTAATTTTTACTGATTAATTTTTACAAAATACGTTAATTATTTCAATTTTGTTATAATCCCTAAATTCCCGGGATTCATCTTTTAAAATCCCGGGATTTCGAGACCAAAAATCAATCGGGATCCCGGTATCCCGAATTTCGAGATCCCGGTATTGCATTCCCTATTGCTTCCTCATTGATTGATAAGTACTCTCGCGTTAACTCCATACTCCATGTCGCTAAAATTTTAAAAGGTTGTTATACCACTTACAGTACAAATTATGCACTAAACTGTTGTGTACATACTTTTAGAGCACCAAGGATCACGTATGCACAATAGTAATTTTTAGAAATAGGCAATTCAGCAGCATCTCCAATATTTCAGAGTAACCCTCGTATTAATCAAAAGTTACTTGATTCGATTTTGAACGTAATATGTTTAACAATGCTAAATGCTTACGAAGCCTTGAAATGAGTTAACAACAAATACAATTTTCTATGTTCTAACCGGGATTGGAACCTGGAAACATGGTTATGCAAAGCAGACGAAGATAAGATTATCCAAATTTCTTACGGTCGGTTCACCGATGGTTACAACATTAGCAATTTTAACAACGATAACATAAAATAAATGACACATATTGTTAGACATTAAATATCTTATCACAAAATGTTTTTGTAATTACAGTATAAATTAAAAACTTTCGTTAGTCGATGTTAAAATATTTAAAATGTCATACTGAAGTTTATTTTCAGTTTTAATTAAAATTTTAGTGTAAAAATAAAGTGTAACAAAAGTTTTTGATATTAAAATTAACTTTATAAGAACAGCTTTTACTACGTTTACTTTTAAATGGAAGTTAACTGACTCTTTGAAAACTTGAATTAACACGAAATTTCTCTAAATATTAACTAGATTATTTTATTTTCAAAATAATGTTAGCTTTGTTAAAGGGTTTAAAGTTAATTTAAGATAATTTTTTGAAGAATGTGAAAAAAAGATGATATATAACTCGGTATGGATTGATAGAGTCTTGATCTACGGTCTGATATAATATATAGGCATGAAAATACCGAATTCAATCGAAAATAAAATCAAACAACCGTCATTTTTTAAATCCTCTTTATTTTTCCATTTTTTTCAGTGTTTTTTGCAGATGACCTTTTAAAATCCCCCAATATTTTCTAGGCTAATTAATACACGAAAATTTAATATGTTCATAATAATATCACATTTTTAAAGTCTGTCTAATTGCTGAATCTTCTGTTAATTGATCTCTGCATGCTTTGTGGGCGATTTCCACAGATCTATCAAAGTTTAACTTTCCTTTTTAATCTGCATCTTCATTAGCAAACCTATTCTGTAATGTTTTGCGTGAGATAACACTCTCCAGAAATCAGTATAAACATGGTTAAAAAAGAGAGAGACATGGTTAAAGAAATGTATCAACTAACATTTATTACAATATGACCGAAAAAAGGGCGTCTAGATAGTCATGGAATTAATTTATATTTAAATCAGCAAAGAACTGTCTACTTAACATTTAAAAAATTAAATTCAAGGCCTACTAGACGCATTTTTTTTTTTATCGTATAGTATCTGATATGGATTATGTAAACTATGTCTCAAACGGCCATTCTTACGAGCGTCAAAGGTACTGAGAACTCGTCGTTTTGTGTCAAAAACACAGTGCGCCACTATAAAAAAAATGTTTGTCAAAAATATTTCTGAAAGTTCTTTTGTCACATCCTGTAACTCAGTTGGGTTTGGCTGAAAATTTGATAAAATTCAATGCAATGTAGATTGATATGAGCCTAAATAGTACAAACAGAATTATTGGTCAAATTGATTTTTTCGAAAGATAACGAATTTTATGGATTAAATATATATATTTCGGCACTATGCCATGTTTATACTAGGGAAACATGTTCTCTGGCATGAGTCGAGCGGCTAACATATTAGTAGTTTCCATGACATAAATTTGTCAGTTAACAGATTGACTGCTGGACAGTCTACACCAGCCGTCGGCAACCATTGGGTCATTGAGCAATTTTGAAAAATGGGTCGTAGAAAAACATCTTCCCTTCACAAAAAAAAAAATATATATATATAAACTGAACGGCTGTTGCTTGTTTATTCAGAGATCTACGGATTCGAAACATTAGTTTTTATTAAATTAATGAGGTACTAAAATTGTCAATTTTATATGTTTTGTACAGAAGTTATTTGTTCTTTATAATACTGAACATTTATCACATAAATTTAACGACTAACGTTAGAAAAGGAAAAAAAAATTAAAAATATATGTTTTTTTTTAAATTTGAAGAAAATTTTTATTTTATTATTTTCAATTTTTCCTCTTTTTTTTGTAAATGTAGTGAGGGTAATAGAACTATTACAATATTTTACGACATGTATAGAATTTAGTGTAATTTTTTATAATTTTTTAATTTTTTTAAATTTTATTATTTGAAGATATCATAAATTTTATCTTGAAATAAATTCTTAGCCCATTTTTTAGTATGTTTTATTAAAATAGACTCGAGATGGTCTGGTCGTTTGGTTAAAACGACCAGACAATCTCCAGCCGTCCTGTTCCTACTGCCACGTCGACTCTGTATGTGTTTGGAATGGATTTTCATTTCCTGAAATTTTTTTAAAAAAATATTCTTTTTTATAAATATTGACTACGTATTCTATTAAAATATTTTAAAATAAATATTTGACCAGTATTCAAGAACTTTTATTTCCTCTTTATATATATATATATATATATATATAAACTAAATTTTTTTTATAATAAAAAAAAAAAAATAATAATAATAAATATGTTGAAATTAAAATCTACTTCTTTTATTACACATATCCGTTTATATTGGTAAGATTGGCAAGAGTAGGGTTCCATGAGGTATAATTCCCAGAACAAGCATTCGTAGTTGCCATACCGTCTTTCCCGTCTTTAAAAACTCAAAATTCGTTTACTTGTCGACCTGGTAAAAGGTTTTGCATATGAGCTGACCCATGGTCAAGCGTGATTTTCCAGTCATATTTGTTGGATCGCGAGACGAAAAAGGTAGCCAACCGCTGGTCTACACCATGTGTGACATCTTTATTTTAAATACCAGAACTCGCGATAATGAGAAATCGTACGACCTCAACTACGGCATAGACAGTTGCTTTTCCAACGAATTTATCTGGAAACATAGTCCTGCAACGATGTCGCTCCAATATAGATCGCGAAATTTAAAATTTCTTAATTATTTTAATAAACAGACTTAAATTGATTGAACACATAGAATCATTAGTAGGCATTGAGTCCTACGAAATCCTAAAGTATATGAAAGACCCTACATCACATACATTTTTATTAGTCTTCTATCATTCTCAGCACATTTTTTGTAGACAGTTTACGAAATTAAATAGAACCAATTTCAAAATTAGCAATATTACGAAACACAAGATAATTTAGAATATTTACTAAGGTTTTAATATTCTTTTTTCCCATTAGTGCCACTAATGATTCAATTTAGCCAGTGTAACATCTGTTTGCTTGTAGTTAGTATTTTATTTAGTAGTTAATTTAGTGGTTTAAAATAAATTACAAAACAGTAGTGCAATCGGTTAAACACATTCGCAAATTACAGCTTCAATCTGCCATTGACAATTCTGAATGAAACCATCAGTTGTAATTACAAAATCTTCAAATAGTAAATTTTTAATTTCCCGGATTTTCCCTCATTTTCCTTCATCAAAACACCAATGGCAAGTCAATGTGAACGGACTTGGCAAATGACGATCTCCGCCTGCGCTATACTTTGGGTCAATGCACGACGTACGTCCTTTTACTTCCGCGTAGGTTCGGATTGTGCAACTGGTGTAAATACTTCTATTCTACGTTGATGTGGTGTACGCACGAGGCTTGACTCATCTGTCGTACGACCGAAATGTCGTATTTTAGTGAGTCTCCGATGCCCTGTGTGCTTCGTTAACATGTTCGTGGTTGTTGCCGCGTTAAAGCTCGAGTGACTTTTTGTTTAGTGATTTTTTATAGTGTTGGTGAATTACAATACTTTTGGATTAGTGTAGGAAGGGGATTAAGTCTTAAACATCATTAAAAATGTAGGTATTTCATATTTAAAAAGAGTTTTACAATATTTTTCTATGAATTTGTAATAAAATTGTATTAAATGTATGCCTTAAATTAAATAATTTGTTTTTATTCTCAAAATGTAGGCCAAAAACTGATCCATTTTTATTTGACCAAAAAATGGAATACTAATGCAGTTTGTATTTTAATATTTACGTTTCTTTAAACTTATGTCTTATAAATATATTTTAATTTATTTATAATAAAAACTTCGAAAATGAATTGAAGCACCTGCTGTCCAAAAAGAGTTTGGCAAAATATATAATCGTTAGTAAGTTTTATTGTTAATTTAATAAAACCTAATAAAACCTATATAATAAAAACTATAATAAAACCTATTAATGTATCTGCCTACGCAGTGTGGTTTCCTGCTTAAGTTGACCACTTTTTCATGGTTCCTAAACTTACATCCCTCTTTCTGCGTAATATGACCACTTTGAGCTTGGTCCCTTTGGTGGTCGTTTTAGTTAATTTTTACTGTAATTCTATTTAAAGCGTTTATAATAAATCTTCATCCTGTTTGGTTAAATGCTTTAGTTTCGTTTAATTTACATAAAATGTTATATTTTTAAATGATAAGTAACGCGTATTTGGGCGTAATAGCAGAAAGAATACAATAACTCAACAATTTGTAGTGTAAATATGCGTTTAAAGGATTTGTAAGTTTGATAATACTGACAGAATTCATTGACTTTGAAATGCTTATCGTGTTGAATTATTGTCATTTGTTTTAATGGTGTTTAAAATGAAATTTATTCTATTTCTGGTGTTATTTTGAAACAGGATTAATGGAATGATAATTTATAAAGGTGTACGTAACATGAAAATCGATGTGAATTGTGGAGTTTCATACAGTTCAGGCTATCGTAGGTATTTGCTATGGCTTTCGCGTTAAAATCAATTTTTTAAAATATAGTTATTAATCTATGTATTAAGAGCTTTCATTTAATATTCTACGTCACCGGTTCCCAGTCTTATTTTATCCTGGACTCCTTATAAGATTTCCCAAAGATAGTGGAACTCCTGCTATACCTATATTTTAGGATCATCCCTCCAAATTTAATTAAATGAAACAAAAATTGTATTTGTAATACAGAATTTCTTCAATATAACAAATGCTCAAATTAAATTCTTATTAAATTTTAAGTAAAGTCTCGCGGAATCCCTGATATTTTCTTGAGCCCACTATGGGAAACTTTGTCCTACATATTGGATTTAAAATATACTTTTTTGTGTCACCCCCATAAGAAAAAATCCTAGGTGTGCCTGATAGATAGAATCTTGTAATTGATTCGATGAAAAAAATTGCTGTACTATTCCTCTCCATATCAATAAGCATTACTCAGATTTTTAAAACATGTAATAGGGTATGTAATATAGTGTGGAACAAAATTGTTTCGCCACATTTTTAGCGAAAACTTACTTAATCCTTATGCCTTTTCATCATTTTCTGAGTTCAGTTTGAGTAAAAAAATAAATAAAACGTTTCAAGAGCTGTCATCTGATATCCTACAAAAAATAATAAGTATTATATATTGGAGATTAGATAGAATTTTCCGTCATTCCTAGCTGAAACATATTTAATAAAAATTATTAAATTGAAATCACTAGATAACTTAGTTAAAGGTAACTAGGTAACTAAGCTAGGTAACTTATTCAGGGACCTCAAGGAGTTCAGGGGAACTCTGGATGGTCAGGAGAGCTCAAGGAGTTGTTGGTCCTAGAATGGTCGTATTTGATGTGTTGACTCTGGATGGTCAGGTACCCCAAGGAGTTGTGTTAGTTTTGTTTGACTCTGCATGGTCAGGAACCTCAAGGAGTTCAAGGGAACTCTGGATGGTCAGGGACCTCAAGGAGTTCAAGGGAACTCTGGATGGCCAGGGACTTCAAGGAGCTGTGTTTGTTTTGTTTGACTCTGAATGTTCAGGGACCTCAATGAGTTCCGTGAAATTCTGGATGGTCAGGAACCTCATGGAGTGGGGAAAAACTAACATTATGTTTCATTTCCTGTGCTTTATTTTGCAGTTATTAAATTTTGAAGTTGCCGCGAGGACGTGGCAAGGTCAAGACGGGCGTGTTAGGATCAGGACTAGTTGTTGGTTGACCTTTGTAATATGTCACGATAGAACTATAATGATGACATATATGTGTGACAGATTGTATATAGACGTTGTAATAAATGCTCGTTTTTTCTCGAATCTGTGTTTTAATTGATATTATTACAAACACTAGAAAGCGTTTACATACATATTAAAACATGTTTCGAGCTATAGGCATATTTGACACTTCGTGGTATTTGAAAGAGCAAAATATTGAGGAAGAATTTGGGTATTGGTAAAAATTAATCTTACTGAAGCCTATGGAGAAGAGGGAGGGGGTTCTATATGGATACCTAGACCGGGACTTGAACCGGGAATATTTGCGAATTATTACTATCTATATACTACAGGCTTCTTGTTTATATTTATATTCGAAATAAAATTCCAGAGAGAGTTGAGAGGTTAAAATATAATTAACTCGTGTATTCATTTGAAAATAACTTTCTGTTTCACAACAATTTTCAATATGTTTTTACAGTGAATTCTCAATCCAACCGTATTAATTGTTGATCAATTTTTAGAAAATATTTTTTAATCAAATTTGGCAAAAAAATGGACGTATAGTCCAGGACTCTACAATGTAGTGAGATCATATTTCAACGATGGAAGGTACTGTTGATGTAAGTCAACACTCTACGTTTAAATTATGTGGCCAACGTTGGAAGACAATTGTCAATGCTTGGATTTATTTGCACATTGATTTTATGGAAATACAGTATTATCATGAAAACTTGACGCAACAACCATATCTTTTTTTGAATAATTATTCTACTGTATATATTTAATATCGGCCGATCATTTAATACTGTTAAAAAATTCTTATTTCCATTTTACGCTCAATATTTATTTCTGATATGAAATTAGCAACACTGCCGAATTCATTTAACATTTTTATTTAGTAAAAAATGTATTAAATTATCTAACATTTGAAGTTTTATTCATTTTGTTTGGTGCTTTTTGACAGTACACATTTCCAGAGTATGTTTTAATGCATATAGGTGGTTTATTGTTGTGAATCCTTTTTTCCATTAATATTTATAATAATAATAATAATAATAATAAAAAAGAAGGGAAATCGAGTCCATTCCCATCTGCAGATCTTCTGCCAACTCTTTGATCTGTAGGATGCAGAAAGCAGTGCTGCTCGGGTCACTCCGCATTGTGCGGGCACTGGATCTAGCGTAATTTCCGCGGCTGCATATCGCCAGGGTTTGGGATGCAGTCGTGTGTATTTAGCTCCACTAGTCTCTAGTATGACGCGGCACAAAAGGTTGCTGAAGTTTGAGATTAGTGGACGCTTGTCAAGACCTGACAAACCCCATTATAATAATAATAATAATATAATTTATTTACTATGTTACAATATATAAATTGTTTAAAGTCAGTCGTAATTACACATAATATACATAAAATAATAATTAAAAATAGAAGAAAAAAAAAAATAAATAAATATAGCACTAAATATTCAAACAAGAGTTCAGAGAGATTTATACTAGCTAGCAAGCACGTTAAAATTTATAAGGCAAGAATTCATTGACAGAATAGAATGAATTGTCACTATTTTTTTATTTTTGGAGTCTTATATAGGTTGGATGGATTATTTCGAGTGTTGTAGTTATGTACCTGCTCATGTGTTACAAGTTCATTTAAGTGTCTGTGCGCATACAATAGGGAATTATAAATAAATAGAGAAGGCAGTGTCATAATTTCCAGTTCAGGGAAACAAACCCTACAGTCGGTTTGGTAAGAAACTTCGGCCAGAATTCTTACAGCTCGTCGTTGTAAGGAAAATGTTATTTCTGCCACAGAAGAAAGTCCCCAGGCTAAAATGGCATAGGATATTTTTGACTGGAACAATGCAAAATAAGTAATGCGAACAATTTCTCTGAAAACTGAGGCCATAAGATTTCTTAATAGATATACAATGCTACATACAGTGCTAGAGCGAGTTAACGTGATGATGCCACTTGAGGGTGGGTTTGAGATGAACACCCAAGAAATTTACGAAATCTGGGTTGTTAAAATTATGGTTTCTTAATGCAAATAGGAGGTGTTGAGTTTTGCTATCATTTAAGATGAGGCCGTTTGATGTAAACCACAGTTTGTCTTTTAACTTCGTTATTTTTACTTATCGTACTTTCTAAGGAATTAGATGTCACTATTATATTAGTGTCATCAGCATATAACACATTTATTATTTACAGCGGCTGGAAAGTCGTTTACGTATATAATAAATAGTAATGCTGCAAGAATAAACCCTTATGGAAATGTTCAATTTGGCATTGTTTTCTTATAACCAAATTAACTAACGCTTTTCTTGTTGGTTTCTTTGGTTAAAGTGGAACTAGATTTTAAATTCTAGTACCTGGTAATATTGGATTGAAGCTTTTTATCATTTTGTTCACCAAAAGCCTACACTAATCATTGAAAAATTAACTCGTAACAACTTAAGAAAATTAAAATTCCATTTAGTTCCGCTGAAATGTTTAGAATAGCCTATAGAATATATTTTAACATTTAATTAAATACACAAATTAATTAAATACCTATTCAATTTTCGAAACTTTTAGTAATCCTACCTATTAGTCAACTTCATTGCATATATAATAGCTAGTCGATTTAAAATATTGATAAAACCTATCTGGAATCTGTGTTTTTGGACAGTATTAAATGATCACCCGGTTTATGGAACAAGCAACTAAAAGAAATTTGCAAAATATTCCATATAACATTTTCAGGACTTCTACCTAATTACGAAACATTTTTATTTAATTTAAAAAATGCACAAACTTCATTAAACTTATAAAAATTACCCCTAGATTGAAAACTTGATCTAAACTACCTGGAAAATGACTTTATAACTTTGAAACACTTTATGAAAATTACGTTTTTCCACTCTATTTTTATTACTAAGAAAATTGTAACAAATAATAACTTTTTCATTTGTCATAAAACAAAAGTATTTCACTTGAAATGTTTGTTTACACGTTTATTTGTAGTTTTATTTCTATTTAAGTTTAAAATTCAGTATCCATTTCCTGTAGTTAGTTGGTATTCTAACTGTCTAACTGAAGTTTAAATTGCATTTAGTCGCCTAATTTTATGTTTTCTTTTCGTATTTTACTCGTAAATAATTTAATAGTAACTTCAGCCATTATCGATTACGCTAGTTTAACGACAGCTTTTTCAGTTCCGAGAATTTCTTATTGAATTTTATGTTGAAGTTTCCGATAAATATTTTACTTTTCAATGGATATCATTTAAAGTGTGTTGAAGAATATCATTGATGTTCGATAATATCAGGCCGACAGTTTTTAATTTAAACTTTGCAAACAAATTATGTTTTAAAATTAGTTATTGAATTCAAAATTTGGACAATCAACCTTTTTACGTCTAGTTCGTTTAGAATATATCCGAAGTTATAAAACCTAATTAAATAGTAATCGTTAATTTTCTTAGAGACCGCTTACAAATAACATTTAAACGTAAATCATTTTTTGTTATTTGCAACCCGATTATAAAAATTTTGACACGGTTCAAGCTTTCACATCGTAGAGAGGAGTGAAAAAAGCATCATCATCATCATTAAGCAGCCTTTCTTGTCCACTGCTGAACGTAGTCCTCCCCAAGCTTTTTCCATTCGGAACGATCTTGTGCTACTAATTTCCAGTTCCCCGCAACTCTCTTTACGTCATCCGTCCAACTAGTTGGGGACCTTCCTCTGCTTCTGTTGGTATCTCTGGGTCTCCAATCTAGGATCTTCTTTCTCCATCTGTCATCTTGTCTAGCCACATGTCCAACCCAGTTCCAGTTAAGACGAGCAATTCTTTCGATGACGTCACATACTTTTGTTTGTTCTCGAATCCACTGATTTGTTTTTCGATCAGCTAGACTAATTCCTAGCATTGAAAGTATTGAAAAAACTGTAACTGACGGGGTGAGACTTAATCATCTTAGATTCGCAGACGATGTTATTTTACTATCAGACAATGTAGCAGACATGGCGTACATGCTGGAACTAAAAAGGGTAACTGAAAAAACTGAATTGAGAGTAAATATCTCTAAGACGCAATTGATCACGAACCTAGTATTGAGTGAACATCTATATCTCGGTGGCAAACAGATAGAACAGGTAGTCAGCTACAAATCTAGGGCCTGACATAGGCATTGGCCGAGACAATCAAACCCGTGAAATGAAACGCCGCATCGGTCTAAGATGGGCAGCTTTTGGCAAGTTGAGAGATGTTTTCACTAGCAACTTACCAAATTGCTTGAAGAAAAATGTTTTCAACCAATGCGTACTACCTGTTCTAACATACTGATCGGAAACTCTGACATTAACAGCTAAGTCAGCTGAAAAATTAAGAGTTGCCCAAAGATCGATGGAGAGATCAATACTAGGAAAAAGCATAGCATTTTATTATATGTCTTAATACCGTACTATCGGGTCTGTTCTGTATTGTGCTTCAAAAGATTTGGTTAAAAATGATGGTTAAAAAGTAACATTTTAACTAAGTGTTAATATTTTAACCTTGTTTCTTATTCTGTATCTCAGGTTATAACCCAAGCCTTAAGTTCTAACTTTTTAACCTTACGGTTAAAAGTATGTTGTGAAATTATCTACAAGGGAACGTAGTTTGCTTGTGTAAGTGTGGAGTTAATGTAAACAAATATTATGGTTGAATCGTGAATGAACGACATTCAAATATAATAAATCAATATTGCGGACAAAGTGCTGGGTCTTGCCCTTTTTCCCGGCGTAACTAATTGTGTGTGGCAACATAGTATTAAACACTATTGTTAAAAAATAATAAAATATTTATACTTGAATACATAGAAATTACAATTAGGCATATGTATAACCACTATGTAATTTTATTTTTTTAAATTTGTACTTTAATTGCCTGGCAATAAAATATTTTATATATAATATTGCGGAAATGTACAATATTTATGTATAAATAATTATGGGTGCAGAAAGTAAATAATATAATAGTACCATAACATGCAAATGTATCAATATTTTTTCTTTCTTTTCTTTCTTCTATATTAAGATACTTTTATTTTCAGGTTATATTTACCTTATTTTTATTTTACAAATCTATTAAACAAATAGAGAAATCAAAATTTATAAATGAATCACAATTTTAAAGTTTTAAATATTTACTTGCAATATGTCGGGAAATCTTTTGGGTTTTCTCGGATTTTCAAATAAACAACATTTGTTAAACAAATTTACAAAAACATTTTTAGACAAATGAAAATATTTTAAAATGTTTCTTCAGGTAAATTGAATGGGTCACTCATATCAAGCAGTTGCCTTTGTTTAATCCGAACTGATCCCCTAAAAAGCATTTGTATATATATCTTATTATTCACCTATATTAATTTTTCACTTATTAACCTCTTTTTGTTCAATTTGATCTAGTAATAATTGGTTTAAAATAACCCTTGCTATGATTAATGTTAAAAATTGATTTTTTCTGGCTATTTGTCGTTTAGAGGTTAAAATTACAGCTGGTTAAAATGTTAACACCATGTATTTGGCTGGAGTTAAAATTTCAAATATAACCTACTGAATTAACCACATCGAGGTTAAAATTTTAACACCATAGAGTCATAGTATAACAAAATATTGTAAAACATGACTGAATTTTTTTAATTTCGACCTTGAGGTTAATTTTTAACTTTTTATGATACAGAATAGGCCCGAATATCGGTTATAATTACGTGGAATCCGGGGTATTAACCCTTGTCATTGTGTTTCGTAGTCAATCTTCGTCCCACAGAGCCTTTCATTTATTCATTTATTTTCAATTGACAATTTCATTTATTCTGACTTGGTTGACCCAGGACATGAGTATACGCCTGTATATCCACATTAAAACGTGCCATTATTGTTTTATGCTGTTCCAGTTGGCAATTTCATGTTAGTAATATTCAGTAATTTTTGCTTCAATTAAATCGTTTTCAGCATTATCCTATTTTCATCCCAAAATCAATTAAACCTGAAAAATAAATTAAAATATTTAATAAAACCCAATTTAATTTTGCTAATTAAAAATGCGCTTTAATTAAATATTTCATAATATTAAAGTGTACAGTTAGGTTATTAAAAATACGTTATTTCATTTAGGAATACACGTTATTTTTAATTTTTTAGCAAAAAGAATTCTGTTTGGAACATTAACGTTCATATATTAACTTTAACGTTACTCGTTATGACGTTATAGGATAATGTCTTTTTAGGGGTTTTTTGAAGTTTTGTTTAATTATATTTTTTCTCATTATTTCAGTTTTTATATTTGAAAATAACTTTTTAATGTTATTAGTTATTTTTAATAATGTGTTTATGGCAAAATTTAGAATAATAGACCTAGTTTTGCATGTTTGGCATCTTGTTAATTACCATGAATAAAACCGTTTTCTGATTTCATATGGCCAGAGTATCAGATTAGGATCCTGTTGCGAGCATGTATGTAGCATGTTCAAAATTTCCATACTAAAACCTTTATGAAAAAAAAAAAATTATGTGAAGTGTGAATTTTCACACATTTTAGGGTTTCACAGTATTTAGTATGTTTTAATTCGAATGCCTAATACCATTATTTAGGTTCCTAAATATGTGCAGTATTTTTTACATAGCTAGGTTCATTAAGATTTTGAAAATTAAATTTAATTAAATTATTAAATTTACGCTTTTAAAAATTAAATGCAACATTTTCCAAAATATAACTAGAATTTTGAAAAAATAATTTAAACAAAATAAAAATAAAAACATAATCTGATCAAATATTCCCGTTGTGCTATTCCGGTTCACACCAATGTACATTACTTAGAATTTTTTCAGATTTTTATGTTGAAAAAAATTTTTTTTGCACAATTTTGGCAAAATCGCATCAAAATAATTTATTTTGCAAAAATAAAAATTTATCGTTACCACGTACTAAGGGCTTTCATTTGATACCCTACTCAGAATTTTAAAAACATATTTTTTTTTTCGATGAGCACATATTTGTTCATATTTTTAGGGCGATATGTTTTTTAGATGTTTTAGTATTTTTCCTATGTGCGGGTCAAAGAGTTGTATAAGCATGTCAAAGTTCAACTCTCTAGGTTTAGCCGTTTGGCTACAATTTTTACCGAACAGACAGACAGACGACATAATGACAGTATAAGGGTTTTTTGGTCATACCTACAAAACCCTAATTAGGCCACATATTTAAATAATGGTGCTGTAAACAAACAGTATTAATATTTGGGACTGAAATTTGCCAAAGATGAACCTTTTTATAAGGTGATCCAAGAGTAGAGGGAACTATAGCATAGTGTTTAGTGGGCTCAAAGTAATTCGAAGGGATATAAGTACAGCATATTTAACACAGTTAAAAGAATTACTATAAGGAAAAATGGGGTATAAAAAGTAACGGAAACAAGTTTTATCATACACCAAATAGGAAGAGAAAAAATGGAAAACTTAGAAATGCTAGAAAGGATCTGAAATTGCTTAAACGAAAAACAATGTCAGAATAAACAACAGTGGCGACTGTAATTTGGAATATTTGTAACATCAGGTTTTCAAATGATAGACAGTTTTTCTGTCGACCATAATCAAGATTGTCTTACTTAGAATTTTTTAGTTTCATTCGAAGTTTAATTAAGAAAGGGCTGCTGATTAAATATAGTAACATCAAATCCTTTCGTGGTGTGTAATAAGCAACAAGACATAAGCCAAAAACCGCTGCTACTAAGGAAGTTATAAAATTGTTGCGAAAATAATATGGTACTGATGCTAAAATTGGGTTTCATAATATAAAATCGTTACAAGGTGTATTCTAAATACGATTTTTATAGTAATTAACTTTTTTGTTTATTTATTTTTTGTTTATTTTTTGTTTCGTCATTAACTTATATTCTGTATTTTTAATAGAATTATTTTTAGCTCGATAACAAATTAAAAATATTCATTCAAAAAACTGCTGAGCTTTTCCAATGAATTGATTTTGCTGACGTGCATATTGTATTATATTAAACGACAAAGAATCGGATGTAAAGATATATTGCTTTTTCGACAAAGACCGACTTCCGTTAGCAACGCACTGATGTAGCATTAAGCCCTTACAAACCATAATTTAATAAAGGAGACATGCAACCAAGATAAGGGAAATTGTATAAGCCATCCATAAAAACAAACATAAAATCGTTGAGTAGATAAACGCATAGTTAATATACAAAATAGAGGACCCTCTAATTAGAAATGAAATAGTGTAACCTAGTTCTTAGTTTGGTCGTTTGTTTATTAAATATTCTCAGGCATCTTCAGTTGCTTCAGAAACTTAATAAGATTCGCATATACCTTTACGTAACTTTGAAGTATAATATATGTTAAATGTGTTGACCTCAGTAGCGTAGATGTAGCGACCTTGCTTCTCGTGTCAAATTCCCAGTTGTGATTCCCAGGATGGATATTTGTATTCGTCTTTATCTCTCGTTAAAATGATTGAAGTAAAAGGAAATAAAAACGAAGTATTCCAATTTATCACCTCTCCAAAGTCGAACTGGGGATCCATTGCAGTTCTAGTCTTGGACATTCACTCCCCCGGGTTACTGAATTCTATATTAAATATAATGAAGGGCAATAAAGATTAGCACCATGGTTCGATAAAATTGCTGTAGAACGTTTATAGGCTATTAATTTTTTAAGTTTGAAATTTAAAACCATATTTTGATACATACATTTTATATTACATTTGATGATTCAGCTGTATGGCCAGGAAACTGAAAGAGGAATACGAAAAAAGGGTTTGGAAATAAATATATAGAAGACGGTGTATCACGTTGTCGATGAGCGAAAAAAGACCTCAAAATATATGATGACATCACTACAATACTCGTACCTAGGTGCCACCACTATGAAATACAGGAAAGAGCGAGGAGGACATAATAAATAAAGGATTGTAACATTACTTAATACTAAAGATATGTAGTACTTTACTTGGAAAGCCTTTCATCAGGAAATTAAACGCGGTATTTTAGAATGAGCAAATAACTTACAAGAGCAAAGCGATTACCTGTAAGGCCTTTCGAACGCGGCTGTACAGCTCAGAAACGTGAGAAATTGTAGCCTTCTTCATGCCCCACGTCGGGGTCACCAATATTGGAGAAACAAAGTGCGAAGAAAGGTTTCTGAAACATTATTATTCTCGGTCAGTCTCTGCATGTCACGCAAAAGTTCAGACGGCCTGCGAGCACCAAGTTGTTCACTGGCAAGCAGTCTCATAATCTCGCTTACCTTGGATTCAGAGCTTCTTCTAATCAGCGCTTTTTTAACTTCCCATAGGGATCAACGGTGTCCGGGGCCATGAAAATGTCCCGCACTGTTTGAATTTGGTCAGGTGGAAGATATTGAACCACATACATAAATGTTGTTGTCGATCTTGTTATCTGTGGTGAGACTAATGCAAAGGAGATCTTACACATAACGTACCACAGAGCTGGATCATTGGGCATGTATACTGGAATCTTCGCTTTTACTGCGCAGGTTTCTACATTTCTCAGTTTACACAGATATGTAAAGGGCGAAACACTGTTGCAGGCGCATTCAGCAGAATAGAAATTGATGCTATTACTGATGGCAGTAGGCTTGATTTCGAAAAATTTGCTGAATAACAACACGACGCTGAACTGAAAGAAATGTTGAGATATATTTTTAAATACAAATAGAACAAAGCTTAAAGTTTTATTTAGAATATATATTTTTACCAAGATTTTAATAAAATGTCAGTGTCTCTATATAAAATCTCTCACTACTTAAACATTTCTAAAAACAATCAACAGTATTTCCTTGGCTGGCTGATTTATAAAATAATAATCCAATAATTTCCTCCGCTTCAAAATCATAAGAGATATAATTCTCGAATGAGTGCCCTGTAAATAGATAAAAAAGTTGCGGTATCTCCAAACTAGTAACAATGATGAACGTTGGTAATACTATCCTAAAAGCAATAGAAAACAAACGAGTCTTATAATTTAAGGGCTTAAAAAGATCTGGGTGTGGATTTTTGAGCACAAAAGATCAGGGCAACCAACAAGAATCTGGGCTAAAGTAATATGGAAGGCGATTAAGGCATGAGATATCCAAGAGGGTGACTATCTGGACAGGGTCGCTATAGATACATATAAATATTACCTGAATATTATTTTGGCTCTATAACCTATTATAGATCTTTTATATAATCAGTCTCCACAGGTATCTTTTCTATTGGTTAATTTTTCTTGCTTTTACCTTCCAGATTCTAATCCCGAAATTTCTTAGATCTGTTTTTACATAATTTCTGGATGCAGATCTAATAAATATAGAGATCAGATACCATTCTACTTGATCTCTGCGGTTCCAGTAGCCATCTTAACCATCCACTTTGATGGTCAGCTTACTCGCTTTGTAAGTTTGGGATCGTGAGAACGATTCTCAGGATGGGTAAAAAAAAAATGGCCGTTGCTACGGTAAACTCACTAAGATTTTCCTAAAATTATTACCTGTGTCTCTGAATTAATATGAAGTGCGCTTAAAACGACTCTTAAAACATCGGTTACCTACAAAAAATATTAAAAAGAAAAGACATTGGGATAAAAAGTTTTGATATTTTAGATAGCGTGAGATATCTTTCAATATCTGTGTTTATATATTAATTGTCTTTCCTTACTTTATAAAAGCTTAAGTACTGAAATAAAATAAATAGAACATAAATGAGAAAAAGAGCAGTATCCTTAACAATTACCGTAAAAAATAGTTGCTAGGTCATTTCCGACACCTAGCTACTATTCCATATGAAAGAAAATAACTTATATCTAGTCTTCGATCTGCCAACTTTCCTTTCTTCTTATTCTGGCTTAACACTGAAAATGTGTTTTTCAAGTATAAACAATATTTTGCACAATTCAGAAAAAAATATGTATTATTAATGGTATCTGTAGGATGTTTAATATTCCGTTGACCGAAATCGTAAATCAACTTGAAATCTACTATCGAAAAAATGTTGATAAATATTGATAATGTAACATATATCAATGGTTTTCGGCTCTTTCCAAGTGACAATAAATTACTGTTTTTTTCCTTAGGCTATTTCCAATATATTTTTACTTCCTTTATCCTCGATATCCGCTTTGAGTTACACATGATATAGAAAACTCTCTAGCTGGACTATACATTATTAAAATATTGCAGATGTTTAAAATTATTATGGCATCAAAATATGATTAAATGACGAGGCGTAAAGTAACTTTTTTGTGACATTTAACTAATGAGCTAAAACTAGCTGGCTGGAAACCCTTCTTAACAAAACCTTATTGATGAAGGAAGATGATCCAGATGGGATTTCACTCAGTGTGTAAAAAACAGTTAGTCAAAGGGGTGGTAAAATCCGGTCTAATATAGCATATTATTTACAGTTTAATTCTAAAAACCTGTAGAATTTCGTTGCGCTAGTTGCGAATAAACACAGATTTTAGTTGAATTTTGTCTCATTTCAGGGTTTTCTTAGGTACCCAGTTAGTCAAGAAGGATATCCGAGGACCCCTATGCTGAATGTTTGAAATAATATTTTTTGCTATAATCCTGTCGAAATGACCAATATTTTAAAAATTATTTATCGTTTGTTAATCTTAGTTAAAAGAGCTTACATTTAATAACCTACATTGAATTAAAAAAAAATCTAAAATTTTCTATATCTAAATTTCATTTGCACTATTCTCACACCATTGTGCACTACTCATTTTTTTTTTTTTAGAATTTTTTACATTTCTCTTCCGGCAACTGGAAGAATATTTTACCTATAATAGCATCAAATTGAGTTTTTTCGTTTCTTAATCTACGCTGAAAGAGCTTTCTTTTGATACATAATAATGTAAGAATAATATTTTTTTTCAGCAACCCAATATGTTACATAATTTTCGAATTCGTGTTCTATTCCAGTTCAATATTTGCTTTTTTTTTCCAGAATTTTAAATTAACTTCTCTATGTTACAGGATACAACATTTTTAGGAAATCTTAACAAAAGTCAATTTAATGAGATTTTTAGTACATATTTTTCTTGTTACTATATATAGTAGGGTTTTTGAAACCCAGCACAAATAAAACAATAATACATTTTTTAACGATCCGGGGAATTCGATATTTGATAAAAATAAATAATTATTCCGGACGTTTGCAATTGTTTTCATCCCTTCTCGTGATCGCTGAAGACGGAAACAGATTGTTGAGCAGTTTCCGAAACGTCCGAAAATATTGTATATAACTCATGAAGTGTTATATCTTTTTGATACTAATACTCATTATACTATTCTAGCCTAGTACTATCAGCAATGTCAAACGTCCAAAATAACGGTATTCGCATTAATATTGGACCATTGCAAAATAATTTCAAAGATATTAATAATTCCGGTTGTGCTATTCCGGTCTACACAAATATGTAGGTATTACATGAGCAATATTATGAAAATTACATTATTTTTGTACAACCTAATTTGAAATATTTTGTTTTTAACAGTTCAATTTTTGCATCAACAGATAACTCTACAGATATTGCATTATTAAGTTTCACAGCTTTTGAAAAACGGCACAGGTATAATAAAATCGCTAACTTTTCGGGTCCATTTTGTAATCGTTCTGTACTCTAGTTACTGAGCTATCCGAACGTTATCTACGTCTTGCTGCTTAGCCACAGTTTCTTACGTACAGACAGGCAGACACATGTGTGACGGTATAAAGTTTTTATTGTTCAACCTACGAAATCCTAAAAAGAAATATATCTGTAATATTTACGACTCCCCGCACTTCTGAATATACTATTATAGAAGTATATTTTTATCACTATCCAAATATTCTGACAGCTCGTTCTAAGAAAATTGATCTCAAAAATCCCGAATCTCAATGTCTCTGACATAAACCATTCAATCTTTTCTTCTTGCGCGAAATGTAATAGATCGGCCTATAAAAAATTTCATATTTTCTCTTTCTTTCCATAATTCTGAATACAAATGTATGTATCAAATTTTATTCATTCAATAAAATGTGCAATAATATAAAACATATAAATTTACGAACCACTCCATAAACATTGTCGTGCAATTTGCATACGTAAACTATCTGGTTGAATACAATGTTTCCTTAAACGCTCTAAATGATAAGGGGATATATCCTTGTCTAGTAAGTTATGTAATCAAAAACAAGACGTACCAGCACAACATTCACAACAGACAACATACGATCTCAAATCTTTGCACAGCAGTGGCGTATCCTGACATGTCCCAATGTTCAACATAATAAAAGATAAATACATACCTAATGGAACCATAGACACAAGCATAACATAAGAATCATAGGACTATTTGCTCATAGGCTTATACGAAATATATAAAACTATCTTTGTTCTGTTTATTATATGGTAAACGTGGTCAGAAGAATGATACTCATTTGTACTAAGGTGACCATATTTTTTAGTTCAAAATTCGGAAGTTCATAGACGGGGGGGGGGGGGGATAATTATTCAAATATAATTGTTTAATTAGTTTTTTTTTTAATACAAATTATGTACAATTAATAATTATAATGCATAATAAATAAAAATTTCCAGTCCCAGATAATTACTTATATTATTAACTTATATTATTAAAAGGGACATTATTAAAATTACTCAGTAGAAAACTTTTTATATTTTTCCGAACTATGGAACTATGGATCTTTTTGAGTAGTTGTTTTTTGCTTTGAAGCATTTTATAAAAATCCGCACAATTTTCTTCATAATTTAATTTAATCAGTAATATTGCTTTTAATGTGTCTACATCAAGTTGAGTCTTGGCACTTATCCAAAAGCTGTTCATCAAGGAAAATTCCCTTTCGGTAATTTTTTTTATTTTTTTTTGTTCAAGTTGTTTTAAAATAATTTTAGTTGAAATAAATTTAATACAAATATTGAAAATAAGTACTTTTTCTAAAATTCGGGACAGTTCGGAACAGAAAACCCGAATTCCGGACAAATATTGCCTCTGAAAAAATTCGGGATGCAAGTAATAAGTAATAATATTTATTTGTCTATAACCAAAAATAGTACTTGGTTACTTTATGCTGTCGAATAATACATGTTAAACTACTTGGTCAAAAGTTAAAAACAATAGTGAAGTAAATCTATTTATTAATCATTTTAGTAACTCATATGTAACGTTATTTAAAATAAAAAAGTCTTAAAGAAAAAAGTTAACATAAAAAAATCGAAAAAGGAATTAGTCCTCATTTTCAGATTTAGTTTCTTAAGTCGCTAGTTCGGAATAGCGTTCCTCTACACTTTATCGACGGGAAATGAATTGTAACATTAATGGGATTTTGGAGGAACATTTTAAAAATAAATGATTTTAGTGCAAAAATTGAAATTAAAATGGTTAATTTATAATATAAATATGTTAATACTGGTATATAAATACCCTCATACCTCGCTTTACGGCCTAGATACGTTCCGGGAAAGTGGCCGCAAAGCGAATAGCCTTATAACGAAACAATTATTTTGACATAATCCCATATAAATTAAATAGTATCGGTTCCAATTATTTATAAAATAACGTAATTTTTAGTTTAAAATGCATTTTTTTTAAATATGTATTTCATTTAAAAATGCTTGCATATAAATTAAAAATACATAACAAGTACATATAAGTAATAATAAACTGAAACTAAAAAACTATATTGTCATCATTACTTTCCGCTGTTGGTGATTGACGTTGTTGGTCTTGCCTTGCTTTATGCTTCTATTTGCAACAGCTAATGGTTGAGTTAATTCCTCGAGAAACTTTAGCGCTGCATACTACATCGGGTTCATTTTGAAGAAGGATGTTCGAAATAAGAAAGCGCATTCAACAAGTTCTTTGATGTTAGCTGTGTGCATACAGTGGGCTCTGGCTCCGCATCAAGTTCTGCTTCTAATTGGATCAGTTCCTCTATCGCATGTAGTAAATCAAGCACATCACCTTTTTCCAAATCCTCAAAACCAAGATCATTTGCTAGGTTCAATATGATTTGACGAATTTCAGAAAGAGAATCAAATTCAGGATCATTAGTTTTTATTAAATGTTAATGTTAATTTTTTTCGCCGTTTAACGAAACATTTTGGGCCGTAAATCGAAAAGTGCCATAATTAAAGAACGACGTTATAGCGAGAAGCCGTATAAAGACGGCCGTATATCGAGGTATGAGTGTATAAGTAATGATGCAGTTATCGTTTATTATACCTGGGTGTGCGAAGAGCACCTTGAACAAATTGTGTATACGCCACTGAACAGACAACATATGATCTTATATCTTTGCACAGTACATTCACCCTCTGAAATATCATCGTTTCTGCTTTAGTACCACGAAGAGGGGTGTTTATCAATCAACTAAAGAGGCCGTGAATTTCACAGCAAAGTAGGGAATGTACAAAATGTAGGATAAAAGGGAAATGAAATATTAAAAAACTGAGATAACCGTTTTTGAGGTTATATGTATGTAATAAAGAGAATATACTGTTTTACTTGGTTTTAGGAAATATAAGAAAGCTGAGATTTTCAAGAGATTTGATATCATATTTTTAGACTTACTTTTTTATTACAGTCTTTTTTTTTATTAAATGTTTTCTAAAGTAGCTTGGTATGTAGGAAAGTACCCCTATGTTTTGATACAATTGGGTTTAGGGGAAGATTCCATCAAGCTACAATTAGCCTGATCGCTTTCCAGAAGGGGGAATTTGGTCCTCCCATCTACATGACACTATTGAATGATCAACTGCTAATAACCTTATATGCTCGACGTAAAGAAAAATTTAATATACATGCTAATTATCACTTGCATTTTGAACCCTTTAAAGTTTTTTACAGATCAGATAATCGATTTTGAGTAACTGAAGCACAAAGACAAAATAGTTTTAAACAATTATTTTTCCTCCATTTTCATGATCTTCTCTCGGGTTCCATCCCGTTCAGGCATGGAATTTTCAGAAAATAAAAATTTGGGCTAGTTGCCAAAGCAGCGAAGACCATAAAAAAAGATCTTACTATTTTTGAAGACAAATTTCCTTTTTGTTTGTCTTTTGTAGTGGGCTGATAGAATGTCCCTCTTTAGCGCCCAACAGTAATCTGCGATTATTCTTTAGGCGCGAATAAACCAAAGTTAACTGTTCGCGAACTCATCGTCCACAAAACTGTTCGCCATGTAATTTCAAAGATGTTCGCTTATATCGTCATTCAGAATAGATGCAGCAAAATGTCGATAACATCGAGTGAAGATGATATTGTAATTGCCTGTGCTAGTATTATGATAATGAGAAATTGATTGTGAAATAGAAGATACAGAAGAAACGTACTATTAGAAGATGGTGAAGAAGTAATTCATTCAGAAATCGTGAAAAATATAGTCTTCGTTCTATCTCTTCCTTTGACATATTCAATGCCAGACCATATTTTAAAAATTCTTTTTCCTTATTCCAATTTTTGTATCTAGGATCCTTTGAATTCCAAAAGTTTATTCTTCACTCCATTCAGTTTTTATACCATAAGTATGAAAACGTTTGAATTAAACACTACCACAATATTAACGCAACTACTCTGCGTATAAACACGTCCACACTGTAGCTGATTTTCTATAAGTGTTCGTGAACTATTTCTTTGGTATCACCGCTCATATAACGAACGGCGAATTTCATCCGAACAACGAACCGAACTCGACCTGCACATGATTTCTAATACACACCTTGTTCTTCAGTTGTTTGCGAGCTGTTCGCGTACAGCTCACGAACTTGGTCTGTATGCAGCTTTACATTCCAACTCACTCCTGTTTTTTCTTCTTATATTTTAGATCCTGGTGGACTTTCTTATCCTCTTCATCACTGCCCCAAGATTTTTCACGCAAAAAAATCGAGATGATGCTGTAAAAAATGAAATTTTGAGCTCATTGCATCCAAGTTCGTTTAAAATAATATCCTATAGTCAGAAATATATACTTAAATACTGGGTCTTTGAAACAGCTTCAGCCGATTTTGTCTTGCAGTAATTTTTGTTTTTGTGTATAACTGTTAGTTAATTTGACAGTCGTGTAGATCGGATTCTGTAAAAAGTTATCAACTCCCGACTCTTTAATTCAATTTTTATCGAGGATGAGAACAAACCGAAAACCAAAGCAAAATAAGCATATGACCGTATCTTTTTACAGAACGATAACAGGAACGACATTTTGTTCTCTGTTCAAGAACAAAAATTAAATTAAAAATATTTAATACCGATTAATTCTTTCGTGCTTTCCAGTTTAAAATTTGACTAATACTGCCCGTATTTACAGATTGTATTAAGTATTAAGATATTTTTACTCATATCCATTTCATCTTTTGCTGCATACTATGTTTATTATGTTTAAGCGGAACTAAACTGGATTTTTAGTTTCTCAAGTTGAAATGAGCTTCGTGATTATTTCATGTGTCACGTTGGCAGCCAAAATCTAAATGTCAAAAGGAAAAAGTGCCTATTATAAAAAATAAAGCATATAAAATACAATAAACATTTATGAATACTAATATATTAGAAAATTTGTATTAAAAATGACACAAAAAGTCAAGGTGAAATGAAAATGACTTATTTATAAAAACAGCTCACCCAACCCAAGATATTTAATGTAATTATTGTCTGTTTATTTATTTTCAGAGGAACTAGATATTGAAATTTACTAATTTTTAACGATTGAATGAGGCTTTTTGTCATTTTTTTAACAAAAGCCCACTTCGATCGTTAAAAAGTGAACTTAAGTGATAACTTAAGAAAATACAAGATACCTTTAATCCCGCTTAAACATTTGGAATAGACTTTACGATTTATGAGTAAAAGGAGTCGGGAGTCGGAGTCGAAGTCAAAGCTGGGAGTCGGAGTCGGAATCGATAATTTTTCTGCCGACTCCCCATCCCTGGTTTAAATAATAATAATAATAATAATAATCATGACCGACGAAGCTTATTTCCACAGGTGTGGATTTGTTAACAAACAAAATAGCCATTGTTGAGATCGTTAAACCAAAAATTGAGCCACGAATGACCTCTTCACCCTCTTAGCTAACTGCTTAGTGTACATTTTGGGTTGACATACTTGGACATTTTTTAAATATGCTAAAATGTTACTGCCACTTGTGAACTATATCGTGAGAAGCTAAATAACTTTGTGTTTGAAATTTATGAACAAGGTCAGCACATGCGGTTACAACAGGACGAGTCACATCCTGGCCGAATTACTTAAAAATTTGGTGACATTGAGCACCTAGTCTAATTTGACTACGCCAGATTTGTTTCATTAGGAATGGTAAAGTATTTGATAAATACCACTTTTAGATCACATCAAATATCAGAAGGAAAATTGTATATAATTCTCTAATCTGTATTTAGTATAATGAGTACATACTACATCATCATTGAAAATTAAACACTACAGTGTTATGTTCTCCCATTTCTGTCGTGATTATTCCTATGACCATCACAACAACACATTATGTTACCCTAATAACATCAGTATTAAAATACCATATTAAGCTTTCAATAATGTGCTTATTTCATGACCAGTCTTTGAACCTCCCCCATTTTGCTAGACATGCTAAAATATAATCTATTGCTTTATTTACAAATGAAGTAGTCACTAATGACTTTCTAATGTTATGATTCGTAATATACTTTCCGTTTAATAAATATGCGCAATTGTGTTCACAACTGTGAATTTTATTCTTATTAAGAATGTTCTGGATGAAATAAGGATAATAAATATTGATGTTTATATAGCAATAAGTAAAACTAATATGCAAAATTTCAGTATAGGGACATTCCATGTCAAATGGTTTGGGGGTTCACGTACGACTATTTCCGAACTGGTTATAGATTATTGCTAAAAATGAAATTGTATGTTTTATACGGTTTTATATTCCTGTTTTTCACGTTTTAGCAGAAGAAGCTCCAAAAATAAAAAGTTCGCGCGCGCGCCCCCACACACACACACACACACACACACACACACACACACACACACACACACACACACACACACACACACACACACACACACACACACACACACACACACACACACACACACACACACACACACACACACACACACACACACACACACACACACACACACACACACACACACACACACACACACACACACACACACACACACACACACACACACACACACACACACACACACACACACACACACACACACACACACACACACACACACACACACACACACACACACACACACACACACACACACACACACACACACACACACACACACACACACACACACACACACACACACACACACACACACACACACACACACACACACACACACACACACACACACACACACACACACACACACACACACACACACACACACACACACACACACACACACACACACACACACACACACACACACACACACACACACACACACACACACACACACACACACACACACACACACACACACACACACACACACACACACACACACACACACACACACTTGTTCGTTCAGCATGCTTTTTTCTTCTCCATTCAACGTGTTGCAAGATAGACCTTAAAACAGAAGGCCATATCTCCCTGCCTATTTAACATGTTGGCCTAAAATTTTTTACAAGGTCATTTCTAATATTAATCTACAACCAATTAAAATTTCAGTCAAATCGCAGCAAGTCGAGCGTGGGCGACTTTTAAAATCAAACCAGTTTACATGAAATGACTCGTATCGTTCGATTATAATATCAACACCTAAAATTTCATCGTATTTTATTATTCGAATATAGTTTTGAACCATGGATGTTATTATCAAGATTAGTGATATCCTTAACAATTATTCATTATATCAAAATATTTTTTTGATAATGACATCGATTACAGATGCCTGCTCAAAACCATGGTCAAACAATAAAATTAAAGCAATTTTACCTCAAAATTTGTTTCAACATGTATTTTACGTAATAATGACCTTCGAAATTGAAAATATTAAATGTTAATATACAGTCGCATGACAAGAGACATAGTCTAAACGGAGCATAATATACTCGCTTACGCATCTAACGTACTAAAACAATATGTAATAAGTTCTATGTAACTTCTTAGGTGGAGCAATAGATTTCAACGCAATATCTCCATCAGGTAAATTTCGTCAGTAGGTGTATTATTCGGCTCCATCACTTTTCGTATCCATATCCTGTCTCTACGATTCGTCGGCCTATCTTACGATTCGTCGGCCTATCTGTCTTCGTCTCTCTACATTTCTTTTGTGCTGTTGATTCCAATTCAATTCTCTGCATGCAATGTTTAGTTTTCATCCAAGGGTGTGACTAATCCATTTCAATTTCATTCATAACATAGATGTGTGTCCGCAACAACGGTTCTCGGATATACATCTGATTGAATATGCGTGGGGGGTGGATTAAAAGAGAAGGTGCAAAGGAACTGATTACCACAAACACTCGAGTGATTTATAAAATTATTTAGACTGGAATAATCACCCAAAAATACAGGATACTACAAGCATGCTTTAATAGTTTGCCAAGACGAATAAAAGCTTTAATAACCACTAAAGCGGCTTCACTAAATATGAAAAATATGTGTAATTTTGACAACCTAAATAATTGAAAAAATAAATAAATACCTAATTATTACTGCTTAATCTATGTTATATTCACCAATGTTGAAAAATCCCTTGAGTCATCCCTTTCAGGCATATAAAAATAAAATTAGTACCTTTTTACTCCCTCCAATCTGAATTCTATACAAACAAGGTTTGTTTAATAATATTACTATATTCCATTCGCAGCGAACATGCAGTCGATGTAATCATTCGAACTGATTCGTTCTGATTGGACGAAGAGACATTTAAATCACTTTTAATACCTTCTTATCCAATCACAGCAAGAGTGACGTATATATAATATTTACGCCGACTTCATGTTCTCCATGAATCTAGATTATAGGAACTATATTTCGTACATGCTGGATTACTGTATTTGTAAAGTTAATTGTTTTCGTCTTACCTATATATGAATTAGTAATATATATTCTATCATATCTTGGCCTCTATAGAAAGTTCCAGACAGTCTCTTATTCAAAATATGTCTCAAGAAAGATTTTTTGAATTATGCATAGCTTCCATTAGAACATCAAATATTTATTTTTACGCGAATTTCCATGAACGCTGATATCAAAAAAATTTCTTCGAGACGTTAAATATCACGATTCAGATATTTTAAAAAGAAAAGTTCCACTTGTTCCAATTGAAAATCGCATAAATTGAAGTTATATTTGTTCTGTATAAAAAAATATCCGGGCAGTGAGAAAATGTGTAATTTGAGGAGAGTAAAATCTTATTTAAGGTTGTCAAGTTCGGAATAATTTTAGGATTAGAATTCATAAAATTTTACGAACAACATTTAAGTTTCATCTGTAATAAAATTAGAATACTGGACTATTTACTGCACAAAATAAATGAATGTAGATGTTACTTATATATTTTTTTTAAGGCAGGAATAAAAGATCTTTTATAAATACATATAGTCTACTGTTACCTTTGATAAAATGTATATTAGTTATAAATCAAAATAGCGAAAATAAAGTTTACATGTGTGTTTTAACAACTAAATTGCCATTTTCGGAATATTATGAGATTTATGAACTATTATATAACTCTCCACATTCAAATTACAAAAACAGAAGCAAATTACTAGAAGCATACCCAATAATTGCAAATACTATTAAAGTGAAATATATAGGCGCCCGACAGGGGGGGGGGGGGGTAAGATGGGTCAGTTGCCCCCCCCCCTGGATTTCGGAACCAATTACCAATTCGTATCTTTGAAAAAAAAAAATTTATTTAAATATAAAATTCATAAAAAAAACACTGATGTGAAGTGTGAATTTTCATACATTTCAGGGTTTCGCAGGTTTTAGTAACTGAATGATGATTATTTGGGATGCCAAAACAAATTTAATGTCAAAATATTTTTTTATGAATTTTAATTCAAATGCCTAATACCATTATTTAAGTTTCTAAATATGTGCAGTTTATATATATATATATATATATATACATATATATATATATGATTGAATGATCTTGACGAGTCAGGATAATAATTGTGTTTCTTCTTTAATCGTCAATTAGGTAGGAAAATTAATAAATTAGTTTAATTCATTGGGACGTTTCGCATATATATTAGTTTTATGCATCTTCAGCCTATAAATTACAAGTTTGAACAAACATGATTCACCCAATCTCTTATCTTTTACCATTATGCAATTTTTTCTCGACACTTGATTTTAAACTACTGACACGTAAACAGTTATTTACGTTTTTTTATGAGTTTGACAAACATTAGTGATTTTTTTTATATTTTTTAATTTTATTTTATTTTTATACTAAGTTTTTATTACACAACCACCGTATTTTATAATGTACGTACATTACATCAGCCACTGATGATTAACTGCATATCACAGGTTAGTGTTTTCTGATTTCTTATTTATTACAATATATTTTTTCACTTTAGTCACCGCTGGGACCCATGGTCTGCAGTTCCTCTGGGTCTTGCTCTTTACAAACCCATATTTGATATTATTAAGACCATTTACATTATTTGTATTTTAGATTTAATTATTGTTCTCTAAGATAATATGTAATTTATAGGCTGAAGATGCATAAAACTAATATATATGCGAAACGTCCCAATGAATTAAACTAATTTATTAATTTTCCTACCTAATTGACGATTAAAGAAGCAACACAATTATTATATATATATATATATATATATATATATAGCAAGGTTCATTAATATTTTGAAAATTGCGCCTATGGCTTCCATTGGTTGCTTAAATCATAAGCCCTGCCCTCTGATTTCGCATACATTCAAACATAGAATTAAATTATAATTTCAACACTTCCCACTGGTTATTAAATTTACGCTTAATTAAATGCAACATTTACGAAAATATTACTAGAATTTTGACAAAATAATTTAAACAAAATAAAAATGCAAAAAAAAAAACAGAAATATTAAAATTGGCAGGAATTGAAATTTAGTTTGCAAATTACTAACCGATGAAACTACGCACTACGCTACGGGCGCTTAATTAGTTACTGTGTTACATAGCGAATTAAATATTTAACATATTTTAGTTAAAAACACAAAAAAATGCGTTATTTCTAAATTTTTTAAAAATTACAAATCTGTCATTACTCTATATAATGCATATGTAAATTCGCATTTAAGTTACTGTTGCACCGTCTGGATGGATTACGAAAACGCTTGTAAATATTTTAAGATGCTTACAGTAACTGACAAAAGATCTCTCTCTGACATTACTATATTTGTAAAAATTATTAATGGTATTGTTGATTCTCCATCTCTCCTGCAACTTCTAAATTTAAATGTCTCAAACTGTAATTTAAGAAACAAAAATTTATTACACCAGCCTTTTGCCAGAACCAACTCAAATTTTAATTCGCCTATTATTAGATTTTCATTTTCTTATAATAACTTAGCTTCTATTCTTAATCTTGATATTTTTTTTCAAACTGTAAACATCTTTAAAAAAAAACAGATTAAAAACTATTATATTAACACGTATTAATAATATACCTATTTTTAAAACTTTGTATAAACTTTATATAACTTATATATGTATATTGTATTTTTCAAATTAATTATATTTTTTAATAATGTTGTCGTTGTAGTGTTGGGTTAGTCCTGTGTACAACGCTACAAACTTTAAATAAAATAAAAAAATAAATAAAATTTTCCGAAAACATAATCCGATCAAAAATTCATGTTGTACTATTCCGGTTCACACCTGTACACACATGTACATTACTTAGAATTTTTTCAGATTTTTAGTTTAAACCATCTGGGCTACAGGGTGTGAGACAATTTTTATTTGCACAATTTTGCCAAAATACGTGTCAAAATAATTTATTTTGCAAAAATAAAATTTTGATAGTTAATCCACGTACTAAGGGCTTTCATTCGATACCCTACTCAGAATTAAAAAAATTTTTTTTTTTTATTTCGATGAGCACATATTTGTTTATATTTTTAGGGGGATATGTTTTTTAGATGTTTTAGTATTTTTTCTATGTGCGGGTCAAAGGGTTGTATAAGCATGCCAAATTTCAACTCTCTAAATTTAGCCGTTTGGCTACAATTTTTACCGAACAGACAGACAGACAGACAGACAGACAGGCGACAAAATGATGGTATAAGGGTTTTTTGGTCATACCTACAAAACCCTAAAAACGATTGTTTATTATTATATTTTTGCTTTAGCAACTTTGTTTATTAGCCAGGATAGTTCTTATTTACTAAATCGATGATTTTTAACTATAGAGAACACATTTTTAACTAGAAAATAAATGTTTATCCTCAGCGGGGATCGTTCCCAGACCCGCCACGTGGAAAGCATTGTTCGAATATGACATCTATATCTATGTTTTAGTCTTGCCCCCCCCTAGAATAATTTCTGCAGGCGCCTATGGTGATATATGACTAATAGTGGAGAAGCCAATATTTAGCGGAGAAAATGAAGATAAGTACCTAAATACAAATAGATTTATTTATTACTTAAAGGAAAAATTGATGTCATTACTATGTTACATAATTCATATCCTGTTTATAGAAATTAATTAATCCTACCCTAATTTTCCCTGCGTTTATCTTTCGTTTATCATTTTCCAAACGGTAAAAAATTTGAAAAGTGTTTGAAATGAGTTCATAAGCCTATGGTATATTGGATTCTTTTGCTAAAATTTTGGCTAGATGTTTTTCAGCATTATACATATTGTTATTTTGCACTAAACGCCGAACAAACAAGAGTGTGTTTTTCGTCCAATTTTCATACTGATCTCTTATTAAACTTGAGTAACAATGTAATATACTTGTTGGGATATGTAAAAGAAATTTTATAAAATATTTTACAAAAGATCTTTTATAAACATCTTTTATAGGGTAACGCCGGCTTAAGGCAAAAATGAGTCAAGTATTGGCTACATTATGCGAAATCATGTAGCATTAGGCAAGCAAATAAAAAAGATTTTGATTACCTGAGAGAAGAAGAACTTTAAAATATTGCTACATCAACCGCATTAAGAGAAGTCTTTTCCAAATCATTTTTCATTCGATAATTTGAGTTTTGAAACATTAAATTTGATGCGCCATATTAAATTATTCTTCTTCCACACATAAACGTCCCACAGTAGTCCCACAGAACCGTAGATTTCACTACCGTACTTTGTATTATATACGGTTCATTCACTCCGAATAGTGAAGTTTCAGGTCTACAACTTCCACGGTGACCTAATCCGGATTGGGAGCGGTGATAAATTTACGATTAATGCTTATTTTTTAAAACTGTTTAATGAGGATGAGGTGATGAGGACAAATACAAATATCCATGCCTTGATCAGGATTCGAACCCGGGACCTTTAGCAGGAGAAGCTGGTCGCTTCCTCTGCGCTACTAAAGTTGGTACATTAAATTAAAAAAAAAAAAAAAACAAAAAATCGAACAATACAGAAAATTTGATAAGATAATCTAAATAATAAAATTAAATTAAATCTAAATAATAAAAATTCAACACATTCCAATGTATTTCCTATGAATTTTTCAGATTTTTAGGTCAATCCCTCTAGAAAATATGGTGCGAAACAAAATATTTTTGGCAAAAATCAATGAATAAATTTATTTGATTTATCTGATTCCCTATTTAAAACTCTGTAAATACATATACGCTCCCACTAAAAGAAGTTCGGACGCAAATTAAAGAAAAACTTGCAAACTACAATTGACGGGCTCAGCGTAAAAGTAGCTAAAGTGACATTTTCATACTTTTTAGCAACAGGTGTGTTTATACCAAAAATTAGAGTTTCTGTACTTGCTGATACATATCAACATAAACAACTATTGATTAGATGAGTTACGTCCGTAAGTTAGTAGTTATACCAGGTCTACAAGTATGAAATGCGGATTTTTTTTTTAAATAAAACACATTAAACTCAAAATAACAGTAAAAGATTATTTATTCAAAGTATGCTCCATTAGTATAACTTCATTTTTCCCATCTTTCAGGCAATTTGTGAATACCTCGCCAGTAGAACTCTTCCCCTTTCCCCGCAAACCATTCATCAAGCCATTCTTTCACATTTTCATATGAACAAAAGTGCTGCTCGGCAAGTGCGTGACCCATCAATGCGAACAAGTGGTAATCAGAAGGGGCCAAGTCTGGTGAGTAAGCGGCATGGGGTAGCACTTCCCATTTGAGTGCCTCCAATGTTTTGCAAACTGCTTTTGCCTTATGTGATGGAGCGTTATCGTGAAGAAAGATTACCTTGTGCTGTCTTCTTTCGTATTCTGGTCGTTTTATGAGCAGCGAATGGTTCAATTCGATCAGTTGTTGTTGGTAGCGTTGGGTATTAACTGTTTCACCAGGTTTTAACAATTCATAATAGACCACACCCTTTTAGTCCCACCAAGTACAGAGCATTGTCTTTTTGCCAAAGCGATTCGGTCTTGCAGTTGATGTGGATGGTGAGCCTGGGTTCACCCATGATTTTTTGCGTTTGGGATTTTCAAAATAAATCCATTTTTCATCTCCAGTAATGATACGATGCAAAAAAGACTTTCTTTTGTATCGTGCAACAAAATTTCACAAGTGTTTTTGCGTTTCTCCATCTGCCTTTCATTCGCATGTGGAACCAATCTGCCGACTTTCTGGATCTTAGGTGGTTGGAAACAACTTGTTGACTAACGCCTAACTGCTCTGCTAGTTGTTTTTGTGATTGACTATCGTCTTCCTGTAGCAATGTTTCCAATTTTGTATCTTCATATTTTTTTGGAGGTTTTCCATGTTCTTTTTCTGTAAGATCAAAGTCACCACTTTTGAAACGCCGAAACCATCGTTCACACGTATCTTTCGATGGAGCATATTCACCATAAGCTTCTCGAAGCAGTCAGTATGATTCAGCAGCAGTTTTTTTCAAATAAAAACAAAACAGTAGTACTGTCCGCAAATGCTCTTTATTTGGCACAAAATTTGACATTTTTAACACAGTAAAACAAAACTATATGATCACTTTTCAAATTATAACCTATACGCATTTGACACGTAATGATAACAACAAAACGCTATATGTGTTGAAATTTTGAACTATACACTTTGTTTGCGCGGCAAGTTTGAAAAAAAAATCCGCATTTCATACTTGTAGACCTGGTAGGTTGAAGGCAATGGGATTCGGACCAGTCAGAAAATAAAAACAAATTTATTAACTTCGCTAATGTTTCGATTTTAATTTAAATCTTCATCAGAGCTTAGTTAATAGTCACGATATAAAATAACAATTTTAAAATTAATGAAGAACACATCATATTTTAATTTCATTAATTTTAAAATTGTTATTTTATATCGTGACTATTAACTAAGCTCTGATGAAGATTTAAATTAAAATCGAAAAGTTAGCGAAGTTAATAAATTTGTTTTTATTTTCTGACTGGTCCGAATCCCATTACCTTCAACCTATAAAAAACTATAACACATTTTTTTTTTTTTCTCTGGGTAACAAGATGTCAACACAATTATAATCCTATCTCTTGTCACTTATACTACCTTTTCCGTTGATCTTTTCAATTACAATTCATCTGTCCAAAAAGCGTACAGTAACTTTACCATACATGTTGGTTCCTTGAAATCAGTGCTTAACAATCCCGAGAAAGAAATTTTTTATTCTTGGCGCAAATTAAATTCAGAAATAATTTCATGGGGTTAATATTCGATTACTTATGCGATCAGGAGAGTATGTTTATATTTTCCGAGTGAATTTTTCAAAGTCTTCGTATGTTTCCTATATGTGGGTTAAGCAGCTGTTATGCATATACAGTTATGCACAGCTGTATATGCATGTTAAATTTCTCTCTCTAAAAACTCTAGGTCTAGCTGATCGGCCACAATATTCATAGATATACAGATACATGAGTGACGGTGTAAGGATTCATTGGTTATACCTACGAAACCGTAGGTATTCCATCTAGTTGCGAACAATATTGAGTTACAGCATCAGTCTGGAACCTAAGTGGACATAGCTTCGAGAAATGCCTGTTTACATATACTATATATAATAAATAAGAACGAATCCATTATTTAGTTATAAAAGAGAAGAGAGCAATCATATTTCATATCAACAAAACTTGAACATTTACTTCAAAACTATTTTACTGACAATTCCAACATTTCCAACAAAACTGATTTCCCAGCATCCTTCAGTTCGATGTTAAACCTCTGAAATTTCAACAAAAAACCACATCCAAGAGAGATTTCAATTCCTCTCAGCAGTATTGCTAGTGACATAGTACTGTTGTGCTCGACGTACTTGTCAATACTGGTTGGATTGAGATCCTTACAGGACGAGTTGTCACAAACTGAGGTTACTAAATAATCGTTAGCAAATGGCAAGGGAGAACGAGGCGTCATAACAGCACAATCGGATATGATTCTGATTGGTCTTTGTTTCACGACATGTGCACGCATTTAATACATGCATGGAGTATTACAGGTGAATTACTAACTCCCTTACTGTAATTAGTTCATATTAATTGAAATTTAATTGTGCGGTTCGTACTGATGCGTTTTCAATTGGATTAATTATTAGGGTACCGATGTAGATTTCGGGATTGTTTAATTTAATTCATTCAGACAATAAATTTTGGGAAGCAGGTTCTATAAAACCAACTTGAAACAAGTAATAAAAATAAATTCAAATCAATCATGCTTTTGGGACCCTTGCTAACATTTGATAATCTACATACCTAGTTCTCTATATACCTGGGTTCGATAAATTTGCATCTTTAAAATCTACATTTTGTCCGGAATGTGGCATGGTTGCTGGACGAGGAAATTCACTATTGTCATCGAGATTGCAAGTGTTTTTAAACATTATTACTAATGCAGAACTTCTGAAAAGGACCTATACAAAACGTATTACCGAGAATATAGAGCTTTAAAATTACAAGAGGGTTGCTGTACTGGAGACCGCAAAACAAGTGTAACAGAGGTAGACTTGAAGCAGAAATGTCACTAAAAATGTTGACAAATCCGATATTTTCTACAGACAAGTTAAAATTTAAAAGGTCTGCCACTATAGCTCTTAGTGTGAAACTAAATGGTGCGCAGAGCATACAGAAACGCGTGATAATTCAGTTTTTCCTGTTCTGAATTTGTGATCTATTATATTTACACCAAAAGAATGTTCCTATTCGTATTTGTGCCCTATAGATCCTAGTATAAATTCGTAAGAAATGTAGATATTTGAATCTGAATATAAGTAATAAAGAAATCTAAAAAATAAAGAATATATTAGTAGACGGATGTTTTTAAAAGCAGGTGAAGATTTATTTTGTGTATGGTATTGAATATTGTTGCAAAATTATATAGAAATTTTTAAAGATTGGCGCAACCCTAATATCCTCATAGGTTTGATTCGATAAAATTCAAAATGCTAAAGAAAAATGCAGTCACAATTATTCTGATCATTCCCCGGTTCTAAGACTTAAATACGTTAGACTAGTATCTTTGAGACACATGAAGCAGCTGATCTATGGGGAAGGAGTAACGATCGAGAAAATCTACTTCAACATATTTTGCATGCTGCCACCCAAATCGGAACACACCTCAAACATTAGAAAATGCGACTAATTCTTTATTACGGCGCGTTCAAATTTGTATTTAAGAAGTAGGTGACCATAAAATAGTATATATAATAACAACGACTATATTTTTTATATTTGACCCAAAACCTTTGGCACGCTAAGCAGTAACAATACTTGTGCCCTACCAAGTAATAGTAAAATCAGACGCACACAAGAAAAGCAGTTATTAAAACAGAAATTTAATATCTGTAACATTTTGAAAATGGAATTGTATTAAGGTACAATCCATCATTCCTGAAAAAACTTTTACTGTTCCAGGAAAAAAATCTCGTTACGGTGTAATTTGTGGAGAAAGAAGAATCAATATTTTAGGATCAGTTAAAAATGTGAACTTATTAGGTCAGGGCTTCCGCGTTTCGCCTTTGGGTCGACGTTAATCTTCTGTATTATTACCTTCCTGGATATTGCTTATCCCTTTATGCCGTAAAAGTACGGGAACTAATGTAAAAATATTTCCTTTATAACTATTAAACACCGCCCTAACAGTAACAAATGTGAAGATGTGTAATAACATTTTTATACGAGATAACACGAGCCACGAAATTAATAAAGATGATAATTATTAGGTAACCATAGATATAAGTTCTTATGGGTTTGCACATTTCAAATTAAAACACATTTTAATGTTTTAAAACCGGATTATACGATGTTTCATAACAAATTCTCTGACAAGCGTCATATAACTAAAAATAAAAAAAAAATACATTTAAATTATCACCTTTAAAATACTGCCCTTCTGCGACTACACACCACTGCAAGCATATTTCCCACTGCTAGAAACACATGTCTAATCAGACGCATCTTGGAATTATTTACAAATATCAGTTTCCAATTTTTTTACCTCTTCAATCTTTTGCAAACAGCGTCCTTTTGCAGTTTTGGGAACAAAAAATTTCAAATGTTTTATATGTATGTGATACGTGTCGTGAAACCGCCATTTTCAATTTGCACCCGACTGCTGAGCAAGAGTTAACTAATTTAGGCCAGGATTAATGTTATGCCGAGTTAAAATTCATGACGTGCTATATAACGTATTCACAATTAAGGAATCATACCATAGTTTGCTTCACACCTTGAGTTCTGATTATTTGCTTTCCGCGTGTTATCATGTACCAACAAAATTGTTTTTGAACTTCCGTCTGTCACATATCTGTATTTATTATTTTTAATAACAAAAATGCGGTAGTTTTCATAGAGTTTATCGCATCAAAAATTCTAAGCGTATTAATACGGTTTACATTATTATGCATTACTCGAAGTGTTTTCAGACTTTTAGTGGTCAATTCAGTGCAACCCGTAATGCATTCCTCAATCAATCTATAGATACCCGTAATGTCTATAGATTGCTTACAGAACGCATTACGGTTCGCAAAAATTATTATTATTATTATTAATCACAGTTTTTGGAGAAGGCAGCTAATATAGTGTTTATACTCCCGAATATATAAATGTACACACAAATAAGTGATAATTATACATTACAATAGTGAGAAAAAAAAAAAAAAAAAAAAAAACAAACTAATATTACATTACACAAAAACTATAAATATAAAGTTAGTTTGCAGAGATATGAAATTTAAAGCATAGGTAACAGTCCTTAAGAATTTAAAATACTTTCGCCGAAACAGCCCATCTGCGACAGTCCATAAAAAGTCCATCACGTAATTCACTCCTCATAGACAAGGCGAACAACTCTTGTCTTATAAATAAAAGCTCGGTGTCAATTTTGTTCTTAAATAAGTTTATATTTCTTGATGCAATAGCTGATACGGAAATATTATTCCACTACTCGATTTGAGAAAAAGGTTTTGCCTGATTAGCAGACGAAATTTATCTTTCTTCAGTTTGGCGCTGTAACCTCTCAATTGAGAGTTAGTATTTCTGATAAATATGCTGGGAATAGCGTCGCAGTTATAATATCCACTCAGTATTTTGTAGGTCTCGATCAAATCTGCTCTGATTCTCCTTTCTGATAAAGATAAGAGATAGGGAGACCAAATTATAAAGGCAAACTCTAATATGGGTCGCACGTAGGTTTGGTATATTTTAGAAAAATTCTTGGGCCTAAGATTTTGGAAGCTTCTCTTGATTAAATAAATGAGAGTGTTGGCCTTTTTAATAGTGTTAATTATGTGCGTTTCACATTTTAAGTCAGTTGTAACTGTTACATCAAGACCATACTGTGAACTGTCCCAAACATTCTATGTTGTTTCTCCCCACGTGTAAAACACTGCATTTTTTTGTGTTTAATTTTATGCCCCATTGTTTTGTCTAGGTTAAAATGATGTTCAGGTCATTTTGTAGTATTCTGTGATCTGTTAATGGGTTGTTAAATATTTTCGCATCGCCTATTTTCGCATGTAGCAAGTCTGCAATGTAAGTTACAAATAAAACTAGACCAAGCACACTGCATTGCGGAACACCACTGAGCATTTTAAACGAAGTAGATTCTGACCAATTTTGACTGAGAAGGTCCGGCCAAGAAGAAATGCTTGTATCCATATAAGTATATGTCCTCGTATACCAAAATGTTCAAGCTTCGCCAGAAGTTTATTGTGAGGTACGGTATCGAACGCTTTAGTATAATCTAAGTACATATATAACGTCAACTGGTTTGTTTTGTTCGATGATTTGCATCCATGAATTAATATTGGTAAGCAAATTGGCAATTAAACAAAAATGACCCATTTAACTTATCCCGCTGGCTATTATGGCAGAAAAGAAGTACAGAATTAGAGATTTTGTGAACGCAGAGAAAAACTATATAAAATAGATATTCTGATTAATCCTTTTCAAGATAAAATTTATCCGGTTTGTTGATGAAACAGTGAAAATAGTATAAAAATCTATACGACCCTATAAAACCTCGATATTGTTAAAGTATATACTTTAAAGAGACAATGTAACAAAACAGGTTAGGTTAGGTTGGAGCGTATTATTTGAAAATATTATCAGTAGATGAAGTACCTTTCACTGGTCACATTAAAATTTTAATTAAACAACCCTTTTATATAAAATATGTTTTACGCGAACATAAAGCAATTACTGCCGCTCTATTTGAAGTGGTGGAATTTATGAGAACAACTACTAAAGCACCAGTTTTTAACATAAGCCAGACACGGAATTATAACGTGAAAATATTCACGAAAACATTCCACCTTTGAAATGACTTGCCTCTCTGGTAAGAATTCTTCTGTTGATATATTTAAAATGCCCGACTTTTCCGAATTGTTTCCTATTTCTCTATTTTTGTTATTCACTTCATTAATTTTCTTCTAGAAATACAAAGGCATTCAATTTACTCTAGATTGTTTTTCGCATGAAATGGTAATGTAGAAATTATGAGGGAAAGAAATATGTATACAGTTTTATTGTGGAAAAGAAAAATGGTTTTATTTATGATGAATAAAAAATACATTCTGAAAGAAATCCATATTCGAAAGCAGAAAAATGGCCTCCATATAAGCACTTAGTAATACCATCCTTGTTTTGAAATTGTGCAATGCCATTTAATACTAAATTTGAGTTTGGATTAATCGGTGACATTTTCATTAGTTAATAAAATTAATGTTTTTTACATTCATCACAAAACAACATATTAATACAAATAATAATAAATTGGGCATATTGAAGTAACAATTAAAAGTTGTGAAACATAAAAGTGAAAAACCATGGAAAAATAAGTAACGAAAACTGCAGCATAGTTAAGCAATTGTCCGCTAGATATTCATCCAAGCTATAAAATGCCTTGTTAATTCGTAAGATTTTTATTTTTATCTTGTAATTTTTCATTGATAAATCCTTATTTCACAAAAGAACATTGTAAAATTTAGTATCTAGTTGAAGACATTCTTGTATAATCAGGCCTTATTATTTTTTTTGCCACGGGTATTGTAGCTGTGAATATCTTTTTATAACTTTTTGTCCTTAATTAAAATAGATGTGCTTCAAGCAGTAAAAATGTATAGACAGGGAAATGTAAGAATATCTAAATTAATGAAAGAACTGCATTCTCTATATAAGCCAACCGCCATTAATTCAAACAACACATAGCTGTTAAAAAAAAAATCTTCCAGCATGTGAGGAATTCCCCCACGTTAGCAAGGCATAAGCAACATGAGATTGAAATTATGCATAGTATGCTGTTAATAATAATACATTTTGAGTAACTATTTGTTTTAAATTCCTGCTACTTAATATATCGACTTTGCGGATTTTGCCTCTATATGTGTTTCTTAATTTAATACTAATTTAACAACAATTTAATGAATCGTTAACAGAGACGTAAGTCTTCAGTGGAAAAAAAAAAAACAAACGTTGTGATTTAGCTTCATTGATACTCACCATATTGGCTCTGAACCTCTCTTTACTACCTTCCATGCGTCATTAATTTGAGTCATTATTTAAAAATTTATTATCATCTGCATAAAATATGGTTTTGACTTTATTCATATATAATGGTAGATTATTAATATAAATTATGAACAGCAGTGACCTAAAACTGAACCTTGCGGCACCCCATACTGTATCTCCAGTTCATTTGATGTTTGACCATCATTGTATGTGTCTATATCTAAGTAGTGTTTTATATATTAGTGCTATCAGGGCTAATATTGTTACAGGATAATTTAGTAGTTAATAAACCATGTGGAACGCAATCAAAGGCTTCAGTTAGATCTAAAAACGTCGCTATGCTATGATATTTGTTCTCTAGGACCAATGCTATGTATTCAATTAAGACTAAAATAGCAATAATTGTCTTCAGCTCTTTCTACTACGTGTTAGGGCAGACATTAGCTTGAACTTGCTTCTTCCCACTTTATCCCTCATCTTTCGGCAGCATTTACTGTTACGTTTCGGGGTCTCCCTCTTCGGTTATGCTACAGTTTCTTGCGTCTAGTATATTTTTTTGTATCTTTGTCCATCTTGCATACACGTGCATACCTTCGCAGTTGTTCCTCTTCTATTATCTGCTTTATCAGTTTTGTATATATTCTCACCATATATTCTCGCTTATTTTCATTGCAGCTTCATACATCTGTATTGGTACAGTTATTGAATGTTATATCAATTCTGAAATGCGTACTTTGCTTTTTTAGGCATGTCACTTTCAGACAGAATATATTTATTGTGTTGAATAGTTTGTAGGTAGTTGCAGCTTTGTAGTTTTGGCCTCAAATTTGCCATTCCATGAAAATACAGCAACCAAATACTAGAACTTTTCCAGCTGTCTGCTATCCTTCTAGGTCTATTCTCATGCTTTTAGCTCGCTTTGAGATCTTTTCTGTTTCTCACCGTTCCTTAAGTAGATTTAAGTTGAAGTCCAAATATCTTTGAGCATGCTGAATGTATGTTATGCCTTTGCCATTCTGCTTAGCACATTGCTAAGGTTACCTTCAATTGTACTTATGAATTTAGTTTTCAAGTTCTTCACCCTTTATATAAAGTTTGTCCTGATTTGATGTACCAATCCGAGTGGTATAATATAACATTTGTTGATCTGTTCTCGATGGTAATTTAAAGATGGTCCCAACATAAACATAGGGTAACATTCTTCCCGATGTTGTTGCAGGGAGCGGTGTGGTGGCCCACCAAAAACAGTTATTTTTATTTCTGACGTATAGCATGTTTAATTTTAAAAAATGCTTTGCTGATAATATGTATAAAAGACCAGAATCTATATATAGTTCCCCTTTAATATATTTTGAAATAAACACTTAAACGATATATGGAGCCACAACTCCATAAACATTGATATATAAAATTGATAAACGACTGTCATACATACTGTTTACGTCATTGATTCCTTCCTTTTATTTGTAATATAACTTTTTTTAGCCACACATAAATGTAAGCACCATAATGTCTAGAAACACTTAGGATGCCACAGTATCCTGTCATGGTGGGGGTAAATAATACTTTCCTTTCGAGAATGGATCATTCCCAGGTGTTTACATTGCGGGAGGAAGGTGTTTGGATATAACCTTCCCTTTTTTTTATATCAGTCGGTGAACGGTAGCGTTAGAATCGATACCTCTAACGTGGAATTCATGAGTAAAGTTTCTTGGATAATGTAAAATGCATGAGTGCACAAAACTTAAAGGTTTCATTCCAATACTGATCGTTTGTTTGATGACGTTAAATATAAGACGAGCCAACCGAAATTTTTTAAAATATCAATAACTTCGAGAGAGCTTTTAAAAATTCTGTTATAGATTACTCTTGGTCTAAAAGAGATATTATTTAATGGAATATATGAATTAATGAAATATTTGGGTTTTAACCGAACTTCTACCTGAATCCTAAAATGTGAAAATCAATAATGACTAACTTTTATGAACATATCATATACTTCAGATTATAAGACTTATACGAGCTGTGGATAACGAGATTGGGCTTCTTTTAATCGAACTACATAGCGCAGATAAACGGCTTTTTTGACTTAACGTTACAAGGATGTGTTCCAGGATGTCAAGGCTGGATAATATTACTGCTAATCTAGGACATATTGGCGTCGTAATTTGAAGCGATAAAGCCAAAAACAGAGGATTGGCGGAAATATTTGGAGGCAGCTAGGCATTAAATGAACTGTTATGTCATGATAAATATATGATCTTACAAAGATCCAAAATTCGACTCCCAATCGCAGTAAATAATTTAAAAAACATAATTATTAAATCTTTAAATGAGAAATAAATAAAAGGACAATGTCAGTCGTAAGAAAGTGAATCAATAACTTCTTTAACCTAAATATAATCAATACTAATATTTATGTTTGTGACTTATATTACTTAAATACAAAATACAGTACGGAAAGGGAACAAAAACTAGAAAATACAGCCACGACCAACATACATACAAAACTTACTATTATACTTGTAAGGATCAGATCTAGTTCTTGGACGTCCATTGTAATATGTTACGTTAGTAACCATAAAATAATGACATATGTGTGACAGATTTTAAATAGACGAAGTAATAAATGCTTATATGTGCTTGGATTTGTGTGTTTTAATTGCTATTATCATGAACGCTATACAGCGTTCTATCATACTTAATCTTCTTGCCTTTTTTTTTCATTCGGTGTATCTATTGGAGTTTGAGTTTGGCTTGGTCGCTGACCTCTATAATTTTTTCCAGTTGTTTCTACAATATGCTCAAAAAACAAGGCGTCTAGATAGCCATGGAATTTATTTATCTTTAAATTAGTCCAAGCTTGAGGTTACATTCAAAACAAACATACATTTGTAAAAAGATATATTTGCTTTTGTACGAGGGACCACTCTAAAATTATTGAGATACACCAAATCCAATGACTGTACGAATTGCTCACTGCGCAGGCGTTGAATTTCAATACACTATAGTATGCGAGGAGTAGTCACGCTGCACCAGTTCTACTAAGGTAGTTTTAAACTACGCTTGTATGCCATGGAGGACGATAATCTTTTACAATTTTAAACTTGGTTTATATGAAGAAGAATATATCCTGCAGTTATTGTTGGTATATTACTATGAAGCGCCATCCAATGCAACTGTATTTAGGTGGTTTAGAAAATTTCGCAGGGAATCTAGTTCACTACAAAACGAAGAACGTACGGGAAGACATGTTTCGACAGTAACTCCAGAAAATGTATCCGTAAAATGACAACAGATGACAACCTACCAAATAATAGAAGCTGCCCTTAGTATTGGATCTGCAGCACACAAAATACTTCATAATTGAATATTAAAAAAATGTTTCTCGCTGAGTTCCCACGAACAGCAAAAGAGCCTTTGAGAATCAGTCAACAAACTATTGAATTACTTGATTAAGACAGTCACCGAGTCATTTCTAAAATTATAACGGGTAGTGAATGCTGCCTACAATGTGCCAACTTGTCAGAAAGTAGAGCATGGGTGTTTGAAGATGATTCAACGCCGACCACTGTGAAGAAACAATGTGCATTAAAAAATAATGCACGCTAGTTTTCTTCAGAAGTACAGGTCTGGTGAAAGCTATTATGGTATCTTGGTGCCTACATCCAGAATTACCTGCTTGAAGTTCTCCAAGGCCTGAGCATCATGACTTTTAATATTTTTGAGTGAAAAAAAAAGAACATGATAATTAAGAACCCATCAAACTCACTTGATCTAGCAATGTGCGAATAAAGAATATACGTGATTGCTGTTTTACTTCAGAAGAAGAGATAGTCATTACTATAACGGATTATTTTGACTCCATTTCAGAACATGAGTGGCGTAATTTAATGATATACACATGAGCTTTCGTGAATGGTTTATGGAAAATTCGCCTTCAAAAGTGCATTGATGCTGGTGGGGACTACATTGAAAACTCATAATTTTCCCGTATCTCAATTATTTCATGTGGCTCTCGTATTATAATTATTGAAAAATACACATTATGATCACAAGTATCGAAAGTTTTCTTACTACACAACTCAAAACAAGCAAGAAGTTGCTTAAAAAAAGATTTTATCAAAACATTCATATGCACTTATTGATTATTTGACCTAATTGAACCGAAAAACATTATATTCCTGTTATTCATTTACGGTTAAATGCAGGGCCGCCCCTAGCATTTGCGGGGCCTGGGGCAAACTGGAGTTGCGGGGCCCCAAAACTGGATTTGCGGGGCCCCATCTATATTTATATATTGAATAACGATATTTTCTTTAATATTACTAACTATTAACAAAGTACACATACTTCTATTCAATAAAAATATAAATTTTTTCCAACTATTTATAAAACTTGGAATAATATTTTTAAAGTATTTTATTATTTTATTACTTGACGGTCGAAGCGCGGGGCCCTTACAGGCGCGGGGCCTGGGGCAGGTGCCCCATTTGCCCCCGCCTAGGGGCGGCCCTGGTTAAATGGACCACCTGGTCAGGCCTGTAACTAGGGCGTGGCAAAAGAAGCGCCTGCCACCGCTTTGTGTTGAGGGCGCAAAATTTTTAGTTGCTGTCCTTTTTTGTGTCACCAGAGGTGAGAACCTTTTTTTGGTCATCACTTGTATGTTGGAGATGAGGACCTTTTTTTGCTCATCACTTGTATTTTGGAGGTGAGGAGACCTATATTTTTAGCTCATCACTTGTATTTTTTGGAGGTGAGCAAAATTGAATAAAATATCCTGTATTTCCAGCATATACTGTATTTTCAGCATTCGCAATAGGGGCGCCAAAATATTCGAAAGGGCGCAACTTGGACACTTGCCACCGGCGCTTAATATTCTCATTCCGGCCCTTCACCTGGTACCCGGTAGAACATTGTTGGAACAAGAAAATTTTTGTAAAAAAAAAATTAACCTCTTTAGGTATTTTTTTTTTTTCATTTCTTTTTCAGTTATGTAAAACCTTACTGCATTCTTTGGTAACTCATTTTCCGTGCTACGATTCTCCCTTTTATGTCGAACAACCTGAAAATCGTTATTGAAAATGTAGTATTTGAGTTTCGTGAGTCATAATAATGTTTATTTATTCAGTAATTTGTAAGCCAAACTTCACACTATGCTGTGTATTTATAAATGCACCCAAACACTGTCGTGTTTGGTATTATTGAAAAAAACTTTTAATAACAACTTCCCGTATTTATTTTTAGCGTTTGTATATTGATACATTCCTCGACCATTCACGAAAGCTGGGGAATTTTGAAAACACTTACATAAACGTTAGTATTAAATTGATATATTTGTATAAACACTAAAATATATTTTAGTTACAAAAATTATGTGTTCGTTTTCATTCAATGAAAGAATGCCTCTGTTTCTAATAGTTTCGGATGAATTTTTGTTAAGTATTTCTAATGCTGTATCTACACCACGGAGATAAGTAATAGTTTCGATTTGTATTGCCCTTATGCCGTATACTTTGTCTTCATGTTTATTTATTACGAGAATTTCAAACCTTAATTTAAAAATTGATGTGCTGCATGAATTTTCACACATTTCAATTTTTGTAATAAATTGTCGGTAAATATTTAAAATAATAAATTTCGATAATTTTAGAAAGCATACCATCTGCTCCATCTAGAGACAACAACCGCACTTGAGATGCGCTTGCATCAAAAACCAGCTAAAGCATCCAGTTCTTGCCAGTTAGATAAATATAGTAAGCATAGGATGCAAAAAAAAAATTGATAACTTTCGAAATAATTATCAGATTAAAAATTTCCTGTTGTACTATTCCGGTTCACATTAATGTGCATTACTCAGAATTTTATCAGATTTTTAAATTAACTCCCTTGTGTTAAATGGTGCGGGACAAGTGATTTTTTAGTCATTTTTGGCAAAAATCATATTTAAATAAAGAAATTTAAAAAAAAAACTACTTTCTGTCCTTCAATCTATGTATTAAGAGCTATCATGTGATCACAGAATATTGTTTTTTAAATTTTATTTTTGCAACATTACTAAAAATTCTATATTTATAGGAAAAAGTTCAAATACTAAACAAACAAAAATCTGATCATAAATTCCTGTTAAACTATTCCGGTTCCCATCAATGTAGGTACATATTAATATTTTTGGCATATTTTTAGATGAACCCCTTTAAGAAATAGGTTGAGAAAAAGTTTTTTGACGTATTTTTGGTTTAATTCTCATAAAAATGATTTTTCGAAAATAAAGACTTGTTTCATCGAGAAATTGAAAAGTGGTTTCTTGGTGTAACCACTAAGAACAAAAGGGTTAAGAGGTTCCATTTCAAGACCAACTCAACATTTTTCAAAATTATGATTTTTGTCATTAAATACATATTTGTTTATATTTTTACCGAGTTTTTTTTTTTTTTATGAACTCTATAGTTTTCCTACGTGTGAATCAATGAGTTGTACAAGCATACCAAATTTCAACTTTCTACGTTCAGCAGTTTGGTTGCAATTTCTACCGAACACACAGACAGATACATGAGTGACGTTATAAGGGTTTTTTTGTTATACTTACAAAATCCTAAAAAATAATCTTACCTTATATGTTTGTAACTGAATTTATAAAATATCTATTGTCTTATTTCATTTTTTTAAGGGCAATTTTAATATCTCCTTTGCCAGCTAACCAGAAATTAAATACAGTATATAGCTATATACTGTATTAATTTTCTTCTGCACGTAGGTCGTACCCAATTTTCTATTGTATATACATATGTACATTTTCTTTGAAAATCCTGGTAGAAATAACTGATATACGAAATAAGTCCAGACACAAACCAATCCCGAACAAAGAACTTTTTATATCATTGAAAATCGGTTTACAGTAAAAAACCTTGTTTAAATCTTGCATTTGAAAGCAGATTTTACTCGTATATTTTGCATGTCTCACACAACAATGTTTTTTTTTTACTTTTTCAACAAAAATAAAATATATCTTGTCTGTACATGTTGTTTTGTATTTTGTAGTTTGGATTCAGTTCGCTTATCCAAATTCTTGATCCGTGGTAATTGGTTTCTAACTGTAATTTATTTTACCTTTTTTGACCGAAGGTGATTTATTGAAAATTTTAACAGTAAACGAAAGTTCAATCGAATTTTTGATTTTATTTTTCTTTCTATATTCGTTACTATGCCATGCGAAAAACAGTTAATAAATCACTACATTGAATGACTTTGAATTCGACTGCAAAAGAAAATTAATGAACCGTACAATAAAAATAGAGTAATAGAGAAACTATTTCTAAGTCTGACTGGAATGGAATTTATGCAATCTATGTTTGAACAAGGTACACGCAATTTAAATTACTGTATTGTTGAAACTATTCTTGAAATTTCATTAGAGTTTTCTCTGTTTTCCAATTTTTAATAATATTTATTTCTTTTTCAGGTAAGCATCAAAATGGAGAAATTAATTGATTTTTATGACGCCTACTTTAAGGTATTTTAGTTTTAAGTTAATAATAAGTAATTAATAATTAATTAACCCTCTAGTCTTCATTGCCGCTTTGAGGCGGATCATATATAAATCGATGTAAAAATACAAAACGCGCAAATTTCATCGAAATGCCCGTGGTCACCTACAGATCACCTACAGACTGCGCAATGAAACACTTACAAACGCCGATTGAGCAAAATTACATGTGTTTTTGCTAAAAACAATCAGTTGTGTATGACTTGGAAGACCAGCGACTTTCTGAATTATAGTGTCCATCCGAAAAAATGCACTTTCTCCAAAAAAGGGTAACTCCAAAAATAGTATATTATTATATGAACGATTATGACAGCCATTATTCACGAAGATGACGTTTGAGCTCACGAGCCGCAGGCGCGTAGCTAAAATCATCCGAGTAAATAATGGCCATAGTCGCGAATGTAATACTATACTTTTTCCACACCTATTAACACGTTGACTGCCAAGGCAAGATTCAGGATTCTTGTCTCAGTCAATATGATATAAAGTTTGTTCCTTTGTTTTAGGCGGAACTAGATTTTCAATTCTAGTTACTTTTACCGATTGATTGCAGCTTTTGATGATTTTGTTCAGGGAAACTTCCATACATAAAAAAATAGCTAATGACAACTTAATTGGCAGTCAACGTGTTAAACAAATAAATTAGACTCAAAATTGATAATTTTATTGGAAGTGATAGCGTCATCCATGTTGCCTGCTACCACTGCAGTTTTGGCCCCTCCCATTGCCATTGTCAAATATGATTGGATCAGCGAGAGTGGTTTATGGATATGTGGGTTTGTGATTGGCCGTAAACAGTGAATTATGAAACCATAAGTCACTGTAGATATTTATAAGTACTATTTTTCACAAAAAAAAGTGCTAATAATTGCAATATAATTAAATAGGTGTGGAAAAAAAGTTTTTCCCATATTATTTTATTTTATTTTATTTTCGGCTACATCTGTCCAACAGAAATTAATAAATCTTAATTAATTCTCTACCAACGTATTTGTTTCTAATAAAAAATTATAGTCAAAACAATTATTTTTTGATTATCTGAAAACATTACAGATGATTTTATTTTTTAAATACAATTTGACTTAATTTTTAGTACAGTAACGCTTGAAGCTCATAATACATAGTGGTAAATAGTTTTGCAGAAATAATAATTTTTAAAATATAATAGTAGACGAATCCAAAATATATTGTTATAACCTTAAAAAACGTTAAAATTATTAGAAAAAAGAAAAACTTAAAGAAACAAGATTTTTCCACCTATTTTTATATAAATTTTAAATAAGAATGATACTTCTCTTTTAAATTATTTGATATAAAATATAATGTGCCGTATTGGCATACTGTTTTCAAGTGCACTATAATCCGGGTCATAGTTAGCATAGTTCCGCTGTCATTCTAACAGAATCAATCAAATGACTGTCAAGACTGGTACGTTACTTTATTATTTTCACTTGGAAGAATGCTGTCTTATAACGATACACGAAACCAAAATAAGATTATATTTTCTACGCACACAATATGAGGAGTGAGTATTTTTCGCTCATCAAATACAAAATCATTGAAATCAACTACTAGACCACTGCTGTAGTTCAACATTTCAAAAACTTTGACAGATCGTCTCTACAACGCACGTTTAATCTTCTTTTCTTTTTCATTATGCTCTGCGGAGTTCATTTAATGATTATTTTACTCCACCTGTCATATTCATTGTCATCAGTTGTCATCGTTTCATTTCAAAGACTGAATTATTTCTTCAATATCCTTGGTCTTGGGTTTTCTGCTAGTTTTGAATTTCAATTTTATCATTCGATTTTATCAATCAATTTTATAGTTAGAATTTCCCTTTCCAACGATGTCTGTTAGATTTTTTGGCCATTGAAATATTGTCACGGGGTGAAGTCAAGAACGGAATCTTTTCTACCAAATTTATTATATAATATTAATTTACATCAGAATACAATTTTTGGTCAAAATGGCTGCTGGCGTTGTCCGTTAGAAGCTGATGTAAGTCTCGTTCTTGCCCCGGCTTCTCCAGGATCGGTCGAACCACCCCAGGAATCCGCACGAGACGAACACGTGGAGAAGCCCTGTAGACGACACTCACATCTCGTCTTGGTGACTTCAACAGCTGGGCTGGTCCTTGGTTCGCTTGATACGGACTGATGACTGGTCACAAGAATGACTACTACTTGACTATCAAGAATGACTAACCACGACTCTATTCCCTAAGACCATCTTATAACTGCTAACCAGGACACTATGACGTCAGGTCCTACCTCAATTGTTTTGGAAACATTATTCATTTGTATAATTGTTGGCAGCAATTAAAGACCATTGTCATCACAACTGAATAATGTTTATCAACACATTAGAATGTAGTTTTCAAAACTTATGTTGACAAACACGCAACATTCTGCACATTTTATAATTCCCAAAACCGCACGTCGGCAACCTTGACCTACACAGCCTAAAGGCAACTCAAGGAATTGGGACATTAGAATACCATTATAAAATAATTGTGACAATATACTATGTAGAGCCCATGGTTGACTACCATAATTTATCAAATCAGTAACGCATGAATCAACTAGTATTACCTTGAGCAAATTTTTGAAGGAGTTTATTGTATTTTAAGAAAGGAAGTGTCCAGAACTTCGATGTTTTAGCAATTCGCTCTTTGGTTTACTTCTCTTAAAATTTACTTTGATAACAAATTAATCATATTTGGAAAGTAATATGCCGACCAGCCTATATTCTTGGGCACTCTCAATTAGTTCGACAGTCCCCAAACAAATTTTTCATCTTGCTCTGTTTTGTGTCAAGACTGCAATTTTCCTTGTAACATTTCCTAGATATTTTATCCATTGATCTTTACCTTTCCTGCGAGCCTTCTTACTAGATAATGGTTGTTCAATCTTCTTTACTATTCCTCCTCTTTCACAGTGACAACATGGATCTCTATTTAGCTTTTTTTTTTATTTCTTTTCATCAGTTCTGTAATTAACAGCTCATTGGTCACGTTATTTTAAGCTCCGAAGCATGTGACTAAGTAAGCCATTAACACTGATAAAAAGAATTCACTAACAAACTATTTTCGATGATGACAAACGATGCTATTATTAAAATTATTTCACGGAGACGAAAATACATATATTTTAACAACTAACCTACTCTCTGGAACATATGTTACGCTCTAGATAGATTCGGCAGTAAATATTTTCACGATTTATTTATTTTCTGAATATTTGCTATAAAACATTTTACTGCGAATTCGTTTGTAATGAAAATATTATATGTTACTAAAAAAGTTACTTAAAAGATAAAAAAGAAGAATTCTTTGAAATAGTTTATTTATTTGGCAAGATAAATGTGTACAAATCTTCAGATCTTTGCAACACTCTTTAAAGTTAGATCAAAAGTTATGTTCTATATAAATAAAACTAGCTGGAGTACCCGTACCGTTTTTGTAATGTATATTTTGCTGTAATGTAAATGATAAGTACGATACAGTGATGCCTCGCATAACGTATTTAATCCGTTCAAGAAGCACGTTCGTTTTGCGAAAAGTTCGTTATGTGAAACGCGTTTCCCCATAACAATACAAGTTAAAATACTTAATTCGTTCTGTAGCATTAAATATCGTACTGTAAAGGCCTTATCACACGAGTTATTATTCAAGTCTAAACTTGGAAAACTAAAGTCTTGGCATTCGAATCGAAGTCTTGTGTGTGTGATAGCATGATAAAAAACCTAGGTCTTTAAGTCTGAGCAAATACATCGAGATATATTTCCCCCGTCTTTAGCAGACAGACGAAATCCAAGTCTTCAAATGCTCGTGCGCATTCTCGACCTCTCAGTCAGATCAAGTGAGATGGGTCTATTGTTAACGTTATGTACGTAGAAGCAAGTCACTTTTCCCTGTTTCGCATGTGATAGCTGAAGACGTGAAGACTTGAATACTCGAAAAAGACTTACAAAATAAAACTTGGATAGCGTTCTAGTGTGATACGCCCTTAACATAAAAAAGAAAAATGGGTAGTCAAATAAAGAAGTGCACATATTTACACAGAAACACACGTTTTACAGTTTTGCAGTAGGTCTCTTGATTGTTTTTTTTTTTTTTAGTCAGAGTCCGATTCAGGGGTATCTACCAAAGCTTGCAAGGTTAAATCCCCTTGTTCCATGCTTTGCTTCTTGGTTACTGGCTTCTTGAAAAACTTTTCCAAGGTTGTCTGTTTCTCCCACTTCTTCAACACTTGCCGGAAATAACGGGCAAGGGTGTAATTGTAGAGATCGTTGATTCTGTTGGCCTCAGCTGAGTTTGGATAGTGAGTGTTGGTAAACTCCTGAACCTCTCCCCATTTGACCAGGATGTCCCTGATGGCAGCAGTTGACATTGGTTGATTGAATTACCCCTCTTCGTTGTCAGATGAAGTTTCCCTTTGAGCTTCATCATTTTGCTGGGCCAAAAGTGCTTGGAGCTCTTTAGTTGTCAGCTCTTCTTGGTGTTCTTTAATATGCTCATCCACATGTTTATGCAAGTTTGAGCATCGGTTGCGTGCGAACTTGGAAGCAAGCTCGGGCGACTTCGGGACACGCAGGTGCGTTCGAGCGGCGAGATGAAATACGACGCAGTCCGTTGTGTGAAGCGAGGTTCGTTGTGCTAGTCGCGTAACGGACGAACGGAAAATTCGTTGTGCGCAGCGTTCTTTATGCGAGGCGTTCGTTATGCAAGGCATCACTGTATGTCAATTTCAAGTACAACACAGTATAATCGTTTCTTTATTCTTAAGTACTATTTTGCATATACTTTTGATGTTAAATAAATAATAAGTGAGACACTTCGTTTATAGATAGCTCTCTCCGTAGTTCCCCAAAATATATCTTATTAAAAACTACATTAAACAGAAAGGAATAATTTATTTTCTCATATTCATTTTTGTTTTTAAGTAAGGGCAGGCTCACATTTCATCAGCATTGAGCCTTTTCGTGGATTGACTTTTTTTGTTACTTTTTGCCGCAAATGTAAAAATTTTAGACCGTAACTCAAAAGTGATCATATATTTGTGATCTAAGGCTAAAATGTATAAGTATACCAATTTTCCTACAAAATTTAAAAAATATATTTTTCTAAAAAAAAATTTTTACTCTGATTTTAGCCAAAATATTTGGCTAATTTTTAGACGAGGATTATGAAAACAGTACTTAAATTATGCTTTCGTACTTTTTGAGCTGATTTGGGTCAGTTTTTTGCCTATAATTCTAAAATTTTTACCCAAATTTCAAATTGGATCAAATTTTGTTGACCTATGACCAAAAATACATATTTGTACAAATTTTCAATAAAAACGGAGACAAAAATTTTTTGCTAAAAAATCACGGTTTTTTTAAGATTTACCCCTTACGATTTTTTCGATTTTTGGTCATTTTCAAGGGTTTTTGGATTACTGCCCATACAAAACCTAATAATTGGTTTATTCAAGCCCAATTTTTTTTTTTTTTGACTGAACAATGTAGGACAATTTTAAAAATTCAAACCGTAGATTTCTATCCCTAAGCATTTTGTAGTTAGGATTTACCAAAATTTTCAAAAAATTTTAAAAAATATAAAAAATTATCAAATTTTTTTTTATATTAAAATATTTTTACAAGTCAATTAGGACCTCAAGATTTCAAAAATTTCAACTGCACGTCTTTATCACCTTTCGTTTTTGAGATACGGCCATGCGAAAAGGAAAATGTCTATAAATCACGCCATATTCAAATTTGTAATAATTTTAATATACGCAGAACGAATAAGGCCTCAAATTCACTTAACTCTTAACAATTCACTTTTAATTATGTATAATTAAATTGTTACGAAATGCAGTTTTCATATTTACTCCCTTTCTTTATGTTAGTCAACGCTATAAATTAAAATTTTTACCTACCGTATTTTTCGGACTATAAGACGCAGCCCAAAATTATGAAATAATTTAAAAAATATATATTTCATTACATAAAATTCTATTCGCAAATTCTTAACTTTTATTTATGAGTTCGATAAATTGTACCAACAATACTCAAATCTTCTTCACTCTCTGTGGTATCACGCGTCTTGTTAATGTCACTGTTTGTATTATTTTCGTCTGAACTATTGTTGTCAGTTTCTTCAAAAATTAAGTCATCTTCAATACCATCCAATGCGTTATTTATACCGCATTTCTTAAAATACTTTCGTCTATTCTTTTACAGCTTCTCATGAATTTTTTATACAAGTACATATTTCTGAAATTGTCAGCCGTTTCATACGTCCTGTTGTTGTATCATCGTGATCTGGCTTTGTCATCCACTTGTTCCACTTTTCCCGCATAAAATTATTAAATGATTTATTAATCAACACCTCTAAATAATTGATTTGTAAGGCCTCCAGGAATGACAGCCAATTCTGTATTCATTTATTTCATAATCTTCTTGGTTGGTTCTGTTTTATTCGCTATGAATACCATAAGATGCACCACAATTTTAAGTCGATTTTTCTACGTAAAAAGGTCTTATGGTCCGAAAAATACGCTAATCTGATCTTCACGCTAGCAAAAAAATGTAACCGTGAAAATTTGCATTGTAAATATGCATCGCTTGATTTTTTCTGCTGAATATCTTACAACGCTCCTAATTATTTGTATGTCTGTGTATCCCAATATCTTTTTCTCTGCTTATGTAACTTTCCAACATGTTATTGCGAAATCTTAACCGCATTAGAATCAATGAACCAACTATCACGCTCCATGTTTTTGTTTTCGTTTTATTCCATTTTGCGCGGCATCATCTTGTTTTGAATGCCTCTCAAATGTCAATCTGAAGCAATGTCGGTCCAATGCAGCTGCGGAATAAATATAAATAAAACCTGCTTTTAGTTATACTACAAAGTAGGAAGTTGAACAAAAATGAAAAAGACTACTTGTACATGTACAAGAAATAAGTTTTCTTATTTCAGTACAATACCGTGAATAACACACTGAATACGTAAACGAGGTTATTTTAACAATACGTAAAAAGGGATCTTGCCACTTTAACTTTTATTTTATTAATTAATGTTTACTTCTGTTTTATATAGCAAAATGCTATTTGCTATATAAAACAAAATGCAAAAGTATTTTTGTTACGATAATGTTGCTAGTAGAACAATCAATCATCTGTTACCAATTAATTTACGTGTCCGTATCATTTTTTATTCTTGAGTTTTTTGTTTTGCCCCTACGAGTAATTTTTTAGTCCCTCAATAGAATGTATCTGCGAGGATTTGTTGTTGCCATGGTTACAATTCATGGTTCGCTTAATGCAGTTTTGATCACCGTCCGAAAAACTGGACAAGAGCTTGAGCTGTTTCTTTCCTTACATAGTTTCTGATCCCTTCACTGACATTCAACTACTTATGGAGCTTTCGATGCATTCATACTTATCATATAATTATTTATAAAAATACTCTAACAGAAAAGAAATATGTTGTAATCTGGTTGGATTGAAGTTTCAGAAACTATTTTTATAAAACTTTATACAAGTTTTTTTTTTAAATATATTTATTTATTTTAAATTTATTTGTTTATTTGTTTACATCCAATTATAAGAGATAAAATTTATTATTGTAATTTTAATAATTAGAAATGAAATAAAAATGGTGTGTTAAGAATTTTCAACAACGATTTGTGATTTAGCATATTATGCAACCGAAACCAAAGCAGCAAATACAAGAACTAAGCAGCTAATTGACAAGAGATGTAGACACTCACAGACCAATTCTGTAAAAAATTACTATATTAGTTACTATGTAGTTCCATTCTGCAAGATAACTTTTATGGTGACTAACATTTTGTAATAGCCAACTCTAATGACGTTGCTAAGAAAGTTATTTGCTAGTAACAGTTACTGAGAAGGGAATGAAGCTAGTAACAAAAGTGCAATACTCATGCGCATTGGTGGTACAGAGATGACAATTGAGGGTAAAATTGTGAAAACATTGTGTTCTCAACAAATAGAGCCAGTGGCGCAGTTGTTTTGAATTTAAGTTGCGCAAGAACGTAAAGTTACTAAATATTGTAGTGACTTTTGTCTTAGGTAATACGAAATACTCCAGGTGCTATGATAGCAACTGACCTTACCCATAGTGAATGATTTAGTTACTTTGGTCATAGTATATGAGTTACAAAATTGGTCTTTATTAATTGTAGCAGAGTAAGAAATATCATTAGATAAATGCCCAGTATCCAAGATATAGTCAATTTCATGAGATAGAAGAAAATACTTAAATAACCACATCTCGCTCATGGATTCCTACAGATTAGTAAATAAAATTAGAGAAAGGCCACCACAATGATGGAGAGTGTTCTACACAAACATAATGGGAGACTTAGCAGCGACTAAAATGCAAATGACTACAAAAACAGGAAAACGAAGAAGAGCATATGGACTGTATTTATCTTGGGCTGGTGGTAGATCTTGTTGAGATGTAGCAACTACCATGGAGCACAAATGTCCTGCTGAGTTTCCCGATGTCTACCTGTCATAAATTCACATTGAACGCAATTTCAAAAAGTATTAGAACATTCACAAGAAAAGATTATAGCTAATACTTATCTCTTTGATGCTGAAATGACAAGTGAAGAGCAGATGAAGTACTGAGATGAAGTTTCGATAAACACCTCTTAAAATATGGGTTGTTGGAGAGTTATATAATAAAACAACATTGTGGCTTTCAAATATCTTGATATCTATGATAACCAAAGAACGACTATTTTATTCGTGTAAGTTTTTTCTTTCATTGCAGAGTGAAACAACGCTGCTTTAGTATTCGTCCGCGTAAAGTCTGATTAATACAAATGAACAGTCCCTTGACTTTATTTTAATTTTTCATTCTTAACAAGAATAATAGATAAAAGAATAGTATCTCAACAATTTCGATAAAAAAAAAATAAATAAAAAAATAAAATAAAATAATAAGAAATATATAGAAACTGAAAAGCCAGGTAGGCATGATCTAGGTGCTAATGTCATACCCGATAACGTTAAATTCGTTTTACTATGTGAATATTAAATGTGAAAGTACATTGGTGGAATCATCAGCCGTTAAGTTTTCATAAATCATTGCCTATGAATACTTGTGTGCATCTGCTTTCCTTAAACCACAACTAAAAATAAATCTGAACTATGGTAAAGAGCTAGACAGGCAGAAATATAGTTTTATATTCACCGACGGAAATGAAGTTCGATTGTCCATGAAGAGAAACAACAACACAGTAGCAGAAATTTAGACTAAAATCCGCAAGGAATGTCAAGGAAGAGGCCAACCTAAATCATTGTCGCTAGTTTTGAAGGAAGCGTGTACGCTGACAAGACAACGGCAGAATTGAAAGATCTTGCTAAAAGCAGAATCAGATGGAAGCACTTATTGTCAACACAACTTTATAAGATATTAAAAGAGACGCTACTTAAAATTATTGTTTTCATAATTTCCTATTAACTTTAATATTACAACAATTATAAAGAATTTTAATATTACCATGCTTTTGTTATATTTTGACTAGGGCTGACAATGACGTGGCTCTTCAAGAAGTAGCCTCGAGCGACCAAAGTAGGGCAGGTTTAGAAAAACGTGTTTTACATTTTTTTGTTGTTATGATATTGGACGAGGAGTTGTCATTTTCTATTTTTACCTCGTGTAAAATGAGAAAATACGGTTTTGCATTCACTAAAAAAATTGCTCTGCGGTAAAGCTGAAAAGACGGTTGATAACTAGTTTATGGAAAATAATAGATTGCAAAATATTTTGAAATTAAAAATATAAAACCAGTAACCAACCTGACAATTCACTTAACCCTTATAAATTTGCGATTACCATGCATCCTTGATGTTAGAATATTTGTTCAAGTGTGAATATTATCAGTGACATATTCCATGGAGGGATTCCGGGCATGTTATTGTAGGTCCGAGATCTGCAGACCTCGCAGATACGGGATAAGACAAGATATTGACCTGTAACACTGCCAATGCCACTGGGGTGAATATCAAACTCCCTGTCCCGCATTCACTCCCAAAACAAGAAGCGATCCATAATCGCATCTTTACGAAAACATTCATATATACGCATAAGTATGAAATCTGGAGGGAAAGTTATTTGTTACAATTTATGAAATAACATATTTTTTCTTTTTGAATACTTTGGAAATCAATATTTTGGATAAATTGAAGGGAAATGTTTATGTAAATATTGCGAAAACTGAAAGAGTTGTTTAATATACAAACATATATATAGAAAAAATAATGTATTTTGCTTTTCGTATTTTATTTAGTCGATAAGTTCAGAACTTGTCATCCATTATCTAGAATCATACAGGGGTGAAACTGTAGGATAGTTTTAAAAAGCACTGCATCATTTTAAAATTTTCCCATAAACTTAGTTGCCGCTGAATTCGTTTTTGCCGCTATAAATACGCGATTTGACATCTGTTGTATCATTTTACTCATTACTGACCGTGGTGGGTTCTTGGCATACACCTGTGCAGTACGTGTTGCGATTGAAAGAAGACTATATGATATCGCATATTAAGTAGACGTATTTTAACGCGAATAACTCATTGTTAAAATCAAATTTTGGGCATTCGTTACCCATCCTAAGAATTTCTAAAGTCTTGCAAGTGTTTTTTATCTAAAACAATTAAAATGCATTCCAAAGACGTTGCACCAACTGCGCCGTTACAAGAAGATGAACGTAATATTCAAATATCGCTGGCGTTTTGGATGTAACTACAGACACTATTAATTACGCTGTTAAGAATTATCAGCGAATTGGTCCACGAACCACGACCGATTATTTTCTCTAACAGTACTGCTCGAATGTGACTTGCCTTCAACTTTCCTCCTACATCGTCCCGCAGAAGAACGAAATTTGGCAGTTTCATCACCAACTGTTCAGAGATGGTTGAGAGATACCAAGGGCTTATATCCAGAAAACCTGTAACTTGCCCGGCTTTGCTCGCAATTCATCGAGTTGAAAATTTGTGGTTCGCTTACGAGTCTTTGGCTTAACTGGATGCATTCTAGAGCAGCATATTGTGCATAAATGAGTCTCGTTTGAGCTTAAAATATATATACAGTACCTAGACAAAATATTATAACCACTTACAAAAACAACTGTTTATTTAAAGTGCCGACATATAATCATATACTACTTTATTTATTTCTTTAACATATAGTGTATTTATTAAAAGATAAGCTATTTTAAACATCTTCAACTCTGTATTTTTATTCTGAGACTGATTTGCAAGAACAAAAAGTACCGATTTTGTCCTGGCCAGGTAATTCGCCGAATATCAATCCTATCGAAAATGTCTGGAACCTCCTGAAAAGACTTGTTTATGATTTAAATAATACTAATAAACAAGTTTTAACAGATAATATTAAAAAAGTATGGCATGGCTCTCCAGAAATTGAAAATTGTATTAGGGCATGTATTGAGAGTATGCCTCGAAGAATTGCGGCAGTAATAAAAGCAAAGGAGGGCAACACAAAATATTAAAAAACATTTTATAAATGTACTAAAATAATTTGAAATAATAAAATACAAAATAAAAGTAAAATTGGTTTATTACTATTTTGTTGATTTTGTGTAAAACAATGAATTTTTATAAATTCGTAAGTGGTTATAATATTTTGTCTAGGTACTGTATGTACACAAATAGAATGCACTACAAGATGCGTGTGCTGAAAGTATCTCGTAGTGCATTCTGTGCATTTTTCTACGCATCTAATGTATTTACCGGCACTGGTAAGTTGAACCTGATACCTTATTCACAAACTAACCAACGCTTTGACATGCTACAAGTTGAAATTTATATTCGTGTCCGGGCTGGGTGAAAACAATCATTGAAAATTGCTATTTAAAACATAAAGGTGCGTACTGACTTGAGCATTTGTATGAGCACGGATTTTCGTGCGGGTAAAAAAAAAAATTGTACACACAACTTTCTTCTTTGCACGTAAAATCGCCTTCCACGTATTTCATTCACGCACATATTTATTTAAAGTAAGTGGTGTCAACGATGGCGGAAAGTAATGTTTTTGCCTTAAGAAGTGCAGCGTATATAGTAATACTTGGTAAAAAAAAAAGAAAAAACAAAAGAGACGGTGGTGGCTGACACAACTATATAGAAGCAGGGTAATATACAGTGGTTCAAGTTGGTTAACAGAACTGCAATTCTAAGAAGTTAGTGGACAATTTCAAAATTTTGTTCGAATGTCAGCGGCAGATTTTGAACTACTCGATAATAAAGTTGGTCACAAAATTGGGAAGAAAAATATAAGACTTATAAGTCCGTTTTACTCCATTCCATGTTGAATATTTACTGGTGTTTACTTAATTTTATGACTGCATAAACCCGTACACATTGAGCGCACAAGTTCTTTGATCTTGTCGGTGGGACCGACAAGCTACGGATAGCATTCGTGCGCGTAAAAGTGTACGCGCACACAAATTATACCTCGTTCTCGCCTGAGCAATTTTACGCGCACAGCGTTCGTGCGCGCACAAATGCTCTAGTCAGTACGCGCCTTAACGGGCTCTTTCCAGGGTATGTTATTAATTATTTTGGATCATGCGGATTACCCTGTCTCAATGGCAGTATTATTCGTAGGAAATTGAAATGCTGTGGCTGTGGAGTGAATACATATTTTAATAATAAATGTAATTTATAAATAAAATATTTTTTTTTCTTTTATATGTTATTATTTTTCTCGTCAAGCTTTATTCGGGCCGATTTTATAATTTGTTCGGTCATGGACTTGGTACGGGTAATTAATTGATTTTAAATTTCAGATTCGGGTTGAGTATTGCCGTTAACATAACGGTCGGGCCGGTTAAAATTAAAAAAAATATTGTGTTTCAGTTATGTATCAAATATCCATTTTCAAATATATTTGTTATTGACATTTTTAATTTGTTAATTGTGGTTTTAAAATTATTTTTAATGAACATTAGCCTTTGGTTAAAAATTTAAAATGTTCAGTGATGTTATACATATTTATAACTGTGTTTACGAGTGTGTTTTGAAAGGATATAATTAATTTATAAAAATGTATTGGGCAGACGAAACATTTCAACTGACGGTGTGTGTTCAGTTCATATGTAAATGTTTTTGTATCTATTTCTGTGCGTGATTCATATTCAAAATAAGCTCTCAATTACATTTTATTAGACCATTGAGAATTCAACCTACATCAATAGAGTTAATCACCAGAGTAAGTAAAAGAAATTAAGTCGCATTTGCCAGAAAATTAAAAAAAAAAAAAATCTAGTACAGGAAAAGCAAACTATTGAGTTGGCCTCGATAGCTTGAATAATTGGCGACCATGTTTTGTACATCGAAGATCTCGGGTTCGTAAACTAAGTTTTGGGGTCTATTTTAGTTAGTTACAAAATGGCCGTTTTGACTTAACTACAGTTTTAACATTGTTTTAAAGTGTTTTACTTAATTTATTATATAAATTCATAATTTATTAAATACAATTGTGAAAGTACCATGAAGTTGCAACATCAAACTGTTTTTTCATCTTTGCGATATGCTTAAATATTTTGGTAAGCTATTATGTTTGAAATTGCAATAATGGGCTTACAAAGTCATCTTGGTTTTAGACATCCTTGAACAAAGTTTATGAAGAATAAACGAAATATGGGATCGATTATGAAATAATTGCATAATTCCATCGCCTTCTTTATCCCAAATAATTCTTATCATTATATATATATATATAAATTTTGGGAGGCGTTTCATATGAAATCTCTTCATGCGTGGATCAACAAATTTTTATTTTTTAAAATAATTTTTTTATGGGATTTTTGCCTAAAATATGTCAAAAAACATTTGTCCACCACCCTACCTCCCAGAGCGGAACAAGAATTTTTTTAGTACATTTTTGGCTAAAAGTGTGTTAAAAGATACGAATTTTAAAAAAACTTCTTTTCGTTCCTTAATCTACATCTTAATAGCTTTCTTTTGATATCCCACAAGAAATTTTTAACTTTCTAAATTTAACGACACAAAAAAAATAATATTTTTTTTTTTTTTCGAAAAACTAATCTGATCAAAAATTCCTGTTGAACTATTCCGGTTCCCCCATGGAGATTTTTTTAGATTTTTAGATCAACCGCTCTGGGAGGTAGGGTGGTGGACAAATGTTTTTTGACATATTTTAGGCAAAAACCCCATAAAAAATTATTTTAAAAAATAAAAATTTGTTGATCCACGCATGATGAGATTTCATATGAAACGCCTCCCAAAATTTATGTATATATATATATTGTCCACCACCCTACCTCCCAGCGCGGTTGATCTAAAAATCTAAAAGAATCTCCATGGGGGAACCGGAATAGTTCAACAGGAATTTTTGATCAGATTAGTTTTTCGAAAAAAGAAAAACATATTAATTTTTTTTTTGTGTCGTTAAATTTAGAAAGTTAAAAATTTATTGTGGGATATCAAAAGAAAGCTATTAAGACGTAGATTAAGGAACGAAAAGAAGTTTTTTTTAAATTCGTTTCTTTTAACACACTTTTAGCCAAAAATGTACTAAAAAAATTCTTGTTCCGTACAATTGGTTAAACAAGAAATCTGAGAAAATATAGGTAATGTATATTGATCTGAGCTGAAAACGTACGAGAGGAATTTTTGATCAGATTGCGTTTTCGGATAATATGGCAGTTTTGTTAAAATTAATTATTTTTTTAATAAACGGCTAAATTAAGGCTAATAATGTTATGCATTTTTTTGTATTTATGGCTAAGGTGATATGTCTTTTTGGAAATAAAAAAATGTTAATAGCTAAAAATCGAGTTCATGCGTGTAAGGAGCTATAGGCTTATAGGAGCTTAGAGCCTACTGTTATACGCTATGATTCAACCTATTGTTTGAATTAGTTTAGTTTTTTGTTTTTAAGCTATCAAACAAGAATTAATCAATAAAACAAATAATACATTAGTAATAAGGAAAATACGTTTTTGAAATTGAAAAAAATATTTATTAATATATTTCATATTAATTTAATGAAAACGACTAGATATGAAGCAAATTCAGAAAAAATCACTGTTATTTTTTTAATATAAATTTTATCGTGATTTTGCAATTTATTTAACCCTCTGCGCTATATAGCGTACTAAAGCGTAGTAATCTGGAAAGCAGCCTGCGCTATATAGCGTACTAAAGCGTAGTAAAACGTATCAAAGCGTAGCGCGGCGTACCGGCAGTGTTGATTTGAATAGATTTGTACTTTGTCGTGTATTGAGTATTTTTATCATACCCATAACATATATTTCGCATAAATTTGTTTTTATGTATTTATTATTTACTTTGAAACCTTTAAACAATGCGCTTACTTTTACCGTTCCTACCTGGTCTCCGCGTTTACGTAAACCGGTCGGGGGCATCTTTTCCGCATATCAGTACTTTGCAAAATTCTTCGAATCCAGGACCTGGTCTCCGCGTTTACATAAACCGGTCGGGGGCATCTTTTCCGCTTATCGGTACTTTGCAAAATTCTTCGAATCCTGGACCTGGTCTCGGCGTTTACGTAAACCGGTCGGGGGTATCTTTTCCATAAATAATAATCAGTAATATATTTTGTGTTTTGTAACAATGTAATAATTAATTTATAATTATATTTTGTTTTTTGTTCAACTATGAGTGTAAAAACTTTTAAATAATTAACTGTATTTTGTTTTTATAAGCGAAAAAAGCATTGAAATAAATAATTAATAACGAATAAAAATGTTTATCATAAAACTTTTTATCAAAAATGAATCCAACATTCTGTTGGATTCTTACGCTTATTAAATACCTACAAAACCTAGAAATGTGTGAAAATTCACACTTCACATAAATTTTATACTTTTCATTACAACTATCCATTTTTTGTTTTTTTTTTTTTTTTTTTTTGTATTTCAAATAATAGTTTAAAAGTAGACACAGACAACAGAAGACTATATCATATATTACAATATCTTGCTCAAAAAATGCAGGAGTGAGTAATATAAACAATTCAATCGGCTCCACCACTTTCAATGATTGCACAGTACTGGGCACAACAATAGTACGTATCCAGGACAAGCATTATTCTTGCTCTCAGGGAAAGATTGAAGGCAAGGCCCCTAACCCTTAATCTCAACGATGGATAGACAGTTCTAGAATGCAATGGTCGAGTTAACTGAATATTGATTTCTTTGCGTTCGTACTGTTCTTGGGCTCACCGATTAAATTATTCTTTCATATAACATCAATTTTTCTCGTAAACTTGTATTAACTTGTATTGTTCGCCACGAATATACACTTTATCAAGACTTTTTCGCTATGGCAGCGTCCAGTTCAACAGCAATTGTAGAGTCTGGTTAAGTATAATAAATGACCATATGTTATCGGCGGTAGTACAAACGCGATGTTTTCGTGAATAAAGTACTGAATATTTTATTCAAAATTCAGGTGTTCTCGCTTAACGATGATTCGGTTATCATTTACGTATTTTCTGGCCAATATGAATTACCAACGAAAAGCAGTAGCGAAAAACAGGCAGAATAGATCTCAAATCAAGTGCAGTGATAGTAGAACACATTTCAAATTACAAGGCAGCCGTAACAGACCTGAAGACCTAAATCAGTATAAAGGATGTCAGTATTTAGGAGGTAGTATATTCAGTGATAGCTCGTGGAAACTTCTAATGGAGATGGTGTACCCAGAATTATATTTGTGATTTTTTTTTTTTTTTTTTCTGGAAAGTAAATCCTTTTTAAGATTGACATAAAATATTTAGCTACGTATACTCGTACGTATACAAATACAATCATATGAAATATAGAAAAAATATATTTTATAATTTAATATATATTAGGCAAGTAGAAGAAAATTAACATTTTATGTGGTGTACAGAACATGTAATGTAGAAATTAAATATCAAAATACTGCCTCACAGGGAATCGAACCCGCCAACCTAAGAATTTCGCGTTCTCGTTCTAGACCACTAGACTAGGAAGGCATGTGAGTATATAATATTAGTACTCTGTTACTCAATTACATGTCTTCTTAGTTTAGTGGTATAGAACGAGAACGCGAAATTCTTAAATTGACGGGTTCGATTCCCGGTGAAGCAGTATTTTGATACTTAATTTCTATCATCGCTTTGTGTTTCACCTTGATAACTATGTATTTAGAACATGTAATATCCTACATTCTTATTAATTCTATAAAAATACAAAAATATCTGTAATCAAACGTGCACTTCGCAAGCTTTTAACTGCAAACGACTGCAGCTCCGAAAGTATATAAGAAGCCGTTACCCCCACATAATACTAATCACCGTGTTACCATAACAATTAGAGCTGCCAGGGTTTACAGTACATAGTACATCATAACTTGTAGACGAACTATTTGTTTTACGCATGACGTACGGCAGTAGTGAGGATTTTTAGTCAAAAATAAAATAACTTAAGAAATAGAGATATATAAAAAATATCATAAACGTCTATAATGTTTACATTATTCTAATTTTGGGATTGCTGCAGCTCTTATGCACCTGCCACCACTGGGCAGTGTTCAGAATTTATGTAATATTCATAATCTGGACGCTATTTCGTAACTTATCTACTCCATCCGTCATTATGTCGGTATATTGCATCATGTACGTCTGAGAACATGTAAAATATCCATCGGAAAATCAAAAAATCAATGGATAGATGATATATAAAAACTTCAGAATAGCTGTGGATGACAGCAACTATTGATTTTCAACAATGGCGATGTTAATTTATCCATCTTATATCTGAATATGAAGACGATGGTGAAGTGTCCACCAAAAGAATAAGGGATATTTATAACAAGAAATAGATCATTCTTAGTTCTAGGAATAAATTAGTTGTTGAAAACGGAAATATTATTTACTGAAATCTGTAATATATAAATATAAACTATAATTTTCAAAAGTAAAATGAATTTATATTTGTAAAAGTATAGTTTTTATTTTTGTCATTTCATTTCTGCTAAATTTTAAATCCGAATCCTAAGTCCAGCTTAAAAAAAAAAAAATGTTAAGGGCAAGTGAGTAGTTCCGAAATTGAAAGGTTGTAGTATCACGCCTGAGGAAGCACAAAAAGCTTAGGGCAGACCTCACATGTGCAAACAACCGTACTGAAGTAAGAATTACTGAAACGAATAAAATGTAGCCAATATTCTTTGGTGATTTTCAGCAAACTAATTTTCTCTTACCTTCTGAAATGCTAGATTTAATCTAAGTTGCAGCTACATCTGCTGTATTAGAAGATTGCAAACTAAGGATAAATAAGCTGTAACAGAACAAGAAACCCGTGAAATTCAAAGGATTTCTATTTCAATTTGTATATTGTTGATATTTTTATACATGTTGCTTCTTGCTAAATTCTTTTTGTTAATAATGTTTTTACATTAGTGTCATTTTATTTCAAAAAAATGATTTAAAGAGTGAATTTTCTCACATTTTAGGGGTTTGTAGATACTAAGTAAGTAAAATCTGCCAACATAGGGCCCAAATGCTAAATGTTTAGTACAATATTTGTTGCTGTAACTTAGTCAGAATAATTTGTCGTCTGTTAATCTAAGTATTAAAAGCTTTAATCTAATACCTTATTTTCATAATTATTTAATTTTTATTCACAATAATGTACATAGCACAATCATTTTCTGATTTTTAAACCAACCCTTCTGGGTGACAGTATTATTATTATTTTTTTTTTAAGTCTAATCCTGTTATGATAAGAAACTTTTAATATTTTTTTTTCCTTAATCTACGCTTAAGAAGGTTCTATTTGGTATTCTCAATAGATATTAAAAAATAATAGGAGAAAATTTTTAACGATCTAGAAATTTCAATATTTTTCATAAAAATAACCTGTTCTGCTGTTGTGGTTCAGATAAATTTGCGTTCTTCAGATTTGTTTCAAATTTTGAAACAATTTTTTATAGGTTATATACTGGGGGAAAATACGTTTAATATATGTAACAGAATTTGCGTCAAAAATAAAGTTTTTTAAAAATGCATGCCAAATTTTAACTCTCTAGATTAAGACTTTTCGTCATCATATCTGCCATACAGACAGACAAAATGACGACAAACAGACAAGGAGTGACGATCTAAGGGTCTCTTGGTTAAATTTCAACTCCCTAGATCCAATGTTTTTCCATAGTGGGTTCATATTTAATTCTAGATTTGTTTCACCGGTCGTAAAAATTCCAAAAATCATTTGAGAACGAGGGAAAGAAATCCTGAAAAATAATTGTGGATGAGAAGTGATCAGAAATTCCGAAATGTACTTGAGAGATGTGAGCTAGTAATTCAAAATATCACTTGAGGACGACGGGGTATAAATTTCCTGCGGGTCGTCTGAAACTTATTTTCGGGATGGATTTTGCCCGTGGGCCGTAGATAGGACACCGCTAGCTAGGTCATCAGGGGCGACCTTCTTAGTGCTCACTAATAATTTAAACTTTATGTATATAATAACTGACGACGTGCCACTCTTCTGCATTGTCTCTTTTCTCATCTTTTCCAAATGTTGGGTATCATCACGCCAATCTGCATATTTCTCGCTTCGTTCGTAATAGTTAATGCAAACCCGAACCATTTTGTGAAGCTAGTGAGCCTGGAGATCCTTCGCCGCCCAGGATCTCATCTCTTTTCAACTTTTCTCTATATAATATTTTATACTACAGTCGATTCCGCTTAATTGGGGCACATCGGGACTTAGGCATTTTGGCCCAATTAAGCGGCTGCCCCAATTAATCGAATTTCACATAAAATTAAACAATACATATTTTTCTTTCAATAATTTTATTTTATAAACTCTTGGACAAAACTATAAATTACATATAACCGAAAAATATAAACTTTTAAGAAAAAATTCCAAAATAAAATAATAAATAGGTACATACAATTTAATTCAATGCAAAAATGCGTCAAGTGTAGTCTGCCTTTTGTTTTTGTAACATTTCACTTCTACAAAATCAGCACAGGTATTCAGTGTGGATGTAGGGCTCCCTTCATTTCCTTCCTGCATAAAATAACGCTGTAACACGGCCATACATTTTCTTTGCCTTCTGGTTAGTCACAGGCACAGGTGGATCATCATCATCATCATCGTCATCTTCGTCTAATTTTTCATGTTTTGATTTAATGTTTTCTACAATTGAATCCTCACAATCTTCAACTTGATATTTGCTAGTTTTTTAAATATATTTTTTCTTCTTGTGAATCAAAAAGATATGAAGCGCATCATATTAAATTCTTTGTACATATTTTTTCTTGAGAATATGTGTAACATAATATGTAGGTACTGTGATTTTAAATTTATTGTCCCAATTAAGCGGAATGTTGTCCCAATTAAACAGGTAAATTTACTGTTGGTTCCTTGGTTTAATTCTGTTCTTTGAAATTTGGCCCAAATAAGCGGCTGCCTCAATTAAGCGGTGGCCCAATTAAGCGGTGGCCCAATTAAGCGGAATCGTCTGTATATGGTATTTGTGCTCGTTCCTCTTCATAAGTCCATGATATTTATTTAGGGTCTTCTGACTAGGTTGAATCGTAAGATTCTGAGCGTACATTTAGATCTACATTTCAAAAACTTTCATTTGGTGTATTTATACCTGGTCCAATATGACATTCTTACAATTCATAATATTTCACAATATGCTTCTTATTAATTCTTTGTACCAATAATAAATACATTAATATTTTACCAACAAAATTTTCTCTCGTGCAATCACTGGTACGTGTGTCATAAGTTCGCCACCCTTGCTTTAGGTTTAGCCTTTTGGCTACAATATCTACCGTACAGACTGACAAACCAATGTGTGACTATATGTATAAGAGAAATGTTATACCTACGGAATACTAAAAATAGTTTTACATTTTCTTTTTCTTCTGGTGCCCTGTCCGCTTAGCGATCATTCTGACTATCATAGTTTTATTGACAGCAGCACGAAAGAGTTCTGAGGAATTCCCGTACCATTATCGCAAATTTTTGAACCACGAAGTCCTACTTCTACCTAGCCCTCTACTGGCTTCAATTTTACCCTGCATGATAAGCTGGAGCAGCTGATATTTATTTAGGTTCCACATTATGTGTCCCAGTAATTCCAGCGTTCAGATTTTGATGTTGTTTAGAACTTCAACATCTATCTGCATCGTCCTGAGAACTTCGGCATTTGTGACTATTACATTTTATTTGCGCAAATGAACGCACCCGCGAATTTGAAACACTCGGATAGAATATTGACTGATTTAATTAATGTTTGCTCTGTTGACTTGACACAAGGATCTACTAATTCCGGTACAGCTTAGCTCCAACACAAAAACTTTGAGAGAGACTGAAGAGGACTTGAAACACTTATCTAATCTAACCCAGACAGGATAAACAATTAATAGAAACTTTTGGAAACAACCATTTCCTCGCTCTTGCTATTTTTACACCCATAAATATGCATGAAGTTATTGTTTTAAAAATGATCAGGATTTCCCTAAATACCTGTTAACGTATAAAGCATGCTAATAATTTCTTTATCAAATATTTAAATACAGAGCTCGTGAAAATGGATTAGTAGCCAAGTTAAAAACAGGGGGAGATAGACACACGAGACACACGCATACAACACATAGACATTCTCGTGTGATTCAATATTGTTTTTATTTGTTTGCCCGAAATTAAAAGTTTTTCATTTTGAGATATGAAGAATAATAACGTGCATGAATGCAATTAGAGAAGAAAAGTTAAATTAGAAATGTAGTACTGTAGATAAATGGATGAGATTACCAGAATAAGAATATTAGATTATTAGTAAAGGGGCATTATTGCAGTTGGAATGAAAGAAAATGATTACTTCAAATTATTTATTGTTTGTGATATTGCAATTTGTGATAAAAATCTCAAAACGATTGTTTAGAGTTAAAAATGTATATGGCAAAAATGTAAATAATCTAAAATAAGAGGTATTGCGGCAGATATTTGCCAAACTTTAAGGATGTGCCTCCAATTTTAAGCAATAAAGTTGTGTCAGTGTTGGTCCGCTTCGGAAAAGGTACAGCGTTTAATTTTCAGTATACTGACGTTCCGTATGAAATTTAATCGACGTGTTAATTTAGTGTTTGTAGTTAGGCAAAGTTAAGTGGGAAAAAGATATATCGACCATTATCGTATACGTACAGCGATCGTTCACTTTTACTAGCCCTCTGAAAAATACCGGTTTTCACATAAAATTTCAAACTTGTCATTACCAGTCTTCGAAACAGAAGGATTAAGGAATGAGAAGAATTTTTGTTAAACTTTTCACTTTTACGCAAGCAGATTTCAAATAATATTTACAAAAATTTTGTTTACCGTTCTATCACCCAGTTTACATTGATTTGAACGGAAACAGTACAATAGACATCAGATTATTTATTTATTATTTTTTTATTTAGCAAGCTATAGTATATCTCATATTTATGAATGGGTCCGAAAAATGAACCTTGACAAAGTGAGATCGTCAACATCTCATAGTTTTAGAAAGTAAACTATTACGCCGAATCTTTGGCCACATTCAAATTAATGAAGAATCCGCAACAACAAAGATATCTGAAAATTTCAAGGCGTAGTATTATAACTGAGAGGTAAACGGTTGTAGTGGATAAGACACGTGATTTAGATGAGGGAGGACAGCATGGTTAAAAGGATATGGGAAGGAAGATTGAATACCCATCGACCAATGGGAAGACCTCGCAAGAGAAGGAGAAATCAGTTAACCGAAGATCTAACAGAAAGACCTGACAATTAACAGATTAAGATAGAGGACTTATGTTAGTGAAGCCAACCCGAGTAATATCAACCCAGTCGGGTTGACATTACAGTGCCCAAAAAAGAAGAAAAAGAAAATATATTTTTGAAAGATAGATATGGTTTTTTTTACATAACCACAGGTCCAACCGCAGAAATGAAATCGATATGGCACGCCTTCGTATAGGTCACTGTGGGTGGGCCCATGGTTATCTCCTGGGCTAATCGTAGTACAGGAAATGAAGCATTTTGGCACAATGTAGAAAATGAACTAGAGGGTGAAATGAGCCTAATTCCAAATTTTTATCCAAATCGATGCTGGACGAAAAAATTGCGAGGTTTTGTCATTTTGTGAGCTTCATTTCCTGTACTAGAGCCTCATATTTGTGAAACGTGTAATACAGAGTTGTCTATTTTGTACATTTTAACTCACTGTATGCAGTTGAAGGATGTCAGGAAGAGGTTAGGCCTGTGTTAGTCGGGTTATGTGCCGATAGAACTCATGGTATTCATGGACAGGCTATTCTTCCCGAGGGAATCGAACTTATGGGTACTTATCTGTATGGTAGAAATTGTAGCCATAAGGCTGAACACAGAAAGTTGAAATTTGGCATACTTGTACAACTTTTTGACCCACATATAGAAAACTATAGAGAGTTCAAAAAAAAATACAGCGCGGGATAAATATAAACAAATATGTATTTAGTAAAAAAATAAATATATTTTTAAATTTTTAGTGGCATTTCAAATGAAACTTCTTAATGCATGGATCAACAAACAAATTTTTATTTTTGAAAAATCTTTTTTCTTTTATTAGATTTTTGCCAAAAATGTGTCAAAAAAACTGTTGTCCCCCACCCTATCTCCCAAAGAGATTGATCTAAATATCTAAAAAAAAATCTTTGTAATGAATATTAATGGGAACCGAAATAGTTCAACAGAAATTTTTGATCAGATACATTTTTCGAAAAATGATTTTTTTGTGTCGTTGATAAAAAAAAAATATTTTTTTAAAATTTATTGTGTTATCAAAAGAAAGCTCTTAATACGTAGATTACGGAACGATAGATAGTTTTCCCGCACCCTTTTACCAAAAAGGGTTAAACTAAAAATTATAGATAATGTATATTGATCTGAGTCGGAAACCTACGAGAGGAATTTTTGATCAAATTGAGTTTTCGAAAAATATGGCAGTTTTTGTGTTTTTGAAAAAAAAATTTTTTTTTTTTTTACTTCATTCAAACTCTTGATTTTGATGTGATAAATATGCCTGGACATCCAGTATTATGTTGGCTTCTTACACCTATTAAATACCTGCAAAACCCTGAAATGTGTGAAAATTCACACTTCACTTCAAATTTATTATTCTAATGTATTTGTATTTATTGTGTGTACGTTTGGAAATATATTTTCTCCACGACCACCATAGAATTTACCAATTCTAAAACCAATTTTAACTACAGAAAGTTAATATTCTAACACAAGAGTTGGAATGTTATTCTAAAGCACTTATTTTCTTATGCATTTCGCGTGTATTTCATTCCGTCACTTGTTATGGAATAACTATTCCATGCTTGTTGTCTTTTGTTTTTGTAGGTTTACATTAAGATATATGCAACGTTTACATTAAATAAATGCAACATAACTTCCTAACCTAAAATAGTGGCCAATGTGCGGCAAATTAAATTAAAATTAAACAAATAATAAATAAAAAAAAATAGTTTAATTAATTGATTAATTTTTTATGTAATATAAATTATTTGTTAAAATAAAATGTATGTTAATATAATTATTTGTTATTTTTTTTTCTTTTTGGTGGTCGTGGAGAAAGTAGGGTCTGTGACTTGGTTGGAAGAAAAAATTCGTTGCTCGTGGTTCCTCACGCTCGCCTGCGGCTCGCGCTCGAAATGTTCCACTCGCATCGAATTTTCTCATTCCAATCTTGTTACAGAATATATTATATTGTTTTATTTCTGTTAAGTTAATAATATTCTATTCATACATATAGGCTATGTCAAGCGTAAATAACCGTCATTTCTAAGCGCCAAAAATTTTCACTAACTAAAAAACTATTTTTGAAAAATATTTTCTTAAATTTCATGTATTATTTTAAATGAAAGCTAGTATATTGATTAACATATGAAGAAATGAACAATTTTGTCGCGATTGTAAGCAAAAAAATGTTGTCCACAGGCATTCAGCATTGTTGTGCCTTATATTATCCTCTATTTGTCGCTTTCACTTACTGGGTACCTACAAAGTCCTGAATTCACTTTCCATATTTTATTTCTAATATTTCTATGCATGCTAATGCTAATTGTTAGTGATATGCTAACAATAAATAATATCCCTAAGAACCATTGTTGTTGTGCGCTAAAACAGATATTTCGTTTTATCCGTTATTTTATATCACATTGTGATATTGGTGTTTTTATTGCTGTGATTTTATTACGTGCATTGTTATCATGCAGATTTATTTTATTCGTAACATTTTCTTTTTTTTTTGCTCATCTTATAATAAATTGCAAATAAGAAAATAAAAATGTTGCATGTATCAAGATCTCTAAACTGCTCTCACGTTTTACTAAACAATAATTCAGATGCAATAAAGTATCAATATTGCGGTATAGCGTTCTATATAACCCTAAACCTGTGCCTAAAATCAAATAAAGTGTTAAATAAATCTTGGGGTATGAAAAGCTCTGGTTAAAATCTGGTTAAAAATGATGCATGGTAGTTTAATAATAATTCCCTTCTACAAACAATGAGTAGAAATCAATAACGCAGGTCGCGTGAGTATAAATGATTCGCTTTTTTGTTAGAAAATGTGCTTTAGCTGATTGAAAATGAATTTTAATATTTTAAAGTAATTATAATGAAAGGTATTGAAAATTGATATGTTTTTAATTTGCAGTGATAAATGAAATTAGCAGGTTCTTCGAATTATTTAAAAAATATAACATTATTAAATACAGAAATTAAAGTGCGAAATACTTGGAATAAGATATTCATCAGTATCTTACAACACCACTAGGGGCCGTTTTCTGAAAGCTTAGTTAACTATAAACAAATAGTTAGAAAATTGTTTCTATGGATACTTATGGGATTGCTAAATTGTAACCGAGTTTAACCGTAACTCGACTAAGCTTTCAGAAACCGGACCTAGATGACAGAAAGGTATGCTTTACTCATAATCGGGTGTATTCTGTAAGAAATACGTTAAAATTAGCATCAGGTTAATATTTTCATTTTAACTCCATGTCTAACGTCATTATCCAAAAATGTTATTTTGTAAGAGCGTTTGTTAAGGTAAGCTTTAATACAATATTTGTTAACGCGAGGCGCTAACTCATCCTGTAGAGAGCCTAATATTAACTACACGCGCATGCGCTGTTACGTTGAATTTTAACAGGAGTATTTATTTAGTCAAATGCCAAGAGAATCTTTACCTAATATTTCAGTGTTGAATTAAATATTCAGTGGCGAAATTTATTTTAAAAATGGAACAGAAATGTTTGGTCCGGTGATACTCATTATAACTGGTTTCCACAGTGCATTAAATAAAAATATAACTTTATTCAACTTCTATTTAGTCAATTTATATACTACATTGTATTATAACAGTTTATCTAATTTTTTAATAATATGTGAATTATATGTTCATTCTATTTTTAAAAAGGTGTTCGGTGATATTAATTATTAAATTTGATTTATTACGCTATTTCTACCCTGAAATAACACTATTGTGATCGTCATTATCAATCTCATCAATTGTTTCTTCAAATAATACACCATTAAAATGTACTGCGATATTTTGAAGTTTTGTAGCTTTCAGAGGATTAAAATTTTAAGTCCTGTGTCTCAACAAAAACTGCTCTCCAATACTCTTTCCTTTTACTTCCTTTCTACTTATACAATTACTTGAACTTGCGTCTGGGTTACTTGTATAACAAAAATTATAAAGCGTCATTATTATCTCTACTGTAAAGAATTCACTTTAAAAAGTAATAGAAAGTTGATTAATATTCCTACCGTTTTGTGTTTTATTCATTTTTTGTTAAATAACATGACATTTACTTAAATAGGATCAGCCATTTTTCAAAAAACACTAGCGTTAACTTTTAAAGCCACCGTTTCGGTAGGCGCTTATTGTAGAACGTTAACTGTCTATTTTAACGCCGCCGCGCTATAATATTAACACATATATGTTTAGCGAATAGCATTTAGGTTAAAAATGTTGTTAAAAAAATTAATTATATTAAGAAAAAAATAAAAAAATCAATTTCTCTATGTCATGGTGCCTACCTATCTGTCTGAGATTTATACAAAAATGGTTAGACTCAAATTTTTCTTTCGAATTGGGATTTTGGGTAGGAGCAATTTTAAGTCTCACTTATTACTGAGAACAACGAAACATATATGTTAAAATTGCTTAAAATAATAATACCTGCAGAACACTTGGTCTCCCCTATCTGAAGATTTTAAACCCAACCGTAATTCATTTGAGCAAAGTATACTGCTCTAGTCTTCATCGAGTCAGTCCAAAGGTTGTCTTTCTCCGCAGTATTTCAGTTTGATGATTGGCGAGCAAAGTCGGGCAAGTTATGTCTTCTAGGTACAATTCCTTGTTACCTTAATCTTCTTTGGACAATTAGTGGCAAAAATATCAAATTTAGATTTTCTGCTAGACGACGCGCGATATAGATTGGTCCAGTCGCGATTGCTCAGAACAATAAGAGTATGGAATCGGTCGTGTCGAGTACTTATGACCTGTAGATAACTTTACAGGTTTCTTCATGTAGGTACTAGTTCGCTGATGACGTTTTATAGCCTAATTAAAAGTGCTTTTGGTCATATCCAAATTGGAAGCGATATTCGAGTACTACAGCCATATTCATGTAACGACGCAACTCGTATAACATTTCCTAGCCGCATTTTAATTATATTGTACAATAAAAAAAAAACACTTGTAGGAGTTTAGAAATCCCTAAGATGGGTAGCTATTGCTCAAAATTGTATTTTAAAAATAAGTTATTTATACTGAAATACGTTTACTTAGTACGGGCATTATTAAGGCCCGGTTTTTCCACCTTCAGATAAACTTCCAGGTAACTATCTGACAGATAAGGTTATTTGTAACTTCATCTGCTGAATAAATGTCATCCCTTCTTTCTATACAAGTGTATCTATAGGATAGTTATCTAACGGATAATGAGATTGACGTACTGAATTCACTGACTGGTATTGACATTTATTCAGCAGATAGAATTACAAATAACCTTATCTGTCAGATAGTTACCTGGAACTTTATCTGAAGGTGGAAAGACCGGGCCTTAGAGTTACAACCTGTTCAGTTATCCACAAATATATTTGTTTATGCAGAAATGTTAAATAAACATTGTTTTACCTTAACGTACAATCGTAAGACTTTTCCATTTTTATTTTTTATTAGAATTTTTTTCTTCGGTGGGTGTAATTTGATAGTAACAACGTCATTTCCTATAATAATTGTAATGAATTATTGAGGACTAATTCAAACTTTGTATGTTCTTTTTGTTTTCCTTTAATTTTCTGTACTTTGTTTTTGTTTGTTTAGTTTTGGTCGCAAGGTTGTTAAATAAAAACTATTGTTATTTTTACTATCAACTCTCTTTTGCGTCTTTTAACATCACCTTTCTACTTCAAGAAATAATAATTATACACAGTTTTGAATTATTCTTTGTCACAGTGTTAATTCTGCAGATTTGCTTGTCGGATATGTAGTTTTAGTTCACATTTAAATTTTCCTGCACATTTCTAGCAAACAAGACTCTATTTTTTTTATTAGAATTTTAAACAAACGAACCTGAAATCAGTTTTTTTTTTTATTTGTTAAATGTGAGTGCGATAGGCACTCATCAACACGTACTGATTGACATAAACTTTAACGGGATCGATGCGTTTATGAAAAAAACGTTTGGCCATTCAAAGCTGCCAAAGGAATACGTATATGACCACATAATGGAATTTTTGTTAATTGGCATCACTGCTGAATGTATTTTCTATTTTCAAAAACGCGAGGGATTTGTAATTAGTGTTTTGTCATATGGAATGAATGGACCGCTGCAAAAATAGAACTAATTATCGAACGTATTATCATTTTTATTTGTCGTATTTTTATAATCGGTTCCTCGTTTAGCCAAAATATAAAGGGGAGCCTCGACATACAGTTACTTGAAACAATTAAACTACATTTTTTTACAGTGCGTGAGAATTGCCAGTTTTTGTGCGCCAAAAATTTTATCTGACTCTTCTTCCTATGTTACTGATCTACTAGATGTTTTCTATCATTAAAGTTACACCTTGTTTCGGACATATTTTAAGATGTTTTTTTTTCGTAAAACTTCTCTTTTTCCTTCAATATTCCCTTGTAATATTATATGCAACAGTCTGTATCTAGTATGTCGCTTTTTGGGAATTGAAGTTTTGGAGCTTGCTTTCTTAGGTATAATCAAGGAATCCTTATACTGTCACTCATAAAATTGTCTGTCTGTGCTGTACAAACTGTGGTCATTATATGTTTCAATTTCCTACTTAATTGTTTGATATAACCTGCTCTAAATGAAAAATGCTTAAAATTAAATAGCCGTGGCCCAATTTTTCAAGATATTGACTAGACATCTGCATCGTAACATTTTTTTATCGCTAATTTAAGCTCGAGTCATTTTTGGCACAGGTTATTCTATTTTAGAGCAACACACAGTTACGCTATATTTATTTTCACATAATTTGTATTTATAATCGTTACATAAAGTAAATAAAAAAGTTTATAGCTCTGGTTTTTATGTGTCAGTGACTTTATGTTCATTTTACTAAAATTTCTGGCACTGTTTCATCTAGATTCTATGGATTTTAAAACTATTATGTTTCACAGTTTCTCGTTTTTTAATATAACGTCATTTCAGTGATTCTAAATCTTATATCTTTGATGGAAACAATACTAGTTTTTGATTTTAATCTTCCATATATACACACACACCGGTAAATTTAAAGGAACAGACATAAAAATCTAATTATTTTTCCTGTAGTGTATATATTGTTGACATCTCTCAGGTAATCTTCTAGTACGATAATTTTTGGAATAATGTTCAATCGGGTAGAGGTCAGGGGACCACGCTGGCCAACCCATGGTTGTTATACTCACTTGATTTAAAAAGTCTGTTACACAGTGGGCGACGTGTGAGCGCGCATTATCCGGCTTTAGGGTGAAATTTTCTCCGATATATGAGGCAAAAAATACAACATGGTGTTGAAGAATATCTCTGATGTACCTATCTGCAGTTAACGGTCCGCCATCAATCACCACTAACTTTGTGCGAGCTCCCAAAAATATTCCACCCCACACCATAATTGAACCTCCACCAAAAGATACAGTAGTAGCAAAATTAAATGGTGCATTTTGTTCTTCTTGGCATCGATACAATCTCCGTTCATTGTTTACTAGAGTATTCAAAGCTATCTAGATATAGGCTACAAAATAATAAAATTTAAAAAAAAACATAATTTTCAATCTGTTCCTTTAAATTTGCCAGTTGTGTAATAGTATTTTTCAAGGAAAGTTTCGTGTTTTGTTGTTTTCATCGAATCTTGTATCATACTTGAAAAACCGAAATGTGTGATTACTTTCTTATTCACCGTAAACGATTTAAACTTTGCTAATCCGAGAGGTTTCTTCCGCGCTCGGCATTCTCCATGTCCAAAACTTTGGAGCTTTTTTCTTACATAAGATGTGCAAACACTTACATCAATAGCTTCAGACCATGATATTCTTAAATCTGTATTATATAGTCTTCGATAAGCTAAACTTGTTCTTCGCAAGACAGCTTCGTTCATAATCACAGTTTTCCTTTTTCTTCCACTTCGCCGTTTGTTTTGTATTTTTCCCGATTCATTTTACTTCAGGATTAATCTAGTCTGTGAAGATTGATTGTAGTGAACTATGACTGTTATTTCTCTACTAGATTTTCCTTTTTTATGGTGAAATATGATTTGAATACCTTGTTTCGTCACACAATTTTTTGTGACTTGGCTTTAATGACATGTTAACGCTCTCAAAAGGCAATAAATGAAGCATCTTAAAATGCAAGAAGAATATACAGAAAGTTCAGGAATGCAGAAAATCCCACATAATAAGTTTTAAATAGAGTAAATCATCTTTTAAAGTCGAAACCGAATCCTTTCTTAAAATTAGACATTTACATTGGTCCGGTATCGGAGCTTGTTAGTCGTCCAATTATTACATAACTACACCGTAATTCTAGAAAGGTACTAACTAGAAATATTGTGCAAGCCCGCCCTGATAACTCTAAGACGAAAACAGCTCCCAGAACAACATTTTCTTATAGATACCCATCGCTACTGTGTGCTAAAAATGTTAACTAACTTTAAGAACAACAGAGATGAGAACTTTACAGCAATCACGGGTAATACACTGACAGATTACGTCCGGAACGTGGTAATCGAAACACTTATCAAATGGGAGTTATTATGCGATAAAACAGACACATGAGAAAAGAGTGGCATACGTATATCCAGCGTGTGGATGATATAGGACTGGCTACAATATTATTTAATAAACTATCACGTGGATTCAGACCACCTGGACTCCCACCGAAGTGACTGCTTGTCCGTGGCAGCCTGTATCCCAAAAGCCACTGGTTAAAACATGTCATGGGCTTATATGAAGAAGAAGAGAACGGAATGTTGGAGGAACAGTCGACATGATTTTTAATCCTACAGACAAATTTGAATCTGTCTATGTTAAATGTGTTAATAGTTCTGACAAAAAAATTAAATATTTAATTTTGTCTAATTGCTGTAACCTATACTTTTCAAATACCACAAATTCCACGAAACTAAAAGACCAAACATTTCTTAATTGAAACGTCTCTAATAAAATGTATGTTGGCTTCCACTGATTTTTCAAGGTTCCTGGTATGGTGCCAGCGTCGTCTACCTCACTGCCAACAATCACTGCGCATACTATGTCCTGTTAATTTACGCGTTACGAATTACCACCTAAAAGCATCCAGATTTAATTAACCTGATTACGAGAATTTCAGTGATAAGCTCGTTGATTTTATTTGAATGTTTGTACGTGTGATTGTTCGTAATTTGGAATGTGACGGCTTTGCAAGTATGTAACGAATTATTAACACTATATTTTTAGATTTGTATTTCGTTAGTTAAGCTCACATACATGAAACTAACCTAATTACTTGATAAAATGTAGTTTATTTTATAATTAAACATTGTTACTTCGTTGTGAGATATGTTTTATAATTTTGCATTCATGGAATTAACTTAGTTTGTGCTGTCTGCAATTTGGTTTAATTTTAACTGTTGCATTACTGCAAAAGACTGTCCCTGGTATCCATATATGATATACGCCAAAAATTTAATTAACTAGCGCGATGGTGCCTGTCTATTTCCACTGGCATAGTTTTGTCTAGTTACAAGAATATATAAATCAAGACGTTTTAACTATTACTCTGTAACAGGGGTCGGCAAATTGCGGCTTGCGAGGTGCGTGCGGATATTTGCTACATATGGTTCACTGAGTATGAAAGGCTTCGTATCTTTTTTCAAACAAAATGCAGAGCAAAACATTTTGACGTTTCGTTGTATTATTCAACAGGAGGCACTATATGCTCGGACATTTCCAACCGAAATTTAGAAGGTGGTGGATTTTGTGGTCAAAATAGGCAACCAAATCGCAAAGGGACTTAATCATAAAGAGTTTTGTACATCATTCGAAGAAATAAATCAATATTGTGCTCTTTTATATAGGTAGTAAATTCGTTTGTTACGTTTTTAGGGTTTTTTAGGTATGACCAAAAAACCCTTATACCGTCATTTTGTCGTCTGTCTGTCTGTCTGTCTGTCTGTTCGGTAAAAATTGTAGCCAAACGGCTAAACCTAGAGAGTTGAAATTTGGCATGCTTATACAACTCTTTGACCCGCACATAGGAAAAATACTAAAACATCTAAAAAACATACCCCCCTAAAAATATAAACAAATATGTGCTCATCGAAAACAAAAATATTTTTTTTTAAATTCTGAGTAGGGTATCAAATGAAAGCCCTTAGTACGTGGATTAACGATCAAATTTTTATTTTTGCAAAATAAATTATTATGAAGCGATTATTGCCAAAATTGTGAAAAAAAAATTTTGTCCCACACCCTGTAGCCCAGATGGTTTAAACTAAAAATCTAAAAAAATTCTAAGTAATGTATATTGGTGTGAACCGAAATAGTACAACAGGAATTTTTGATTAGATTATGTTTTCGGAAAATAACGCATTTTTTGTAGTTTTTGGTGCACAAAGTGCAAAAGTTATACCAATGTAACACACTCATATGCAAGGCGTTCGATAGCGTAATGGGTTAGAGCACTGCTGGTAAACGAAGGGTTTCGATTTCGAGTACGGAGTGAATTTTATTTTTTTCGTTTTTTTTTTGCATTTTTATTATGTTGAAATTATTTTGTCAAAATTCTAGTTATATTTTGACAAACGTTGTATTTAATTTTTAAGAGCGTAAATTTAATAACCAGTCTTATATGATTAACAGACGATAAATTATTTTAAAAATATCGTTCATTTTGCCGTGATTACTACAAAGTAAAATTTGTCCTACACACTCAGTATACCGCCTTCACTTATTATATACCTGCGAAACCCTGAAATGTGTGAATATTTACACTTCACATTATTTTTTTAGAATGCTTTGCTTCATGCCTTGAACATATCCAGATATTTTTAATTAAAAAAGAGCTCGAATATTCAGAAGTTTGTGACGACGAATGGTTACAAAAATGTTATTTCGCAGTTGACATGACGTCACATTTAAATCATATGAATCAGAAGCTAATCCAAGTAAAGGTAATACTGTAAATACGTTTTTGGAATTAGTGCTTTCCTTCGAACATCAGATATTATTGTTTATCATGGAGACCGTCAAACTGATAAATATAATAAAACATCGAGATACTACTGGAAGTTTCGGCGATTCGAAGCTTTTTGTGATTGCTATTGTAAAAATACAAAATACATTAGATGCTCGTTTCAACTAAAAAAATCCACTCTTTCATTTTTTGACAAAACTACTCGTAGCGAATGTCGAACAAATAATTTTTTCTATATTTCTCCTTAATTGAACAGAGCCCAATTGTGCAGAACTGCAAATAGTAGACTTGAAAATTAAAGATTTGTGGTCTTCGAAATTTACATCTTTGCAATCTGAGCTGTAATGTACAAAATGTACGTTACTTTACTTTTAAATGTATATGTAAGATTTAACCTATTTCATACTGCGGAACTGATCTAATAATGCTACAACTGGTAGAGAAAAGTGAGTCGGGTGCTAAATATTGCCTGTTCGTATACAGTACTAGCCTCGACAGAAGTCCACTATAGTGCTATTTATAGCTAAAGCATTAAATAGGCTTTTCTAGGTGTTCCAACCTTTAAGCTGTTTTAATACATCACCAAAGTTAACTTTTCGTTAAGAGATAATAGCTATCACATGTACGACTAATTTGCCCCTGAAAATTAGTGTTCGGTGTCTCTTAGCTCAAGGATAAAGTAATTTAATTTGGTGGTTCACATTGTCCCGTATTTAGTTCGGTAATGAGCAAGAAGCTTATTTTCTTAATACTTCACCCATCTCATTAGGGAAATTAACCTCAACTAATTTAACCTGAACTTTACAGATTTATGGTAGAATAAGAAAAGCTTAGTTAAGTCTTATAAACGTAGAAAATATTTCATTCATCATAAAATCAAAACTTCACCTAGATTTCATGTTTTTTATTTATTATTTATGCTATTACAGAGCGTTTGTAAATTATTAAAAGGCTTTTAAATGTCCTGCTCGTTAGATTAATTTTAAAGCTTGGTACTTACCAGGAGCTACACATGGGAAAACTTACAAAGACAGATTAATGATGAATAATCCCAAATTCCTTGTTTGTTACGTATCCCCAATCGAAAAACATTAAATTTATTGTGCATATCTGTCAAAGTCATCATTAACCTAAAATCCCATTGCATACATTTGTTGTTGTTTATAAATACTTCAACGAAGGAGGGTTTTAATACATATTTAATACATATATAAACATTTTTTGACTATAATGTTTTTCATTTCATGATTTCTAATATTTTCTTTCTTTTTCAGGTGAGTTTTACGATTCATCGAAATATAACATTTCCTGGGGATTAGTTTAAGAACCCAATGTTTTGAGCTTCGAAAATACAGTAAGTAAAACTATTACTGAGTAACAAAACTGTAAATTTGTTTCAAATATTCAGGATCATATTTCTCTAAATTGAATGCTATTTTTGTTTCCATTTTTCAAGTATAATATCTTATTGTATGGTATAAATTGTAGCCAAACGGCTTGACCTAAGTCAAAGCCTGACAGCACAAAAAAATTCCATGAATTTCAATAGCTAAAAGTACAATATCTTTATCCTGGTGATCATGAACGGTGATTAGAATTTTACCATTTACTGCTTTGGAAGTAGAAGGAAAGGGCAAAAGAATCTAAAATGTATCTAAGGACTGACGAAACTTTTTGAATAAAGGGATGTTTAACAGGAAAATCCCACGTATTGGAGTCGCGTCAGTCTTGTGATTGAGGATTCAACAGAAATTCCGTGAAAATATATGGTGCGCTATTTTAAATAATAAAGTAGGCATACATATACATATATAATATTACTTTAACTGGCGATAGATATTTGGAATATTTAAGAACTAGGATTGACGATATTATAAACGGTCTGCCTTTTATAATTGTTAGAGATGTATACTTTCAGCAAGATAGAGTCCCAGCTTACAAATCTCATCAAGTAGAGAAGTATCTCGAAGAAAAATTTCCAGACCTATGAATTGCTAGCAATGGGCATATTGCGTTGCCCAAATATCTCCTGACTAAAATCCTTTGGATTTTTTCTTGTGAGATCATGTCAAATACGAGATATATAACACTGGGCATACAAACGTATAACATTAAAAACATTTTTCATGACAGTATTACTAATATCGGCGGGAGAATATAAAAAAAAACAGTTATGAATAAATCAGAACGGGGCCAATTTTGAACAATATTAGCAAGTTCATAATACAGTACAACTTCAGAAATCCGGACACATATGGGCCCAAGTGTCCTGTGACTTTGATGGTTGTCCAGCTTTTTGAGTATTTTATAATTATCAGTTGTATTTATACCTTTTATGTTTATACATAGGAAGTACATAAGAAAATTAATGAAGAAATATATCATATTTATTTATAAACACATAGTTATTCAGGATTTCTGAAACGCAAAGAGATGATACATATATAATGAAGCAATTAAATATCAAAATACTGCCTCACCGGGAATCGAACCCGTCAACTTAAGAATTTCGCGGTCTGATATTTTTGTTAACTTGTTGTGTTAACCTTATCACGTACATTTTTGTACATTTCTACGGAGCTAGATTATTATAGAATCCAAAATTGACACTGTCTCATTATATATTCACAAATATATACATATAATATAAATACATAGTTACTCAGGATTTCTTAAACGCAAAGCGATTATACATACATATATAATGTAGAAATTAAAAGTCAAAATACTGCCTCACCGGGAATCGAACCCGTTATTAGTATAGGAATGTTATTCTCTCGGCATATTGAATACAAAGCGAAAATGGTTTTACTGCATCTGTATTTTTTATTTTGTTTTGGCAATAATTTTCTTCTTCGTTGTTTTCATTTCAATTTGTCTCCTCTTCTTTGCCTTGACAGTCATTCTCCTGTAGCCCACTCTTGTATTTCATATTCTGTTAACTAACTTGTTCCTTCGATTTTTGTAAATCTTCTTTAATTTCAGTTAAATCGACATCAACGATTTTATAATGTTGACTATTTTATTTACTAATATATTTTTTATAGAAAATAGTCTAATAAAAGTAAATAAAAATCAAAAGGTTAGGTTAAACTGCAATAACTTGTTCAAAGTACGTTCGTTTGTACCATCATCTATTTCATGACGTCACGACCTTGTTTTAAGGACAAGTTAGAACAAGACAAACGAACAGACTTATTGATACTAATGCTTTGTCATGCTCTAGTTTTAGAAGTCTTTGTATGGAAGAATGTGCCCGGATTTCAGAAGCTGTACTGTAATTAATTTCAATAAAATTGATGCAAATATGATTTCCATTTTTTCACGATTATTTTGTAATGTAAGGGTATGACTTGTTTATATCATTGAATTCAGAATAAAATATTTTACCGAATAACTTTGAGTCGATGATATTCTTTTATAAAATAATTATTTTTGTCTTTCATTTAAGTAACATCATAACTCTTATAGTTCTTCTGAACATATATCTTTACAAAGCTGAAATCTAAAAACGATTTTGAAATAAAAAACGTTACTTTCATGTACTAAATTACTTTCCTATTTGTCAATAATTGGCTTTTCGTAAAAGTATTTGGAAAGAGTAATCAAAAATAAATATCGAACTTGAAGTTTTGACGGAAGTCGGAAACAAGTCCCAATCTGCCAATAACTCATTTCCGACTGCCCGCTCTGTAGGTATATTACACAGTAATCTCCCGCCTTTTCCCTTTCTCCTCACCTTAACTCACGTGTATTTTCACTTTTAGGATAACCCTTCCTATAAGATGGATGCTTCATAAAATTTAATACTTTCGAGAAAAGATTGATTAAGAGGGGATTATTAAATGTATTAATAAATTATTAATGAAACTTTGGAAGGGAATTAATTTAGAGATTTTATTAATTCGTGTTAAATTTAATTTTATGCCTTCAGTTTATTGTTAATTATTTTATTAAATAGGGTTATAGATCGTTCTTACGAATAAGGGGAATTTACCTTATACATCTTATACATCATGAACTTTAATAATTATAATGTTGACGCCCAGAATTCGTATTAGCGTCCATTTTTCAGCTCGTTAGTTGTTAAATTTGCGTAGCTAATATACTACTGCATATTTATATATATAACGTATAATAAAAAATATACGTTAGAGTAAGCCTTGGAAGAGAAAGACAGTAATGTAAGATATGTTAGAGAATCAAAAGCCAAATTTGTTTATTACTATAATTTTTGACAATTCAGCAAGTTTAAAGAATTTGTGTTCCTTGTGTTGTGAATTTACAGAAAAATCAGGATCTGTATTGATGAAGGTGGTGTTTACTAGTGGGTCCTTCCCTGGATTTTATAAACTTTCAATCCCGACTCCCGAGATAGAAAATATCGTCTGAAACAACACCCTCTAGTGGTCACTTATTCCATCTTGTTTAATTTTTGGTTATTATTTTATTTATTTGAAGTTGTGTATTTAAGTTTTCGTGTCCATTTCTACTTATTATTTTATAAAAATTAAGTAAATAAATAAAAAAACAAGATTTATTTTTAAGTAAAAATGACTGTTAAAAGTAAAATTTACATTATTCTGTAACTCTGTAGTGTCAAAAGTTATGTGAGTAGTTCTAACGTACAAATTTATTCAAAGACATACGTGATTTTTATTCTCGTCCTACTCTGACGTTTTTTTTTTTTTTTCACACGTTATATAATGTGTATAGATACATTTTCATTTTTAGGATTTCTTAGGTATAACTTAGAAACCCTTATACCATCTCTCATGTTTGTATGTCTGTATGGTAAAAATTGTGGCCAAACAGTTGAACCTAGAGAGTTAAAATATGACATGCATATACAGACAGCTCTTGGATCTACATGTAGTAAAAATAGAGAGACTTCGATAAAACTTATTATTGAAATCATATTTACAAATATGCATGTATCAAAAAGGTACATACTTTTTAAAATAATTGAGTTGGACATTGATCTTGATGCATAGATTAACGTACAAAATTCGATTTTTGAAAAAAAAAAATGTATCTATAGGCATATTTTGACACGATTTTTGTGAAAAATATAATCCTTTACCCTATTTTCCATAGGGATCGGTTTAAAAATCTGAAAAATTAAGAATAACGAACATAAATGATGCGAACTGAGATAGTAATCTCGAATTTATTGATAGAATTATTTTTTCGAAGGTAATCGTATTTTTATTTAATTGAATGTATGTTGTGAAATTAAAGACCTTGAATCTGAGGTGAACAAACACCTATTTTTTATGTTTATTTTATTTTCCCGAAACTATATCACACCATATAACGATAGGGGTTGAATTAAAACTTCAAAATAATGCACATTGATGAATAATTCACCAAAAATGTACATACAGATATTTTGATATTTTCTGAAAATGTCGATTTTTTAGGTTATAAAAAATACATATTTTTCAATTTTATGTAGAGTCCCAATACTTATAATCCATTAACGATTTTTCTGCATCTGAGTAGATCATGATATTTTTGGGTTAAGTTTTGTCATAAATTTACATTAAAAAAATAATAGCATTTTTACATCAACTAAATTTATTGCCAGTTTTACCAAATTAATATTTCTTATAGAATATCACATTATTTTAGATCATTTATTATTATTTTTTCACATGTTTAGTCATTTTCCTTGGCTACTAATAAAACTGTTACATAGCCTACTCAGATGAGGAAACATCATGAATGGATTACAGACGTAAGTTTATTTTCAAAAGGAAAAAATGTTTATGGCGTGACTACAGTCTATAATGTGCCCAAAAAAGTCAATAAATACTTATGAAATCCTGAAATGTGTGAAAATTCACTGTTACCCGATGCATATTCTGAAAGGAAAATGTAGACTAGAATAATTTTCATACAATTAGCATCAATTTAGTTATGTAAAACTGGTCTCTTAAAATCTGAGTGGCCGAGATCGTTAAATCACGTAGTTCTGACTGGTTAAAACAGTTTGAATTGTGAGGTTGCTAGTTCAAGTCCCCATTGGTGATATTATTCGGGCGAGAATAATATTTTAACATTACTCCCATTTTCACAAACATTCACCCATCATCTAGGTGTAGGATCTCGCCCCCTGGCATCGGCGATTAGGCTCGTCGCAGAAATAGGCCGATGTAAAATAAATAAAAAAATTAAAAAAATAGCGATATATATAAAATATTGGTTATGTTTAGATCACGGAAAACTTACAATATTACCCCAAATATAGAAGAACTCATCTAGCCATATTACAAAATATGTAAAATATTGTTGAATCTAATAATTTTAAAATGCAAGTGTCAGTAGTTTTGACTAAACAAACAAATGTCTTCAACGTTTGCGCTTTTCTCGATGGTAGTAATATTTTATATTCCGTTTTTTTTCCTTTTAAGAAAAAGTAATAAGCGAAAACAGCGGAGTTATTTCAAAGATAATATTTCTCTAAAACCTATTCTAAATTCTGAAACGTACGATCCGAAGTAATATACCTGAACATATGTGCGATACTATATTATGTAAACATATGTTCTAGCGCTGGAAATAGGCACATAGCGTACAAAGAAACTAAAAAACAATTTTTAAGTTATAACTTTCGAGAGATAAAACAGAGCATGTATGTACCAGACTACGTAAGAAAATAACTTAATATTTGTTTTACAAACTTTATTAATTGTTGGAAAAAGTTTACAAGTTAAAAAATTCTCATGGTTTAAGTTACGAGACTTACTGCTTATGGACAATTTTTTATTTCGGAATACAGAATAGCTTGCCAGCCTGAGAAGTTTCTGTCAGAAACATACTATGGGTACAAATTTATTCGAATATTGTCATAATGCTCTTGTCTTTTCTCTGGTTAAACTTCTTTGGTAAACCTTTTTTAAACTTCTCAATCAATGAATTGAATTTAAACTTTCAGTCTCTGATCAAAAAGATTAACAAAGCCTAATGGGTCAATTCTGTGCAACCCCTTAACGCGTTCCATAAGAAATCTATAGGTAGTCGTAACACCTATAAATTGCTTACGGAACGCGTTACGGGTTGCACAGAATTGACCCATAAGGTGCACTTACTATTTAAGACCCTAATAAAGAGCATCATACTTTAAAGTTTCGAAGTATCGTATGATTCCCAAAAAATAAATCGTCAGAGTAAGATATGAAAAATCACGTATGTCTTTGAATATATTTAGAACGTTAGAACTATTCATATAACCTTTGACACCACAGAGTTATTAAACAAATTTAAATTTTGCTTCAAACAATTAATTTTTCCTAAAAAATAAAGTTTATCTATTTATTTATTTATTTATTTATTTATTTATTTATTTATTTATTTATTTATTTATTTATTTATTTATAAAATAGCAAGTAAAAATGGACACAACACTAAGGGCCGGTTTCTGGAACATTTTTTTATTGACACGATATCGCCTCAATAGTTATCGATACAATAAACCTTATCGAGTCGATAACTTTTAGACGGTTTCTCGATTCTCATCTGACATGTTTATTGTATCCAATATCTATTGTAGCGATATGTATGCATTTCAATTCACACAGCCAAAATATTTACAAAATCTCTTGTCATTTATGTGATCAATTTTTCACAAATGACAATAGTCAATGTCAGTGTCAAAAATAATTTACAAAAATATATATTTTTAACAATGCACATTATCACCAACTAGAATTTGGAAAGACCCTGTTGCCGGAAATCTCAAAGCAGGAAAAGTTAGAAGTTGTGTCGAAATAGATTTACAGTCTGTTTCAAACGGTTAGGCGGAACTAAATGGGAATTTCGTTCTTTTAGGTTGTCACGAAAAGGGACCTTGCTTGGGTTATTTCATTTTTCACGTTGGAATGTCAAAATTTAAAATTCCAACAATGAAACCATGGAAACGAATGACATATGTCAAACTTAAATTAATTTTCTTACATATTTTAATGACAAAAAATAAATAAATGGGATATTTGTATTAAGAATGACACAAAAAATCAAAATATAAAGAAAATGACATTTTAAAATGATATTGACCTTAACCAAAAAATATTTGTTGCAAGTATGATTTACAAAGCTTAAACAAAACGGCCTAAAAGCATGATTTAAACGATGAAAATAACTAGATTGCAAAATCTAGTTCCGCCTAACCGTTTGGAACAGACTTTACTTCTTTGGGTCAAGGGTTCTCAATCACCTCCAATGCCGTCTACATAATTCTATACATTTTCCGTTGCTTAACAGGTATCGTTGAATAAATTCTAATTCGCTATAAATGCGGAAAGGGTCACTTTTATCTCTCACAATTCTCCGATGTAACAAACATACTGCAATTACAACATCCTCATCAAATTCATCAGAACTTGAATTTTCCATTTTACGTCTCGAACAGTATAAGAATATGTTAATATATATGATTTTTAGACGCAATTACTAGTATATCTTGTAATATAAATACCTATATATTTTTTTCAAAAATATATTGCAATTTGCGAAATAACCTGATCTGTCTTATGTCATAACTGACATTAGATGACAATTCTCATATTTATCGATACGATAAAGGGTGCTCATCGGTAATATAACGCATCAATAAGTTATGAGTTCGATATTTCATCAATAAATAGAAAAATGCATTCAAGAAACCCAAATTTTGCTATTGTGTCGATAAGTTGCGGTATCCATGGATATCGATACTATATCGATACGATATCTATAACTGAATTTTTCGAGAAACCGGCCCTTAAATAAAATAATGAACTTATAAACTAAACAATAGGATATGGGCTAACGCTTTCATCAATACAGATTCTGATTTTTGATTGATTTAAAAATATTAGCCAGTATTATTGGTGAATTATGTAGTTCTTCAATTTTATTTTTAATTATCTCTGGGATTTTATATGTCCCCAACAGGACATGTAAAAAATACATAGCTATAAAAAGAAATCACAGGAAGTCAAATTAAAGGACCTCGGAGGCCATATTACCAACGTATTTAACCCTGTATTAAAAAAAATACATTTTTATTGATAAAAATTATTTTAAATTTTTATAGATTTATTATTAAAAACTATTAGCACAATGATGTTCAGGAAGTTGCAAACAACTTGGAAACTGTACATATACTAAATTCGTTATTAAGACAACACATCTTGAACTATGATAATCACCATAAACCAGTAAGAACTTCAGAAATAATTTTTAGATATGTGGTTAGCAGGAGTAACGTGTAATCAGGTTTCCCTGGTTTTATATTTGCTGTTTCTCGATTATCTCCAACATTCCTTAGATTGCTGTCTTTCTTTTCCATTGACGAGGTGAATTTCTGGAGACGATAAGCCAGAGTATCAAGACTGGATAAAATTGAAAATGAAAAAATCCGGGAAATGATGAACTAAAGAACTGGCATCCAAAACCGGATCACACCTTAACATTGGATCCAAGCAAAACAAGGTGTCTATCATGGTCAATCAAATTACAGAAAAACTAATCCCAAAAAAAGTAATACAGTTGATGCTAAAAGAGTTGTGTCATCTTCCGTCCATTACCAATCATTATATCCATTTAAATCGTACATTTCCAACTTTTTGAATTTTTCTTTTTAGGTTTTTTTTAAAAGAGATAAGGAAAATAGGCAGTCCAAAGAACACATGAATAAAAGAATAAAGTAATGAAGGTATATCGCAATAATTGTTGCAGTCTGGTTCACGAAAATGAAAGTGGAGAAATTAGACTAGACTTGTTTAATTTCCGATTAAACTGAATAGCATTCATGGTTACGCAGGGTTCCCAGAGGTAATGTACTTGACCGTCTACTTGCCTTACTTTATTTGACCATCTTAAGTCGGGAACTTGACAACGACTCAAATAGTTCCCACAGACATGTCACCACCTGTGTTTTTTCAGTCAAGTTAAAAGAATGGCCATTTCAACATCGGCAGAGTTTTTGATCGGAACTTCCGAAAATTTTGAAAAATATAGGAACAGGTGTTTTTAGGTTAGAGAGTGGATAAAAAGAAGGAGGGTGTTAGGCTCTTCAAATACTTCCTGCAGAGAACTGAGGAAGCAGTCAGATTAATTAAAATGATAGAAATCAGTATTTATATTTATTTAGAGAAGTTGAAAAGTGTCCCTATACAACTCAAGAAATTTAATCAGTTTATGAGAATTAATCATCTCAGACATCTTGAAACACGATATTCACACAAAACAATCAACAGTCGTCGTGTTCATATTAATCCACTTGACTGAACAGGTCGTTAATTTTTCTCCCGGACGGATATTGCATGACCGTTTCCGGTAGAGGTCGTGCACGACTAATGTTTACTTGACAGTTTCCAACCAGGATAAGTCCACGACTAACGTAGTCGTGGGTCTTGTACTCAGCCTCATTAGGACTCATCCTTATTAGTGACTTAGTTCGTTGGGTGAGAGCTAGGCCAGTTAGGCTAAAATCAATACTGGAACTTAAAGCTACCCTTTGGGAAATATGGAGTGGGTTATTTCATGAAATTCTTAAGATTTTAATGGAAAGTCTTTCTAGAAGATTTTAAGGTGATATTTATGCAAAAGAATCCCGATTTGTTATTGATATTTTCTTGACTGATGATTTCTTGAAACTAAATTTTGAATGATGTAAGTGATGCTTACCTTCAAGGTACAATCTTGTGGGAGCTACTTAAAGATATTTCAGATTTGAAAAAGCGTAGCTAATACCCCGTAACAGGAATTCCTTTTGATATTATCTTGATAACGAGCTTGCGCATAAATATTATAAAATCGATAATAATTTTATTTCCTTATGAATAGCACACCCTTCTTAACCTCACCTTGCAATCAAAAAGCAGGTTAGGTTTGAAGTTCCTGCATTTTCCTCCACAAATGTATTTTTAATGTTCCATATTTCCAAGGTATTTTCGCGGACAAGTAATCCAATATGGTCATAAATAATTAAAAAGTCATGCTAATGGAAATTCAAAATATGACGTAGAAGATACCTATCAAATTAAAAACTAATTAATTATTTGTTAGTGGAAAAATTTTAAATTATTTATAGCTACTAAGTAATAAATTTTAATTTGCTGGGTGTATGTGAATATTTTAATAGACTTTAAATTTATAAAAATAGATTCTAGTAACAAGTTCATAATTTAGATCTATCCTACTTTAATAAATGCGTATCTTTAAGAGTCGCAATTAAAGATAGTTCAGGAAATTCGGTTTTAACTGTGAAAAGAATTTTCAAAATGTATTCTTTGCCTGCTGGTCCTCTGACCAGCATAATTAGTAGATATGCTGCAGATATATTCACGTATAAAGAGCTCTAAAAAGATAAAAAAGAAGTTTAATACATAAAGATCCACATTGAAGAAAGAGCCGTCCACGACTCGTATGCCACATTCCGTCATATGCGATAGGTCTATATAGTGTACATACATTAGCAGATTTGCAACGTCTCCGACATTTTCCGTCCATTACCAATCGTTATGTCCATTGAAAACTCGTACATTTCTAACTTTTTGAATTTTTTTTTTAGGGTTTTGTTGACTCAAGAAACCCTTATAACGTCACTCATGTATCTCTGTCCATTTATATGATAGAAAACTGTCTAAAAATCGCTGGACTTACAGAGTTGGAATTTGGCACACATATACAGTCTTGACTAACAGCTAATTTCCGCTAGAATGTGTTATACCTAGCACTTCGAAGGTCATGGCTCGTAACTGATAAGCTATTGTCACTCTACCTGGTATCCCGCGGATAACGAGGGATTACTGGATATTTTTTTATTTTGATCGAGGTAGCGGCCTCTTCATACGTGCCTCAACGAACAAAATTGAACAAAAATACATACAGTAGAACTAGTGTTTCTTCTCGAGAATTTCTCGAGAAAAAGTTATAATTCTCATTTTTCATTTCTCGAGAAATGTAAACAAAATTTCTCGAGAAATGTAATTTTTTCTCGACGCCACGTTAAACGCATTGTGCTTTTAAAAACCTATTTTAAAAAAATATAATGTTTAGAGAATCACTGATTATAATTTTATTTTAATAAAATTTGTCTTCTGTCTCCCACAACGCAACTGTGGCAACAGATAAGAAGCGATTTATAATATTTAGCTAATTAGCATTTATTGTTACAATATTTTATTTTAATTTAGTGTATTATTTATTATAATCAATTACATTTCATTTTTTTTCAGTTTAAAACTGTTATGTAAAAGATTATCTACATGTTAAATTAAATAATTATGAAATATTATTATTAATTTCTTAATTTTTTGAAAATTTCTCTATACATATGTATTTTCAATTAATAGGCAAGCCGGTCTCTATGGCGTAGTGGTCAGCTCATTTGACTGCTAACCATGGGGGCTCGGGTTCGAATTCCGGTGATGGCATGGATGTTTGTATTTGTTATAAAATTTCTAATGTATCCATAATAAAAATAAAGATATCCTGGTTAATGGCCACCGTAGCTAAGACCAAAAAATAAAAATAAAAAAAAAATAAAAAATTAATAGGCAATTACGTGCCGTTTTCGTAATAATTTTTAAAGCCCCGTTATCCATTTCTCTAATATTATATAATGAATACTTTATTACTTTAAAGTAGACTATAGTTTTAACATGTTTTTATCCTCTACAATATTTTCAACATTAAAAAAAGATATATGTTCTAATAAGTATTTTACTCGAGATTTCTCGAGAATTATCGAGAAAATAAGTTTAATTTTTCATTTCTCGAGAAATGAAAAATGTCGAGATATCAGAAACACTAAGTAGAACATCCATTTATCGAACTTCCGTTTACCAAAATACTCCGTAAATCTAATTTGTCCTTAATCTCCAGGAATATTAAAGTCTTTTTGAATCTCTGAATATTTTCAGATTTTGGAACCAGTTCCTCTGGGAAATAGGGTGGGGACAAAGTTTTTTCTTTCTTTCTATTTTGCGTTCATAAGTGGGTCATTATGAAACTGAATTAAGTGTTATAATTATTTTCATTGTGACACTAAACATTTTATTTCATAAAATTGGTAAAATTGGTACAATAACCTGCAAATTTAAAAAAATATAATAGATAACTACCTTGAAATATATAAAATTGTCATATCAGTCAGTAATTTGGGATCTTGTTTAATTATATGATGGAAACTTATTATTTTAAAAGGCAAGAAAATGCAAAATACAAAAAATAGTATAAAACCCGTTACATTAGGCTTTTTGCTTCACTTGTCGTTAGGAAAATTAATTGCACCGCGACTCTTTTTCAAAAAAAAAAAATTAAGAAAATCTGGGTAGAAATTAAAAAGTAAAAATACTGCAAAATAAAATTTTGCTCGGTTATCCACTTTAATTGATGTTTTTTGAGGTATCGGTATATTTTTTATATCTTCAAATAATATATGTATGGGTGTATACGCTGTATGAGCATCCCAATTTTCTGGAAAATGCTGGACTTTTTAAGTCCAGCAGTTTGGGTATAATTTCTACGGTACAGACATATAAGTGCATAAGTATTTCTTGGTTATACTTACGACCTTAATAAAGTTTGTAACCAAATCTTTACCTACAGAGTGAGAGTAATTGAATTTTAAGATGCTTATTTCGTTGAATAAACTGGTTTAAAAATGTGTATATATTTTAAAAATGAAATGCCGACCAAACGAACAAACTCACTATGCTATTAATGGAAGGTGCAACAGTATAGGCTGATTTTCTACTACCCAATTTTTTCTACTTTTAAAAATATCCAATTAGATAGATTAGAAAATTTGATGTAATGTTTGTTACTAATTTTATTTTTGATGATTAGTTTTGTATAAGAAACTTGTAATCTCTGGGGCTTATACGTACCATTAACTCAAAATATTGCTTATAATTTATTTTTAATGATAAAGAAAAATCTAAAACTAACCCTCCGATTTCCTCTACCAACGATCGAAAACGGAAACCACCTAAATAATAGTATTATTAAAGAAGAACCCACAACAAACATAAATTTTAGTAAAATGATACACCTACTCTCAACATCAGCTTATGCACTTCCCCGTCAAGCGACATTGCATAAATTGATTGCATATTTCACCGAAGGGAAAGCCCGACTAAGATACAACATATTCAAGGGCAAGGGCAAGTATTTTACAACCCCTCCTACACAACACACTGTCGAATAACACACTGTTAAGAGATATAAAACAGTTGAAAAATGACTTCAAGATTTAACAGATAACAACATATTGTTTTGATGTAAAAAATTGCCAGACTTCTGTTTAACATTACAAAAAGATATTGATGACAAATTGCTTGAAATTTTTTAAAAGGTTTTAAAGGTTAAATTTTAAATGTTTTGTGTCTGTAACCTTAGAGAGAAATATAACCTTATTTAAAGTTTCTTTTCAACAAGTTTTGAAGTTTGGAAAAAAAAATTAAAAGTTTTGAAATTCGCTTTTTAAAATATTCTTTGTAAAATAAAAATTTACATCTTGTTATTTTAAGAAAAAGAATAAGGCTTGAAGCTATACAGAAATACAAATTGAAGAGAAAAACTCGGCTTTAGATTGTGACATGACTTAGTTGATATGGTATTTGACATCTTATAAGCATAAATTTAGCTGTTCATTAGGTGATTTTGACAAGCTATGTGACAGCTTGAAGTTTCACACAAAAAGCATTTATAATAGGCTGGTAAGAGTCGGCCAATCTTCCCCTTGTAAAGAATATCATAACTTTTTTTACTAGAATTTTGTTTGATTCATATAACATTAGTTTTAAAATTATACTATAGATCATGTAGCTGCAGGCTACAGGTCGACGTAAATGTACTAACACCAAAGCCCAGGTGTCCGCAAGATATAGCTCGCGAGTCTGATCTGGCTTTTTCATTAACCAAATATGCATGCGCACACCCATGATTTTTCTTGATTAGGGGCTTAAAAGACAAATTGTTTTAATTGCAGAGATGGACCGGGCCTACATTTTTATCGAGCAAAAAACGTCTAAAAATCAAGAAGGATTTTAATTTTCAATTTCAAGTACCTAATGACCTAAAAAAGTCCCCGTTTTCAAAACCAAATCATGACCAAAAGAAAGGTCATTACTTCGAAAAGTGATGATATAAAAAAAAATCAGCTGTGGCCACCACAGGACCGACCGCCATCACAAAGTACTTGTATAAGATACATTCTAGCAGCAGAGTACTTATTATTGTAAAAGACAATAACAAATTATATTACGTTGACAATTTCATAATATGTATTTATAACTATGAACACGTACCTGCAGCCATACAAAAAAAAAAAATGTCTCAAATAAAAGTTGTTAGTTATTACTTTTATAGCAACTGTTGATACATACATTTTTTTGTTTTGAAATATTTGCAAAAGTCTTAAAACCGACATGAGTAAACTCCCATTTCTAGTTAACCGATTTTTGACAAAAGTTGATCTACTCGTGCCATTGATGTCAAAAGCTTAAATATGAAGTTTCATAAAAATCCTTTTTGCAGAATTTGCTCTGCACGTGTACACAGACCGACGGACAGAGATATAGACAGACTCACAGACAGACCGACAGACATCATGATAAAAATAGTCAAAACGTTATGTCGGGACCTGAATTCGTGGAGATCCATCGAAATCTCGAAATATCAAAATCTGTATGATCACAATACCTCCCTTATATACATATGTTGGCGGTCGGTAAAAATCCTCACATGCTAAATGTACTAATTCAAGTGAAGGAGTGTAACTCATGTGTATTCCTTAAAAAGCACGTAGTTTTTGAGTGCCCCTGGGTGTGCGCCGATGCTTACGGGAATAGAAAAAACCGACAAGATTCAAAAATAATTTTTGTCAGCTAATCTAAGTACAAAAATTGTAATTTAATACCTTTAAAAAAAATCAATATATACCGTATTTAACTGATTTTTTCCAGATTTTTAAATCAGCTTTCAGTAAATATTCAGTATATTTGAGAAATCCGTTAAAATATATATTTATGTACATAGAACATATTTAGATACATTAGAACTCTCCGCATTTTTATTTTATATGGGCCGAAGAATATATTACATAGGCTAAATTGTAGGTCTCTAGATTCAGCCGTTTGGCTACAATCTCACAGACCGTTTACACACAGACGGCATTGGACTAACATGTCTTCTAAAAAAAAATATCTTGTACTTTTTACATGTCGGTCTTTGACCCAATGAGGCTGGTTCTTAACTCTATGGGGTTGATTTATTTTAATTTTCCAGAGCCGAAAAATTTTGCCAGTTCGCTACTGCTTGTTTATATGTATTCAGTATTTATTAACCAGTCTTTGTGTGTACTTTAGCTTTACAACTAAATTCCAATTATTAATAGTAACTAATCCAAACTAACCCCAATATGTCAAAGGAAAATGTCCCCAAACAATAAAAAAAAAAAAAATCGTAAACCCGATTCGGACTCGTCTAGTCAAAAGACCGGGTCTTCTCAAACCCTAGGTATGACGATTAAACACTACTGAAATGGTCTAGTCAAGTTAATTAAAAAAAAAAAATCTTTGAATTAAATTGTTTTAATTAATTAATCTATTTAATGTGAGTTTATTGTTGAACTACTGTTTTTTAGTGATTTTTCGTAGAATATATTTTTTACATCTAATATAGAAAAATTATTTAATTTAATATTCTAAGTAGATAATTAATTTTAATAATACTATGCATGTCAATGACTTTTTGTTTGGATTTTTCTTTAAATTTTGGTGAGATTTAAATTCACCCTCAAATGTTCTTGATATCTGATAGGCAGGAACTAAATTTTATTCAGTATTAAAGTATCATCTTTCTTTAATGGAGAAAAAACCACATGGCCCTGTGGCTGGCAAGTTTATAATAAATTCTTGTTGAAAATAAACACGTATATATTATACAATACTTGAGAAAAACATAAAACATATTTCAAAGTACTTTAAACAAAATAAAGGATTGAACAAAGCCAACAACCTGCCTACAGATGATTTATAATATTTCAAAATATCTCTTGTCCGAACGAATTCGCTCACATTTAGTTCTACGACTGACCAAATATTTATTTTACACCTAATTCTAGGTTAGTTAGGTAAAAATTTTGGCGCACTGCAACAATGTCTGTTTGCGGACGCCAAATTCTAGTAGAAGCCAATAAATTGAATATCGAACCTAATGTAAGAGTTCTACTCTAAGATTTTAAAGCAGTGTATGACAACTTTATTAGATAAATCTGTACGAAGCAATTAATGAGTTACCAGAGAAGCTAGTAAATCGAACTCGAATGAAATTGCCAAAAGTTGTGTGCTCTTTAAGAATCGTCAAAAGATTTCAATACAAAAAGGCTTAAGACAAGGATAAACGTTGGCGTGCCATTTACCCTTGACTAATGGTGGAGTTTGCCTTTGGTGGGCTCTAGATGGAAAGAATATTTGGGGTCCTTGTTCTTTATTGCAGACAAGTTCTTTTGTTTTGTTTTTTTTTTTTTTAAGATAAAACAATTATGACAAAATTTTTATAAGGGTTTTTTAAAAAAATAGGGAGCATCTTGCTGTGGGTCCCGATTTGTCCACCTCTTCCGCCTGTGGGAAAATCCACCACTGACTGTCAGTTTAATTTAGCTATGTTGAATTACTCAAATGACTTTTCAGTCATTCGAGATTTCGACTTGAACAACAAATCAACTATCTTTTACGAATTGTTAATATATGATGGCTACTAAGGAAACAAAAAGACTGAAATGGGCTAGTCACGTTATCCGTCTAATGATAACTGTCTCACATAAATTATACTCAACTCCAAACTTGTCGGCAGAAGAAAACAGAGAAGACCAAAGCTTCGCTGGTTTGAGTCATGGAAGACGCAAATAAAATAAGTGCACCAAACTGGAGAAGAAGTTGGAACAAGACGAGGCTCACCCTTAGGACTATAGCACTAGTGAAAGTAACTCTGTAACAAACTCATTTTCTGTAACTGGCTGATCACTTAGTACACTGCTGACCGTGTATGACGCAACTATTTATCCCCGATATTCGTTCCTGAATATGATGAAAGCATTCACTACAAACATTGCCTGACTTAACAGCGCTTCAACCTTAAAAGCACGTATTCGTCTTACTTTTTATGGCTCGTATTTTGTGGATAATATTTTGTCGGACAGAAATCATCATAGATTAGAAGACAAAAAACACATCCCGAGAAACCATTTAACACAAATTATACCCCAAAAGGTCCAACGAGCGAGAGAAAAGAAGGATATCCAAAACATCTGAGGTGCAAAAAGAAGAGAACTCGGAAACATCTAAAAGAGAAATGGATACGCGAGTCACATAAAGCATTTCGAGGGCCTGTTCTAGGTTATTGTAAATAATAATGTCAGGAGAGAGAGCTAATTATGTTTAATATTTAGTTGCATAATTATTTTTTAATTTATTGAAATTAGAAACTAGCAATTGGGCTTCATCCAATTATTCTTTTGTTATTATTCCAACGTTTTACTCAATAACATCTATTTATTAAGCGTATTATCTCCAACTTAAATGGAATTAGGAATTCAAAGACCCCCTTCTCATTATAATAGTAACAATCAGACGATCGCTCGCGTGTAAGGGTTTTACACCAACTTAACTGAAATTTCTATAAGTTTCCTCAATACCGTCCCTAACTCAGGCTTTAATTCAACTGCAAATACTGTGGCTGATTGCTACCATAACTAACTTATTCAACAATGAAACAGAAAGGTAAACATAAATTTAATTATTGACACTTCCGATAAGTTGTTATTCCATTCATAAATCTTACTTCAAGATGAATACAAATGAAACTCAATTTCTATTTCACAAAATCAGCTAGAGTTTTTGAAAAACATTTGAAGACGATGATAATGGTAAATCTGAATAAATATTTCACGCCAATATGGAACATTGAAACAAAATTATAATATATAATGAGCAATACGAACAATAGCTTATAATGACATATGGCGGCCAGATAAAATTGTAACAAATACGGAAAACAGCAAAAATGAATATTTTTTCAAGGATAATTGGCAAAAAGATAACAGACCGAGTAAGTTATAAAAATATAAGAAAATAGTAGCAGCATAAAAGAAACCATTAGAAGGACCACGTTCAGCGATTATAAACTGAGGAATACAAGACAACATGATAGCCCTCCTCAGGGATGTATCGAGAACTGAGCAACAACAGTAGACTTTCACTCATGTCCGAAGAGTTTTATATGAAGTTGGTATTTTGCGGAACACAAGATGATAGCGTTTTTATAACCAATTGATTAATCACTGCATCTTGTTTTGTTCTTCTTATAAAATATAGTGTTATGAAATCTTTAATATTTAATTTTATCAAAATATTAACTTTATTTTAGAGTAAATCGTTTTAAAGTAAGTCATAAATAGTTTTTAAATTATTCACTCTCATAAAATACAATTACCATTGAATGACATTTACGTATTCGCTTCTTGTGTTAATTAACTTTTTGTCAAAATGTAGCCGCTATATGAGACGCGGTGAAATCTAATCACATCTTCGTTTCATTATCCATTCACTATCATTGACAAAACAAACACATGCTATATTCTGCGGCAGCATGGTCTATTTTAATAATGTTAGTCTATCGCATTATCCATTGCACTTGGTTCAGTCTATATTCTTTGCAGAAGAGTCGTGACCAATAGGGGATACGCATAAAATTTGTATTTCCTTAAAACTACATTATTTTGATATGTTAATGTTAGTTATGTCACCTAACAAAACAAAAATCACATTTTAATTAACATTATAGCCAAATTTTTTAATTAAAATATTGTAAATTTGAAATATTCCGAGCACGGGGCGAAGGTTGCCGAGTAGAAACGACTGAGTATGACGTCAAACGATAGGGTTTTCACATCACAGATACAGACAGCTACAACATAATCTTCACACGTGTGTGTATTGTATTGTTCGAGAGTTTTGTATTTGTTTTTAAACAATTTTTCACGTATTTACTATTAAAATGGCAGATCAAGATTTTGTTAGGGCTCAGAGTGATAATTTACCCAACATTGATGCATTTATGCACACAACATAAAGTTTACTTTTTTCTGAAATATCGGTTTTATTTCGCCTCATAGTTTTCAGCCACAAATTTCGCCTTTTCTGTTGTTTTTCGCCATTAGGTAATGATATAAATAGTTTTTTTGGATTTCTAGTTGAACTAATTGTGCACATCGGTACTGAACAATATTTTCGATAATGTTTCGAAGTACTGGGGCCTGGATATTCCATATTTTAATATAAAATTTAATTCGGTAAACATGTATAAATTGTTTTTATAGAATTAAACTTTATTTTAATTAAAATCACTCTCCTTTACATAACCTATAAAAGTTACACAAACAAATAATTCACAACAGACTATGTTCGCTGCATAAACAACCGTTCGCTGGATTGGCTAGTAGTCTCATGCGTCAGTTAGAAAGGATTATGACGTCACACGTCGTTTTCGCGCGCTACATACATTTTTGATTTTTTAAAGCCTTCAAATTAAAAAAAAAAATTTAAAACTGTTTTTTATGTTTATATACAACAAGAGGAATATAATAAAAAAATAAAAAAAAATCATGCCTATCCCCTATTATGTTGCCAGATTATATGTATTTGCGTTTATTGCTTGGTGCAAAAAATTCCCATGTTTTCCAGGAATTATTTTTATTATTATTATTAGTATTACAACTAAGAGCAGAAGTCATTAGACTTGTATAGCTCTAAATACTGTACAATTATGAGTATGTGCAAAAACAAAATACATATACAAAAAGTAAACAAAGAGAGTCAGAGAAAAAAAAAAACAAAGTAACTAAAAGTTAAACTAAACCTTAATAGTAAACTTAGACTAAAAAAAAAAAAAAAAAAATAACAAATTTATTGTCCAATGGCTAAATATAAATCCAAATTGTTCTTAAAATTGTTCACACTAGTCGAAGACATAACATATTCAGGTAGATTGTTCCAAAGTTTAAAAATACGGTTTATTAAAAAATTAGAACGCACATTTTTTTTTTAAAACCTTATGTTTTAACTTAAAAATATGTCCACGCAGACGGTTATCACTATTGAGGGTGAAAAGATGCGATAAATCGCACTTAAAATCGCCACGCACTATTTTAAAAAATGTAATGATGTCACCTCTCAGCCTGCGATGTTCTAAAGATGTTAATCTCAAAATTGCTAATCTGTTATCGTAGCACAAATGTCTAATCACTGGACACAATTTTGTAGCACGCCGTTGAACCTTCTCCATTAAGTTTATATCCCTTCTTTAAATTGGTCTGACAATTTTTTGGTTAACGATCACCACTTTCCCATTTCACGCAGTTTCTTCTGTGTGCATCAACGTGTTCTTCTGTCGTCCGATCCTCGTTTTTCCTTGTGGTTTCCTGTCTGGTTATGTTGACCAGATCTCGCCGAAATATGTGTCCCAACCATCTCCATTTACGTAGCTCATGTCCGATCTCCGACTGTTTGGTTATTCATCATAGTTTTTTGTTACTTATGGTATAAGGCCATTAGATTCTCAATATTATTCTTAAGTATTTGTTTACAAAAACTTGTAATTTATTGGTTACTGTTTCATTAATCAACCATTTCTCACCTTCATATAACAGTACAGATTTCACATTGCTATTAAATTAGAATTCCTGCACGCAAGGCTGCATCTATGGTAATGAAAAATAGCAGTGGTGACAATACGCTACCTTGCTTTACTTTCCACTTGCACGAATGTGATTACTTACTAGCGATTAAGTCTATTTACCTTAAAATTATAGTTACGGAACAATTAATAATCAAATATAGGCAACTGAACAATATCAGTCCTCTAGATATCACGGTAAAAATAATCTTAACGTAGCCTCTTTTACAGATTAACAGTTTGTAATCCTGTACAGTGTTGCCCAGTTGTTCTGACATTTCGTCTTTCATTAAATACAAGGTGTCTCAAAAGAAATTTTATATTTAGTGGATCGATTAAAAAAAAAGTAAGCCGTATATAGAAAAAATGTTTATTAATTATTAAAATACACTTTTTGGGTATTTATTTCTTAAAAATAATATCGTCTAAATGTAGACCCTCGCGTTCTCGGCACTCATTTAATTGAACAGTAAAATTACTTATGACGTCTCGGCAGGTGGACTCAGGGATGGCTGCCATTTCGTGACGGATATTTTCTTTCAAATGCGCCAGTGAAGTCGGTTTATTGGCGTAAACTTTAGATTTAAGATAACCCCATAGGAAAAAGTCCATAGGGGTTAAATCTGGACTGCGTGGAGGCCAATTTATGTCACCTCTCCGGGAGATCAATTTGCCTGAGAATTAAGCCTCTGACTGGCATCTTGGGGCTTTAATTCTTGCACCAATTGAATTTTGTAGGGGTGCAGCTTTAGGTCTTTGTGCATAATGCGATGTAATGATGATCTATGCACATTTAAAGCACTTGCGCGCTTCCGAATTGAAAGGTTCGGGTCGTCACGAACAGACTGATTAACATTCTCCACGTTTTCTACCGTTCTTGATGACCTAGGTCGCCCGGATTTTGATTTATCCAGCGTTGTACCAGTCTCTTCAAACTTTTTAACCCAATGTCGAATGAGAGGAATGCTTGGCGCATCATTTAAGTGGCGAAAACCTCGAATACTGCAGAATTTTCTACGCGCTACAGTCGCCGAATCACCGTTTTTGTAAAACTCTCGCACGCATAACGCGCGATCTGCTCCCGAGAAACGCTCCATAGCGACTGAATTCCCAAGAGCCAGGCTACCGATTGACATAACCCCCGCGCCCCTCGGATACGTTGCGTTCACGCAGTAAGCTAAATAAATATAAAATTTCTTTTGAGACACCTTGTTTATTTTTATTGTTATTAAATTATATTTTATATCTTACAATTATATATTTTTTTATCATACCCGCTGAACATACACATATGTGTTGAGTGATACTGCCGCAGAAGGGACACATTTTCGTATTCAAAAATGTGTCAACGTTTCATCACGGCATTATTAAGCAACTATAATTTTAACTTAAATAGGCTAAAGGTAAACCCATACACACTCATACCTCATATCTTTCTTCCAGTCCTTAGGGGTCCTGGATAGTGTAGTATTATATTCGTAAATTTTTTATGAGGCATATTAAATGTTCTTCAACTCTTATTTCATTCAACATATTTTTCAGTTTCCCCCAGCAAACACTATCGAAAGTTTTGTAGTAAAAAGTTGCATAACAAGAATTAGTGTATTTCTGAAGAGGTCTCTAAAACAGTTTAACAACTTTATTTGAGTTTAGGTTATATTTTTTAATTTTAAGGACAACAGTTGTCCAAGTTTCCCAACTTGAAAGCAAAAGGTTTTGAATAGAAGCATTTTGTAGCCGGAAACTTGCTTTCTATGGTTAATTTAATTCTAACCCAACCCTTAAACTAAGGTTGCTACTCTGTAATTTTGAAAATCTAATTTATCTAGTTGAGGCAAACTGGAATGTAGCTTATTTAGAGTCATTTATATTGTTCTTTAGCCTTCAGCTATGATAATATTTTAATGAAAGTGTCAAATTTGGATATTCGAATTCGATGAAAATTTTTATTCTTAACATTATACCTTGAGTTACCAAAGTAATTACATAAGGGTTGGCTATGGAAAAATAAAATAATGTCTAATGCAAGCTTTATATAACAACAAATAACTTATGACAAAAACAGCAGTGATGACAGATAATTAATTCTAAAGCTTGCAGTAGACAACAACGCGCATTTTTTTTTTTTTTTATACGGTTATTGTTTGACCCCCATTGCCCCAAACATATTTTTATAACTCTTATTATTAAGGAAATAATTGAGGTGAATATAAGTGTTGCCTTACCCTGTATAATCTACGTCTTAAATACAAATTGTATTTATTAGTTCTAATCAATATTAATAACATTGAAGGCTGTATCTGTTTTTTTATATTTCGACCTCAGATTTGGTTTCTACACGTTTAAAACGTTACGACAATATTCGCAAAAAAAAAACATTTTTTTTGTCTGTCTGTCTGTCTGTCTGTCTGTCTGTCTGTCTGTCTGTCTGTCTGTCTGTCTGTATGTATGTCTGTCAGAGATTCACGCCAAAACGGTTGGACATATTGTCACGTTATTTGGTATGATGTTAAAGTAGAACCAGAATTCGAACATAGGCCTTAAGGCATTTCAAAATTTTTATTCTACTGGGGAATTTCGGGGTTAAAACTACCTTGCGATCACTATTTCTTGTCAGTTACATAACAGTAAACAATTAGATTACTTCGTTTGTCCAAACTCACCAGAGCAACAACGAAAATAAGTGTTCCTAACTTAATACCTGTTGTCAACTCATTGGCGTGTAGAGAAAAATAGTGTTCATTTAATAATCAATTCGTATAAGGTAATAAAAATAGAATGTACGCCTATGTATACATGTTTTTGGAAATAAGCTTGATAACTAAATGTTTCTGTCAAGTATTGCATAACGGGCAATATTTGTTGATCGCTCTGTATTTATTAAAAAACTTAAAATATCTCCCTTATTATTAACGTAACAGAAAAATATATACAACAAAATTTATTTATAGTAATAAAACAAATAATTTTTATTCAATGCATTTATTCAATTAAATGACGTTACGGGAGGAGACCTTAAAACTAAAATCTACATATATCTCACTTATTATTGACTTGACAGCAAAATTATATATAAAAACATTGTTTATAATAAGAAAACACATCATCTTTTTGTTATATATACGTTTCGATTGAATGAATATTTTAGAAGTTATGGGAGTACACCCTAAAACTAAAATATTGAAATATCATATTTATTATTTACTTAAGTTAATCAAAAATGAGGACAATTTTTTTTTTCTCTTCTTCAGAGTTTTTATTAAGAAAGTTGAAATATGTCATTTATCATTTACTCAACAGCAAAAATGAATATAAGAAATGAAACTATTCCTCTCTGTTTAATGCAGTTTTTAGTAAGATATATATTTCGGGATCTATATTATTTAATTAACATCCAAAATATATACAATAGTGTTATTTCGAATAAGGAAACGATTATTTTGTGTTCTACTTGAAACTGAAATATCTCACTTATCATTTACGTTACAGATAAAATGTATATTACTAAAACCCGTACGAGGTACGGGTACTCCAGCTAGTATTATGTATATAACGAGACAAGATACTGCGAACAATTTATCTCCTTTCACAATATTATTTTCCCCGAGCTTATATTTTGTATGTAAGTAAGCCAATGTTATTATATTATGAGTTTAAAATCCGAAGCGGTAAAAAATGTTTTACATTTTCTTTATAAAGAACACACGCATTACCTTCCGTCGTCGCCAGATTACGTTGTCCCAGTAAAGAAGCTTGCGCAAATACTCCCCAGGATTTTAAATGACATTATATGAATTGATTTCATATTCTAGCTGAGGGAGACACGACAAAGGAAAATGCATTCAAGGACAAGGGCGCTAAATAATATCGCAACCCCCACTACATAAAACTGGGTGGAATACTGCTAATTGAAATAAAAGAAAAAGTAAAGATGAAAGAAGACTGTGCAGGGAATATTTGAACAGCTGAGGTTCTAATAAACTTCAAAATAATTGAAGATCGAAGGAGTAAAGTACAAGCTTATTCATTTTTTGTATGCTATTTTTGCGCATTTGACTTGCGCAAAAAAGCTGTGGAGTATAGTAAATATTAAACTTGAACATTTTTTATTTCTTATTCCGAGAATAAATATGTCTAAGAAGTTGTTCTTGACAGATACTAGGATTATATAAAACTCTGTTGGTTTTATCTGATCATTGAATATTGCGCCATTTTGATTCTGGTCAAAAATTGTGTGCCTTAGCTGTGAAAAAGATCTGTTCTCGATGGATTCCGCATAATTTGACCGAAGCTCAAAAAAAGGCTCGTGTTGATTGGTGTAAGGGAATGCTAAAAAAATTCAACCTATGCACTGCAAAATCCGTACTCAACATCGTTACAGGTGACGAAACTTGGATTTATTTATATGAACTGGAAACTAAGCAACAATCCACTGTTTGGGTCACCAAGATGAACTGAAACCCACAAAAGTTGTTTGTTCACGAAGCACTTCTAAGAAAATGATGGCTTGTTTCTTCGGTTGTACTGGACATGCCGCATCCATTCCTTTAGAGCATCGGTTCTTAACTTTTTTATACTCGGGACCCCCCAACTAGCCTAAAATATTTCCCGGACCCCCCAAGAAAATTTTTGAAATAATATTTTAAATGTTCTTAATAATTTATTGTTAAACAATTGTTTATTGTAATTTTAAAAGCAAAAACTGGTAAAAATTTAATTTTTTCTTTTAATTTCGGCACCCTCTAAGGTCTTTTCATGGACCCTTCGGTTAAGAACCGCTGCTTTAGAGCATCGGAGAAACGTTAGTGCTGAATGGTATACAACAATTTGTTTGCCAGAAGTCATCGATAAAATCAGGAAAAACAACCAAAAACCTCGCATTATTCTTCATCATGACAATGCAAGCTCCCAAACAGCACGTTAAACAATTGGTTATTTTACGGAGAAAAACATCGAATTAATGTCTCATTGCCTCAGGCGAATACGCCTCATGACAAATCAGGTGAATACGCCTGATTTATCCCCTAACGACTTTTTTTTGTTTCCCAATGTCAAACAAAAATGCGTGGACAGCGATTTTCATCATATCAAGAATCTGTTGAAGCCTTCGAAAACAATGTTTTTGAGATGCCAACTTCAGAGTGGAAAAAATGTTTCAAGAGTTGGTTTGAACGCATGCAAAAGTGTATAAATCTTAAAGGTAAATATTATGAAAAGCAATAAAACAGTTTATTCAAAAAAAAAAAAAAATGTTTCTTCGTTTTTGTAAAAACTTAAAAGGTAGCTCTCGTAGCGAAGTGTTGTCGTCCAATAATGTAGTTCACAAAGTTCAACGTGAGTGACACAATTCACTACTTTAAAGTATTGTAGGGAATACAACTGCCTAAATTTTCTTAATTTAGTTTGACACAACTTACATTTTGCTTGGGTTTAATATACTCTCGTTTCCAAAATACCCATTTTGCTATGTTTCCAAAATATGACGAGGTTAATAGAAAACCATGCAATGTTACTAAATTTCAGTAACCCGGTTTTAATAGCAGTCGTTGTTAGTTATAATCTACCATAAGTCTAATTATCTGCAGACTAGAACACTATTAGGTTCACATTAGATAAGAGCAATTCACTGGACCGCAAATTCATAGCGGCCTCTTAACGTCTCCTCAAATGTTAGCTAATTACGATCACATATCATCAAATGATATTAATCAGTGACGCCATTAAGGTCTGTAACACATCATTAATATTATGGGATGGCTTGCTCTGTGGTGTAAGATGGTGACAATGGTCGTTTCAGATATAGGACCAGTCAAGCACGATAAGAAATAAATTATGCAGCCATCGTCTGGAAACTGAGAGATACTAAATTAGTAAATAATCTATATTAATAAAATTGGGCCTATTGGCTAATTGTAATATTTTTTTGGTCCTATATTTGTTTTCTACACGTTTCAGATGAATATAAGACGACATACGCAAAAAAAATTAATATCTGTCTAGATGTATGTCTATTTCTCTGACAGTCACGCAAAAACGGCTGGACATATTTTAACAAAATTTGTTACTATATAGTAAAACAAATCTTATTTCTTCTATGCATTTTTACTTGCCCGATCTTAATATATAAGGAGCAAGTATTGAAATCGCGAAAATTTTCGATGTCGAGATTTTGACTGATGACCACGTTTCATGGTCCAGGGAATCAAAAAAACCTATTTTCGAAGTGCCGTCCGTATGTGTGTGTGTCTATGTGTGTGTGTGGCTGTGTGTATACACGATAACTCAAAAACGGTTTAACTTAAAGAGCTAGTTCTGGTACTAAAAAATTCTCCTAATAATTGGGAACCACCCTATTGTTTTTTATTAAAATCCGAAACCGGAAACAGAAGTTATTAAACTTTAAAATTTAAGAAAATTCGTAACTAGTAAACCAAGCCTTGGACAAAAATTTGTATAGGACATAATTTGATGTATTTTTGAAGATTTACCTAAATCTACTTTTAATTTTTTTTTTTATTATTATTATTTTTTTTTTTTTTTTATGGGAGGGCAAATCTAGCGGAGGTCTCCCTTCGCCACTGGTTTCAATTAGAATAATATTTATAAAATTATGGAGGGGCCCTCTAATACATATCTTTTGAGATATCTCCCTTTGTGTTGACAACAGCAAAAATGTGACAAAAATTGTTTGTAATAAGTAAACAATGGATGGATATTTGGAGAGTTACGGGGTCCACCCTTAAACTAAATTCTTTTCACTTTACATAAAAAAATCGTACAAGAAAATTTATTTAGAACGAAGAATCATATCTTTTATGTTCATTAATATGAATGTGGGGCGGAGAGGGGAGGGGGCTCATGGGAATTGCTGACTTTATATTTGACATATCTCACTTATCATTTACTTCAAAAATAATATATATAATAGAAGAGTGGTTTAGATTATTTTTTAATGAAACTAATTTTTAATAAGATGATCATTTAGTGGGCCTATGGGGAGCGTTTTCTATACACTTGAAAAATTTATTTTACCATTTACTTAACAGCAAGATATATATGTTAGAATAGTAAGTTGTTTTATTTTACAGTTAAATTTGAAGATGCCGCGAGGATGCGGCAAGATCAAGACGGCCGTATTAGGATGGCCGTGTTAGGACCAGAACTAGTTCTGGTCCTAACATATATAAAAAAAGTGATTTTGACCAGAACGGTGTTCCGGTTCGTGAATTTATGGAAAATATCGTTCCGGTTCGTAAGATTATTCAAAATAATGTTCCACTATTATTGTTTTAATTGCAAAATAACTAAAAGTTACCTAGCTAATTACGTTGCCAACAAGGTGACTGGAAAATAGGGTCTCCAACAAGTTGTTGGAGACCCTGTTTTCCATTGTACAAGGTGTCTCAAAAGAAATTTTATATTTATTTAGCTTACTGCGTGAACGCAACGTATCCGAGGGGCGCGGGGATTATGTCAATCGGTAGCCTGGCTCTTGGGAATGTAGTCGCTATGGAGCGTTTCTCGGGAGCAGACCGCGCGTTATGCGTGCGAGAGTTTTACAAAAACGGTGATTCGACGACTGTAGCGCGTAGAAAACGTGGAGAATGTTAATCAGTCTGTTCGTGACGACCCGAACCTTTCAATTCGGAAGCACGTAAGTGCTTTAAATGTGCATAGATCATCATTACATCGCATTATGCACAAAGACCTAAAGCTGCACCCCTACAAAATTCAATTGGTGCAAGAATTAAAGCCCCAAGATGCCAGTCAGAGGCTTAATTTCGTAAATCAGGTGATTGAGTGATTTTCAACGTTTACCAACATTTTTTTTTCGGATGAAGCTCATTTTCATCTTAATGGCCACGTAAATAAGCAGAACTGCCGCTGCTGGAGTGCAACGAATCCGAAACGCAAACATCAGAAACCCCTACATTAGCCTAAAGTGACCGTATGGGCTGCGATGTCGGCGCGAGGAATTATCGAAGAAGACGAAAGGGGGCGTGCAGTTACAGTGAATTCAGAGCGTTATGTGGAGATGATAGACATTCTTCGTACCTGAACTGCAAAACTTTCCTGGCTATAACCAGAGAACATGGTTCCAACAGGACGAAGCAACTTCACACACGTTCAATATGTCTCTGCCACGTGTTCGTGAAATTTTCTCACGCAAATTGATCTCCCGGAGAGGTGACATAAATTAGCCTCCACGCAGTCCAGATTTAACCCCTATGCACTTTTTCCTATGGGGTTATCTTAAATCTAAAGTTTACGCCAATAAACCGACTTCACTGGCGCATTTGAAAGAAAATATCCGTTACGAAATGGCAGCCATCCCTGACTCCACCTGCCGAGACGTCATAAGTAATTTTACTGTTCGATTAAATGAGTGCCGAGAACGCGTGGGTCTACATTTCGACGATATTATTTTTAAGAAATAAATCCCCAAAAAGTGTATTTTAATAATTAATAAACATTTTTTCTATATACGGCTTACTTTTTTTTTAATCGATCCACTAAATATAAAATTTCTTTTGAGACACCTTGTATCGTACACATTTGTCTTCCAGGATCTTCGAAGTCTGTCAGGTCTTCTCCGGTCTTCTGGCCCAATTCTTTTGGAATTTCGAGTATCCGACATTCTTTGTCCAAACCAGCAGTCTCTTCTCTTCAGTGGTGTCGATTATGTTTTCTTAGACAGCCATTTTAGCTCTAATCGCTGCATTAAGAACGGTATCAAGAAATTAAAAAAAAAAAAAAAAAACTTACCTTCTTCCCTTCGGTACGGGTTTAATCTATCCAACATTCGATTAGTGCAATAAATCAGCGTTTTTACCATGTGTTTAAATTCTAATAAGATCAAAAGTCGCATCTTTTAATATAAGAGAGTTATTAACTATTTATTATTTTGTACAGCTTTGTATAGTTATGTAGCGAGCCCTGATACTTTACTTTACAACGTACGATTTACTATCAACTAGGTAGCGAGCCTATGATTTAATAGGAAGTCTGATCCCAAACTAAAATGAGATTCCTGACTAAAGGAGTTCGGGTAGTAGGCGTGAGTGTTATCCAGGGTTCATCATTACGATATGTGAATGAAATGATATGTATGTGTTCTTACTAACCGACTGATCAGGCATCTTGTAATTAGTCTGGATCTTGGCTGTTCACTTAAGTTCTTAAAGGTGAAGGTTTACACACATTAAGTAAGACGGTTTAAAATGAATTAATTTGATTTATTATAATATGCTATTTACAAGAGTAAGTTTGAAAGATTAAAACATAGGTAAAAATAATGACAAAGGATAAAACAAATATAATCGGATAGACCACCAGAATGCCGACCCAGTGCCTCTAAGAATTCAACAACTTAGATGTTTACGCTAATCTGACCAAATACTTTCTCCCTGGTCTTCAGAGAAACTGGCGTTTTTATAAGGCATTTCTAGGAAAAAGGGTAAAAATATTGTTCAAGGAATTGTCAAAGTTATTAGATAATATCTTTGAACAAAAGTTTCCTTGAACTTTTAAAAAAATATTTTAAAGTTACGTGTTGTAAACGTAAGGTTTCTAATTTTATTTTATTATCTAATTTCTCACAAATATTGACAAAAGTACTCTTTAAAATCCCTTTTAAAAAAATGCTTTTCAAAGAAATATCGCGACGGGTGGTTTGTGAAAGTTTGGCATAGCTAAATAATTTGTCCGGACGGACTAACCAATTCGTTACAGTTACATAAAAGTAAAATATGTTTCTGTCATAAAGTACTCAGTAAATATTTGACGGGATCATTTTGAAACCGCCTACGGAAAATGGTTAACCATTGCTATACTAGGTTATGTTATTACAGCTAAAAAGATATATATTTACGGCAATAAATATTTTACAGCAATAACAATGCTTTAAGTGGACATTGAAAAATTAAATTTCCTACGCCTTAATATTTTAACGAAATATATTTCCTTGATATAAACAAGCCAGCTTTCGAATACAAATTCTGTATAAAATAAATTGTGAAATATTAAACAGGAATGAAATAAATTATTAGCAAGGGTCCTTTGAAGTCCTCGCGCTGTGTTGTGGTTGGTGAAAAAAATTTGTTTTGTCAGACACAAACCAATGATTAGGGTCCAGGACCCTCGGAACTAACAAGGGTCCAATGTGCAAACTCATAATTTACACATACAGCTTCGGTTTGCAAATATTAGCGCGTCAAAAAGTTGGTTTTGTCTTTATAAATTTGACGTTTTTCAGGTTTGTGGATAAAAAAGTATCATATCGAACAGTAAGTTGACAAGTACATCTGATGCTCGCAAACCAGTGGTGTGCAATAAAAAACTTACAGATAAGGGCAAGCTGTGAATGTGTTTAATATCACAAACTTTTAAAAACTTCCGGCATTAAGGGGTTTACACTATTGTAACCTTCTCTATGGAAGAGAGAGTGTTAAATAATAATTATTATTTAACTAACACTATATGTTAATATTTTATTTTTTATTTTATTTCATTACAGCTCTGTAATTTTTCCGTGAAAAATAAATGTATCTCACAAAACTGTACGTTATGCTACCTGTTGCGACCGAAGCGCTTAATGGGTGGATAATTCGAAAAACAGTGTCTTTTGGGTTCGCTAGACGCAGAGCGATAGTGGACTGTAATTTAACGCGGGCTGGTAGTAGATGATGGGGTGACACAGCAACTATCACGGGAAGGTGAGGTATTCTAGATTCTTAACTGACGCGGCATGTATGTCAGTCTTGACACAAAGGGATACGTTAGCCTTGGGAGAGATAGGATCCCATTGAGGCCCACATAAAAAATTCTAAGGAGGATCCCTATGCGAAAGACGTTCTCTTGAGTCCCTAACGATTGATGTGGGGGGGGGGTCACGTGCAGTTACCAGCACGCAGTGAAAGTACACCAGGAGAATCTCTAGTGAGTAGGACTGCTTGGACGGCAGCATGCAAGGGGTGCTAAAGCTAAATGACCAAATAAAGTGTGCAACCTTACCAGACTTGCAGCGGAACGTCCATGTACATTGGTGTTGTATGTGTCAATCCTACTCACTGTGGGTGCAACTGTTATATGAAGCAGATACCATGCGTGTGGTGCAACAGGATGCGAAATTAGCCCAAGCGGAAACAAAGTGGCAAAGTGCAGTAGTTGTTTCTTGATCCGTTGTACTTGGAGAACCTAAAAATGTTTCAAAACACAGTATTGCTCTCATACAGATGATGATGATGATGAATGTAGCACTCAGCTACCAGAGGGCGTGCTGAGGTGCTTCAGTAAAACTACGGTTACTCATAGCGTGTACGTAATACCACGTGGAACGTGGTTGTAAAATAGCAACTAAAAAAATAATTAATTAGAATATGTGAGAATATAACTAAATACTTATCTTTTAGTACTAGATGGGTGTAAGAACCAAGCAGAGATGTGGTGCTAGAGATCTGATACACAATTTTTTAAAGAAAAACTGTACGGTTGTATGAAGATGTGCTGTCTACTCAAAATCTCATATATTACTGTTGTACTGCATTTGCTGGTGACGAGCCGACAAGATTCGAAACGAATTCCAACCGGTCGACTAGCGAATGTAGCGGCGTAGAGGCTATGAAGGGGTTTGCTGTGAAGCGGCTATGTGCGTTGGCCAAACACTACCAAAATTATAGTTTTGTGAGAAACGATTTTTTTCATGAAAAGATTACACGATATTTTAATATTTTACTTAATAATTATAAACATTAAAATATTGAGTAACGACAATCTTCGTACGATGGTCCGATAAGTTTTCTGATAGGTTTGTTTTCTATTGCAGCATAATGCCTATTTTTGTGTACAGATTGCTTTGTCCACAAATTAAGATTTGGAAGATACTCACTTTGTAGATTACTTTGTATCTCTTCTTTTTATCTTATTTTATATCAGAAGTGATTATGTAGTTTTGGTTGTTTCTTTACTATTTAATGGTGTAATTTTTTACTGAAACTTTTTATAGTAACCAATTTCATTGCTGGACTTCTGTAATTGTGATACATCTTTTAAAATTATTACGGGGCGTTGTATATCGTACAAGAGAAATAGTTAACAATAATCTTAACAATTAGTAGCGGGATTACTCTGGTGAAATATATTTTTCATGTGACACAGAGAAATACTATTTAACTTTTTTTAAATGCGCTTGAGTTTCTCATAATTTTAACTTGTCAACAAACAAGCTAATTATTTAGTGGTAAAGGATAGTGGGAAAGAGGTGTAAGAGAGATAGAGAGAGTAAATTATTAAAACATCGGTTCTTTAGTCTCAGTCCCGTATTTACTGCAATATAATAATAATAATAATAATATTTTTTATTAACAGCCTTGCGGCCAAGAAAAAAGACAAATTCATTCAAATTGAACAAAATAAACTATATATAAATGAACAAAAACAAAAATGAAAGAAATTTCATATTCTTTTTTTTTTGCAAATTGAACAATATATGTAATAAATCTGTGGGATACCGAAAGATGCCGTTAAGTCACGATAAGGTGTAACGCTAAGTCACGCCGATTTTTATCGAATTGCGATTGTGAACGAAAGTTACCGTTCACATTAACGCTAAAAATTGGTGAGATTTGACGGCAGCTGAATTGCAGCATTGAGAGATAACGTAATAACGGTAATGACGTTAACGTATTCTAACATTCTAACATCTAGAACTGTAGATTCGAAGTTGTAATATAATTAAAATTACATCAATCTTTATTAAATAGCACATTTGATTCCACATTCTACTAGAGATCACATAAAATATGTAGTAATCACTAAAAATCTTTACAGTAAATTATTTTAGTGACTTGACAAATAAAATCATGTTGTCCAAAAGTTCTAAAAATCACTACGGGGGAGGTAGGATTTAGAAAATAAACGAGGTGAGGAGAAGAATATGCAAAAATGTAATGTAGACCGTTTAAAAATTATTTTCGCGCCTGATACGGCCCGCAGGTCTTACGTTGAACACCACTGCAATAGAATAATAAATATATAACAACATAATAGTAAAATAATAATAATAGGTTCCCAACACCTACATAGGCGTATAAGGGGCAGAGAAGATAAGTTCTCCGTTTCTAGACCACCGGTCATAGATATGAAAGCCACGTGGTCATTGTGACGTTTCGGCGATTTCAGAATGTATTAATGCTGGCTTGAATTAACAGTGGACTGGTCACTTTGAGATTTGAGAATACCAATTTAACATTCGATCGTAATTATAGTGAGCGTTATTTACCGCCCAAGCAACTTAACGCCAGCTTTCAGAATCCCAGAGATGAAGTATATACAAGGTGATTTTAAAAGGTTGTTATTAAATAAAAAGGCTTAAAATATTGTTCCAGCTTATAGACGTTGTGATTTCAATTTCACGAAACTAACGAAACACTACAGCCATATACATGCATAAACAACTAAAATTTAAACTGTCAAACTTATTTTACATTTATATTTTACAAAATCATTACAATGTTAGATGTAATTATTACCCAAAGACAATAATTTTTGTAAATGAATAAACACCATTTTAATAAGATCATAACACTGACATAATCTGTAAACATATTTTGTAAACATGAGGTAAGAATCAAAATGGCAACTAATAGTAATTTGGTTCAGGATATTTTTCAGGTCTTGCTGTAACTTTAGTGTTAGAACAAATACTGAACTCAAACTTAACATGAATTATTGGCCATTATACACATGTGTATGTACCTTTATTTTGTAAATATACTGTAAAATTTATGTTTAGGTTTAAGTTATATTTATATATGAATGGGCATTGCCTGTAAATTATACAAATAAATAAATAAATAAAACTTTTTGAGGCTCTGGTCACTAATCACTTTTTAAAAAAATTCTGTTGATAGATAGATTGTTTGATTCGTACTACTGATAGTAAAGTTCTGCACAAATGGCGGCAAAAAAAATCTTTTTAGAGTATTTCTTTTAAATTTCCCCAAGAGCATTTTTTACTATTGTAATAGTATTTGCTTTAAGTGTAATGCACAACTGGCTTTATAGACTATTTATACCATTTATTGAATTGTACTACCATTTTTATAACGTACTTAGCTTTTTTAAAGTGTCTCTCAGGAGGTTCTATGGTGTTCTGCCTTATGCCGGGTTTATACGATTCAAGTGATTTGATCAAGTCAGTTGAATTCAATTTACTTGCATTTAGTTAACTTGTTTACACGATTCTATCGAAATGTCAGTTGATTCAAAATGGCGAAAGTAGTACTATGCAGAGTTGTTCTTCAAATGGATTAAATTTTAGCTAGTGAATTAGAACCAAATATTCGTAAAAAAAAAACGGAAAAGAATATGGGTTAAAGATTGGATTAGTCGAAGAGCGCAAGGTGCCTCAAATAATCTTATATGTGAACTAAGATTGGAAGATCCAAGAAAATACTAAATTTTTTAAGAACGAATGGTCGGTTTCATAAATCATCGGTTGTCACCTCTGATTTTTCAGCCTTTAAAATTTTATGCAGCTAGGACATGTATGTAGTTCGAGTAGATTTTATTCGATGTTTAATATTTATTTATTTATTTATTTATCTATTTATTTATTTATTTATTTATTTATTTATTTATTTATTTATTTATTTATTTATTTATTTATTTATTTGTTTGTTTGTTTGTTTGTTTGTTTGTTTGTTTGTTTGTTTGTTTGTTTATTTATTTATTTATTTATTTATTTATTTATTTATTTATTTATTTATTTATTTATTTATTGGACACTACAGACATAAATGTCCTCTATTGTGTTCATAAAAACATACATACATTCAGTTATACAAAATAATTATCACATTTTACAAAATCATTACAACATACAAACGTTCATTACAAAAAGCATCTTATTCATACATACAAGTTTAAACAGCAAATTCAACAAATTTAACAAAACAAATTAATTCATTGACAAGACAGGAAATTCATTGACAAGATAGCAATTCATTGACAAAAAAATAAATAAAATTAAAAAATTCATTAACAAAACAAGACATTTATTAACAAGACAAGAAATTCATTAACAAATTTAGTATTACACAGAATTGCGTAAGTAAAAACCTACATGTTAGCTTTAGATTGATACTACGGTGGGCATTAGTTATATCATGTTTAATACAACCTTACGGAAACCTTCATAACTTGTATTGAATATGTCTATAGATCTATCCTTTGCTAAGAGATCGTTGAAGAACTTTGTCATTTTATGTAGTGGACTCGTTCCACAATAATATCTTCCTTCGTTATTTCTATGCCTAATTTATGCATATTATGATTTATTTTTTTATTAATAGTAGCTGTGAAATCTCTGTTGTCATATTCTTTACATTTTGAGTTCCATAAACATTCATAATTTTCACTAATAAATTTCACTGATCAATTTTTTCACTATATTAATTGAATGCAAAAGTTGAAGATATTTCAACTCGCACTGATTCAATTCACCTGATCAAGTAAGTTGAATGGAACGGGTTACGACGTTCAATTCGAATGCAAGTCAATTGAATTCAACTGACACAAGTCACTTAAAACACGTTAACTCGTCTTTATTTGAACCAGCGGTCGGCAACTGGTGGTCCGTGACGTAATTTTAATGGTCCGCAAAGAAATTCAGATAGTATTTTAATAAATTAAGTTCATTTAATAATATTTTTAAAGAAAAAAATTAATTTTGTTTAAGCTGTATTTATTATATGTGAAATAGAACAAAAACATTAATGTGTTAAAATTTTAATTATAAATTCGTATCTTTAAAGGTGGTCCGTGAAATTTTAAATTGCGAATTTAGTGGTCCGAAAAATATAAAAAGTTGCCGACCATTGATTTAAACTATACTTGTTTTCTCATAAACAGTTCCGGAATTACGTATAGGGCAAGTAGGCCCGGGCCTGGAGCTCCGTGATTTTGGGGCCCCAAAGCCCGGGTTTCCCTTTTTTTGCTCATTACAATTCGATTCGACGTTCCTTTGGGGCCCCGAAGGAGCCTGACTTTCCTTTTTTTTTGCTCATCAGTTGGACTTAGGAGTCCGTTCTATCCATTTAGCATTGGGCCTTAAACCTTAAACCGACACTGCTTATAAATCTTGTTTTTTTAATTTTCAAACACACTTTATTTTTAGAAACGTACATACCGCATTAATGACCGTAACTCTACAAAAATATTCCCAAAAATTTTACCTTAAAATTTTTAATTGATAACATCAAAAAATGTGCATGTTCCTGGCAGCTAATGTGAGTAGCGCAATTTTAATCGCATCGCACATGGCTTAAAAAACTCTCGTAAAAACTAGATCCGATTAAAATGAGATTTTGGGCATTATATGCAGCTCAGTGATAATTTTTTCGCAGTACGGTGTCATGTTGAATTTTTTTAGTTACTTTGTGAAATGTTCAAACAAAAACAAAGAATAGTTTTAGTATAATGCAGTGTGAGTTTTAAAAATTTTAAAATAAACGTTTTTCAAAATGAAACATGGAACATATAAATCTGTACTCGGGTTTTGAAGCAGACATAAACAAACTGTTTTTATACCAAACAAATTTTACACCCAAACATATTTTGGGAAACTGCCTTTTTGTTTACTTTTTAATATATACCTTTCAGTTTGGGAGTAAGCACTAATAGCTATCAGCGCCGTGCCGGGAGTCGAATGAGGCACTCGCACAACTTTACTGGCAAAAATGGGTTCCAGAATTGGTAAAAGGAACGCCAGAACTGGAAAAAGGGGCGCCATTTTTTGCTAGAATTTTTAATGATTCTTTTTTTTTTTTGCTTATCAGTTTTATTTGTTATTTTAGTGCTGCCATTTAATTTTTCTTAACTTAATTTAAATAATATGCGAAAATTTTATCATACCAAAATTTGAACTATTTTAAGCGATTTTTCTAAATTTGCTTCGTATCTTAGTTTTCATTTAATTAATAATAAAAATATTTATAAATGGCTTAATTTTTTTCAATTTCAAAAACGTATTTCGCATTATTAACATTGTGTTATTTGTTTTATAAGTAGATAGATAATCGTTTATTCATGCCTTTCGGCCTTGAATTGTATTTCCCTACTAAAAATGATTTATTCTTGTTTGATACCTTAAAACCAAAAAATCAGTTGTGGCCACCACAGGACCGACCGCCATCATAAAGTACTTATATAAATTACATTCTAGCAGCAGAGTAGAAATATTTTCTAACAGAGATATTATTTATCATGACCATGGAAACGTTACATATAAATATGAAAATATTGAGACTTGAAAAAAATTTTGAAAAATTTTACAGAAATTATTCGACATTTTTCGTTTTATCAAAAAACGTCTCAAATAAAAGTTATTAGTTATTGCTTTTATAGCAACTTTTGTTCAATAAATTTTTTCGAAATATTTTTGTGTTTTGAAATATTCACAAAAATCTTAAAATCGACACGAGTAAACTCCCATTTTTAGTCAACCGATTTTTACCAAAAGTTGATCAACTCGTGCCATTGATGGCAGAAGCCTAAATATGAAGTTTCATAAAAATCCTTTCAGCCGAATTCTCTCTGCACGTGTACACAGACAGACAGACGGACGGACGGACGGACAGACAGACAGACAGACAGACAGACAGACAGACAGACAGACGGACGGACGGACGGACGGACGGACAGACAGACAGACAGACATACAGACGGACGGACGGACAGACTGACAGACATCATGCCAAAAATAGTCAAAACGTTATGTAGGGACCTCAATTCGTGGAGATCCATCGAAATCACGAAATGTCAAAATCGGTATGATCACAATACCTCCCTTATATATGTTGGCGGTCGGTAAAAACTAAACTATTTCAAACAGTAGGTTGAATCGTGACGTATAACTTTAGGCTCTTTACACACATGTATAAATAATTCCAAGTCAGATTCGCTCAGTATTACCTATGGAGTAAATCAGATATAGTATTAACTATTATTCTATAAAGAATGAATTTGTTACCAGTTTCTACCAAAGAATTATGTTCAGTACAATTAAAAAAAATAATTAGAAACTTATTAACTGAAAACCCTATGTATAGTTTTGAGGAACTTAATTCATAATTTCTGTTTATCGATTATCATTTGTAATGCTATTGTAATTTATCAAATTACGGTCTATTCATTAATGGTTATGTATTGTATGTGGACAATAAATAAATATTATTACTATGAACTCGATTGTCAGCTACTAAGAGTTTTTTTATTATATTTTAAATTTCAAAAGAAAACGTATACTACCTTAGTCATAAATACAAAAAATCCATAACATTATTAGCCATAATTTCTATGTTTAGCCGTTTGGCTCCAATTTTTTCCGGACAGATAGACAGACAAACAAACACATGTTTAATACTTGAAATAAGTATTATATACTACAGTGTTTATTCAGGGGTAATAGTAGCAGTTAAAATTTCACGTTCACCACGTGACTTTCATCTAGTACAGCAGTTTTTGAAACAAAGAACTTATATGCTCCATCCTATGTGATACGTAGGCATTAAGAATCTATTATTAGATAACATTTCAATAATTGTGTTTCGAGTTTAATTATTTTAAGAGGTGATTCGTTTTGATCTCGAACATTAACTGTTAAATGTTGTTCAGTACAAATGTGTACGTGACCTAAATGATGTATGATGTTTTAAACATTTAAACTGGGTCGCTTTATCACCTGTATCTGACTGGTAAATAAACCAACTAAATGTTTGATGTTTACTGACACATTTGGCACGCGTTCTAATGTGTACCAGGTAGAAATATTTTCAATATAAATAACATGCATATCCTTTTTTTGTTTTTCTTCCTTGTTGTATCATGCACACGCCGTATGTTTTATATATGCATTATTATGGTAATTTGAAATCTGGGAATTGCACGAGACTGGAAAACTACTACCGCAGTCTGACTATCTTGTCAGGGGAACCAAATCCAGGCAGAAACCCAAGGGAGACGTATGACGGCATGTATTCAGACCAGAAATTGGGTATTACAGATACGCAAAATGTCTTCTTTGAAGGAGAAAAAGAAACTGAATAATCGTCAACGATTCCCAGGACTTGGGGGATGTTGTGACTGTTGAGGGTGGCATGGATGTAGATGTAGAAAGCAGAATTCGAAAAGCAAGAGGCGTCTTCATCCGTATATGGAATTCTGCGATCTATAGTACCCCCCCACGAAAACTACCATCATCAGAAGTTATCAAGAGAAACGAGTATTTGTCTTCGAAGAATCCTTCGTATTTATTTGCTACGTAGAACAACAAACGCAGAATTGGAGAAAATAACTGTCCAAATAGACAAATATTTGCAAATAAAGAGAAGAAAGTATGGTTGGTTAGGGCACACTTTTCGAAGAGCTCCTAGCGAGGTATGTCATTATGCACTAGCCTACAATCCACAGGGCAGTTAGAAAAGAAGACGACCTAAGAACATCTGGCGTTACTCAACACTGTCAGAGGTAAATACATGCAGCTCTCAAAATCACATGCGCGGAAACCAGAATTTGTATAGTCATTGTTAAGCAATTGACGATGCTCATTGATGTTCATTGGCTTGACTTCATTATTTGGCGTATATACGATTAAGTCGTAGGAAAAGCACTCTATCTTAAGTGAGTTCTGCAGAATTCAATCTGCTCATTCCTCTCCTTTCCTACTTGGTCTATCTATGGTTGTGAAAAGTCACAACAATTTACGATCGAACTATATCGTCTCAACTGTATGGCTTCTAAACTTGGTACTTAATGAATAGATATAGACACCTAAAATTATTTGAAAACAAAGTACTACGTTCAGGGCCCTGCCGAGGGTGAAGCGGATGGCCAGAAGTAAAAAAGGGTGGCCATTTTCTTGTTTATCACTTGAATTTTGAATGGTGTTTCCCTTTTTTTTTTGTTTGCTCATCTCTTAAATTTTGAATGGTGTTTCCATCTTTTTTTTGCTCTACATTTGAATTTTGAATAATGTTTCCTTTTTTTTTTTGCTCATCACATATAATGTTTTTAGGAAGGTGCCGTTAGTATGTTCTACACTGCCTAGACTACGTTGATTATTTTGTCGCATCAAAATCATTTCAGGTTACAGGTAGCTGCTAATAGTCTAAATCAGGGGTTTCCAACGGAGTCGACATTGACCCCAGGGTTTTCTTAAAGGTCGATGTATGCAAAGAGATCGATAGTTCTACTTTTTCGATTTAAGTAACTGCAATAGTATTAATTTTTAATATTCTACCAACTATATATGAACTAAATTATAATTTGAAGTCAAATCTATATTCAACATTAAAGGATATGCAATATTATTTTAAATACGAAATAAATATCCAAAAGTGAAAGCAATTGTGAAAACGTTGTTATTGTTCCCCAGTTCTTATTTTGATGAAACCAGATTTAACCCCATGAATAATTTGTTAAGAAAGAGTAGCAACTGAATGTATCCGAGAGAGGCGATTTAAGGATAAAAGTGAGCAATTTTGTACCAAATCAATTAATTATTTTGTAGCTAGTTTTAGTAGAAGTATTATTTATGTATTACTCACTAATGGACCTGTTGCATAAAAGTCTTAAGAGGATGAAAACGCAGTCTGATAATCACAGTAGTGCGAGTTCGGTACAGGTGGCACAAGTAAGCAACCAAATAAGCTTTTAGTTTTTTTTTTTTTTTTTCGCTTGTGGCCTGCAAGACCAGCACATTTTTGCGTCCTTCTATAGAATTTATTATTAATCATAAAGTAACTAAATTTGAAACACTAATTTAGGAAGCTTTAAATTATGCCTTCCTGGCAATACATTAGCATATTTTTATCTCTGCAGTGCGTTATAGTTGTTTTACGAAAGGGTATTTTTAACTTGTTGTAATTAACAAAATAATTGGCAAATTCAAAATGTTCTTCCAATAAGTTTATTTACTATTTTAGTTCTTCTTTAACACAAATTGTTTTACTAAATTGAAAAATATAAATCATGTGAGCTCAAGGGAGACGCACCTTTGTCAGTACAAAGTTGAGGATGAACTACTCAATGGTAGCTCATCCTCTTAAAACTAGTTGTAAGCTAAAACTCGATGTAAGACACAAAATTGCCTATTAACACAATGAGTTTTTTGAGCGACCATATCAAAAATAGTTCTTTTTAATTATCTAGTACCGGCCATAAAGTAAATCTTTTTCGTCATTTTTAGAACTCAATAGAAAAAACTGTTCACGAAAAAATTCTCTACGGACAACAAAATTACTCTAGCGATTTCAGACTCGTACTGAAGGCGTATCACATGTTCACCTACCCCCCCCCCCCCCAAACCCGCGTCTCACATATTACCAGATCAAACGTTATGTTGCCAGTCCGGTTACTTAATTTACACTCCTCGTATATATACTAAATTGATTGGAGTATACATTATAGCTCTTAAATTAAGAAATTCATGCTAATCGTTTTTCATTCTAATCACTGGATATATATTGTACACTTTACTTTTCATGTAGGCTTGCTTAACCTTACAGTTAACTATTTACAAAAGTAAACAAAAGAATGTTCCTAATTAGAAATTAACACCTAAAGAAAAGACGATTGCAGTTGTGGGTACGAAACGTACGAAAAGTCGGGAAATTAGGGAATTCTGGGTATTCCTGTATTGGTATACAAGATACCTAACAGACAACAATAAGCAAAGTGCATGAGCTGTGTGCTTAATATCAAAATTCAATCCAACCGACAGGGCCAAAAACGAGAGAGTACAAAGGTATTTTTGCAATGAAAAAACTTGTTAACCTACCAAAGTCTGCATGCAGAAATCTTTAATCACATGCAATACTTCCTTTTCTCTTAACCGGGAGTTCTGAACATCGCAAATACCTTCAGTCTATCTGTTCCAGACATTTCTATCGATTATTCCTTGTTTTAATATTTTATTTTCTCTCATAAAGAAGTTGAAGGGTGCATTTGAAGACTGCACTACACATCAATGTGCAGCAAGTACATGGGAATGTATGTGGGGACTGCAATGTGGAGAGGTGCGACGGGTGTTTGAACATCCCCACGAGGGGTGAAAAGAGAGGGTGTGGTCCTCTGGCTAACATACAACACGTGCACAGTCGATATCACCCTCTGTCAGTTCACACAGAGTGGGGTGTAGTTACTGAACGCACCCTTTGAAGCTGAGCCTGTTATGTACGTACATGAACATGACTTCTGAACGAACTCGTGTCTTGTGATAATGTGTAAAATTACTTTTTTTATAAGTTTTTAAATTTTAAGATAAAAGCTGGTGGTAGTTTTTGAGTGAAGTGTTAAGTTAATTATAAAATTGTCGGATTTTAACAAGATAAAGATTTAGTGCGAAGTTTTAAGTTTTTAAGGTGGTTTAGTAGTTTGTGGCTAAAAAGTTTGTATTTTTGTGTGAATAAAAAAGTTTATGAAATAAGATAGGTAATGTGTTGTGGAAAAATAATGATTTAATGAGAACTAGAGAACAGTCAACAAAACAAATAAAGTTCTCACTTTTTTACAAATCTCAAGTCGTTAATTGGGCGTGAAAAAGAGAATTGTATGTTTTATTTTAAATATGACATATATTATTGCGTTAAAATTAGGTGACCAAATATGTTTTAAGGGTTTCCCAAATATAACCTTGTATAGCCTATATACCTACATAAATTATATAGCTTTATATCGTCACTCAAGTTTAGCTATGTCAATCTGAACTGCAATTGTGGCTAGACCACTGACACTAGAGAGGTGAAATTTGGCATGTATATATAGATTTTCGGCCTGCATATAGTTGGAATACCAAAACTTCGAAAAAATGCATCGCGCCAAAAATATAAATAAATAAAAAAAAAAAAATTAATAAATGAATGGTTGTAAAAATGGTAATTATAAAATGTTGAACTTAGCCTATAATGTGTCAAGAGACTTATTTGTTACCTTATTTCCCAGAGTAGCTGGTTTAAATATCTGGAATAATTCAGAGTAATGCACATTATTGTGAACCAGAAGGGTACGCTCGGAATTTTTCATGAGATTATTTTTTAGTTATTGATACATTAATACTTTTATTGCTTACAAATTTGGCGTAGGATGTCAAATGTAAGGTCTTGTTGCATATATTAACGAACAGAAATTATTTTTATCGAGAGTTTTATTTCGACATGATTTTTGCCAAAAATCTGTCAAAAACTTTTATTTCCTAAAAGATCATATCTATAAATAATAAACCATACTGATGTAAACCGAAAGAGCACTCACGGATTTTTTTATGAGATAATTTTTTCCAAAGTTTGTAAATTAGTATTGCAAATTGATGAGAACCGAAATAATACTGTTTTTTTTTTTTTTTTTTTTCGAAAAATTAAATTGACGAAACTTTAATGAAATGATAATTTACATAGAAGTTCCTTACAGAAACTATATAAAGCCAAAACTATATAAAATATATAGAGCAAAATATTTATTAAAGAATAGTGACACAGAATATTAATAAATATATGATAACTAGCTAACCCGCCGCAGAATCTTCGAAAGTAATTTATTAATTTTACCGATGAATTAAATAGCACAGCTAATATCTTATTCCATATATATCAGTCAATCTCAAGCCTTTACACACCTACACTCCTTTCAAATATATCTTTAAAAACCAAATTTTCTGTGAAGCAATCGTCACTCTACAACAGTGGTCTTCAACCTTCTTACATCTGCGGAACCTTACAGTTCAAATGCTAATTCTTTGGAACCCCAAGGCGAAATGCCACAATAAGCTGTTTTTTTTAATTTTAAGGTCAAACGTTTTAAAATTATAATTTAGATGACAACTAAACTTAATAGACTAACTAAATCCTGAATTTAGTCTTGATCAAAATTGATATTTATTGATAGTTGGAAAACAGGTTGAATACCACTGCTCTACAGTAACCTGTCTTGCGTTGCACTTTCAGCTATTTTAATTCTAAAGTCAACGTAACATATAATTTCACATGGGAAAAGACTGGCTCAGATAGAAATAATCGCACATTTTGATACGTTTGTCTCTGTGCATTGTTGATAGTAACTGCAAATGCTAATGTAATAGGAAACTGTCATTAAATTGAAGCAAATATTCATTTATTTATTTATTTTAAATAAAATATTTGTATTTGTATAATTTATAGTACGAATAGAAATACATTATTATAATATTACCTAATAAAAAGTTTAAGGCTAGAAGTGAAGAAAGCTAGGCAAAAGTTAAGCAAAGGAGGCGTCGATTTAATATTTTCGGACAATTTAGCACAAATTAGTTAGATGCTACGTATTTTTCAGTACTGACTTTGTTCGACAGCGAGCGTGTCGTTCCCCTCCTCCTCAGCTCGTCTGACCGACGACACTTCTCGCCCAGCTCTGTATCTGGAACGTTATGCCAAGAATGACAGGGCTTTTATATGTATAATACTCCACTCATCTTAAAATAAAAATTGGTTTTCTTATTTAGAATAGGGTTTTCAAAATAATACGACTAGTAAAAAAGAACCTTTATTATTCATTACATGCAATAACTAAATACATTATTAGTTAAGATTGTTCTCAAAATTCGCAAACATACGCCATTTTCTTGTGACTTGTCAGTGTCTTCAAATGCATTTATGCAATTTATGGAGTAGCATTTAACAGGTAAACTTGTTTTGGCAAGTTCACGAGAATATGGAACTGTGTCCTTGTTATTATAAATATGAAAATAAGACATCCATGTTTAGTTAAAACCAGCTTTTAACTATTTTTTTTCATAAGTTGACTTATACCACTTTAAAAAAACGACGGCTCATATATTAGTAGAACAACGAGTTAATACAAAACAGCCTACAGTTTTTGTAGTTTACCAACGAAACGTAAATTCTACTTTCAACCATAATTCTCTTTTCTGAGGATAAATTCATCTGACGTAAATTAGTCAGAAACATGTGTAAAACACAGACAAAGAAGAAAATACAATATTTTACATTAATAATTAAAGTACCATTTCCAGTTTTAACAACTAGGAACAAAACACATTTTCAAACTAGAACATTACTAAAGTTTCTACAAAATCCAACATTTACAACTTACCTTAAAAGCTTTTGACTATCATAACAGAATTATATTTATAATATTAATATTAAACGTGACTTCTGACACCTCTCATTACGGTATTGAAGGAAATGTGTTGGAATCAGTTTGTTAATTTAAAACGTGATGGTGCTAGTGGTTTATAGTGGAAGTGACATGTTATAGTTCTGGTTGATAACAAATTAATACTGTGATCATAATTGGATACTGGAATACAAGCTGCTTATATGACAGGTATAGTTGATATAAATTAATATTTTAATGTAACAGTACTTATAGTGGATTTGAAAGTTGTTTTCAAGGGTCTTTTCTCTCTTCTTCTCTTATTTTATCCAAACGTTGGGTAGCTATTGTAGCGGGCACTGATACGTTACTTTAATATCGTATCGATTATCAACTAGGTAGCGAGGCTATGATATTATATGAAGTCTGATCTCAAACTGAAATGAGATTCCTGACAAAAGGAGTTCGGGTACTAGGCGTGAGTGTTATCCAGGATTCATCATTACGTGAATTAAATGATATTAGTACTTACCAACCGACTGATCAGGCATCTTTGCACTTAGTCTGGATCTTAGCTGTTCACTTAAGTTCTTAAAGGTGAAGGTTTACACACGTTAAGTAAGACGGTTTAAAATTAATGAATTTGATTTATTAGAATATATTATTTACAAGAGGAAGTTTGAAAAATTAAAATAGGTATAAAAATAATGAAAAGTATTAAACAAATAGAATCGGATAGGCTACCGGAATGCCGACACAATGCTATACTAATTCAACAACTTAGATGTTTGCGCTAACCGGACCGAATACTTTCTGACCTTGTCTGCAGAGAGACGGGTGTTTATATAAAGGTCTAGTAGCGTTTCTAGGAAATATGGTTTAAATTGTTCGCGGAGATGTTAGTGCTCAAAGTTATTAATCAATAACTCTGAACGATTGATTTGTTAGTCTTTGTCCGGGCGGACTAACCGATTCGTTCCACTATCATCATGGCAATCCCCATTTTGTTCGCTGCCGAAATAGTCCTACTTAGTTTATGTTTATTTATTTTTTATTTTAATTATTGAACATATCGTTGATGGCAGTTTCTATTATGTGTAGAGTTTCGTAGGTCCAACAGCGAAACTCTTATACCCAAGTTTAGTTTTTCCCCAACCCTGGATCACGACCCACAGTTGGGTCATAGAGAATTTTGATGGAGCTCGGACTCACTTTTGATATTTGCAGAAATTGTTTTTTTTTCCACACTCTTTAGTTTTCTGGAAATCTTTCCTTGTTTTTTCCTTCATGTTTCTTGACTTTTTTTGCTTAGTAATTTTCTCAATAACCCTTTTTTGCTGGTTAGCTGTCTTGAATCTATTTTATTTGTTTGCTAGCTTTCTCGAAATCCTTTTTTTTTTTGCTGGTTCCTTTAAGCCCCTTTTTATCTAATTAGTTTTCTTGTTTTTTTTTTTCACTCAGTAGTTTTTTCGTCATCTTTCTTTTTTGCTCATCAGGTTTCCGAAAATCCTTTTCTTTGCTAGTTACGTTTCTCGGAATCCTTTTTCTTTACTCGTCAGGTTTCTGTAAATCCTTATTTTTTCCTCATTAGGCTTCTCGAAATCCTTTTGTTTTGTTCTACAGGTTTTTCGAAACCTTTTCTTTTTCGCTCGTTATGATTCTCGAAATCGTTTTTCTTTGCTAGTTAGGTCTTTTGAAATCGCTTTTTCTCTTATTAATTTTCTTAATTTTTTTTCTTCTTTGAATGTTTTTCGCCATCTTTTTTTGCTCGTTTGGTTTCCGGAAATGCTTTTCGTTGCTCGTTACGTTTCTCAATATTCTTTTTTTCCTTCTTTCTCATTAAGTTTCTCGAAGTTCTTATGTTTTTCTCTAGAGGTTTTTCGAAATTATTTTTTCTTTAGCTCGTTAAGTTTCTCGTAATCGTTATTTTTCGCTCGTTAGGTTTTTTTAAATAGATCTTTTTTTTTTCACTCGTTAGGTTTTTCGAAATCTTTTTTTTATTGCTCGTTGTGGTTTTGTTGATACCCTTTTTCTTTTGCCCGTTATGTTTCTCGAAATTCTTGATTTTTGTTATTGCTTGTCAGGTTTCTGGATACGATTGTATTTTTTTTTTTTTACATACATTTTTCCTACAGGTATAGGTTCAATGCATCGCCAGGAATTTATACAAAAAACAATAAATTCTGCAAAATATATTTTACTTACATATTAACCAGAACTCGAAACAAATCGAATTTTGAACCATCAATTAACTCACAGCTATTCAACTATGTATTATTATTTGAAACCTGAATTAATTTGTCTACGATCTAACCCATACATTCTTAAAATTTTAACTGCAAATTTTCTTTTCCTTTCCAATGCAATCAGTCACAGAGTTTTTTAGAGGCATAGAGCTAGTCAATAAAAAAAAAAAACTTTTACTAAAAGTGCACCGTATTTTATCGGTTCGAATTCTTGGTTCTAAATGTCTCTAAATTTTTGTATTTTTGGTCCTAAAGTTCAAAGTTTAAATTTTGTGTAGCATGTTAATTAATTTAATTTAATCTGACATTGACTAAATCTGAGGAAACACCGATCTAGAATGAAATTCTTATCTTTAAAAACTGTAAAAGTGAAACAACAGTGTCGCCAACAGCGACATCTATCACCAATGTATGATAATTTCTTAAGAAAAATTTACAAGCAACTAAGTTTTAGTACAGTTGGCAACAGATACACAATCTTGTTTTAGTTTTATTTTGTTACTCCTGTATGCAGCAGACAAAATACAAACGACCAAAAAATCTACTATGCAACATACAAGTATATTATTTTTCCCAAAAAACAAGCAAAAATTTCTCTAATTTCCGTTCCTATTTTAAGAATGTTTGTACTAAAATAAGATCTGCACTAGACTATGAAAGTTGAAACAAGTCTTAGAAGTATCAAGATGCTTGAAGAGAGATCCTGGCATGATCATTAATACTTAAACTCGCCCTATCAGCGAACTCCGGTACTCGGGTAATTGATTAGTGACGTCACAACTCCCTTGCTTCTACTATTCACCAATGATATAAATAGACGGGATGTTGAGTTTACTTTAACTTCGGATAATCTCGTAAAGGTTTTATTTTTAAACTGGTAAGAAAAATGTGGCGCGAAAATCATTTTGAATATCCTGAGTTGTTTCCTGTTGATTTTATCGAGTATCAATTGAATTTAAATGTAATCGATTTATTTATATGCTACGTTAAATATGTTTATATTTGTATGTATCCTGTTTAGCACAGCCTTTTAGAGTTTGAATGACGTGGCGTTGACAGTTCAGTAGCGTACAATAGAGATGGGTATTTCAGGTCCGTAAACGGGTCCCCGAAAATCAGAGAATCAATCATTTTATAATAATAATAATATATTTTATTTCCTTAGATGTTTTTTACAGAATATATGGAACAAGTCATATAATTGATATAAAAAAAATAAATAAATAAAAACTAGTATAAAAGTACAATCTACAGTACGAAAATAAGCCTTTAGCAACAATGAAAATTTAGATTTAACTGTTCATTATTGTTATTACATTGTTTATGTATACTAATTATTAAGTATAACCTACAGTAATTATAAAAGTTTACATTTATTAAAAAATTCATCGAGGTTATTGAAGGAATGTTCCAGGACGAAGTCTTTTAATGTTTTTTAAACCTTTTTAGGTTTTTAGCTAAAGTTATACTGCTGGGCAGATTATTTAAAAATTTGACCCCCATGAAAACAGGCGAACTTTCAGAAATTTTCAGCTTTGTGAAAGAAGTTCGTAGCTTGTTTTTTTGACGAGTATCATATTTATGAAAGTCTTGATTTGCATTGTAGTTTTTTAAATTTTTATATATGTAAACTGACATTTCATAAATGTAGATGGAGGTGACTATTAGTATTTTGAGATTCTTAAGTAGGCGGCAAATGCCGATATAAAAAGTTTGTATATGTATACTTTGTTTAATATAAATAATAAAATTCCATTCATTTATCGTCAAATGTTACTATGTTTACAACTTTACATTGTAAATATGACTATCAAGTACCCCTCTTAATTAGAAAACAGACTATAGCAATCTATGGCAGCTGAACGACAAACCTACAATAGAAAAACGTCAAGAAAGAGATGAACCTCTTTTATGAACATTTACATTTGTTCGCGTTACAGGACGGCGCACATATATATGTATATATATAACCAGCACGGAGAATTTTTGATCTTCTGTTGAGGCACTATCATAGGAAATTATTTGGGAAAAAGAAGAGAAGCGAAGGATAATGCAATTATTTCATAATTGATCCAATATTTCGTTTATTCTTCATAAACTTTATCAAGGATTTCTATAAAAAATTAACCACTTTCATAATATATTAAATGCCAGAACTGATACGGAAAGTTTACATGACATTTACTTCTACCTGTTAACTTTTAAAACTGTCAGGTGAATTTTTGGTTCAGTTCTTCCATTTATGCATTTAGTGGGTTGTCTCCATCCTTCTTTTATTACCTTCCTTTAAAAAGTATTTTTCTAACTTTACCTTTTTACACTTTATACTTTTCTCCTCGTAGGAGTTTTACTTGTTTACATCTGTTGGATGTCAAACAATTCATATTTTCCCGGGGCTAGAAGTAGGAAGTTTTCTTTCTTTTGTTACCGGCGTTACCACAATGCCTTGCGTTAGAGTCATGTGACTCAGTAAGTAAAATGACGTCATAACTGCCTTCGCATCTTTACGTTGTTTTTTTCTAATTCTGATGTATTTAAGTGTTTCTTAACAACTCGATTAATGTTTTTCATACCATGGGTCTACGTTCACATACTTTTGTAACATCTTGGCGACATGCTTAACTATTTCGGTAAGAAATTGTACAGTTTGTGTTTGCTTTTATGACCGGTACCTTTTGTTATAGAAATCCTTGATAAAGTTTATGCAGAATAAACGAAATATTGGATCAATTATGAAATAATTGCATTATCCTTCGCTTCTCTTCTTTTTCCCAAATAATTTCCTATTATATATATATATATATATATATATATATATATATATATATATATATATATGCCGCCTTCACGTACTAATTTTGTTGTGCCAGATATTGTTTTTGTTCTCACCCGATAGATAGCAGATAATAAATACCCCTATTACTCATCAAGGTTTCTAGATACTCAGATACCAGATAATATGAAGCGCTAGCTATTGATCAAATAGATAACGAATAGAAGAAAACAAAGAAATTCAGATGAAAGTTGAGACCAAATTAAAAAATAAAGTTATGTTATCTTTTATCTGAAATGTTTAAATTAAAATTAAAAAGGCGGTGGTCTGGATAGAAGAAAAGAGAAAATAATATATTTTTTAGATAATTTCATCTATAATCTTAACATTCCAAGATACCTAGGAGTCAAATCACGTCAATTTTTCTTATCACAAATATCTTTGGTTCATGTGATCCATTAAGCTCGGATGAACATTAGCTCCATTTATTTTGTTGGGAAACAACTATGTTAGCTATCCTGTATTTTGATTTTAAAAAGAAGAATGAAAATCTCAAGAATGAAACTAAGTAGGCGAGTGGAACACAAAGTTATTAACAATAACTGCAGTTTCAAGAGTTGTAGAAGTATTTGGAAAGTATTGGAGTGAGGTGGTGAAATTCTCGAATTGCTGTTTGCCGAAAGTTTTAACTGGAGCTCGGCTTTGCAATCAGATATATGAGCTATTAATAGCTGCTACATTTAGATTATAAAAGCTTTTCCAACAGTCTTTATCTACTGGAACATACTTATTTATATTGTTGTTTCTAATCTAGTTAATAATAAATACTAATAATAATAATATTTATTTAGTAGTTTCAATTTGTTCATAAATGCATTGCTATGTTTTCTAATTTTTTCTTTCTTTTTCAGGTGAGTTTTGCGACTTTTCGAAATATAACCTTACCTGAGGTTTACTTTAAAATAACAACGTTGGAGATGCAGTAAGTAAAGACAATATTTCAAGAAACAATATATTATACATAATATTCCTGTGTTAAACAACAAACGAACATGAAAGAATACACAATCTTAAACAAATACAAATAAACTTCAATAATCAAAGACAAACATAAATAAAGAGTTAACAAGAGTTAACGAAGAAAAAATAAAAGAACATTCATCCAAGTTTACTCGCCAGTTCCATCGTACGCACATCAGCCTAGATTGGGAAGCCAGTTTCCGCGAGTAGCGAGTAGCTTATAAAATAGTAGCAATGTATAGCTTTCGTTTGAATGTCGCGTTGCTCGCTTACGTTTAAATTTGAACGATAATACATACTTATTTAACACATTATTGAGCACATTTGGTTTAATCAGGCAATTAATTGTTTTCAAAATCATAAATATACTAGTTTTTAGGCAAAAGCATATCAAGACGTGTCAATAAATCTTCCTTTTTGTACCACTCATAGAAACTTGTACCACTCATATAGTTGCCTGGGATTTTCGACGCCTAGGGACAAGAATGAAAATGGCACCTTTTAATTTTGCTATTAAAAAAAAAAATCTAATGATATTCAATGTACCGTATTTTTCGGACCATATGTTTTCGCAGAAAAATCGTCTTAAAATTGGGGTGCGTTTTATGGTCCGAATTTATAGGTACGTTTAAAAAGTGTTTGATGTTAGTGTGGAATCAATTCAGAGCGCATAAAACAGAATCAACCAAGAAAATATAATAGAAATTAATACAGAATTAGCTGTCATTTTTGGAGACCTTACAAGTCAACCACCTTTGATGTGTCGACGAATGATAAAGCTAAATCACTATATACCTTCTCGTTGGCGCCTTTATTAAATAGGCGCCTATGGCGGGGGCTACATTGGCCAAAGATGATGCGACCAAAAAGTCGAAAACGGACCTAGAAAGTCGAAATTTTATTGTACCCTTCCAAAACTGAGAGGTTTATCAAAAATCAAATTAAAAAAAAAAAAATGTAAATAATACGTTGTGATGTGAACTAAAATAGTACAGAAGGTATTTTTTATTCGAAAAATATCAAAATATTTGGTCGTAGAAAAAAAATTATTAATTTTCTAAAATTTAACAAAGGTATCTAGTTAAAGTTTGATTCGTCGATTAAGAAATAAGAAATAATTATAAAAAACTTATGATGATTATAGTCAAGATATAAAAAAAAGTCTGCCAAATTTGGATAATCTAAAAATTTGTAAACCAAAATAGTACTGATATAGCAGCCGTGGGCAAACCGCGGGCCGCATGTTGCCTTATAGGCATTTTATGCGGCCCGCCAATATCCGCAAACAATTGCTTTTTAAAGTGAAAAAAATTGAAAATGGAGGCGAGATCGTGTTTTTTTTTTTCTCTCCACTTTAAAATGGACGTGTGACCGTCGTTTTTGCTCTTCACTTTCATATGGAGAGGGCACCAAAATATTTTGTGCGGTCCGCGCCATCCTGTTATAAGGTCAATGTGGCTCACGATCCAAAAAGTTTGCCCACCGCTGTGATATAGTATGTAAAAATTCACTTAGCATCAATTTTTACCAGCCATTTCGGTAGTTGTTCTTAATAAATGTCTGCAATCGTTGTTTTAATGTCTTGGAAAACTTGGGAACCTAGGTCTGTATAATTCTATTGAAAGAGTAGATTCTTATGTTTGTTCTTTATTTCGGACTTCCCTGCTGTATAACATCTTCTTTAAAGTCATTGACACAAAACATGGACTGAACCAAATCTGTCAGAAAAATGTGTGCTCTAATTTCAGTTTTTTTTAATTATTGATTACTTGTAGATTAAGTATTCGTAATTAACATCGTTCATGAGATATTAAAATCAATCTGTAATGCCATCCTCAGTTTGACTCGAGCTTAATTATTTCAGCCGAATCATTAATGACATGGTTCGCTAGAGTTTCAATACTCCAACTGTAGAGATTGGTGACATTTGGTTGTACTGCTTTACTCTCTCAATGACATTAAAAATTTATTGAAAAATAATTTTTATACGCTGCTAACCTAGATTTACTTTAACCTGTGTGTGACAGGAAGAAAGATATTAATAATGCAGTAATAAAAAATATGATGGATTGATGATTGAAAAGAAAAATATACACAGTTTATTATTGGTACTAGAACAACGAAGTGTTGATTTATAAATATTCCGGTCAGCTAAAGAAAGAAACAGACGAAAAAAATGTAGTTCGGCAGCATATGGGAAGTTAAAGAAAATTTTTAAATCCAAATATTACTCATAGCTCTTGAAAGTCAAATTTTTTCAACCACTGTATCCAGTAGTCATGTATGCTACAGAAACTTGGTTACTCATTAAGCATACAAAGACAAAACCGAGAGAAAAGCCCTTGTTTATAATAGGTCCATAGCACAAGTGGTCCATAAGATAATGAATGATTTTCGTTTTCTGTTTATAATACGAACATCTATTTGTAATAAACAGAACAAAAAAAGTCATTAATTACCTTATAGACTACTTCTGCTATGGACCTATTATAAACGAGGCTTCCTTAATGAAGGGTTATTTATGAAAAATAAATACATAAAAAAACTGTTTTCCTGAGAGTTCGTATTTTACATTCATATTTAAGTTTTCGTAAGTATAAAAATCGTTACTCATGTGTCCGTCTGTTTATCTGTGTCTGTGTGGTAAAAATAGTGACGAAACATTTGCTGAAAGTTGAAATGTGTCATGCATATAAAGTTCTTTAAGGAAAATATAGGAAAATTACTGAAACTTATCATTCAAAAAATATTTACGTATATATTTTTCGAAAAATTGTGTTGGATACCTGCTCCTGATGAAGCTGTAAAGGCCGCATGCTACCTATTTACTATCGATGTAACCTTCGCATTTCCTGATGACGCAAAAGCTCATCTGAAGTAGCTGGTGTTGGATAAATGGAATAGTATCCATAATGTTAAACTGTGACAGATTAAGGTAGGGTAATATACCATGAAGTTCTTTTTGCAGGATTAACCACAGAGAATAAATCACACGCCTTAATATAGGCCACTGTTGGTGGACCCATGATATTTCCGAGAAGAGCCTGATATTTGTTGAGACATCCAACACAGAGTTGTCTATATTGCACATTTTACTCAGATGTTATGTGTGCTATGATCTGTCAGTCGCGACAAGGTATACATGAACAGGCTGGTATTATTCCTGATGAAACCGAACTTATTGTTTTATGTGTGAAGTTTTTCACCTTATATGTTATTTAATCTGTTATATTTAATGGTAACTGGCTCATTTACAACCTCTTACCATCGACTTTTATCCCAATTTATTTGAGTTTGTCCATGCAAAATTTTTATTATTAATTAAATATGTGTGAATATATTTTTTATCTATTTAATGTTTTATTTATTCCTGGTAATATATATTCTAGTAAATTAGATAGGCTGTATTAAGGGCAAATGGTGCAAAAGGAATGGTGCGATGTCTGTATCATATGCTCCGACTACCATTTGTTCTGCTCTCTACAAAATTGCTTTAACGGAAAAAATTTCGTATCTTTGGACGATATCAAAATTCACCTCTACAGATTTTTCGAGAGCAAAGACGGAACCTTCTGGAGAAATGGCATTATGAAATTGCCTGAGCGTTTGTCCAAAATAATAGAAAATAATAGACAGTACATTTGATAATAAAAATTTTTTTTAGAATGTATATTTTATTGAATAAAAGGTGAAAAAAAAAACTAACGGACGTGTAACAACCCAATATTTATTGTTGAATATGCATTTCATTGTTGTTTGCACCTATTATTATATTATATTTTAATTAATATAATAAATTCATACATACTATAAATTTGAAACTGATACTTCAAGTTTGTTACACAAAATCAACAGAACTTCATTAGTGATTAATACGCTGAACGGTTGAGAAGCACTGCATAATTCACAGTTCAATGTACGTACTTAAAATGCCAATATATAATATATCGATCAAATACCAACAAAGGCACTTAGCATACAGGCAAATAAAGCTGAAATATGCTTTCAGCCGTTGTAAAATAACCAATAATGACCCTAATGTCATTAATAATTTTAATATGTGTATGAACGAGGTTTCAGTAATACCGCCAAAGCTGGACCAATATGTTTATGTAACTTATCTACATAAATGGTTTGCACACATGTTGCATAATGATTATAACTTGGTGAGAATACCAGATCAAATGGTATCACTTGCATACTCGGATCTTGTCGACGTTATGGAAATTTAAGAGTATATTAAAAGGAAGTGTGCTCTTCGGAGATATGTCTAATCTGCAAAAAATGGGAAAAAGAGTGTTGGATCAGATTTTGTACTCTGTCGGAAATACTTTTAAAACATTATTTTATCTGACTTTACATAGTACATATATAACGAATGAACTTGAATGAACAAATATGCTCACGAAAAACAAACGAACATAAAAACGCTGAGAAGAACATAAAGTAGAACATAAATGAAATTTGTCTTTTAGCGATTCTCTCTTATGGGTATTGTGCTTTGTGTAGTGTCTTGCATCTTTACTGTGTTCTAATTTAAAATTTTCGCGCAAAAATCTATATATGTGATTGACCTGCAATGAGCCTGTTTTACACAGTCCAAAAATAACAACATAATTCCTCCATAACTGACGCATTAGTTCATTGTGTGTGCTATTCTTGAATAATATAATTGTTAAGTTTTTATAATAGTTATTAAGACTATAAGACTATAAATTATTATAGTGAAAATAAGTTATTTAATGGAAAAATGCTATTTGCTTGGCAAAATTTCACTGACATCTTTTTGATCGTTAGTGACGTATCTTAACAGTTCTTTTAGTTTGTATTTAATAAATAGAATTACATTTTAATTGTAAAAAATATTGTAGGTTCGACTTAATAAAATAGAATTTTAATATAATGTGTAATTCAAAATAAGTAAAAAATACAGCAGAGTAGGTCGAGGAAAAAATCACGTATATCTTTGAATAAATTTGTACGTTAGAACTATTCACCTAACCTTTAAGACTACAGAGCAAAACAACAAATTTAAATTTTGTTTTAACCCTTTAAGGCCCATAATAAATGTTTTTAACAAAAATATATCAATAATTTAAAATGAGTTTTAAAATAAGTATCAAGTAAGTTAAAATATCATAAAAGGTGGTTTCTTGTAGATAACACTGGGAACAAAAAGTTTTCTTAAAAATAAATCTTGTTTATAGATTTATATTTTTTATGAAATGGGATGTAAAAGCGGACACAATATTAAACTTAACACCTAAATAAAAAACCTCAAATAAATTAAATAATAAACTTATGCACCAAACAAGATACGATATGTGGCCACAGCCTATATCAATACAGATTCTGATTACAAAGAATGATCGTGGAAAATGGAAGATAGCTTGGAGACCTTTTGACAAGGACTTGACAACAAGACTTTGTGGACAACGGGAAAATAGATACAGAACTAATAGACAAATAGAAGAGATTAGCAAACTTATCAACTGCATGAAATCTGCAGTTCTAATTTTGACATACGAAACCGAATCGTGGACAACAGAAAAGTTTATAAGTATTAAGTGCGACAGAATTTAAATTCCTGAAGAAAAATCGCAATTGATTATAGTTAGAAACATAGTATATATGTGGTCCTAAAACGGTTCGTGTAGAGCAGATAAGGTATGAACATATTTGAAGAATGGAAAATGAAAGACAAAGAAAAAGAGTTTTCAGATTTGGACAACAAATAAGAAATAGCAGAGGTAAACCAAAGCTGCAGCAAAAGGTGGAATGAGAAGAAGCGAAAGCTATAGCACAATATAGAAAGATAGTGGCAAGAAGTATGTATAAAAAAAACACAAAAATAATGGCCAATTTCCAAAACCCTGAAAACAAAAAATGATAAAGAGGATTAAGGATGAAACAAATAAATATGAAATTCAGACACAAAGTAAAGATTTCTTTAATTAATATATTGCCTAAAGAAATTTAATAAATGACAATCTATTTAAAGAAGAATCATCGTTAAATAGATAAATGACCAAACAGAATGATATAAGTTATTGGTACTTAATATTTCAACCATGTTATTGATCTTGTTTACTCACAAGTAAAAAAGAAAAATGTTATCCATAAAAAAGTTGTATCATATCTCAACTCAATTTTCGCAAGAAAGAAGAAACTTGACTGTTGAGAGGTATTGACAAATTACCTTTATCACTTCCGATTTAACACGAAGAAACTTCTGAATTTTAAACATGAAACCCAAACATCGTTCTATAAATTCGATTCCACATAATTTTGTCAAAAAACACGATTTGTGCATTATTGAATCAATAAGTCTTATATTTGCGTGCGAGCATTCTATCTGTTAGTCCCATTATCTCAGTTCTTTTGGTGACTTTAACAACTAATTTAATTTTCATATATGAACACTGAAAAGGGGGAAAATAGTTAATGGATATATTAATAACGGTTCCCTATGTAGGGGGACATTTGCTACAATGAAATTTTTATATTATTATTAATTGCCTCACTAATCGGATAATAGAAATGAAGAATAAACTCTAAGAAGATTTTTACACAATTAGTTTTGTTTTTATTATTAGTGGGAACGCTTTTTTTAGGGTTTCGTGAATATAAGAAGAAATCCTTATACCGTCACTCCTTTGTCTGTCCGCGTACCTGTCTGTACGGTAGATATAGAGGCGACAGTAGCGATCCTGCTTCACAGGCCAAAGGTCTCAGGTTCAAATTCTGGTCAAAGCATGGATATTTATGTTAGACAAATCGTAATTGGTATTTAGGTTCAGTTTATGCCTGTACATACCATTTTGAATATTATTTGCATGAGATTTGACGCCGGATAGGTCTTCATTTATGCAGGTTGTTTTTCTTAGCAATTTTACGTATATCTGAGATTTGTCCATAAACGCCTTACTCAATATAACTGAAATATGTAAGAAAATATTTTTGTAGGGATAGATTTTCAAGTTACATTGAAAACTCAAATCTTCATTCAGAAAGAAAAGTTCCAACAATGTGAAAAAAAAACTAGTTTTTTGCACACCAGCGGCATTTAGTTCGATTCTACAAAGCGATCATCAAATCTTGACCGTTATGCAATACTTTTAGTTATTTAGTTATCAAACTTATTTCCAAGGACATGTACACATAGGCGTACATTCTATTTTTATTACCTTATACGAATTGATTATTAAATGAACACTATTTTTCTCTACACGCCAATGAGTTGATAACAGATATTAAGTTAGCATCACATATTTTCGTTGTTCCTCGGGTGAATTCGGGCAAACGAAGTTGTTAAAATGGTCTTACCTTTATGAAATATATTGTTAGTATCCGAGTTCGAAGGTCGGATGTTTAAGACAGGATGGTAAATGTAGATATATTTCGCCACGTATTAAAATAATATACTCTTTTTTCTTAAATAATATTCTATATTTCGTCAATATATTTATTCTTCAAAATTACATTTTTATCTTGTCATGGCTTTCTTTTGTTACCAATCAATCATTATTATTTTTGAACAACAAAAGGCTACTACGTTTTGTAATTATTATTTTTAAATATATCAGCCTACTAATAAAATTTGGAACATTCTCCTCCCAGTAATTACATTACTTAAAACAAAAATTAATAAATTCAACTATACAATTAAAAAATTCACTTAACAAAAAATATATAAATACAAAGTTCATAAATTAAACATAGGTCAGCATAATTTTAAGAATTATGTTGACAAATAAGTTTACATAATTTGGCCACAGGTCGTCTAAACAAACCAGAGTCAGTCCTAACAGTGGCCACCCGGACAATATTATCTTTGCCTGGAAAAACTTCATGTATTATTCCTTTTTTCCAGCAATTTCTCGGACTGTTTTCGTCTACAATTAAAACAATATCTCCTAACTGCAGTTCCGGTTTATTCAAATGCCATTTTTTCCTAATATTTAGAGTCGGTAAATATTCTTTCACAAATCTCTTCCAGAATATATCTGAGATATTTTGCACCTGTTTCCAACTTGACATGGACAGTGTTGAATCATTAGGGGTTACCCAAGATTGAGCTATGAATTTTTTTCCAATTAGAAAATGGTTAGGTGTCAATGGTTCGTCATCCTGACAATCTAAACTGACATGTGTCAGTGGTCTGCTATTGACAATGTTCTCAATTTCGCAAAGAATAGTTCTTAGAACATATTCTTTGGGATATTTTTCTTTAAGAATCACATAGAGATTTTTCTTCACTATACCAATTAATCTCTCCCAAGCTCCTCCCATGTGGCATGCTGTTGGGGGATTAAAATACCATTTAATGTTGTTCATGGAACAAAATTTTGTAATGTCATGCTGATTTAATTCATCCAAACATTTTTTAATTTCTTTTTCAGCTCCTACAAAATTCGTACCATTATCCGAATATATTTCGGCAGGAAACCCTCTTCTACATCCAAATTGACGTAGAACATGTAAAAAACTGTTGGTGGTCAAGTCTTGCGCAATTTCTATATGAATTGCTCTTGTTACCATACACACAAAAATAACTCCATATCTTTTTTCATGGCTACGTTTATTTAAAATCATTAGTGGCCCGAAGTAATCTATACCAGTTTTTATAAATGCTCTTTCCGTCGGTTTGATTCTGCTAACAGGTAACTGTCCCATTATGGGAACTGTCGGACGAGTCTTCACATTTCTACAATATTGGCATATTCTAGCTGTATACTTTACAGCTGATCTCAATTTTATAATCCAGTACTTTTCTAATAACTTACTTATTATTGTCTCTTGACCTTGATGATTAAATTTTTCGTGGTAATGTTTAATAATTAATTTGGTCATCATATTTTTAGAATGAAGAATTATTGGATTTTTTGTATCATCTTCTAATTCAGATTGGTTTAATCTTCCTTTCATTCTTAAAATCCCTTCATTGTCTATAAAACATGATATTTTATATAAATGACAGTCTCTAGTCAATTCCAGTTTCTTCTTTAATATGCGAATTTCTTTTCCAAAATTCTCTTTTTGACATTTTCTCAACAAAATCTTTTCAGCCTCTTCAATTTCAGTAGCTTGAAGTTCGTATGTTAAATTATTTTTATATTTTCTTCTGCATTTTTTTAAGAACCTTAAAATCCATGCACAACATCTTAAAAGTCTAAACCATTTTGAAAACCTAGTGAAATCTAAATTATCCAATATTTCATTTTCATAAATTACTGCTACAAATTCGGCTTTTAACTCTACGTCGTCATTTATTTCGTTTTCTGCACCTACATCAAAGTTACAAATTATTTTATTTTTCAAAAAATTTGGACCTTCTAACCATCGATTTGTCAAAGTTCTTTTAGTTGCTTCGTCTGCTATATTTTCCTTTGATGGTACATAATGCCAGTTCGATATATTTGATAATTCTTGTATTTCACCGACTCTGTTTGCAACAAACATTTTATAACGTCGCGAGTTTGATTTTAACCAATGAAGAACTGTTTTGGAGTCAGTCCAATACACAATATTTTGTGTCATAATGTGCAGTTCGTTCTTCAGGGTGTTTCCTAGTCGTGCTCCAAGTACAGCAGCTTGAAGTTCCAAACGAGGAATTGACATGGGTTTTAACGGTGCAACTCGTGCTTTACTCATAAGTAAGGCCACTTGTACATCATTTTTAAATGTGGAACGGAGATATGATACTGTTGCATAAGCATCTTCTGAGGCGTCACAAAAAATATGTATTTCATTTCTACTTTCATTCAAATTTAGAGTGGTATAAAGTCTTGGAAACTCTATTTTAGAGATTTTCGATACATCTTCTAAAAATTGGGTCCATTTTTCCATTTGTCTTTCTGTGATAATATCATCCCAACCGATACCACTTTCCCAAATATTTTGAAGCAATATTCTTCCCTGTATTAAAATGTTCTTGATGTATTCTTTGTTTACATATTCTTGAAATTTTCTGCAATAAATTTCAGCAAATTCTTTATTGACGTCCATCTTCTTTTCTGTTAAAATCAGTCTTCTAAAGGCAGTTTCTTTGCTATCTGGTAAAAACGTACCATCTTTCCACAATAACCCATCTTCGAATTTATTGCATTTTCCTTCAATAGTGTCACACATAATTTCTTGGGCTCGGAAGTCGTCTTTAGAAATTAAGTCTACATTAAAATTTGTTCCATACGTGTCTAGTTGCCACTGTTGTTTAACAAGATGTTGTAGATTATCTGAGTCTTCTATTTCTTTGTTATTTATAAAATATACAGGATTGGCAGTCTTTAATTTATCTTGACAGCAGAGATTTCCGTGAACAACCCAACCCAGAAGAGTTTTACTGAACGCTGGTCCAGTCCACGGTCCATGAATAGTCTTTCTTGTCGTCAATAAAGGCCAGTTATCTTGTCCAATCAATATCATTGGTTTGGCATTAGTCAATTTTACATTTTTCCACGGTACGTCAGAAGGAATATTACCAAACATCTTTATTTTGTCTTCGTTAATAGTCTGACTTGGTAACTGTAACCCTTTCAGAGTACGTACATGTCTTAGAGTAAATGTCCTACTATTTTTGTCAATACCCTTGATTGTCATACTTACAGATTTTGAATCGTCTTGTTCTTTTATGTCGTCAGTCGTCCATTGCATACATAATGGTACTGTTGGTCCGTCTAAACCCAAATCTTCTGCCAAATAATTGTCAATTATGCTTATGGTCGAAGCGTCGTCTAATAAGGCATAAGTTTGAATTTCTTTACGTGGACCTTTCAGTACAACAGGCAATATTTTCAAAAGAACCTGATTTTTTACATCAGAAACATGACAATTTTTATCTGATGTAGAATCATCTACTTTAGCTTCATTTTTATGCAACAGTCTGTTATGAAGTTTGTCACATTTGTCAATTTGACAAATTTTGGAATATTTGCACGATTTTATTCCATGTTTTCCTGATAAACATGAGAAACATAGATGTTGATTGGTAATAAATTTCCATCGTGCATCAACATCTAATTTTTTAAACAAGTCACAATATATAATATAGTGAGACTTATGACAGTAAAGACATACTTTTGACAGTTTGTCTGTAGTTGTCGAAAGGGTATAATTTTTGGTTCCCTTTTTCTCGCAGAATTTCGGTGTGATTAACTCGCAAGCGAAATCTGCTTTAGTTTTTAGCCATGCATGAAATGCAGTCAATTTGCAGTTATGATTAACATTTTGTAAATGTTCCTTGAATGCCATTTTATAGCTGACAGGCAGTTTGTCTAACAACTCTTGTAATAAGAGAGGATTTTTCAGGTAGTCTGGAGCGTCTAAAGATTTTATAGATGTAACTAAATTATTTAAATTATCAAAAAAGTCCAGAAGAGTCTCTAGTTTCTCTTCTTTCACTTGGTTCATATCTCTAACTTTATTATACAATAATGTTATAATATGATCCTTATTACCAAATCTTTTTTCTAAAATTTTTATAACATCAGGAACGTTTTGTGGAAGGATTAATAAATTTTTAGTTACATCTAGAGCTTTGCCCTTTAAACATTTTTGCAATCTTATTTGATTTTCATGATCAGTATAACCACAAATGGTGGTTGTATAATTATACTGAGCAATAAAATGTATCCAGTCTAGAGGGTTTCCGTCAAATGAAGGAAGTTCTTTCGGCATAGATTGTCGCGTAATAAATTTAGACAAATCATTATTTATATTATCATGTTTATCAATATTTAAATTTCTTACTTCGTTATTTTTAAGGTATATGTCGTCATGAGGCTCCATGTTGAAATCTTCGTCTAATTTCGTTAGTTCAATTTTTTCTTCTAACATTAAAATTTCTTCATGCAGATGTTGTCTTCGCTTGGCGTATGCCAATTTAATCTCCAATTCCTTCCGGTTTCTCATGTCGCTCTTCTGACTGACGAGTGACACTTGTGAGTTACTGTTAAGACTGACCCTGGAAGAGTTAGCGGTTAGCATACTACCTGTGTGGTCGACTCCCTGTGGCAAATACACAATTCCCGCTGCATCCATTTCGCCTGACGTGCCTGGGACAGCTATAGCAACTCCATCACCAGTTACAGCACAAATACCATCAGCAGGATTACCAACAGCACTCGTCGCAGCAAAGTTTGTAGAAGTTAGCCCAATGTCGTCTGGATGTACTACGTCAACTTGCTTTGCGGGTGTTCGTTTAATAATCTTGCGTGGCATTGTAATACCTGGTCGAAACACTAACGGTCGAATTCAGAGGATCTAGGATGTGGACTGTATTTTCTAGGGCAGGTCAAGGTGGCTCGATGGACCAATGTTAAAATGGTCTTACCTTTATGAAATATATTGTTAGTATCCGAGTTCGAAGGTCCAATGTTAAAATGGTCTTACCTTTATGAAATATATTGTTAGTATCCGAGTTCGAAGGTCGGATGTTTAAGACAGGATGGTAAATGTAGATATATTTCGCCACGTATTAAAATAATATACTCTTTTTTCTTAAATAATATTCTATATTTCGTCAATATATTTATTCTTCAAAATTACATTTTTATCTTGTCATGGCTTTCTTTTGTTACCAATCAATCATTATTATTTTTGAACAACAAAAGGCTACTACGTTTTGTAATTATTATTTTTAAATATATCAGCCTACTAATAAAATTTGGAACAGAAGTAATTTGATTGGTTCTTTGTTAAATTGGGATTTTCAGCTGTGAATTATAATACAGTTTTGATATTTAGTTTACTGTAGTTCTCATTGTTTACTGTTGTATAACGGCCAAGAAATACTGATCGCACGGTAGTAATGGGTGCTCTTATGGATGTTTGGACACAGACTGCTGGTAGCAATGTGGTGATCCTGCTAAGTTTTATGTGAAATGAATATCGCAGTGACGAGCGCTGAAAGCTATACCGCGTAGTAAGGCGAATGACAAAAGCCACAATGCACGGGCCAGCGGTCCGTTGTTAAGCCTCCTTTATAAAAGTCCCATAACATTATGCATAGCACATTCATAAGGATGGGACTAAAGCCTGGTTTGTAATAACTCCATAACATAAACACATATGCATTGAACAATGGATTTAACCCTTCAAAACATCTGTTTGTAATAAACAGAACAAAGAAAGTAGTGTAATTTTTATGCTTACGTTCCATAGCATATCTATTATAAACCAGGCTAAAGACTTTCACTGCTCTTAATATGTGTCTCTAATAAACAGAACAAAGAGAGTACTGTAATTTTTATGCTATGGATACATAGCACATCTAGTATAATCGAGACTTTATCCTTGTAGCAAATATTGTGTCGTATATAGTGTACTTATTGTTGTTCTTTACACTAAATCACTGTTTAAAACGATTTAACAGGTGTCCACACAACTGCTACCAACAATTTTTTACGGGGTTCTTCCTGAAAGAATACTCTGTTAGCACTTGGAGACGCTCTTAGATAAGTCTTCGAGTTTTCTTTAATCTCTTCAATTATTTAAAAACAGCATCGTTTTAGCAAGCTCTTCAGTTTTGGAAACTAAAACATGAGCCTTGATATTGTTTAATAACGTTCAGTATTTTCTTAACAGTGTTGATACTGGTGCTACCATTTTCGTAAGTCGGTTGTTATCTCGTTCGAAAATTCGCATTATATTGAAAATACCTCTTTTACTCACTAACTGCATAAATATCTATTTTGTTGAGGTTCATTAACGTCTGCTGTCATCAAAGAATTATAAGCAATTTGACATATGCTTGTAGAATGGTGCGGAACGTGTTAACCCTCCATATGGTGACAGTAAATGGAACTCAATTAAGGGTTTCCCTCAACTTTAAACTCCCGAGAGAAGATAGTGAACTTTGTAACTGGCGCCCTTAAAAAGTTTGTAATTTGATTGAGGTGGAAAGAAAATTTGGAAGACTGAAATACGGAAATATGAAGTTGTGTCAAGACTCATTTACGAGTTTGTAAATAAGCAACATTTTAGAACTACAGTCGAACTTTGTTATAACGATCACGGAGATGATGATTTTAAAGTTATAACGAACTAATACAGTTACAAGTTTGGGTTCCTAAGTATTACAATACAAATTTTCATGGTTATAAGAAATTGTTTAACGGATATATCGAATAAATGTTCTCCATTTGTCGAACTCACCCAAACCTCGGAATTGTTGAAAGAACTTATGCCTCTTCACGGGTATTCTAGTTATTTGTGCGCCGGTGGATTTTCAAAATTTTTAAAATAATAACTGCTAATAAACGTAAAATTGCTAAAACAATCGTCTATTTTAAAATTTGTAAATAGTGAGAACTAATATAATTACGGTGACCATAAGGCCTTTATTATAGAGGAAAATTCTTTATCTTTAAACTTTGTCTTTTAGATTTATTTATTTGTCAAAAACCAACTTTTGTGCTTTATTATTTGTTGTTGATTTATTTATTATTTGTTGTTACATTAAATGTTGAGTCCTGGCGAAAAGTGGAGCGATAGTAAACATTATGTGAACCAGTAAAAATTGAAACAATAGAAGTATGTATCTAAACCAAGTGTAATTATTACATTATTTCTATAATATTTTATGTGCTTGCAGTAGCTTAGTGGTCAACACACTCGCTTTATAGGTAAGAGCAAATGATTTTTCAAAAAAATCATTTTCCGTTGTAACCTTATGCCAACTCAGCCTTCCCTTTAATAAGTACCTGTATCCCTGAGACAGAGGGCACGTAAAGCCAGCGGTCTCGGCTACTAAAAGTGGTCGTTAGGTCATGCCAGAGAGTGCTAGACGCGACATGTAAACCTCTGACACCTAGGCAATATGCCATACGAAATAATATCATTTTATGATGTTTTAATATATATGTTACGATCACGACTAGTTCTTGGACGTCCTTTGAAATATGTTACGATAGCAACTTTAACATGATGACATATATGTGACAGATTGTAAATAGACGTTGTAATAAATGCTCATTTGTGCTTGGATCTGTGTGTTTTAATTCATATTATCACAAACGCTATAAAGCGTTTATCATCAGAAGTGGGATCCCTGCAGCCACAACTAATTTTGGCCAGTTTTTGTTGTTCCATGCATAATATATTTTGAAAATGATTGAAAAAACAAAAATTAAAGAAAGTATGTCAGTTGCAAAAATAAGTTGAAATGTCAAAATTGGCTCACAAGAGTTTTTACAATGGAAAACACAAGTACTATGTTATATTTAAACTGTAAAAAAATAATTAACCCCAAAACGTTGCGTACCCATATGATGGTGAGCCACAGTGATGCGTAGAAGTTGAAATGTTCTAGAATGAATTTGGATAAAGTACGTTAAAACTAATACCAAGGGATGGAAAACACAAGATGCAAATAAATTTTCCGATAACTCCGATCATTGTAAAGGTTGAATAAAGAATAAGCTAAAGATGGTATGGATATCTGACACCAAATAATAAGAGAATAATGAGGTACGGTATTTCTAATTTGTTATTGGTAATTTAAAAATTTTGGATAAAGACTTCACAAGGTAATTCAAAGAGTTTTATTATTATTGTGAGTATGTTAAAAAGAAAAGAATTTGAAATTTCAGAAAACTAGATTTTACTGTAGCAAATTAAAAAAAAAAAATTATCTAATAAATCTATTGAATTTAGTTCTTCCAAGTTCATTAATACAAAAGTACTAAGTTAAGTCTGTAACGGATGTGGTAATTGTGGATACACAGACAAATATAGGCAGGCGAAAGGTGTCAAAGATGACTTGTAAGGTGTCAAATATGTCTTGGCCTTAAGTCTGTACTAATGGTACATATTTGATGAAAATATCAATATAAAGAGAGAGAGATTTTAAAATTGATGCACATTGCTTGCGCAGATCTTTTGATACAGTTATTGCAGGTTTCGGTGCCAGGAGATAAATTCATTAAATTTGTTCTTTTTGTTCATTGAAGAACTCCAACAAGGACTAAAATAGTTGGAACCGTAGTGTTCTACTTAATTTTACTTGTTTTGCCAATGCGATTGATAACAGACCAAGGCGCAGCTTACCTGAAATAGAAAATGTAATGATCTAAAGAGAAATAAAAAAATATGTCAGAATGGACAAGCGTTTGTCTGTTGACAGATAAATATCACGGAAGTAACTGATTAGGTTGAGAATGACTAAAATGGTAAGATACATTTTATTACTTTGACAAAATGATAAGGCACTGAGTATGAAGCAGCGACAGTCACTGAGCTTGTTGGGTACTGTATACAACCTGTAATAAAATAAACTGATAGATAGTTGAGATGAGAATTGATAGCTGTTCAGAGGAACTCTGGATGGTCAGGGACTTCAAGGAGTTGTGTTTGTTTTGTTTGACGCTGAATGTTCAGGGACCTCAAGGAGTTCAGTGAAACTCTGGATGGTCAGGAACCTCAAGGAGACGGGCAAAACTAACATTATGTTTTCGTTTCCTCTGTTTTATTGTGCAGTTATTAAATTCTGAAGAGGCCGCGAGGACGTGGCAGGAGTAGGACGGCCGTGTTACGATCACGACTAGTTCTTGAACGTCCTTTGTAATACGTTACGATAGCAACTCTAACAGGATGACATATATGTGACAGATTGTAAATAGACGTTGTAATAAATGCTCGTTTGTGCTTAGATTTGTGTGTTTTAATTGATATTATTACAAACGCTATAAAACAGTTATCATATATATTTTAAAAAAAGTACATTCATTTGAAAAATATCAATATTTAGTTGCCTTAATATTTAAGGTAGAATTTTATTTTAATTATTTACGCAAGAAATAGTTGTAGTTAGTAACTAACTCAACCGCATTTCGATTGTTCTGTCTATTTTGTTATTTCTGTTAGTTCAAATCCGTGTCTTTCATATTATTTTAGATTTTGTTTTTTCTGTACAAATTCTTGTAGGTTTTGCCTTTTTCCTTCTCCAACTACTTTGTGTTTCTATGTCTGAACACCAAATGTTTAGATATATTTAATTGTCGGCAATTTAACTTTATGAAACTAATAGTGATAAAGATAAACATATCGTTGTGTTTCACAGAACATTTTATTTTACCGACTGTAATTTCGCCTTTCGCCATTTTCAAATTTACAGAGTACTTTGACAATGGTGACAATTAACTAACACAAGTGTTAGTGTTATATAAACACCTGTTAAAGTTTTTAATCCTCTTACATTTTATAATTCTTGCTTAAGCTGTTCGTTTTATACAACAGGAAATGATAACAATAAAATACTGCCGAGTCATAAAGACATTTGTTGTCATTTTTCTATCGCGCCATCTATCATATTTACATTCCTAACATGTTCCAGTGCACAGCACGTTGTCACGTAGTTTTAAAAATAGTCCAGCATCTTCATTCTCGAGAGACGTGCAATCTCATTTTTTAAACGCATATGTCATTTTTGTCATTTGTCACATGCCACCTATGACAATAGCGAGATATGACCACACATTTTCTATTTTCTTTCACTTCTATTTTCCGGTATATAGGGGATCGCGTATTATAAAAGGTTATATTTTTAGAGATATATACGCTAAATAGTTACAAATATTCGTTTAAAAAGTTAAGGAGGAAATTTCTCTTTTGTTTTTAAATTGCAACGCTATAGTAAAGGAGATTTTACTTGACAGATTGATCGATTGAGAACCGATAAAGAAATGTATATCTATTTCACACAGTTTTATGTAATATGTCAAGAACGTATGTCTGCTTCTTACTGTAACGTACGTACATAGTTTTTGTTTTTTTTTTGTTGTTATATTATGGTAACTTCAACATATGTTCCTTTGTATACACGCGCGCGCTTTAGACCTCCCACCACTAGATGGAAGACAGGCCTGTCAAATGAAACAAATTGTATCTCTTTCTCTATTTCTAGCTTTGTATCTGAACAAATGATATGGCTCTATTCAAAAATGAAATTTTTATTGCTATAGTTCTCTCCCATTGAACCATATGCTTTAAATAACCGTCATCCGTCAACTAAAGTCGCCTTTACTATATATAAGAGCCACGTGATTGGCCTATAGTTTCTGCCGGATCTATTATCGCTATCTATGTATATGGATAAAATTGGAGGCTGTATCTGTTTTTTTTTCTTCAATTTTTTCAGCCTCATATTTGGTTTCTACAAGATTATAAGACAATATCCGCAAACAATCAATTTATGTACGTCTGTCTGTCGGAGATTTACACATTTTTACAAAATTGGTGCGATAATAGAGTAAAACTAGGATTCGAACATAGGCTATAAGGCATTACAAAATTTTTATTCTAGGGAGTTGTTTCGGGATTAAAACTGTTTATTAAAAAACCTAAAATATCTTTCTTAATATTGATTTAACAGAAAAATATATACGACAAAAATTGTTAATAGTAATAAAATAAATCTTTTTTGTACAATGCATTTTTTCAATTAGATGAATATTTGGGGAGTTATGGGGGGACACCCTAAAACTTAAATGTACATACATCTCCCTTATTATTGACTAACAGCCAAATCATATATGCCAAAAACTGTTGAAAATAAGAAAAAAATCTTTTATTTCTATGAATTTTTTCGTTTAGATTAATATTTGGGGAGTTACGGGGGGCTCTCCTAAAGCTAAATTTTTCAAATATCTGCCTTAGCTTAACAGCAAAAATGAATAAAATACAAATTGTTAATTTCTATTTATTATATATTTATATATATATATATATATTTAAATTTGATAAGAAATCAAAACTTTATTGTTGCATATACTTTTCGATTTAATGAATATTTGGGGAGTTACGGGGGTACACCTTGAAACTAAAATCTTGAAATATCTCGCTTATTATTTACTTCAAAAATGTGCATGTGGAAACATTTATTTTCCTTTTTTTTAAAGATAAATTAGGGGGAAATTTATTAAAGAAGATTATTTGCTAATTTTGATTATTGAAATTAAATTGAGTATCAGATAAAAAATAGTAACTATTTCTACCGTGTTTTCGCAGATCATCGCGTTTTAGAGCTGGTAATCTTGCCAAGAGAGAAATCCGTTAGAGAGTATAAAAAAGAACTACTTCATTTATCCTGTACTGTATTCTAATAGTTGAACGGTCGCAGGTTATTTGCCTTCCATATTAATATTCAGACAGTCATCGTAGTTTTACCGAATATCTGGACACTGTCCCTGAACTTTATGAACAGTCTGTATACGAGCCCTATCCACTATCAGTTGGCCCAGCTACGAAATTAACTTATTGGTGTTCAATTATCAGAATGCGAATAGCTTATGAAATCTAGGTAATATTTTATTTTCAATTAAACATTTTAGAGATTTACGATTAATATTTACAACTATTAAAGTAAATTAATAAGAAAAAAATAATATTTCCATTGGAAAGCCATTAACTTGGAAACCTATTTCAGAAGTTACCACTGGGTAACGTCACCTTTCATTTTTATAACGGCATTAATTCTTCTAAGCATAGTATCTACAAGGTCTTGGCATTGTCGAGGAGTAACTTTATCCCATATTTCTTGAAGCTTTAGTCTTAATTCTGGAATTGTTCTAGCCGGTGTTATACGCAATCATTTTTTCATTTCGTGCCAAAGTGTCTCGATGGGGGATAAGTCTGGGCTACTTCAAACCCACTCTAAAAGTGGAATAGAATGATCACGGAACCATTTCAAAGATTTTTTTGACGTATGGCAAGTGGCTCCATCTTGTTGAAAAATAAAATCCTCCCCAGAGATTAATGCATGTTCCATAGTTGGCAACAGAGACTCCTCTAAAATACTTAAATATTTGGCTGTGTTAACAATGCCATCGATAAAGTGAAGTTTTCCTACACCTCTTGCAGACATTGAACCCCACACCATGACAGATGCTGGAAATTTCACCTTCCTTTTCAAGCAATCGGGATGATATGCTTCATGTTTCTGACGAACAACTCTGCTCCGGTTGTCCCTTACACAGACTTCAAACCTAGACTCATCGCACCATTGCACGCTGTTCCACTTTTCACAATTCCATATTTTATGTTCTCTTGCCCATTTCAACCTGTTTTTCTTTAGCTTAGACGTCAACAATAGTTTTTCCTTGGCCTAAGAAAGTTTTATAAATTTCTGTAAATATACATTTAAGAGTCCGATTAAAAAAATATTACCTTATAGGTTCCAAATCCTAATTTTTTAGCTTCCTTATGACATGTAGACCTTGAAACACGTCTTCCCACAACATCGCTCTACAGTACACTTAATTGACTGTAGTTAGCACGTCTGTTATCCTTAATAATTATTTCATAGCGCGTTTGTCATTGTCCGTCAGTGTAGTTTTCTTCACGTTCTGGGTCTTTGGGGCAACTGAACCACTTGTTTTGTACAATTTTACAATATTTCTAATACTGTATCTTGACAAATCTAATAATTTTCCGATTTCGGAATTGGGTTTTCCTATTTTTGCTAAGTTCACAATGATTAACCGAATTTTTTCATCAATAACTTTGCCTCTGCCCATGTTTTAAAATTATTTAGACTTAACACTTTTAATACATCACAGTCAATAAACAAACTTTGTTTTCCTACGCCTACTACGCACAGCTACCGCAAAAACCCAGTTATTTTATATACAGTACAAGAATACATGAACTCAAATAATACGAAGTTTGTTTTACGAATATTATTTTTATAATCACAAATTAAATATTACGGAATAAATTTTGACCCCTTTGCTTCTAATATGATTATATTGTCAAAAAATTTACAAAGCAGCATTTACTTTTACTTATTATTTAATAATTTCTAAATAAACTGAAAATTTCATAGCTGGGCCAACTGAAAGTGGACAGGGCTCGTATAACACCTGTTCAAATTTATTTTGAATGGAATGATATACGTTAGGTGTCTACATGTGACTGGAAAATCCTAGTTTTTTGTGTCGCTTTATTTGGCACGTTCTATATTCTTTTTCATTTGACAAAAAATTGTATAAAAAATGTGTTAACATATCACGAAGAAAGACATTTTTTATAGTCTTGTAATCTGGAGCAAAGTTACTTTTAAAAAATTGTGTGGGTTTCATATCAAAGAGATTCTAAGATGAATACAAGTACTAGTATCTGAATATGTTGTAATAAGATTATTTTTTTTACTAGTTTTTACAGTCATCATATCAGGCATAATAGGATAGCATGAGACACAAAAGTTATATGGACCGAATTACCTATTGGTTTAGGTGGAACTAGATTTTTAATTCTAGTTACTTTTACCGATTGATTGAAGCTTTTGATCATTTTGTTCAGGAAAAGTCAACTTCAATATATAAAAAAATATCTAATGACAAATTACAAAAATGAAAATTGCGGTTAGTTCCGCCTAATCGTTTGGAATAGACTATAGGTACAAATTAGGATTATTATATTGGGTATAATAATGTTAATGTGAAATTAATTACTATTAAAAAGAAATATTTCTATTTCAAAATCTAATAAATGCTTTTTGTGTATTATATGTTACTTTTTTCGTATTTTATCTTTACATTATTAAATAAAACCTATATAATATAAATAAATAGCTTTTTTTAATATTAATAAAACATCGATGTTCCCGATACATCGATGTTTTTCCTTCGATGTTTTTTCAACATCGATAGTAAACGCCGATGTTAACATCGATGTTAAACATCGATGTTTTGCCTTCGATGTACAACCCTATTGCAGACACAAATCACTTGATATTGTCTTGAATACAGTTGGAATCAGAACAAATTAAATTAATAACACATTTAATATCAAAAGGTATACCGTTACCAACAAATATTTACATTTTACTGAGCCAGAACAATAAAGAAATTTATTAAACTTTAGCCATATATTTGACTTCTACAAATATGAACATTTAGCATTATTAGATTAGGTTATTAAAAAATTCTCAATAAAATCTTGCTCGATTAATTAGTTAGAAAATCATATTCATTAAGTAATTGTAAATCTCTATTGTCTACTCTCCCAAGGCCCCACTCCAAACAGCGTCGCCAAAGTCCTGCCGTTACGGGCCTCACTGACAAACTCCCCTTCACTCAACAGTCCTTTCGTGTTAAATCCCAAAACGACATCATTAAAATTAGTATAAGACATAACAAGTTATTGAAGCTGGCAAAGGAGAAATCCATAACCCATAATTTTGGGGAAAAAATCTGCCCGAGTAATGGCTTTAACTCTGAACACTTTGTTGGTAAGTCACGCGGTACGGGGGTCTCATGTAATTTTTAATCCCAAAAAGGGGTTGCGAGGATAAACAAATTAATAACCATTGCCACAAATGACGGGCTCACACTGCGGTTGCGGGTGTAGTGCGCTGTTAGTTACGCCACTGCCACTAATATAGTGAGCCAAAAATATAACTGTGTAACTTGTGTTTTATGTGTGTTAACTTATAAAATTTGGACAATAAACAGCAGTTTATAAAGTGGAAAATTATTAAAATTAATATCAATTAATACAGTTGAAACATGAATGTATTTAAACGGTTATTTGTTCCTCTAATATAATTATGCCACATTATAAACTGTGTGGTATTTGTAAAACCCATGTTATTCAATTTAGTATCTAAAATAGTACATGCATCTATTCATAGAAATTACTCTGTAACATGTTTACAATTATGTTCGTCTAAATTTTAACACGTTTGTTCACACGTCGTGTAAACGCTCTGGGTTATTTTAGAGGTGGCGACATAAACGGTGACGGAACGGGGATGGTGTCTCTAATAATGTCTGCACTGTCTGTTCTCTATCGCTTGGAAACTTTTAAACAAGTTTCGTAGTAATTGCACACTTAAGATATGCATACCGCGACATAACAGACGACAGAAATTATTTTACCTTTTCTCATTTGTCACCACCTGGGAGCGTAGTTCAGAAGCTGAGTCAATTATACCATATATTACCAAATCGTAGTTCCGAAACCGAGTAAATTATATCAAATACCCAATAGTCAATTAACCAAGTCAATTGTATCAAATATAATTCTATAATATTTGATATAATTGACTTGATTAGCGAAATAGTACCTGATATTTTGCTGGAACTGACCACCGTGGTGGTTGGCAGTAATAGCTGGCTGTCAGTAACCATGACGTTATAACGGTTTAATTCCGAATGCCGCGTCGCGACCGATCTATATGTAGTCCAGAAGCTTGGCGGCCAAGAGGAAGCCTTGGGTGATTTATTTTTACCAGGCTTTGTGAAATTATAACTGGTTCATTCATAATGGTAAGAAAAGGGTTCAATGATCATGACGATGAACAACTTGTGCGAAATTATAGTTCTCTACGTTCAGACATTTTCGTATTGCGATGGGTTAAGCCTGAAGAATTTTCTGAAGATGTGTTAAAAGTCTTTCATTTTACCGATTTTTAAATATTTTATTTGATTCCGGTTTTGATGATAAGCGTAATTATATATTTCATTATTCTCTTTTTCCTTCTTTGATAAAAATGCTGTAGTAGTATGTAAATTCAGCAGTCTCTGCTAGACGTTACGATTGGCTGTTACTGCCAGCCGCCGCGGTGGGCAATACTAGCGAAAAATTACCTCTATCTATCGGGGAAAAACCACGTGACATAGAATGGGCGTTGCATTATCACGTCATATTAGTGCCCACCCGATCTTTTTACGTTTAGACCAGCCTACACACTAGCATTTCTAAGATTTATTCCCAGCTGGTATTTATTTATTTATGTATTTATTTATTTATTTATTTATTTATTTATTTATTTATTTATTTATTTTATATATATATTTTATTATAACTATTTTTTTTTTAATTTCAAATAAGAGGTATAGATAATCCTAGCCATAAATTAAAAAATAAACTCTTACAAAAACACGAAAAATGCGACATTTTCCGAAAACATGGTCTGATCAAAAATGCCTATTGTACTATTCTGTTTTACATCAATAAGTATTTTGGAATTTTGACAGATTTTTAGATTAACCCGTCTGGGTTTTTGACCTATGTAATGAATCAAAAGGAGTTAATTAAGCACATTTTTGGTAAAACTTTTTTTTTTACTACAAATAAAATTTTGATCGTTCACCCCCGTTTTAAAACTTTTCATTTGATACCCCACTTAACTTTTTTTTTTGTAAGTTCATGTTTGTTTATATTTTTCGGACGATATGTTTTGTATAGGTCCGCGTGAGTTTTTTTTTTTTTTCAATCATAATTTGGTTCGATTATCCATGTATTAAAAACATTGATTTGATACCCCACTCAACAATTAAAATTTAAAAAAAATCTGCACAATTTTTTTTTTTATATTTTCATAGCGGTGTCACAGTTTCTACAGATATAGACTACCTAACAGACAGAGAGATACATAAATGACGACATAGAAGTTTCTTGATCACACCTACGAATCCATAAAAACAGCTCAAAAAGTTTTACTCGATTGATCTCGATCATGGTTGACGTACTAATTATGGATAACATGTATTTTACCACATACAGTATATATTCGTAGGCAGTATCGGACAACAGTGTCTAGAACCTGAATTTGCCTCTATTTCGTACTTGTGTTGCTCGCTCTATACTCGTCTGCTTGTGGTGATTAATTCCGTTTGTCACTCGTTTACCATGTTCTTCGCCAAATGGTTTTGTTTCCAGTATGTGCTAAATAACTTTATTTCTTCGAGCCTTTCATTATTTTCTTTTTTTCGCTTTGTTGATTTTTTCATAAATTTCGTTTACTTTTCCTTACTTTTTATATTGAGTATGCTTAATTGGAACCCCTTTAGAAAGTTAAGAATAGAAGATAAATTTGTTTTGGTTGTTAAGGGGCGTATAATAGGGTGTGACGAAAGGGATTCCGTTACACGTGTTCAAAAGATTTTAATAGATTCTTTTGTTTAAGTTTGTTGTTGACAAATTGCGCGTCACTGAATATGTGCTCCTAAATTTCTGTTTTTGTTTTACTCTTAGTGGTAAAGATGAATTTATTAATGCATGTCATCGCCTTCTAAATGGTTGACACAATTAGTAAATTTTTATAATATAAAAAACATGTTTTTAACCTCAGTCTAAATCTTTTTAAGTTTTTTTTTTTTTTTCGTATTTCACTCTCTTCACATATCAAATCTTATATCCATTGTAATAATCTATCTCAAATTTCCTAACCTTTTTTTCTTTACAATGTCGTCAGTAAACATTTACAATGTACCTACTGCTCACGAGAAACAAAAAAATGTTTTATCTCAACAATTGTACTATCTTAAAAAAATCCATACATTAAAAAGTAAATTGCTTGTACGAGGGGTGTTTCCTAAATTCTGGGAATTGTGCTATAATTAAATTACGCAGAAATTATAGGCAATGTTATGGGTGCCAGACAAGTCTTGACATGTTTATGCAACTATCTAGTGCAATATTGTTCAGTCTGATTTAGGTGATTGACTGATATAGACGCGTTTTCATAGCACTGTTTTTGTAACCATGGAAGACGCAGCAAAATCTCAAAGAGCAATAATTTTCTTTTTGTGGAAAGAAGGTGTGAAAACATTAGAAATGATTCAGCTTCTGCAAGGAGTATTTGGTGAGTCTGCAGAATCCAAAAGTACTGTTTATCGGTGGATCGATCGTTTTAAAACCGGTAGAACATCAGTAGAAGACGATCCACGCAGCGGGCGCCCAAGCACGTCGATAAATGAAAAAAACATTACTGCCGTCGAAGGACTACTGAAAGAGGACGGGCGAATGACTATTCGTCAAATTAGTGTGCGCATAGAGATAGGTACACGACAAGCTCATGACATCTTGCTTGATTGTTTGGGCGTTAGCAAGATTTCGCCGCGTTGGGTGCTAAGGCTGTTGGGACAAGAACAGAAACTCAATAGGTCTGATCTTTGAGGACGGCTTAAAAAAATTAGTTTATCGTTGGGATAAATGTATTCAGTGAAATGGAGATTATGTTGAAAAACTACATTGTAATATTGACGAAAATTAACAATATAATAAAAATTATAGCTAAATTCCCAGAACTTTGGAAACATCCCTCGTAATATCTACTCTAATTTTCTCACTAAAGCCGTCATGCATTTATAATAGAATTTTGAACTTCCAAACTGTATTATAAAGGTAAATGGGATTAAATTATAATCATAAAAAAACTTCAAAAACTTGTATTAGCGCTCAAAAATAAAAAAACATTTATTTTAAATCTATGATAGCGAGCAAATGTTGGCTTTAAAAATTAATCAGCTTGCAAAAAATGTTCATATGCGTTAAAAGTTTTGCTATAAAAAATATTTTACGGGATTTTTTTGTAAAGAGGCTCGTATATTTTATTCATGCAACTTGGTATCATCGGTGTAAAAGCCTGTTAATTTTGGATGGATTTTCTTTTTTGTTTAATGATGAATAAAGCTAAATATTTTATTTGTGAAATGAAAAACTGGAATACTACAACCTTTTCGAGCTTGAAACATATCTATACATCAGAATAAAAGTGTATTGACTCATATTATAAAACATTTACATTATAGCAAATTGAATATTTTAAATTCTATTTTTATTTATTATTATTATTATTTTAATTTTATTTATTTATTATTATTATTATTTTTAAAAAAAATATCGGTTTATTTCGGTTCAGATAATGTTTATGGGAGTGAATATAAAATACATTTTATTTAAAATTATTTTTTAAACTGATGAGCAGAAAAAAATCGTAATTTTTTTAACAAGTAAAAAAAAATTGCGTTTCTATTATTTCGGGAGGAGGAGGTGAACGGGCGTTCAACCCCTCCTTCCGGCAGCGACATGGTATGATTATTACAAAATAAGGAATAAAATGTTCTTCTAAATTATAGTAGAAAATAAATTTCTATTACAAATAAAAGCATTTAAAAATTTATCACTCGGAACTGAACCGAAAACCGAAAACCGAAAAAAACCGTTATTTTTACCGGAACGAAAACCGGAACCAAACTGATATATATTTTTTTAAATGAACCGGAACGAAAACCGAAACGAAAAAAATAACGGTTCGAAGCCCTGGTACAAACCTAAAAATTTATGTGAAGTGTGAATTTTCACACATTTCAGGATTCGTAGGTATTTAGTAAGTAAATGATGATTATTTGGGATGCCAAAACAAATTTTATGTTAATTTTTTTTTTGTATATTTAATTCGAGTGCCTAATACCATTATTTAGATTTCTAAATATGTGTAGTACTTTTTTTTTATATTGCAAGGTTCATTGAGATTTTGAAAATTGCGCCTATGGCTTCCATTGGTTTTTTAAGTCATAAGCTCCGCCCCTCCGATTTCGTATACATTGAAACATAGAATTAAATTATAATTTCAACAATTGCAACTGGTTATTAAATTTACGCTTTTAAAAATTAAATGCAACATTTGTCAAAATATAACTAGAATTTTGAAAAAATAATTTAAATAAAATAAAAATGCAAAAAAAAAACAGAAAAAAATTAAACATTAACATTAAAAATTTGTACATTATCCAGAATTTTTTCATATTTTTAGTTTAAACCATCTGGGCTACAGGGTGTGGGACAACATTTTTTGCACAATTTTGACTAAAATCGCGTCAAAATAATTTATTTTGCAAAAATAGAAGTTTGATCGTTATTCCAAGCACTAAGGGCTTTCATTTGATATCCTACAAAGAATTAAATTTTATTTATTTTTTTTTCAGTGAGCACATATTTGTTTATATTTTTAGGGGGATATGTTTTTTAGATGTTTTAGTATTTTTCCTATGTGCGGGTCAAAGAGGTATAAGCATACTAAATTTCAGCTCTCTTTGTTTAGCCGTTTGGCTACAATTTTTACCGAACAGACAGACAGACGACAAAATGACGGTATAAGGGTTTTTTGGTCATACCTACAAAACCCTAAAAATGCTCATTCGTATAAACTTAATTGAATATAAACCAAAATTATGATTAAAAAATTCGCCGATTCCCCGATTCGCCGTTCTTTAATAAATTAGGTTTAAAAATTAAAATTAAATTTAAAAGTTTTTCTTTAATGTATATTAACCTACCTAATGATGAACTATGTATGTAAATAGAAAATATATAAAAAGTTAAATGTGGGAAAAAATTGATGGCCGATTGCTAAAGAACGAGTTAAATGTAAATTAACTCGAGTTGAATGTGATAACTCCAGTTATCCCTAAATCAAATTAAAATCATGTTTTTGTATGTTGTTTTGCTCGAGTTAGGCTTAACTAAACTTAGAGTTAAAACACTTAATTTGTTCTTTAGCAACCGACGATTAAACAGTTTTCTTATGTAATGATCCTGGAGACTAACAAGAACTTCGATATACAGTGAATTTCGATGTACGGAAATTCGGTAAATGGTGGTCTTACTGTACATTTACATTAATCTATTTACGACAATATATAGTTTGCAAAGATTTACGTAACAATTTTGATAATACAGTTTAAATAGAATCGCTGATTTTGGTCTCCTTTAGGTATTTCAGTAGATTTTTTTTCGCGGTTTTCACCTAAGGCTTCATACAGATTGTCTTGTAGAAGAATATTTCTTTTATATCTGTATAATCTTGTACTGAATAAAAAAAAAATGTTGAAAAAACTGTAATTTTCTCATTAAGATCTAAAATCTCTGTCTGACGTCAGAATCCAAAAATAAACGACTTAGTTAACTTCATTTGAGTACGAACATGAAATAAATGATGTACGTCCATCTTACAAGTTTGTAACTTCCAACCCGCAACTTACTTTATAATAATACAGCAGGCACAGCTGAACTTTCAATAATTGCTTTCTGTAGTTGAGAACCCCTCTTCATCATATTACAATGGAATAAGATTTTATTTTATGCTTACAGGATTCGAATTTGATCCTTACAGCATAAAGACCATAATGCGGTTGATTTATTTTTCATTTTTATCCGTTTTTAAAAAATCTTTTATCGAATGATTTTACATTATGGTGAAAGTTGTATGAATCGCGTAAATTTTTATTAATGTGGTTAGAACAGAACAAAAATGTTCAGACCTCAGTGACTGACGAGCAACGTCTTGGCCGGCCAGTTGATGTGTTAACTCTTTCGCTTGAAACCCGCATTGACGACATTATTCGTGAAGACCGACGTATTACTGTTGAAGATACAGCAAAAAAAGTTGTAGTAAGTGTTGATACAGTTCATCACGTTATCATTGACAAGATCAAGTACAGCAAAACAAGTGCAAGGTGGGACCCGAAACAGTGTCCTCATACCACCCAAGAAACCATTGAAAAAATGGGTTAGAAGGCAAAGAATTTCTGGGAAACTGGCTCAAACAACAAGACAAAGATTTCTTTGCATCAGGTATAAAAAAATCAGCTGTGGCCACCACAGGACCGACCGCCATCAAAAGTACTTGTATAAAATACATTCTAGAGCAGAGTAGAAATAACTTGACCTAATATTTTCTAACAGAGATATTATTTATCATAACCATGGAAAAGTTACATATGAATATGAAAAAATTGAGACAAAAAATTTCGAAAAATTTTACAGAAATTATTCGAAATTTTTCGTTTTATCAAAAAACGTCTCAAATAAAAGTTATTAGTTATTGCTTTTATAGCAACTTTTGTTTAATAAATTTTTTCGATATATTTTTCTGTTGTGAAATATTCGCAAAAATCTTAAAATCGACACAAGTAAACTCCCATTTTGAGACAACCGATTTTTACCAAAAGTTGATCAACTCATGCCATTGATGGCAGAAGCTTAAATATGAAGTTTCATAAAAATCCTTTCAGCCGAATTTGCTCTGCACGTGTACACAGACAGACGGACAGACAGACGGACAGACAGACGGACAGACAGACGGATAGACGGACAGACGGACGGACAGACGGACAGACAGACAGACAGACAGACAGACGGGCAGACAGACCGACAGACATCGTGCTAAAAATAGTCAAAACGTTATGTAGGGACCTCAATTCGTGGAGATTCATCGAAATCTCGAAACGTCAAAATAGGTATGATCACAATACCTCCCTTATATATGTTGGCGGTCGGTAAAAACTAATTCATCGTTGGGACAAGTGTATTAATATTCGTGGGGATTATGTTGAGAAGTAGTAAAAGTCTAATTTTGTAAAAATACACAGTTTTTTTATCTACATCAATTTGTCTCTTTAATTATTGAATGTCCCTCGTAACATCATTCTATAACTCTTTTTCGGTAAAACTGGATATTGAACAAACTACTGTTACGGTGACGAAGTATCAATAGAAGATATTTTACGTTTAATTCCATAACAACCAGTGAGGATAACAGGACAACTGTTTTTTGTTCATTTGTTACAGAAAAATATACAGTAACTGAAACCGAAATGTAAAACAATGAAAACAATGTATCAGATGTTGTTTTGACAATAAATAGAGATGAAAAGTAAAGTTAAAACTTCAAAACAAAGAAGCGGAGGAGAGTGAAGGCATTGCTATTGCTGAAGCGATTAAAACCGAGGCGCTTCTATGTCTGGAGTTGTCAATTTCTATAAACATTCAAAGTAAATAACTGTCATTGTTCCGTCCTCGGAGTGAAACAGTGCAGCGCACCGATCTGTCAATATCTGCAAGTTTCAAATTCTTGACATCACATTGTCGCAAATATTCTAGACAGAGTTGGCAACTGGCGTGATTAGTTAATAGTTTTGGAATTTTTTAAATATCATCACTGGAATGCAATTATCTATTTTACCAAATATTCAAAATGATATCTTTTGAAAAATAATCTAAACTTCATTTTTATATTATTGACGATCACATCAATATTCAATAATCTAAATTATTTCAGTTTTTTTGACCCAAAATATATATATATATTACGGTGTAAAACAAAATAAATAAAAATAAATAAATAAAATACTTTTGTCAAAATTTCTCTTGAAATGAAATGTTTGTTAATAACCGCTTCCGTTTTTAAATTTACACTTCAAAAGCTTTCATTTGATTTTAATATAAAATTGAACGGTTTTTTTAATTAAATAAATTCTGTAATTTTCAAAAACAGAAATAGATCAAAAATTTTGTTAATCTATTTCGGTTAACATTAAAGTGTATTACTAAGAACTTTTTTCAGATTTTTCAACTAACCTGTTTGAGTTATAGGGTATATATAATTTTTTTTGTACACATTTGACAAAATAACATATGTTACAAGAGCATACAATAGATTAAAAATAATCCTCGTTTGCTTAATCTACATTTCAGTTACTTTCATTTCGTTCTCTTACTAGTTAATAGAGAAGAAGGTCCTAATATAGACCCCCCTTTTGTTTTTTCTCGATAACTTTTTAAGTTTTTGAAGAATCGATCTTAGAATTGGCATACATCTAGCCCAAATACTTATATTCAATATTCACAATTTAATCGTTTCGAAAAATAGAAAAATAATGTGATTGAAATTCAAAGACAACTATGAAAATTTGTAAAATATTCGAACCAGGATTGAGAGTATGAAATATGTTCCCCCATTAAAAATTGGGTAGTTCAAAATAAATTTTATTTTGTTTAAGATACAAACTCAAAGTAACAGTTTAATAATTAATTACTGACAGAAATCACATTCATATAAATCTTTTTCTGTCCCGAAGCATTGATTGTTCATGTGCCACATATTGCACATTAGGCACCGACCTCAAAGCTCGCCCCTTTGATCTTGTACAAAACAACCGTCAAAAAACATGCAAGCAACATCATCCGGACTTTGTTGCCTTACTTCATCAACATCCATGTTTAAGTGGGAAACAGAATGCACCGAGTTCTACGACGCGTTGACGCCGTACGTACGGCGCTATCTGTCAGAAGAAAGTTAAAACCAAGCTGTCGTACGCAAGTGCACAGAATGAACAACGTCCTTCGGCGTTCGACCGCCGTTGATACTGAATGTTCGTCAACTTCCAACTTTTGACGCCGTTGAACGTTGACGAAGAACACCTAACCTCAGTTTTTACTGAATAATAAAGTGTTTGTATGTATAAATAACTTGCATACAACATAAATAACATCACTCACAAGTCTTCATCATCCATTATACTTTTAATAAAAGAAAGCGCACGTATAAACACAGATATAGGTTGTCAAGCGACACTTGACGGCGTTAAAAATGATTGCATTGTGTGCAGGCGAAAATTCTCAACGGCGCTACGCAACGCTGTCGCAAATGACGCCGCGCTGACGGCGTAGCGCGATGTGCATTCTGTTCCAGGCTTTAGGCCCATATTTAGACCTCGCGGGGAGCCGTGAGGCAGTAGCTCCTTGTAACACAATATACCTCGATCACAATACAACAGCTTCTAGTATAAATCACAAGTAGATCGAATAAAAATCTTGCCCATTCTTATAACAACAACTTACCTTAATAAAAGAATCAAAATTAAGCAAACACATTTACTGTAATTCGTTTCTAACGGAAGAAGAACTCAATTGCACTAAGTTTGTAAAATTGCTGAACGAAAGATGTGTGTGTTTTAAGCTATTGCCGAAAGATGGTGATAGCTACACTAATAGATTTTCTTTAGAGGCTCATATTAAATGCAGGGCCCATATTAGGACACTCTCCTCTAGTAATTATTTTTTTAACGATACAAGAAATTTGTTATTTTTGGTAAAACTAATTTGATTGGAAATACCTGTTGAGCTATTCCAGTTTACACTAACATGCATTGCCAAGACTTTTTTCAAATTTTTAAACCAATCTATTTAGGCTATAAAGCAGATATGGCCAAACTAGGCCCGAGGGATAGATCCACCCGCGGGGTCCATTAACATGATTCCTGTAATCATTTTTTTTTGCTGTGGATTTGCTTCAGATTTTTTGGGATTTTTTTTTTGCTCGCCAGATTTTTGGCGTTTCTTGTTTTTTGCTCTTCAGATCTTTTGGGTTTTGCTTTTTTGCTCGTCAGATCGTTTGGGCTTCCATGTTTTGCTCATTTGATCTTTTGGTTTACTTATTTTGCTCGTCGAATTTTTTTGGATGTTATATGGTTCGTTACAGTTCCCGTCGGACAGAAATTTTTGCCATGTCTGTTACAGGGTATGAGATAGATATGTGTTTTATAAAACATTTTTGACAAAAGAAAACGACGCCAAAACCTAATTAAACATAAATTGCTTTTTTACTGACCGCCAACATATATAAGGAAGGTTTTGTGATCATACCGATTTTGACGTTTCGAAATTTCGATGGATCTCCACGAATTGAGGTCCCTAAATATAACGTTTTGACTATTTTTAGCATGATGTCTGTCGGTATGTCTGTCCGTCCGTCCGTCCGTCTGTCTGTCTGTGTACACGTGCAGAGCAAATTCGGCTGGAAGGATTTTTATGAAACTTCATATTTAAGCTTCTGCCATCAATGGCACGAGTTGATCAACTTTTGGTAAAAATCGGTTGACTAAAAATGGGAGTTTACTCGTGAACAGAAAAATATTTCGAATAAATTTAATGAACTAAAGTTGCTATAAAAGCAATAACTAACAACTTTTATTTGAGACATTTTTTGATAAAGCAGCATAAATTAAACAAGTACTTTGTGATGGCAGTCTCAATTTTTTCATACTTATATATATAACGTTTCCATGATCATGATAAATACTATCTCTGTTAGAAAATATTAAGTTATTTCTACTCTGCTGCTAGAATGTATTTTATACAAGTACTTTATGTTGGCGGTCGGCCCTGTGGTGGCCATAGCTGATTTTTTTCTCTGTAGAGCTTTCATTTGATGTTCCACTCAAACTTTTATTTATTTATTTATATGCATATATGTTTATATTTTTTGTTTTTTATTTTTCGAAGTTTCATTATGTTTCTTACATGTATATGTTACCACATTTCAACTTTGTAGGTGGGGCCGTTTGACCACAATTTCCACCATACAAAAAGACAGATACATGAGTGACATTATAATGGTTTCTTGGTTATACTTACGAAATCCCACAAATATTAACATTTAAAAATTTTATTAACAGTTTGTTTTATAAATATATAATGTAAGAGATTTATTTAATACATTACATGTTATTCGCTGATAATTTGCAACAATTTGTTTAAATTTAATATAATCAAGCCATCAAATAAAAGTCCAAATATTTATTACAAAATAAACATTTTAAATGAATCTTCATTAACGCGAATCATTCAAAACGAATCTTCCAAACAATTCCCCATCCAACAAAAACAAGATACTGGAAATAACTATCAATCAAGAGTACAATAGTTAGTATCTGTTCCGTTATATCCGGCGGATTAATATCGTGTTCTGGATAGTATCATAATCCGTGATCTAGGAATTGTGTTCATTGTCTAGACATAGCGTGTTGTATCCTTCATCAGCAACGTATCTTGTGAAGATGTGCGAACTCCGTCTGTTTCGGAGATGAGAAACATTCACTGGGGATTCGAGTGTTTGTTTGTATGCTGTCAACGAAACAAAACATGTCATAGCCGTCTATCGTATCTCATAAAACAATGCTATACAGCTATTTTTACTCAAACATTATATTAGTAACATTTTTGTTATTGTTGTCATTTGTTTTTATGTTATTTTGTTTAGAAGAGAAGAACTTTTGTAATTTGTTTTATCAATTTTGGAAGGGCGAATTTGAAAGTCAGAGACAGTATGAGGTTGTTTCCAAAACTGAAGAGACGTGGGAGTAATTTGATATGGTTTCAGAAATTAAAAATTTCCCACTACTTATAATGTTCACAAATAAGTCAGTGTGTCCTAAAGTGGGTTCCGCGAAAATGTCAAAGGTTTCGTGAGATAAGGTGTTAATAATAGATATGGCGATCCCCCGCGATCTTTGGCAAATTGTATAAGGGTTCTGCGACAAAATAAGTTTGGGAACCGCTGTAGCAGTGGCGGCTGTGACAGGGTGGCGCTGGGACAGTGTACTCCTAAAAAATTTTAATAAGAAAAACTGAATTTAAAATCTTATTTATACTTGAAAATTGCATTAAACTAGCTAAATATAACTGCGTATATTTATTTTTATTATTTCTACTTCAATTTTTTTTATATAAGTGTTATATTATAAAATTTACATCTAGAAAACAACGCTTAGGTGGACATTACACGTTAGTGGCCCGGTAGAGTGTTGCCACATGCGATTTCTAATGTATGTATCTACGCAAGTAATAAAAATGAATAGGAAAGGGCAACAGCGGCGAGTTGTTAGTGTGAATATGTTGGTGAATTTAAGCCGCCGGCCTTAGATTAGCGTTCTTTTGATTTGATTTTACTCAGACGTGAAACTGGATACAGTGCGTTATATTAAAACTAACGTGCTTAGCTATGAAACTATATTATTAATAAAAATATTGGTCCTCATTGGACAAAATTGAATATTTAAAAGATATTTAAAAATCACAGAGGACGGGTGGGCGAAATTCTGAAAATCATTTTAGAACGTGGGGAAGAAATTCTGAAAATCAATTACGGACAGGAAGAGTGGAGAAATTCCAAAAATTTTTTGAGGAAGAGGGATGGTGATTCTGAAAAAACAAGGGGTAGAAATTTCATGCGAGCCATTTGAAATTTATTGCTGGGCCAGTTTCGACCCACGGGCCGTAGGCTGGACACTGCAATATATTGATCAAAAAATGTCCCCCCAAATATTTTACCCACCAGCCGCTACTGCGCTGTAGTAGTAAAAATATATCATACTTTACATTGGGTGGTCCGCAACTTCTTGGGCGTAGGTATGACTAGAATTTTCCGTAAGTAGGATATTCCTTAAGTGAGCCCTTTTGTCTAGTTTAACTTTTCTTCTGAAGAATGTATGATATCTCTTAAAATAAAGGAGTTTTTCGAGGTGCGGCGTTTCAAACAATTACCCTCTATATAGACTAAGAAACCTTCATCATTTATTATTATATTATTTATTTTACATCGACCTTTTTTTCTGCAACGAGGCTAATCGCCGATGCCAGGGGGCGAGATTCTACACCTGGATGAGGGGTGAATGATTGTGAAAATGAGAGTAATGTAAACATATTATTCTCGCCCGAATAATATCACCAACGAAGCAGGCTCGAACCACCGGCCGCCCAGTCACGCCTGTTTCTAACAGTCTAAAACCGCACTACTTAATGCGCTCGGCCACTCCGTTGGCTAAACCTTCATCATTTATGTAATGAAAAATAAAAATAAACTATGAAAACGGAATTTATTTGTGACCTAACCCAATATCCATAAGTATGTGCGTAGCTCTTTTAGTGATTCATTCAAAAATTATAAATTTCTAATAAATTACATTCATTCAAATATAGCCGTTACTTTTACCATAGTTCATAATTCATGTAGTAAAGTACATTCGTACATCTTTGAAACAGATTCTGGCAATATCTTACTACACAAGTGTTACACACATTTTGAATTTCATTCATTTTATTTCATTTATGTCAACTCTTTAATTCCGTCACATGTTTAATCATACAGAAGTGCATTAATCCATATCATTTGTACAAGCTTTGAACAAAAAAGTAACGTTTTTATTTATTTTCAAATAAAAATACTCATGCCTCTTACGCAGTCATGAGTACGTAATATGATTAAACGCTTAAGTCTACAAATTCAATAGAGTAAATAACAGCAGGTTGTTAATTTATTTGTGCTTTTTGTTCATCGATATTTACATTAAAAATATTTATAGTTACACTTTTAATTTATGATATTTTATTGTTTTAAAAAGCTTTATTTGTATTCGTTGATAAAATAGATACCGTCGTTTTATAATTTTCATTTCAACACGAATTTTATTTAAATTGGAAATGAAATTTATTTTATATTTTTAACGTTAAAATAACACTAAAATATCAGTTTGGCGTAATGGTAATGTACCATTCTTTACTCCCAAGAATCGCGATTTAAAATATTAGTCATAAGCGGGTTTAATTTAGGAAATGAATATATGTTTTTTTAAATTGAGCCTGTAACTAATGCACCTTTACTAAAACATCAACCAGGGTAGGGTTTCCAAATTCACGACATTTTTGAATCCTGGAGAATTGGGAATGGGAAATCTCATTACTCGGAAACTACTGAAGTCATCATTTTTATTTCATTTTCGTAGAAGTAGATGATTATATAATAACGGGTAGGATAGATACAACTTATAAAGTGATAAAAACCGTTTTCTCTCAACGGAAGGCTCAGTACAGTAGCTTACGAGACAAATATGGAAATTTAATTGACGACGAAGAACAAATGGCAAACATATGGAAAGAATATCTAGAAAAGTTATATGGTGGAGACTAGAGATGTGTCGTTCGCGAACGATTCGTACCAAAAGAACGAATCGTTGCAATGAATTAATACGACCGAATCTTTTAATAAGCAGCGAACGAATCTTCAGTACGCGAACTCACGAATCAATGCTAGCGAGTTGCGAGTGTGACTCGATATGGAACGGAACGGAACAAGGGTCGGGCACAGAGCTCAGGCTGTGTAGTGTGGAACACACGTACATCTATGTCTGTAGTCTGGTACGTAAGCTCAGGCTGGATGGACGAACTTAGAACATGGCACGAGCGACAGCTGAACGGCAGACTCGATACACTGCGCCATACAATGTGTATACATACGTACGTGTACTTGACACGTACTACGTATACTGACACGTTCAACGTTCGCTAACTACTAGCGACTACAGAAGTATGTATAGGTACTGTTCTCAGCTCCTAGTACACAACTATGTAATAACAAAGCCAAGTACAGCGTGACGTAGACAGTAAACACAAGATTTGTTGTACGCCAACGATTCGTTCCAAAAGAACGAATCTTTTTAGAGAGTACTGAATACTGAACGAATCTTTAAAAAGATTCGCATTTCCCACCTCTGGTGGAGACGAATTAAAACCAAAGACGTTACAAAATAAAGATGAGTTAAAGACGACTTAGGCTGCAATATACTCAGAGACGAGTATGATCGCGCTGTGAAAAAGTTGTACAAAAATGAAACACCAGGTATAGATGAAATCCCAGCAGAATTAATAAAAAATGCCGGGCCAAAAATGCAAGAAACCATTTATAAACTAATGAATGCAATATATGAAAAGGAGAAATGCCAGCAGACAATTCCGAAAAAAACATGTGCGGAATAGTGTGAAAGTTTCCGCACGATAAGCCTCGTTTCTCACGCATCAAAAATTCTTATAAATATTTTCCATGAAGGAATTGAGCCAAAACTAGATGCTTTATTAACGGAAGATCAATTCGGATTCAGGAAAGGGTCCGGAACAAGAGAAGCTATTCTAGCTTTAAGATTAGTGTTAGATAAGAGTATCAAGAAAAATCAAAATACTATTATCGCCTTTATAGACTTAGAAAAGGCATTTGATAATGATAATGATAATGTCAACTGAAACATTATGTCCAAGATCCTCAAAAAAGTTGGAATTGATCATAAGGATAGGCATTTGATCTGGAATCTGTATAAAAACGAAACTGGTATTATTAAGATTGGCAACACAACAGAAAAAGCCGGGATCCGGAAAGGTGTAAGACAAGGCTCCTCTTTATCGCTAGTTATATTTGGCGCCTACATCCAGGAAGCTATAAATTCTGTCAGAGAAAAAATAAACTTCGGCATCAAAATACATGGACATAACATCGACATGTTGAGATATGCTGACGATATCGCTATGCTGGCAAATAGTGCAAACGAACTGCAATCTGCTTTGAAAGTAATATCGTCAACCCTAAGTGATGAATTCTGTGTGAAACTATTCAGTTTCAGCCAAAACCAGAATAATGGTGTGCGGCAGAAATACTGGTGATGTAACTGCTTCAATTAAAATAGACGCTCAGACGTTATCACAAATCAAAGAATTCACGTACCTAGGATCTGTTATCACTAATGATAACAGATCAAAGAGGAACATCACAAGTAGAATTTCTCAGGCTAAGCTTGCTTTTAACAAGAAACGAAATCTATTCACCACGCAGAACATCGCAATAACACTGAGGAAGAAGCTTCTAAAAACATATGTATGGAGCATGGCACTCTATGGGTGTGAAACATGGACCATAGCAACTATAGAAAAAAGATTATTGGAAGCCTTCGAGACCTGGTGTTATTGACGCATGTTAAAAGTGAAATGGGTTGATAATGTCTCGAACAAAGAGGTGTTTCAAAGAGCTGAAGCAAGAAGATTTCTGCTTCAAAATATAAATAAAAGACGAACTAGCTTGACAGGGCATATTTTGCGACATGAGGGTTTGCTGAAAATAATCGTGGAAGGTATGGTCGACGGAACAAATCCTGAAGAAAGACCCCCCTTAAACTATATGAGTCAGTTGAAGAAGCAACTTAACTGTCAGAAATATGTTGATCTAAAGAGAAAGGCGGAAGTCAGGGAGGAATGGAGAGTTGCTGCCAACCAATCTTAGGATTTTAAACTTTAAGAGACAAACCAAGGGCCCTTTCAAATACGATAGACAGAGGTTTCACTGTAATACTTGAAATAATTTTTATCATTATCATTTTTAAAATGATATTTTTAGAGCATATAACATTGATTATCGTACAATCATGATCTTTACTTTGTAACAAATGTACTAGATGTTCAAAAAAATCTTTCTTTTTTTGTCGATGTTTTCCGAATTGTTAACAGTGCGTCTAAAAGCATCTTCAAGTTGGGGGTGAGAGAATGCGATTTTTTATATAAGCATATTTCTTTCCTTAGATTATTAATAAGATAGAGTTTATCTTACTGTGTCTGCTATTGTTAAAGTTAATTTTTTTGTACTGGTTTAGAAAAATATTGCTTTTAAAGTGTATGCAATATTCATATTGAAACCCATCACTTCTGCTATTAGTATAACCTTTCTACTCCAGTTTAGAATATTTTAATAGTAATTCACAAAATTTCATCATGATTTCATTACATTTCATAAAATTTTTATGAAGCCTTATTGAAATTTCTTTGGGAAACGCCTTTAATTTCATGGAAAATTCATAAAATATACCTCAGTGGTTATTACTTTCCTGGCCTTGACTCTTAATTAAATTTATATTATACCGAACAAAAAGCTTTCAACCTTATATTTTCTTAGATTATCTGTACATGATTATCGAGTCGATTTTAATACACACGGTTATATTTATTTAAAAACTTAAAAGTTGTTGACTCTCAAACAGTTAGATTCAGTATCAATAATGAAAAAACTATACATATCATCAAGATACGTATAGTAACTTGCGTCACCAACGAGTACTTTCGGAGTAGCTCCGTGTGTGGACGGCCTAAAAAGTAGCTGATCACAAAGTTCAAAGTATTTAAATAAAGGATAAAGTTGTAGCTATCAGTAGCGACTGGTGACTAAAATACGAGGGTTGTCCGTAAAATAAGGTCTCAAAAAAAAAACACGTTTATTTGCCATGAGTTATACATTGTTGGAAAGCTTGGACTTTCTATTATTTTTCTACATAATCCCCGTTGCGATCTATACATTTTTACATGCGGTGTAGCATTTTTCGTATACTAGTGTCATAGAACTCTCCCGCCGCGGCGCGCAGGTAGCGTACGACCTTTTCCTTCAGCTCCTCGTTGGTGTTGAAATCGTCCCACCCAGGTGTGACTTCAACGCAGGAAATAGATGATAATCACTTGGTGCTAGGTCCGGGCTGAAGGGGGGGGGGGGCGTTATCCCATCCAAATTGGCTGATGAGGTCGGTTGTTGCACGAGTGGTGTGAGGACCTAGCACCAAGTGATTAACAGCTCTTTCCTGCGTTGAAGTCACACCTGGGTGGGACGAATTTCAGGACCAACGAGGAGTTAAAGGAAGAGGTCGAACACCGCGCGCCGCGGCGGAAGAATTCTATGACACGGGTATACGAAAAATGCTACACCGCATAAAAATGCATAGATCGCAACGGGGATTATATAGAAAAATAGTAGAAAGTCCAGGCTTTCCAACAATGTATAACTCATTGCAAATAAAGGTATTTTTCTTTGTGAAAAAAAAAAATGGAGACCTTATTTTACAGTTAACCCTCGTATTTGGAGGGACACTTTTTGAAATATATACTACAATGGAATCCGGCCCAACAATAAGTTTCAAACGGCTCGCACGAAATGTCTGCCTCTTGTTTTTTTGGAATCACTACCTCCCCCTCATGTCCTCTAACTCAATCTGGCCCGTGAAACATATTTAGAATTGATATACACGATATATCAATGTAGATGGAATACGATTTTTCTCGAAAACGCGATGTGTAAGTTGAGAAAAAAAAATAAAAATAATTAAAAATATTTCGCTTTCAAATCATCAAGTACGACTTGGAATATTTATTATTATATATAGAATGGTAATAATATCATTGTTTTTTACTGAACTCTCTATTAACCCTTTGTTGACTGACGGTACTTATAAGTACCCAGTTGATTTTCGCCCGTTACTTTCTATGTATAATAAGAATTATCGTTTTTGCTAGACGGTATATCAAAGTACCATTGTGTACTATAAGATACGTCAGAAAATAAAGCTAGCAGGGTTATGGTCTCGGGGATCCCATGCTTTATTCTTATATGTTACAAAATTGCAGCATAAATGGAGTGCAGTCTAGACCGTATTCTATTTGTTCAACATGCAAAATTCATTTACGTTGTAATGATTGTAAAAATTGTTTTTGTGATTATCATAATGTAAATGAAAATTAAATAAATACGTAAAATAACAAGACAATATAATCGCTTTTCTCTTCTAAAATTACCTCTTCACAGCCTAACGGTAATTGCAAGTACCGAGGGATGAAATAATAAAATAATAATTGCATATATAGCTTTCTTTTAACAGTACCATTTATAAAACTTGTAAATAATTTTTAATTTGAAATTATTTTTGACTGCCGGCAACAAAGGGTTAAATGTTCTATTTCCATTTTTGTTCGATTGTGAAATATTCAATTTTGACCGATGAGGACTAATATTGTTTATTGATAATTTAGTTTCATAGCTAAGAACGTTAATTTTAATATAACGCACCGCATCCAGTTTTACGTGTGAGTTCTTACTCACAAATCAAAACAAACGAAGTGAAGCTAAGGACACCGGCCTAAATTAAGTAATACATTCATACTAAACCTCGCCGCTGTTGCCTTTTCCAGTTCATTTTTATTAATTGCGTAGATTAATATATTACAACACGCATGTGGCAACACAGTATGTTGGGACACTATTAGTAGTGATCTGCGCATTGTTTTCCAGATCTAAATTTTTAAAATCTAACATTTATATGAAAAATCTTTGAATTAGAAATAATGAAAATAAATATATGCAGATATATTTAGGTAATTTGCAAATTTAAACTATAAATAAAATTTTAAATTCAATTTTTTTATTAAAAGCGTCACTCAGTCTCAACCGCCACTGGTAGCAATAAATGGGTAGTGTCTTTTGCACCAGCTTGTACATGGAGAAATCACCTGACAGATGTTCTAGAGCAGACGTTCACAATCTATGGTACGCGTACCGACACCGGTACGCGAATGTCGAGCTACCGGTACGCGATAAGTGAATGAAATAAGAATGAAAATAATATTTTACGTAAATGAATGTGTTTTTTATATAATACATTGCCAAACCCTATTTACCTAAAAAAAAGATCGTGAGTTGAGAATTTAGGAAAGTTTTATAATAGGGCAAGTGTTTTTTTTTTTGCTCGACAAAATATTTGGTAGAGACAAACGACGAAAAAAAATCAGCATTTGAGAGTCAAGGAATTTTTTTTAGGACTCTTTTTTTCAAAAATAATTTCCTACTGGTACGCCACCATATTGTCTACTACATACCGGTACAACATCTTCAAAAGATTGGGAACCTCTGTTCTAGCGAATATACGAAATACTTGAAAAGACCTGGAAGAGGCGAAATTAACTCTGTGGACAGTGCTCAATTTATTATATATATTTGCAAATGCATTAATAAATACAGATAGTTTTACTTTTTTTGCCCAAATATATTTGTTTATGTCTCTATTTCCAGATTATATCGTTACTATTACATAGAGGGGATAAAATGATCTAAATATTTATATTTCATCGTTGTATTTGAATTTGCATCCGATCAGACAGTATTGACGAGCTGAATGGTGAAAGAGATGGGGTGAAGATTTCAAGGGTGAAAAACCTGATATCAATCGACTGAATCTCTTATATCTGTCGCACATTCAGCTTCCTCTCAATTCTAACGCTTTTCACTTTTAAGTGCAAATAAAAAAGAAATACTTTTTATCTAAATATAATTTTCTAACAGAAACTAAATTATTCTCAGAATTGTAGCTTAATTATACCTATATATTGGTGAAAACTATTTGTATCATATTTGTTAAAATTATGCAATATTATATCATTTTGTGTGTACGTGTGCAAGTTAATAATATTCTAGTCTTTAAAAGTCTCTAAAAGTAATCTTTAATTGTTTAATGATTTATTTTTTTCTGTTCCAAGTTTTATTTATTTTTATTACATAAAATACAGATATCCTCAAAATATATGCCCCCGCTTTGTATGGCCTTCAACTTTCTCTCAAGTTTCAAATTTGGGTGCGAAAAACAAAAAATCAATGTAGAGAAAATAAAACCGTCGATTTCATTGCGTTATTTTCCTTTTCAGAAGATATGACCACTTGATAAAATTTTGGTACCATGATAAATCAGGTAAATCTGATACAAGAAATCAAAAACCGAATTCAGGGTGCCAATTTATTTTATTTCCCAGGAAGACCACTCTTTAAAACAAAACAACTTTCAAGAAACACCAAAACCAAGTTACCGTACTATATAACTCCCAATATGGTTCGTATGGCCATCATGTTCTTCTCAGCCACTTTTCTAAAACGTTGTCGAAAGCTACAACGCTCGTCATATTTACATCTTTGCAAGTTTTGCATCAACCTGAATGCGCTGTATGTGGGATAACTTTCTATCTCCAGGTAAAGATTTGAGATAGTGGGTAGTATGAGAAACATGTAGTTTAGTGTTGTCCTACAACAAAATGACCTTCCGGTTTGCTTATCCAGTTGATGGCCTTTTTTGTTCCATTGCGTTGGACAAAAATAATTCACTTGACGACTTTATAGCGCTTAGCAATAATCTTTTCACCCAGTTGAACGAGCTCATAAAATTACTGCATTTCTGTCCTATCAAATGCACTAACATACCTTTTTTTATTTTTGGGGTTTGTTGGATTTTGCCGTTGATTTTTCTTGCCGGGGTTCACCCATAAATGCATTTAGAATTGTTGTGTATCTATTTGTCGCCGTTACTGACAATTTTCGACAGTAAAATTCTTACTTTGCTTGGTAAGCAACACAATAGCCTATCAGCTTGTATCCAGCCGCATATTCAAAGAGTTCGTGTAGTACTCCGAGCTTTCCCAGCTTCTAAACTATTGCCCAGTCTAGTTTGGACATCGTTCATCACTTTTTGCACTGTTCCAGAGTGTGGTTTTTCGCTGATCCCAAAATTACCGGTGTTAAAACATAGAAATAAATATGAAATTTGCAAGTATTATGAGATAGAAAATTTGCACCAAGAACAGACGAAATTGCTTGCTTTAGCAACGTTTTTGCTTTTTTGGAACTCGTCGTAACGACTGCAGTTTCAATTATATAGATTATTGTCGTTCATTTTGGTCAATGCCGTTTCGTGAGGTTATGTGTATTATTAATAAAACTACATCAAATATCAAATGTTACTGCACATTGACCTACTAACCGTTAACAATAAAATAACAATTTGTACAATTTAGTTCTGCGCAAAAGTCAATATATTTATCATTTAACAAAAGTCTGCTTTGGGAAGGCCTTTTGGTGCCCTATGCTCTCCTGCGCAGTAAAAAGAAGAAGAAACGATTGCGTAATATTATATCGTGACATATAACGTTGGACAAATCCTTTTAAAATTACGGTTTTATTTTTATCCAGTATCTGCTTTATAAAATTGCATTTATTTCACAAAAGCTAGTTTTTAACCCAATAAATTAAATTAGAATCACAGTAATGAAATAAAAGCCATTTTATTATTTAAATACAGGAGAACAATATTCTTTTTGGCAAAATCAACCGTATTTATAAACATAATTTTAAATAAAATCACGCATGCTTTGATCAACATTGTAATATGTTCCATTTGTTGAATTATACCCAAGGGGATAAAATGTAATTAACGCTCTATTTTCCGTTATTACTTTCGTGAAAACGAAATGTAGGCACCCTAAAATGTCGACTGAAGTGCGGCAGTCCAATTTATAATCAACCAATAACGGAAGAAACGGGATATTGAATGAACAAAGCTACATGTTAAATTTTCGTTTACCGCTAATGATATAAATTATAGAACAGAATCTTAGAAAGGAAGAGAAATGAACGAATATTTGAGAAATGTTGGGAATTTAAGAGGGGTTTGAGGATTAAGAGGATGGTTACAGAGTGTTAATCTCCAGTTTATTTCTTAGTAATGTTTTCTGTCAATCAGTTTTGGTTAATCTGGTTGGAAAAAAATTAATTGCTTTTTGCGTGAAGTCTTCAACTTTAATTAATTGTTTGTACATAGAAAGGAAGGCAGGACTAGCATTGTTTCTGAAAATGGTGCAAATGGAAAGAGAAAAGCCAATATTTGCGGTAGTTAATAGATATGTTAAACATCTTTAACGAACTATAATAAATTAATCTATTGTGTGTTTAGGGATCTTCAAGATAGGAATTATTTTTACTTTTATCGCAACATTTCCTTATTTTTCAAATGAGAGACTTGGAATTGGCGAACATGGCGAGGTTCTTTGATCAAAGAAAACAAGCACAAAGATAAAATAATTGCAGAGCTTTATTTATTTCTGATAATTAAAGGAAATAAAGAACAGTTGTGGTAAGACTTGTTTTCTGTAAAGCTCGAGACAATTATTTTTGTTCTTTTATGTTTAAATGCTGAAATTTGCATGCAACAGTTGGGGTTTGACCCTGTTGAGGACTTAAACTCGCCGATAGACTTACATATGTCTCAAAAAAGGGTGTAGGAACACTTCGAAGTTGGGTTACATTAACATGACCATTTTCTTGCTACAAAGTTGAACAGTTATAGGTTCTCAAGCAACTATTTTTTAAGGTTTAAAGTGCAGAAGAATGTACTGAAATACAAAGGAGAATTGGTCCGGGCAGGGTTCAGAAAACTCATAAACGTATTTATAAGCAATCTCGCTAGGTGCTTGAAAAGAAATTTAGTTATTTAGTTAAGATTTTTGGCGCACAGAAACCATGGTCATACGTACCTAACACAGCCCATATTTATGACTAGAATATTATTAACTTGAATAAATGAAACGATAAGTAAATAAATATACTTCTAAACGTGTACACAATAAAAAAAATCTTGCACGGACAAACAAATAAATTAAAATAAAGGTCTGTTAAAAAAAAAAGAGCAGACGGAGGGCAATGGTGAGAAGCCATGGTTACTGGTACCTACCAGTAACCATGGGTCATCACAGAAAATTATAAAATACATTCAAATAAGTTACAAGACTTCAGACAGAGCAATAATTTCGATTACTTCAAGAAGAGTCGGCCTTGGTAGCGTAGAGGTAGTGCTCCTGCCTCACGAGCCTAAGGTCCCGGGTTCGAATCCCGGTCAGGGCATGGATGTTTGTAAGACACAGTGTAATTGGGACATTTAGTCCTGTACTGTGTTTTTAAAATAAAAAGAAAGAGACACCTGAGCACCTGACAGATCATAGCACAGGCCTAGCCTTTCCCCGTCTTCCTCGAACTGCACGCACTGGGTAAAAATATGTAATACAGTCAAATCAATGTTACACGGCTCATAGATAGAAGGTTCTTCACCTCAAAGGAGGTGACCGTGTGTCCACCAATAGTGACTTATACGAAGGCGTGTGATGGTTGTTTCTTTTCTACGGTTGTTCCTGCAGGAAGAGGCCCATGGTCTAATGCCTCCCTTCACCTCCCGCAACTGCCTGAAAATAAAAATATTTGATCAATGTGTTGTGCACAATTTCACTTGAAGAGCAGAAATGACAACTTAAATACGAATATCTGCTGAAAAATTGAGAGTGGACCAAAGAGCCATGAAAAGATATTGCCTGATATAACCAGTGCAGATAGAAAAATTAACACTTGGATTAGAGAGTAAAATAAAGTGTTTGATGTTGTGTAAAGGATCGTTCCACTGAAATAGCAATGGGCCAGGCACACAGCTAGACTTGACTATGACAAAGGGACAAGAAAAATAATAGAATGTATCCCTAGATCCTAGACCTAGGGACACATTTAGAAATAATGGAATACCACTCACCCTTTGGACAAATTACTTAACAAAACATGCGGGTAACTTGATACAGTTGGCTCAAGATAGGTTAAAATGGAAGCAAAAAGGAGAGGTCTATATTCAGCAGTGGGCTTCAATAGCTTTCGGATGATGATGATGATGACACTGTACTGGTTGTCTTGTTACAGTAACAGTTCGAAAAGGTAAGCTTGAATTATTATTGAGAATCTAAACCTGAGATCGTTAACATCTGATAAAAATATATGACGACAGACCTTCCAAAAATATATAATTTTTAAGATGCGGTAGGTAAATTCAAATGGCCTTGCTACACTATGTGAAAGTATATAACAGAAGTCTACCGTGTCAGACTTGAGTGAACTAGGGTTGTACATCGAAGGCAAAACATCGATGTTTAACATCGATGTTAACATCGACGCCTTACTATCGATGTTGAAAAAACATCGAGGGAAAAACATCGATGTTTCCGATACATCGATGTTTTATTAATATTAAAAAAAGGTATTTATTTATATTATATAGGTTTTATTTAATAATGTAAAGATAAAATACGAAAAAAAGTAACTTATAATACACAAAAAGCATTTATTAGATTTTTAAATAGAAATATTCTTTTTTAATAGTAATTAATTTTACATTAACATTACCCAATATAATAATCCTAATTTGTTCCTACTATTTTTACATTTCTAAAATGAAATATTGCATTTTATTATAAAACTAATATAGTATTCTTAATGTTAATTTTATATTATTTAACATAAAAATAACATACTGTCATACACATTTTTCTTCACTTTTTTAAGTTGAAATACATATTACATTTTTTATTGAGAACTGACAATAACTGAAGTGACGCCTAGTGGAATAACTTAACGGAATAGGATTTTGTTGGATGTGGCTCATTTCATTGCATTGTTTGTATGTGTTAAAGTGAAGAAAACTTTAATAAAATGTCTTGAAAATTAACTGCAATGTGAATTGTTGTGTTTCAAATGGCAAATGTCAAAAAATCCTATTCCAATCGCCATTTTGTAAGTGACAACAGCGCCTCTATAGGTAATGTTTATTCTCAATAACACTAACATAGCAATCCTAATATTAATTTTACACTAACATTACAATATAATAATCCTAATAATAGTTTTATTAATAAATAGATTATAATTATATTTCCCAATACGGTAATTCCAGGGATTGGAAGAATAACAACTGGGAAAGTGTCAACAAGACTCAAAAGGCAACAAGTTTGTTGGCGTCGTTGGTCGTTGCATTGTTTGCAAAAATTAGAAGTTTCTTCTTATTTTTTACTTATTCTGCTAACTGCTAAAAAGAATAAGAACTAACACTATTAGTATTGTTATATCACAATAGATGGCGCTTATATTTTGTGTACTAATATTAATAAAAATTAAAATTTTAAGAATCCAGCGTTCTAGCACTAGTTTGTGAATTTCAAAGTTTAAACATCAACATCGGTAGTAGACATCGATGTTTTATCGATACTATCGCCATCTGAACATCGATGGTAAAAATATCGATGTTTTTAAAGCAAACATCGATGTTTTCGATACATCGATGCTTTTTTCCCATCCCTAGAGTGAACCCACAAGGAAAACGATGATAAAATAGACAAAAATAACTGCAATTGAATAGTTGTGGAAGAAATCAAAAGGTCCTTGAAGGAAACACGTGCGTTTGCAAATAACATCGGCTTGACGACACTTGGATACCTTATGTTCCTGACCCATTTTGAACTTTTAATTACTGGAGAAACAATACTTCTGACAACATAACAAACTGAAAGAAAAATCTGGAATAATAATATTAATTTATAAAGTTATTTTATGAACTGTGTATTTATTAACAATGCATGTTTGAATAATGTTTACTTTTGTTTTACTCCATAAGTTTTCTGATTATTCATTTGTGAACATGCAAATGATGGTTTTTTTATAATAAAAGTAATTTATTTTCTGCATGAAAGAATCTTGTAATGCATATTTAGGAATTAATAATATAAAGGAAATATTTTATTAAAAACAATCTCGGCATTAAAAAACAAAAAAAAAAGAACTGCAAGTTCACATTTATTTACTGCTGTAACAAAATAATACTAATTTGTATACAAGGTTTAATGAAAAATAGCTACTATTGTATACATTCAGAATGTATAATAGCTCTATTTGGATTATTCCACTTTGTGGTCTACTCTTATTACGTCTTCTTTCTTGGAGGCCTCTGTATATATAAGTCTTGAGTTTTTGTTTGTTTCTCTTTAATTTTTTCGAAGTCTTTATATAACTTTTAATTTGTTGTTGCATATTTATTAAATCTTGCTAGCTGAATATTGATTTCTGGCAATTTTATCACTACCACAAAACATTTTTTGCCGGCCATGACTTCCAGAACAACAAATGTATGGACCATGACAGCAGTATTCCCCAAATTGCACCCTTTAGAAAACTACTGGGCCATCTTCAAAGCACTCTGTAAAATGTGGTGAGACATTTCTCGAACTAAAACGAGCTGCGGTGTGTGTTTTTGGCCACCACTGAAATCGATACTGACGTTTTAACATTTCAAACCAAATTTTCCAAACTACATGTATTTACAAAATAATAATCAACATAAGTTTTACAAAGTTGAACGTAGCAAGCTTTGGAATCAATAAAAAAAAAACAAACAAAATATCACTAAAATAAACTATTTGACTATTTAGAAAAAAAAAACTATTACTTTTTACAATTATTTTACAAAAAAAATTTACAAATGTTCGATCAAACCACCATTATTGTCCACACATTTTCTCTAAATAGTCAAATAGTTTATTTTAGAGATATTTTGTTTCTTTTTTTTATTGTTTTCAAAGCTTGCTACGTTCAACTTTGTAAAACTTATGTTGATTATTATTTTGTAAATATATGGTCGCCATTTTGAAATGGTTTACATAAAAATATGACTTTTTGGTGTCATTGTAAAGCTAATTTAATGTATTTTTAGGAAAAAAATATAAAATTATCGATTCACTATGCTAGATCAACGGTTGACATCATTTCCGGTGCAACCGGAAGTGCCTCAGAATTCTTTTAGTAACCTTTAGATGGGCCTTTTTGTCTAGTTTAACTTTTGTTCTGAAGATTTTTTGTATCTTTATAAATAAAGGAGATTTTCGGGGTGCCCCGTTTCAAACAAACGCCCTGTATATGTACTCTTCTGACCTCAAATTAATCGTCTCAATCGTTCATTGAATAAAAAGACTAAAAGAAGGGGCCTATATGAATTTTTTACTTTCAAATTTATCTGACGGAAATTACTTCTTTCCAATGACCACAATGGCTGCCAATATTTTGTTGTAATCGTATTAAAAAGTGATTATTAACTTTTATTTTGATAATTTAAAGTATATTCTAAATATAAATATAAATCATAAATAAAAGACAGTGCTAAAATAGTTTTTAATTATTTTATAATGTAATATAAAACTACGCATTTAACCTTAAATTTTGTATCTTATCAAAATGTTTAACTGTACTGTTTGCGTCCGATCAAAAACGCAAAATACAAAAACTAAAAGAAATACTTTTCATTCGTAAGTATTTTCTATTCGAGATTTTGATGAATCTTTTTTTTTTTTTCCATAAATTTTATTTAATGACGCTTCAACTGCTAGGTTTTTAGCGTCAGTTTGAAATTACATTATTTACATCTAATTAATATATACATATACATATACATATACATACACACACATATACATACATACACATACATATACACATATATATGCATACATACATACATCCGTGCGTTACAATAATTTTAATATTATATACAATAGTGTGGTTTGGTGGTTATATTTCACCGATTAGTTGGGCATCCTTAAGGAAGTTTATGATGTTTGTGTTGGCAGTTGTGGTGTTTTGTAGTGTGTGTTTGATTGGTTGTTGAATGTTATGTCTGGTCCTGATGTCTGCATATGTTTTGCATTCCGTCAAAAGGTGGTCTACTGTTAGAATTACGCTGCAGTCGTTGCAGATCTTGGCGTTCTCTCTTTGAAGCAGATGCTCGTGGGTTAGCTTCGTGTGGCCTATACGAAGTCTGGTGAGGGTTGTTTGTGTTTTTCTGTCGGTGTTCAAGTCCCAAATTTTTGTGTCTTCTTTGACGGTCCTCAATTTGTTGTTGGTTGTTGCCGACCAGTTTTCTTGTTGTTTTGAATGTGATTGTTGTGTGATAATCATTTGGATGTCTTGGATTGGTGTGTGTAGGTTAAGAGATTGTGTAGGTATTGTGTTGTGTATAAAGTTGTGTATGTTTTCGTTGCCCAGTATGCCTTTGTGGCTTGGTATCCAGAGGAGTGTTATGTTGTGTTTGTTGTTTATTATTGTGTCCTGTGTTAGATGTTGGATTTGTTGGATGTTTGTTCGTTTCGTGTTGGTGTTTGTTATTTCCTTAATCGCGCCCAAAGAATCGGTGCATATTAAATAGTTTCCTCCTTCATCGCGTCCGGGGATGTCCTTGATAGCTTGATGGATGCTCTCGATCTCAGCGGTTGTTATTGAGGTTGATGCGGGTAGATGATAGCTTCTTTTTTGGTCATTGCTTTCACATCCTATTGTCACGTTGTTTACTTTCTTAGAGGCGTCAGTAAATATGATTTTGGTGTCTGTTGGATATTTTCGAATAATTTTTCCGAATTCTTCTTGAAATTTTTCTGTGGTTGTGGTGTTTTTATTGTGTTTCAATAGATCGGTATTTATTCTTGGTGTCGTTATTTTCCATGGTGGTAGGCAGTTATGTGAGTGTTTTTCCAATTTTTTTAAGGGAATATTGAGGCTGGTTATTGTGGGATAGCTGATTTTTTGGAGTGGGGTTTGGTTCAACGGGGTTATGGTATTGTTTGGCTTATTTTTTCGAAAAAGAGCAGTAAACGTTGGATGGGTGGGGTTAGCGGCGATTTTTACCATATATTTTGTGAGTAGTGTGGCTCTACGGTCTGCAAGACTTGTTTCACCTGCTTCATTGTGGATGCTAATGACTGGACTGGTTCTAAATGCCCCAGTGGCTATTCTTAGTGCTAAGTTTTGGACACTATCTATTTTCTTTAACAGGGTCTTTGACGCTGTACTATATATGATACTACCGTAGTCTAGTTTGGGTCTTACTATTGTTTTGTAGATGGTTAATAATGTTTGTTTGTCTGCACCCCATTCATGGTGGCCCGTTGTCTTCATTATGTTTATCCGGTTTTGGCAATCTTTGATTAGTTCGGTAATGTGGGTTCTCCAAGTTAATTTTTTGTCAAAAGTAACACCTAGGAATTTCTTGCTGTTTTTGTAGGTTATGTTTTGGTCTTCTATTGTTAATTTTGGTTCATATATGTTTTTTGTTTTTTTGGAGAACATTACTGCTTCCGTCTTACTTTTGGAAAATTTGAAGCCGTTTCTTTGGGTCCACGTTTTCAGTTTATTTATAGAATGCTGGATGGTATTGCCCATTATGTCGATTGTTCGGCCCTTGACATAGATTGCCAGGTCATCTGCGAACAACGATACTTTGACTGGTTTCTCAATAGATGTTGCTATGTCGTTAATTGCCATAAGGAATAAGGTTACACTTATGGTGGCTCCTTGGGGTATTCCGTTATGCTGTGTTTTAATGTCTGAGAGATGGTTGTTGGCTCGTACTCTAAATTTCCTGTTGTCTAAAAAGTTTTTAATGAATTGTAGCATTGGTCCTTGGATTTTAAATTCTTGCAGCTTATTTAAGATATTTCTTCTCCACGTTGTGTCGTATGCCTTTTCAAGGTCGAAGAAGACAGCAATTAGATGTTGCTTCTCTTGAAAGGCCATATGAACTTCGTTTGTGAGGTTAACCAGATGGTCGGTTGTAGACCTGTTGTTTCTAAACCCACATTGGACGTTGTTTAGTAATTTGTTTTTTTCTAGGTACCAGGTAAGTCTGGAGTTTGCCATCTTTTCCATTAATTTTCCCATGGTATTGGCTAGGGCAATAGGTCGGTAGTTGTTGGGTGATGTTTTGTCCTTTCCGGGTTTGTGTATTGGAATTAGTTCAGTTATATTCCAGCTCTTGGGGTAGTTGTTGTTGGACCAAATGTAGTTGTACAGCTTGAGGAGTTTTGTTTTTAGGACTTCTGGGGCTTGGATAATAAACTCGAATGGTATGTTGTCGGGGCCTGGGGCACTATTTTTCTTTATTTTGTCTATTGTTGTTTCTAATTCTTCTCTTGTAAACTGGTGATTTATTGGATTGTCATTGTCGGGAGCTATTTGTATAGGAGTTTTTTCTATTTCTAATTTTTTCTCTAAAAATTTGGGGCAGTAATTGGAGTCGCTACTGATTGTTTCGAATGTGTTTGCCAGATAGTTTGAAATGTTTTTGTGGTCTACGATGGTATTGGATCCTTCTTTCAGTAGTGGGATATGTATTGAACTTTTGTTTCTTTTTATACGGTTAATAGCTTCCCAGATGTTCTTTATGGGTGTGTCTTTATTTAGTTTGCCTACATATTCTTGCCAAGATTTCTTTTTTGCTTCCCTAATTGTTCTTCTAGCTTTGGCTCTTGTTCTTTTTACCGCTATTAGGTTCTCTATTGTTGGGTGTCTTTTATATAGGTATAATTTTTTATTTGCTTCTTTTTTTGTGAATTCGCATTCTTGGTTCCACCATGGTGCGTTTTTGTTTTTTCCTGGGTTTTTGTATCCGACGTGTTCTTCTGCTGCGTATATTATGGCTGTTGTTATTTGTTTTATTGTATTTTCTACGTCTTCTTCTACCGGTATATCCGTTATTGTTTGCGAGAGGATTTCTCTGTATTTTGTCCAGTCGGCGCTCTCCAGTTTCCATTTTTTCTTTTCGTTTGTGGGTTTATTGTTGTTATGTGGCCCATTAGAGTGGTGGTAAGTTATTATGGTGGGAGAGTGGCCGTGGATGTAGGAGTATAGCAATGTCTCGTGAGTGAGATTGGTGTATATTCGTGGTGAGCAAAAGGTCAGGTCAATATTTGAGAATCCGCCTGTTCGAGAACAGAAGTGGGTGACTCCGTTTGGGTTTAGTAAGATAAGGTCATCTAAAGTTCGTTCTATTATTTGTCCCAGTTTGTTGTTGCGTTTTGCACCCCAGAGTGTGTTGTGGGCATTAAGATCTCCAGTAAATATTACTGGTCTAGGGAGTTGTTTTTTTATGTTCTCTATATCCGCGTCATCTATTTTGGAATCTGGTGGGATGTAGATACTACATATTGTTATGGGATCTGTTAGGTACGTTTTAATTGCTACGGCTTCTAAGGTTGTCTGCATTTTAATTTCTTCAAACGGAAAAGAGTTTTTTATTAATATGGCTGCTCCTCCACTTGCCGCGTTAGCTGTTATTCTGTCTTTTCTTATTACGTTGTATCCATTTAGTTTTATGGTGTTGTTTGGGGTCAGTCTGGTTTCTTGTAAGCAGAAGAAGTCTGGACTTTTATTGGCTAGTAGCTGTTGAATTTCGGCAAGGTGGGCTATAAGGCCATTACAATTCCATTGCATTATTGTCGCCATTTTGATTTTTAGGACTCCTGGTTTGGTTCTTCTTCGTCTATTAGTTGTTGTTGAATTCTGTTTGTTGCCTTCGTTAGGCGTATTTTGGCAGATCTGTTATTCGTGAAGCTGTTGAGCTGTGTCATCATGTATAACAGGCCTTTGATATCTTCTGTGTACTCTCGGGCAGTTTTTAGTGGATCTGTGCTGTTGTATACATTATCTATGAAACTGTGGAATTGTTCGTATGTTATTATGAATTTTGGCGAGTCGAAAAGTTTTTGCGCTGGTTTTAGCCAGTCTTCAATCGGTGTACAAGGACTTAATGCTCGTTTGGATTTCTTGTTTCTGGTTTTAGTTGTGTTGTGTATTGACTCATGTGGTTTTTTGAATGTGTCGTCTTGAGATAAACTAATTGAGTCTATACTCTCCGCACTGCTTGCTGAGAGAATTGGTCGTTTGTTGTTAGCGTTTATGTTCTCGTTTTCATCTTGATTGGTTATTGTTGGGCACTTTTTCTCCGTAGTATCGAGTTTTGCTTGTTGTTGTTTTTGGGTTTGTTGTTGTTGTAGTTCTTGTCCTTCTTGTTCTTGAACTTGTTGTGAATGTTGTGGTTGTTGTTGTTGTGATTGTTGTTGTTGAGGTTTTTGTTGTTGTTGTGGTTGTTGTTGTAATCGTTGCGGTTGTGATTGTTGTTGTAATCGCTGTGATTGTGATTGTTGTTCTGCTTGTTGTAATTTTTGTTGTAGTTGTTGTGGTTCTCCTTGTTGTGGTTGTTGTAGTGGTTCTTGTTGTTGTTGTTGTTGTTGTTGTTGATGCTTAGGTTCTTGTTGTTGTGGTTGTTGTTGCGGTTTTTGTTGTTGTGGTTGTTGTTGCGGTTCTTGTTGTTGTGGTTGTTGTTGTGGTTGTTGTTGCAGTTCTTGTTGTTGTGGTTGTTGTTGTGGTTCTTGTTGTTGTGGTTGTGGTTGTAATGGTTGTTGTAGTGGTTGCTGTTGTTGTAGTGGTTGTTGTAGTGGTTGTTGTTGTTGAGGTTGTTGTTGTTGTGGTTGTTGTTGTGGTCGTGATTGTTGTTGTGGTTGTTGTTGTGATTGTTGTTCTTGTTGCTGTTTTTGTTTAAATTTACATTTTTCATCTTTGTGGCCGTATTTTTTACAAAATGCGCAGTAAAATGAGTCGTCGGTTATGTAGAGGTTGTTTGGTTTGTTTTGGTAAACTATTGTAAGAATTTCTGGAATTATTGTGTTTTCGTTGTTTTCTATATAGACTTGTCTTCTACCTGTTAATATATGTTGGAATCCTTCCTCCTGTATTCCTGCTCTTAGGAAGGTCATTTCGGAGGTTAGTTTAAGCCCCATTTCTTGTAGTGCATTTTCCACTACGTCATGAGGTACGGTTGGGTAAACTCCGGATATAACTATGCGTTTGTGTGGCGACAGGAGGTGTCTGATTGTGACCGTATTGTTTTTTATAATTATATTTTTATGCTTTTTTACTAGATTATCCGTTGTTAATTTGTTGTTGAAGAATATGAGTAGACGTCTGCTTGATACTTTGAAGTATTGCATAATCTTGTCTGGTCCTACTAGTGCGCCTATGGCTAGTACATATTCTTGTGTGTGGATTTTATCTTTTGGTTTTTTAACAACGTTTGCATAATTCATAGTGTTATTTATTAAATTATTTTCATTTATTTTTGACTGCGCCATTTTTTTTTTTATTTTTTTTTATTTTTATGTTATGGGCAGGGTCCGCACCCGCCCGCTAGATGTTACTGTTGTCCTTGACCCGTCTTGTTTAATCTTTCCATCAATGGTGGGCAGTAGTTGTTAATTAGTTAGGTGTTGATTTTTAATTTAGTTAGTGAATACTGCCGGACTCTGATTTTGAGGTTAATGGGCCAGGAATTTATGTGGTTTTTGTATTGTGAAAATATGGAGATATTTATGGAATATGATTGATTTGTGAATTAATTGAAAAAATTGAAAAAAACACTCACCTCCGCTGATGGACAAGTTTTAAAAATTTAATTTTATGAATATTATTTTTAAATAATTATGTTTATTATTAATTATTATTATATTATTTTTTTAAAAAATAAATAAATAATAAAGAATACACAAAAAAATAAATAAAAAATGTTTATGCCCGCGATGGGGGTCGAACCATGGACCTTCTGTATTATAGTCTGTTACGCTACCACTACCCTAATATTAGTCTGCTCAATTATAACTATTTTGTATTATACCACTAGTTAATACAGCATTGTTTAGCATATTATTCTTATTTATTTGCTACTAAAGTGTCACTATCACAGTTTATCACCTTATTTATCATTTCAAAGGAAATTTTTAGTATTTATAATAAGTTTTATAGTAATTTTTCACTTTTTTATCACCAATGTTAGTAACCGATTCACTCATAAACACGTCTCATCGTGGAATCTGATGAATCTTAACATGTTACTTATGGACAATGGTGAACATTCATAATTTTCTGTATGTATTTATTTACTTGTGTATATCATTAATTTATAATAAGATGTATAATAGTGTTTTATTGATTGTTTGTACCTCCATCTTTAGCTTCTTTTAAAATATCAAGATTGGTATTTGTTTCTTTTTGTACCGATAACAATTATTTTAATAAATGGCTCTACGCCACTTTATAGCCGGAAACTATTGTCCAGCATTTTGAAAGATCATCCTGGTCTATCCAAATATCATGTTATACTCCTTCCTTTAATCTTTTTATTGAATGCAATTATTAAACGATGTTTTTTGTTTTATTCCGCTTAATTAATATATTTTTTTTTTTTTTTTGTTTGCAGGTGCGGGAAGTGGTCGCGAAAATGACAGTGATAGAGAGGTGAGAAGTGGGAGGAGCCGCTCGAACAGGCGCGAAGATCCGCGTAGGCACACTCTGTCCGGTGATCAACATTATCCACCCATGGCCGGACAGGGAGGACCTCTCTCCAGAACCATGGACCTCGAGGTAACGTACTTCTATAACCCTCCTACAATACTACCCGCTTAATAATACACCATTGCGCTGCTTATACAAGCTGAATCATCTTATCAAACTTCAAAAATTATAATATATCTATTTACTTAATAATTAAACACTTTCTTTCTTCTTCAAATTTTTATTTTGATGAACTGTATGTACTTTTCGTCTACAAAGTAAACATCTTCTGCAGCAACTGCTGAAGATTCTAATACCAAAAATCAAATTCATACAGAAAGTTTGCAGACCTGTGTATTTATGCAATATTACTCGATAAAAGTGGCGGCTCGCACTGTAGAAATGTGGGATTGCAACTTTTATAGGTATCAGTTCTTATCGGTTATATAAGTTAAAAGTTACTAACTATACATGTTTTGAAAATAAACTTTTATTTTTGTACAAGAGTACTATAAAGAAATAAACACGTTCAGACTCACCAACCTTATTTTAAAAAAAGAAAAGCAATTTATGACAATTATATCATATTCACAAATCCACATATATTTATTATAAATATCCGGATTAGATATACTATTTAAATTTCACTTTTTACGGAAGATATTTTGATTTATGTTTAAATGCAGAGTAGGTCTTCCAAGTCTATTTAATATATTTTAGCCTTGTCGAAGGAAGAACGACTAGAAATGTATATCTTTCTACTAAAAAAAAAGTGGTGTTAGCACACATGGTCATACCAAGACATTAGTTGGGTTACTAAGTTTACATTCAACGTACAACATGCAGCCTTCTTAAGGGATTAGTCCTAAAATGGATTGTGGGGCTCGTCAATGCACAGTTGTTCAACATAAGCAGCGTTATTGCATTCTGATGAAAACCATGCAACTAGTATGTATTACGGTAGGAATTTGATAGAAAAAAAGAAAGAAAGAATAAAAGTGTTTTTGCTAAATTATATATTATAACGAATATATTGCGTTGATTATCTACGATATATTATTTATTATTACGTTTTTTTTTTCTGATATTGTCTTTTTTGAGTGTTAACTACAAACCAAGAGCAAAAGCTGCCACTGCTCGATAATTACTAGTATTTCGATAGTTACGTCATTATCAAGAGTTTATCACAAACGATGATATGTCTACAGTTGAATGTACGTGGGAAAGTTAGTAATTAAGTCACAAATCGCTATTAAAAAATTCTCAAAAAAATACTTAGCCGAAAACAAGTTTTATTTTTCAACAAAGTCTCCACCAACATTAATACACTTATCCCATCGCTTTATCAATGCCCCAATGCCTGCTGTTTAAAAGTGTTTGGGCTGCAGTCTCAGCCACATGCGTACCTCTCGTTCAAGATCGTTATCACCCTCGAAACGTTTGCCGCTAAGATGCTTTTTGAGTGGACCAAACAGATGAAAGTCGCTTCGTGCTAGGTCGGGACTGTAAGCCGGATGTTCAAAAAGTTGCTACCCTAATTCGTCAATCTTCTCCTGGGTCAATCGGGCTGAATGAGGCCTGTTATTATCGTGATACAGCAATATTCTTCTCGTCAGTAGGCCTGGACGTTTTCTTCGAATTGCATCGCCAAGTAACAACAAAACTCTACAGTATGATTCAGCATTCACGTTGTCACCTCTATTGTGTTCGTCAACAACTTGAGAGAATTTTTTGACCCAGTTGTACACTGCTTTACGCGACAAACACTCTTCACTGTAAACAGGATACATTTCCTTATGGATTGCCTTTGCAGGAAGTCCTTTTGCTCACGAAAAATGCACAACAGCACTCTGCTCTTCCACAGTACACTCTTCGAGCACGGTCGCCATTTTAACACTGCGTGCGCACGCACACGGCAACTATCACTTTAGTGTTATCAAGCTGGATTGTGCTGCCACCTAATGACGCTTTTGGAAATAGCTTACTGTTATTTTCAGCTTTCCAACATCATTTTGTGACCTAATTACTGACTTCCCCTCGTATTTCACATGCGCGGTACAGTTTAGGAAAAGTACACTTTACATTGTTTTGCCTTTGTTAAACTTTGTGCCTCTTTTCTTATTTCTGCCTCAATACGCTCGTTTGTTACTTGAAATAGATCCCTTTCTTTAAAGGTAAATAAAACCATTTTAGTAAAAATTATTAACTACTTGAAGTTGAGCGTCTTAATTATGTGTAACTCTATATTTACTTTGTACTTTATTTGTTTCAAGTTTGTTCAAAGCAATAAGTTTGATAAGATGATACAAGCTTGTTTGAAAATATTTAAACGTATAGTTTATTTAATTTAATAATTATGCCTCAATTAGGAGTATTTAGGCAAAATACTGTGGCATTACACAATCTAACAAAATAAAATATCGACGAATAATTAATATTGGCACGAACATCAACAGAAAATAAAATAGTTATATATTTGATCTTGGTTATAATAGTGGAAACCGGAATGATGAAATGGAAAAAATACAATATATTCCATTTTTTTACAAATAATATTTAATGATTTTTGCAGCATTAGGTCATTAAAATGTAATAATTTTTATATAGGAAGCGTAACTTTATTACAACAAGATGAAATTTACCACCCGAGTACTAGGCGAGGGTTGTAATCGTCCGAGTGTAATATAACCTTTATTTGTGAATGAAATACAATATTTTATCTACAACTATATAGTTTTATCGTTACTGTCATCAATAAATTTAATTTATTATTTGTTACAATTGTTGCATTTATTATTTGATGGCTGTAGGTAAAATATTGTACAGTGTGGGTGCGTTTCTAGCTTCGATAGAAACGTCACGGTTGGCTAAATAAATTTAAATATTTTCATTGTACTTCATGGTACTCACTTTAAAAGGTCCTTTCACATAGTGAGTTTCCCTATCTTGCAAGCGGATCAAGTATAAAATCCTAAAGGGTCGCTGGTTGGTTGCTATGATTCTTTATGACAGGAATAAGGATGTTTGAATGAAAATCCGCATTTTGCTGAATCTACGTTTAATGTTTAGATAAGATTCAAATGAAACAGTACACTAGAACTTACATTTAAATGATGGCTATGAAATCCCATGAGAGACACTCCACAAAAACTTCACAATCACCGTACACCACATAAGCTTCTTAAACACCTCACAAGACTCGACGATTAAACCCGTTATCGAGGTTTGTTTATTTCATTAAAACTATCCCCAACACTTCCAGACTACTTCTGGATCATCCACTACAAAATACCGGGTTTCTCAACCAAAAGCTTGGGAGGTTCGTCCGTTTACGGTTACAGTTTACTCACGACTCCCCGTCTCTCACAAGATTTCCCCAGCCCTTTTCTTAATACTAATAATTTGATCTTTGTACCCCATTTTTTGTCGTTTTAAAAATAATGAGCTCTCCAGTTAACAAAAACCTTTTAACTTATCTTGAAGACTCATATTTCTACTCCCAGTAATTCATGAACCCAAATAATTAATTTTGACTCTAATTACCTATGAAGTCCATATCCCTGAAAATGTATGGTCACATATCAACATCTGTATAAACATTAGACCATGTACTTGAGATAAACGGTGACAACATCTTAAACAAATCATATATTATATGATCGTAAATTGTACCCATGTCTTTCAACTCTAAACTAAAAAAAAAATACCGACGTTAATAATTTAACCAATCTCTGAGGATGTTTATCTTAAAATAGATTAGTTTTTATGTTTAAATAATTTTAAAATTTTAAACTAATGTATTCATTTTGTTTTAAATAATAATGAAATTTTATTTCTGAAATTATCGCTCCCACAACAGCTATATAATTTTGATAATGAATAAGTAACCTTTGCAGGATTTAAATAATATATATATTACAGAGCTCGAATTGAAAAATTTAAAGCACCGAAACGCCACTTTAATTGCGCTAAATCGCAGAAATTCTGATCGTTATCAAGATGGCTTGCCATCATCTGATTGTAATCTCATTTATTGTGATAATTAATCTAACTTATAAATTATATTCTAGTTATAAAGATGTGCTGTGTATGGTGCAAATAGCCATCGTTGCTGTGCGCCAAAAATTTTAACATAATTTGGCGTGTATAAAACGTTCATTATTCACAGTTGAGCACGCATGCGCGTCTAATTATATACAACGTGCAGTATGAACTTCTTTATGTATTTACAGTTCGATACTTAATGCATTTATTATTGATGGTTGTAAATAAAAATTACTTTTCTCTAAAATCTGTCGCGTGGGTTAGCAGTGTCTACTTTTTTTATTTATCTATGTATTTCTTTCAAACCGTCTACCCCTTCTGTGCAGCGAAGTCAATATTTGTCATAGTCACTGTTTTCAGTTGGAATGAAACATAGTGCGATGTTGGGTATATTGTTACTTTCACAATAGACTTGCCTTTGTGATATACATGATTGAGGAGAATATTACGAAACTAAACAGTTACAAACGGACTTCTTAATGATATTACATAGAAACATATCGTTCTCCAGGTCTTCGCCAAACACCAACACGAAGTAACTTGTAAATAAAATTTAAATACTTATATTTAAATGTTATCTACAAGCCACTTCTATGGAAACTAATGATTACTATTTTAAGAAAAGGTTTTACAACTTCAAGTCATTTCTAAACGAACTATAAGTTTCTTTATTTAATGCTCTAATACCCTTTTCACACTAGAACTTTAAGTTATGATGTTAAAGTGAAGGTGAGTTAAAGTGTTGGTGTGAAAGCGTGTGGCCAAGGTTTAAGTCCAGCACACTTAATACGCAGATCTGCGTGTTAAACATCGTCCGCATTGCCAACATAATTTCTATTATAAAAAATACTGTTTGAATTTGTGCTGTCAACATTTTGTATTATCATAAACAAGATTACTGTATTATATCGACGTTATAAGAAGTTTATACTTGTTGTTATAATAACATTATTTATTTTAATGTACACAGCTACAATAATTGAGATAAAATGTATCGACTTATATGTTAATACAGGTGTAATATATTCTTTATTGTTGTGTCTTTATTGTAGAATGAGATGAAATATCCATATTTGTTTATAATAATTCAAAATGTGCGTCTGCGCAGACAGTTCAAAACTAGTAATTTCCTCACGGTAACTTAAGGACAAAATTACTGTAACAGATGACAGCACCGAAGATTTAAACATCAATTGTGAAAGCAAACCGATGTTAAACATCTGTGAACTTTAAGTTCACTCGTCTTAAAGTTCTAGTGTGAAAAGGTATAAGTAATTTTCGCAACAGAACTAAATACCTAGAAATATTTTTAGACTGGGGATTTAGCTACAATTTGTCGGTTCGTATGCAAACATACAGCAATATAGCGTCTATAATGCAATTTGTTTTTTAAAATTACATAACATTTTTTTTTTTACAATTAAAATTATCCTATTAGACAGATAAAAAATCGCTGCAAATTTTGATGTATACATTGTTACTAATTTTATTTCAAATTGCCAGTTTTGTATAAGAAACTTTTAAGACTTGCAAGGTTATTTTCGTCGAGCAATGTAGATTTTATCTTTACTGCCAATGAAAAACGTTTTTGAGGTGCGTAGATCAGTAATGGCGAACGTATGACCCGCGGGTCACATAGTAACCCGCAGGACGAATTCAAATGACCCAAACAAAAGAAGATCGTTGTAGTTCTGAAGATTCTAAAGAGAGATTCTAAGATATCTAAGGTTGGGTCTAAGAGAGCGCATAATACCGATAAGTAATAGCACATAATAGCGACAATAGCGAGAGCGTAGGGATATCGACAAATATGATAATAATATCAAGATGGAATTCAACTATTTACTGTTGTGTACCTGTATTATACTTGTCAAACACAAGGCCTCTAACTCCGGTAAAGTTAACGAAATTAGCAGAGGATTCCACACACATATTTACCCCCTACCGCGGCAAATTTTTCTTTACGTATTGTATATTTAACCCACGATTTAAATCTACAAAATTTCTAATGATATTTTACCCGTCTGGGGAAAGAGGTTCGCCATCACTGGCGTAAATAAAACTGTACTTAACCGAATTTGGATTTCAATGAAAATCTAAATTTATTAGATCTTCCACAATTCTTCTTTTGCAACCAGATAAAAAATACGCTGACTAATAACTGAAATCAACATTTAAACCGTACTATTACGCAGGTATATTGCTAAATTTATGTCGAAACTCCCTGCTACATTTCGTTTAATAAGCGTTCTTTGGTCTAAGTTAAATCGTGTATAAGTATTTTATAAGTCTGCTACGATGTTTCTGGGTAATATTCTAATTCAGTATGCAAAGTTCATTCCTATTACGGAGCCTCAATGTTTGTGTCTCTCTGTTTACTCGTTTATTTATGTCCACCCTTGTGGTTTAATTAAACGTTTACCAACTCCAAACTGCAGCACTTAGTTATTACAATGTTTTTTAATGTAGAATGTACATATTGCCTACAGTATCACGGGTATAATGTATCAGTTTTTAATTAAGTTTTATAGAAAATTAGATATAAGTGACATATAGGATTCGTAAAGTTACTAGAGTTTTTTAATGCAAATTTTTTAATATTTATATCAAAATTTATTCATCAATATATTCATCGTTTTCTTGATGATATCCTGCCTTCTGTCAGGTAACTTTATAATTCTATACTCTCAAAAGGTCTGTTCCCTTAAAAACTTTTGAAGTGCTATTTGCTGTCGCCCAAATAGTTATAGAGCAATTTTCTATCAACTTCCTTGTTTCAAAATACCAGTTAATAAATTCTTAAAACACGATTAAACACGACATTCCACAATCACTATTGGAAGCACTAAGCACTAGGCAGAAATATTGCTCAAATAACATTCTCCTGTTTCTGACAGACATTGATCTCTTCTACCAAATATAGATCTTCCTAACTTAATGTTCAAATTAAACAAAATTTCATGTAATTTCGTATACTATCGCCTAATTTATTATATAACAAAATATAACTACTATTAATATTTGCACTGTAGAATGACACCATATTTTGTACCATCTATAACTATTAATATATAACAATGTGTATAATGTAAACTCTTTTGTATATAGTGCAAATAAATAAAATAATAAAAAAAAAAAACTTCTGTTTTGAGATATAACATGGTAACATGTTTTCCAGTACTTATATGTTTGATTTAATAACCCATTATAAAAATTGAAACCCGCTATTTTTGTTCGGCGTATCCTTCGTTTTATCGCTTTTTTTATGTTGCTTTATGTCTGTATTAAAACGGAAGTAGGTTAGCAAGTTTAATGTTTTAAAGAAATTCTGTTTTTCATTTTTTATTTCTTTTTTATTTTGGAAAGGCATTTTATTTTTGTTTATTGTATTTATCTAAGTGTGGGACCATGGTGGAACAAAACGTTTTTCTTCGCCAAATGGGGTCGCTTTGTCCACAAAGAATGGAAAATGTCAGAAATAATATCAAACTTGCTATCTGAGCACCATATCTTATCAAAGAGTCTGACTTAGCAAACTCAGAACACAATCTTTTTTTTTTTCAACGTAAAATCTGTTTCAAATATCAGTTTTTTAATCTTATACACAACATATTCCTGAAACACACAGCTAACTTCTGATTCCAACTCAGCCATCTGTGAACAACTACAGAAAAAAATGTAACACTTTTGTAAAAATAATAATTAATCTTACCTGAAATCAACGAGTGATGAACAAATGATAAACTAACACAATCAACAACTCTTTATATATCATAAACCCCACTCTATCCAATTGATAAGCGATTCAAATTTTTACCGCCGTGTAACACTTTTAGTGATCCAGAATCGGCCCGATTCTGGATCACTTAAAGTGAGCCAGAACCGGCCTATATACCCTACTCCCCTCGTATTACTTGAATTTTTTGTAAATGTTTTCGCCGATCTTAATTATTTTTATTGTTATGATATATTTTTCTAATATACAAGCAAACAGATAAACAGCCAAACGGACAAATACTGTTTGTCTGAATTATCTAACTGCCTACCTGTGATCCATAAAAATATGTGGCAACAGATTGTGTCTTTCTATGTCAGTTTTCTGACTGATTTTCTGTCTGGGTAACTTACTGTCTGTCTTTCTATCTGTCTGAATCTATGGCTCACTATCTTAATCTCTGTCTGTCTGAATTTATGACTCACTATCTTAATCTATGATATTATCGGACTGTCTACGACTCTCCGCCCATCTATTTGTTGGTCTGTCCATCTAAATCTGTTCGTTTGTTTTGTCTGTCAAGACAAGTCTGATAAAGTCTTACTGTATTTCAGACTATGCGTCTGCCTGTCAGAATTTCTGACAGTCTATCCGTCTCATTGTTTGCCAGATGATATATTGTATATCTAATTCTGTGGTACTGCCTCTGTCTGTTTTACTATTGGCCTCTATTTGGCCTTTAGTCGATCTTTATGACTGTCTGTATATCTGTCTGCCAGTCTGTTGGACTGCCAGTCTTTCTACAGATACTGTATACTAGACAGTTTGGCCAATGGTAACTTCTCCGCCATTAAAAGTCCAAATAAATATTAGTTTCAAATGAAAAAAATAGATAAACTTTGCTGACTCTTAACTGCGGCGATTGCACCATTGGTTCAACTGTCTAGTACAGTGGTTCTCAATCTTTTTTCTGCCGCGGAACACATTTAGTTATTTAAAACTTTTACGGCACACCAAGGTATTTTATATAAGCTTACTGATGTCGGTACATGTAATACATAAATTTTATTAACAATTAATAGATACATATAGAACATATAGAACATATAGAACATATAGATACATATAGAACAAAATAAAACCTAAAAATAATAAACAAAAAATTAAATTCAATAAAATAATACAGTGAATTTCTTTTATCCTGCAATATAGGTATTATCGTTACTATGATAATTGAAATCTGACAGCAATGTAAAATTGCGTTTCTTTTAATTTGCAACATAAGCGATTTAAGTGCATCTTTTTCATTCAAAAAAATGTACACAAGTGACGAAAAAATCATGCTTGCAACTTGGTACAATTCTCAGATGAGTTTGAGAGAAGTTTCTGCTATGTGCAGTGCTACTTATCCAAATCGTCCTATACCGAATCCTTCTACAATATCTAGGCTTGTTACCAAATTTAAACGCCATGGATGCCTCAATTTGAATCATACAAGAAGGAAACGAACATCAACTATACTGACTTAAGAAAAGAAATTAGAAATTGCTTTAGAAGTAGATATTATTCACTGTATAAATTTCATAATAGCACAGCAAACTAATTGCATATCAATGGGAAATATGAGCTTGATGGTTTTAAACAATTTCACTTATATTTGATTGGAGAGGGGACAATGCAACACTCATGTCATGTTCCACATTTACAGGTCTTGATCTTTATCTTTTTGATTTTATATTGGTTAAAGCCGAAAATCCAAATTCACATAAATACTACGTTGCAAATTGTATTAAGACATTTAATGCTTTTTTGATATGGCTGGAAAATCTTCTTGAAGAGTAATCCAAAAAGTATTCAACGATATTTCTGAATGTTTTAATTTCGGATTTCTGTCACTAGAGACAGTTCTTCCTCTTCGTTCATTGTCAATTCGAAAATTGATATATCGTATGTTAAAAATGAATTTCTGACCCAGTCAAATTTTTTCATTTGTAAAGTTGGATAATATTTTTCAATGTTTTGCTCCAATAAATTCAAATGCTCAATAATTGTAGGTTTAATTTTCTCATAGCAAAGTTTTTCAATAGATTAAAATTTTTCTAAGTTACCGTTCTGTCAACGAGTATTTTAGTTATACTACAAAGTCTGGCGGCACACTAACAAACATCTCGCGGCACAGTGATTGAGAACCACTGGTCTAGTATATAGTGTCTGTCATGCCCTTTTCACACTAGAACTTTAAGATCGGATGTTAAAGTGAATGTATCTTTAAACGCTAATGTGAAACCGTATGGCCTCGTCTAAATACAAGCGATGTTTAAGACAGAGATCTGCGTCTTAAACATCGTCCGCATTGCCAACCTAATTTCTATTATAAAAAAATACTCCTTGAATTTGTGCTGTCAACATTTTATATTATCATAAACAAGAATACTGTATTATATCGACGTTATAAAAAGTTTATACTTATTGTTATAATAAAATTATTTATTTTAATAATGTGTTTAATAAAATACAGAGCTACAATAATTGAGATAAAATGTATCGACTTACATGTTAATACAGGTGTAATATATTGTTTATTGTAGTGTCTTTATTGTAGAATGAAATGAAATATCCATATTTGTTTATAATAATTCAAAATGTGCGTCTGCGCAGACAGTTCAAAACTGGTAATTTCATGACGGTAACTTAAGGACAAAATTACTGTAGCTGATGACAGCACCGGACATTTTAATATCAAGTGTGAAAGCATACCTATGTTAAACATCGGGGAACTTTAAATTCACTCGTCGTAAAGTTCTAGTGTGAAAAGGGTATAAGTCTGTCTAACTCTCAATGGGTGTGACTGTCGAACAACTACATATAAGCTGTCTAAGGCCCAGTTGCACAGTTACCGCTTAAGTATTAGTTTAGCTAAACCTTAAGCTTCAGCTTAAACCAAATACTTAAGTGTCAGATGTTGCACAGTCAAAAATAAAAAAATACTTAGCTAAGCCAACTGATATGGTAAATTAATCAAGTTCAAATTATCAAACCGATGCCTATAGACGGGAGTGCGGCGAGGGCGAATAAATAAATTAATGTATAACATTTCCTCATAATCATCATCATATTCCTCATTCACTTCAACCAAATTAATTTTATCCATTTTAATATGACAGATAACCAAAAATCTGCAGCAATCTGACAGCTTATTTTGGTTAAACAAAACAAATCTACCGCTTAAGTATTTTCCTATTTAAGCTTAAGTTTAAACCAAAAACTGAAACTGTGCAACAACTAAACCATAAACTAAAACTTAAGCCTAAATAAAAACTTAAGCGGTTACTGTGCAACTGGGCCTAACTAATCTGTCCGTCTATGTCATCTTCCTCTATATCTTACTATCTGTTACCTGATTGTTCATATTTATAAGTTTCTTTTTGTCTATATGTTGTCTCTCTATCACTCATTTATTTGTAAATACAATATTTAATCAACAATTATTTATGCAGTTCATTATTTATGTTTGTTCCATGCATCTATATGTAATAAATATTGAATTAATGCTAACTAATTATTAAATTTGTTGTAAATGATTGGTTTATATTAATAATATAATAATAAATTAATTATTTTCTAGTAACTAAAAATCTCACTTGTTATTCTAAAGAGCAGATGTAGTTTTAAAGAATTTCCTTCAATTTATTATGTAATCCTTCATTTAATTGCGGTAGTGGAAGATAGGGGACAACAAACATATCACCAAAATCCTAATATCTAATTAAATAGCAATCAAGCATGAAATACAGTCATACATATCGTTGGCAATAATTTGTATATTGATTCATTAGATTAGTTTATAGCCATTGGCGATATGACAATGGGATCATTCAGAGTTGGTCTGTAACCGCACAACAAATCATTGACAGTGCGTGAAGCGGGCAGCGGGCAGGCCGACCAGTTAACGGGCAGCCTCTGCTAACCGGCATGATATGCGTTTAATCACTCCATGTTACGAGGAATTTCCGCAAAACCACATCGCCTACATATTTAATTTCCACCAACCTGGAAAAATATCACACGAATATGGACGTTATGAATTATTTATTAATTTATTATAAAGGTTCATGTTTTCGGCAAGAAGTCTAATTTTATATGTTGGTCCATAAATACTATGTGGTAACAGATTTTTTTTTAAATATGCAATTATAAAAAAATAATAATAATAATAATAATAATTTATTGGAATTACTCCTTCCCCACCTCGAGGTTACTGACAGCCACTAAGCCGGACATAACCCTCCTGTATATCGCGACCAAACAGATGTTTGTGATCGAATTCTCAAGTCCAGCTGAGAAGAATATCTCTCTCAAGGAGGAGGAAATGAGGTCCAAGTATATGGACCTCTTATCCGAGCTTAGAAAGCTGTATCCCGGGTATAAAGTTAAGCTTTTAGTCCTTATAGTTGGTGTTTTGGGTGGTATGAAACCATCCTATCGAAGGGAAATCGAGTCCATTCCCGTCTGCATATCTTCTGACAACTCTTTGATCTGCAGGATGCAGAAAGCAGTGCTGCTCGGGTCGCTCCGCATTGTGCGGGCACTGGATCTAGCGTAATTTCCGCGGCTGCATATCGCCAGGGTTTGTGATGTAGTTGTGTGTATTTAGCTCCACTAGTCTCTAGTATGACGCGGCTCAAAAGGTTGCTGAATTTTGAGATTAGTGGACGCTTGTCAAGACCTGACAAACCCCATAATAATAATAATTTTAAAAAATATATATATGGGAGGGATGCGTCCACGATACTGGACGCATTCGCTACGTAGAATAATTAATGATCGTTTTGTAACAGTGTCGGCTTTGTGTATTAGAGATACAATAATTAGCAATGAATTTTATTTATTTCAATAAAATTCATTCGTTTTTACAATAAATATATTTTTTTTTAAATTTTGAATAGTAATCAAATGAAACCATGAACCCATTCGGGGATAAACAAACCATTTTTTTTTATGGAATTATCGTCAAAAAACGTTTGTCCCCGAAATCTAAAAATGTCAATAATGCACATTGATGGGAACCGGAATAGTTCAACAGGAATTTTGGATCAGATTAGTTTTTCGGAAAATATCGATTTTTTATTCGAAAATAACGTGTTTTTTTTTTTTAAATTTATAGTGTAATAGCAAAAGTAAGCTTTTAAAACGTAGATTAAGGAATGGAAAGTGGTTTTTTAAAATTTCTTGATTTTAATACGTTTTCTTCCAAAAATTGATTTAAAAAAATACTGTTCCACACCCTTTAAACCACAGCGATTAAACTAAAAATCTGAACAAGTACTATGTAATGTACACTGATCTCAAGCGGAAACGTACGAAAAGAATTTGCGTACCAGTTTGCGTTTAGATCAGATTTGCGGAAAATTTAGATTTTTTTTATGTTTTTGACAAGCCTAATTATTATTCTGATTCATGGCTAAATTATGACGAACAATGTTATGAACTTTTTTTATTTATTGCTAAGTCTTAATTGCCTTCTTTTGAAATTAAAAATATAATAAGAAAAATTTAATTTAAAACAGCTGCGAATCAACTTCATGTGTATTAACCCCGCCTACTATTATGCCTCTTAATTCAACCTATTGTTGGAATTATTTTAGTTTTTTGTTTTTAAGGTATCAAAGAGGAATAAATTATTTATAGTTGTGAAATAGTTATAAATCAAATAATTCATTGTTAGTAGTTAGAAATGGATTACTGAAACTGATAAAATTAAGCCATTTATCAGTATATTTCTTATTAATTTAATAAAAACTTAGATACGAAAAAAATCGCTGGGATTTTTTAATTTAAATTTTAATGCGACGTAAATTTCGTCACTTATTTTAATTTCGTTTAAATAAATTTAATGGAAGCTCTGAGTACTAAAAACGATTAAAAATCATTATAAAAAAATGATGCGTTTGATTTGATTATAGAAAAAGTATTGTTCTAGACTTCCAGCATTCTGTTGGCTTCTTACACTATTTAAATACCGACAAAACCCTAAAAATTTGTAAAAAATTCACGTTTCATATAATTTTTTAAAATTTAATAGGTAATCCATATTTGACTATTATTGACTTAAGTTATTGTCTGAATTAGTTTTCAAAGAACTTGAACATTATCTGCAAGAAAAATCATTTCGGCGGCATTTGCCTTGTCATTTACGAGGTGTGTAAATTAAGTAACCGGACTGATTCAATTTTTTTTTATTATTCGAATAGAATTTCAATTCATTATTGTCTCCCTCAAAATAACTTCCTTGGGAAGACACACAGCGCTGGAGACGGTTCTTCTGATCCTCATAGCAGTGCTGGAACTCGGATACTGGAATTGCTTTCAGCTGGTCGGTTACAGACGTTTGAATGGTTTCGCGTGTCCCAAAATGACGTCCCTTGAGGTGATTTTTTTTCAATCTTGGGTAGAGGAAAAAGTCACAAGGACTCAAGTCAGGCGAATAAGGAGGCTCCTGGCGTGCCTCCACAGGAACGTTTTTACTAGCCAAAAACTCGTTTGTTAAAAGATTTTTTGGGACCATTTTTGCGCAGATTTTTCTCATCCCCAGTTCATTGGTCAAATTAATTTTCTCTTCCCCGATCATTCTGACTGTCACCCGACGATCTGAACGTACAATATCCTGGATTATGTCGAAATTTTCATCGGTTCTTGAAGAAGAAGGCCTTCCGCTGCTTGATTCATCTTCAATCAACTCTCTTCCTTCTGAAAATGCTTAAACCACCAAAAAACCTGGGTCCTTGACAAAACACTGTCTCCATAGACCTGTTGAAGTTTTGAAAAAGTTTTCGTTGCACTGTGCCCAAGTCTGAAGCAAAACCTGATAGCACACTCACTCACTCACTCACCCTGAAATGAATGTCACTCATTTTTAATACGCACTAGAAAAAACTGTTTTGACGAAAAAAATCGCTACGGACAACAAAATTATTCTAGCGAGTTCAAACTCGTACTGAAGACGGCAGTAATGTTTTGACTAGGCTAGATATGAAAAACATTGTTTTCTTTTTAGTGGACCGCATAAATTCGTTCACGGACTATTGATTGCTGATCCCTGCCATAGAAGGTTTCTAAATATATGTTATGAAAACAGGTTAAAATATCATTATATTATTATTATTTTACTAACTATTTCATTGTTATGCGTAACAAATCTGTATTGACAACTTAAAAATGGCACATGCAAAGGACAACGAAATTTATCGTAATTTAACCTCTTACAAATTTAAATTTTCGCGTATGCCAAATGGTCTGTTTTATATAATACCATTGGAGTATTTTTACTTGCTGATACTAAAATATTCTGGTTGCCGATGTGCCGAATCTCATGTATTTTTAATTTCATTCAACGTTCATTTTAGCATTCCACTCGAACAAAAACTTTAATATCAGTAGTGCTAGCGTGTAACACCTACACAGTGAATCCTGTATTCCAGAGCAGTCTGCTTTGCTTCAAGCTCCACATAATGCATCGGATGAATTGGATTGTTGGGAGATTGCAAACGCATTTGAAGGACGTGGAACGCCATCTTTGCATTGTAATTAGAAGCGAACTGTGACTGAAGTGTGCATTAGAATCACCCTAAATTGCTTGCCGAATACTGATATGTTTGTATAACGGACGACTTAAAATGATACTAGGGAAATGCATTTGGGAATTTAGAATTTTTACTAGATGTGATTGAATATTCAAGGACACTTTGAAAGTTTCACTTTGAGTATCATCGCTAGCATTCTTATGTGGCTATTATGTAACAAAATTTATTGAACGCTTTAATGCTAGTTTTTATGATGGATAGACTGATAGTCTTTCAGAGACCTAAGAAAATCAAGAGTTTTTATGTTGTCTTGCACCTTATTTTAATGTGCTACTTATTTTAGTATTTGATATCAGATTATAGAAAAATATGAACAAAAAAGCGAAAAATGATATTGATGGTAAAATTATTTATTTATTGTTTTGCACCATAAATACAGCGTTACGAGCCTCGGCTTCTGCTGTGTCTCTTATATAAATAAATAAATAAATACTGTCAAGTTTTCAGTGAAATTCCGCAAGATGCTTAAAGAGATTTAAATTTTCTTTTTGTACGTAATACATAGATGCATCTTAAATAAGAAGCATCAATCAGTTTTCAAAATAACCACCTCTGGCCGTTACTCTTTAGTCGCTGTGACCACACGTCATTAAAATTTCTTAAGGCTTCATTAAAAGATTTTCATGAAAAGATTTTATATTGAGAAGATTCTCAACCGTCAGAATGACAGTGTGTATGCCACAAATTCACGAAAAGCTATTGAAAAAACATCGACAATCCAAAGGGGGCGGGATCTATGACGCTTCCACTATTTTTACTCTATTTTTTATACGTACAAACGTCGGTCAGAGTCTATACCTTTTCAAGTTCAAATTGGCACTAATCAAAATCAAAATGAAAATTAACAAAATCAAGTTGTCAATTAACAAATTCAAGTTGTCATTAAATAATTTAATTGTTAATTCAAGTTAACATCTTCAAAGAACCCTTCCACGTTCTCATAATGCCTTATATAAAAAAAGTTGACGCCATAAACTCAAAAAGACAAATTTGCGCTGTTTATAATTCGAACGGGGATTGGCGCAATCCTACAAATGTTCTCGGAGTTTCAAAAAGAACGGCGTATAAATGGGTGAAAAATCAAGAGGTTCCAGAGAAACAGCATGGAGGTAAACGCAGAGTTAAAATCACAGACGAACATCGTTTTTTTTTTGAAAATGAAATTGAAAGAAATCATATGAAATTAATGTCACCAAAAAATGTATTCGTCAACACCTCGACGGTCTTATGTATACAATAAAACAAGTACATCGAGAGCCAGAAAGAGCCAACAGTATAGACAATAAAACAAAAATGTTAGAATATGTAAGAACATTACTTAATCTTCAAGCAGAGAATTTGCCAGTAATTTATCTTGACGAAACTAATGCGGACGCAAGGACGTTCTAAGAAAGGAAGTCGATGTACATTTGTAGCAGCTGGTAGCCGAAACGCAAATATACATCTTATTGGATGCATAGGTATTTCTGGTCTAATACATTATGAGCTAAGACGGAGATCATTTAAAAAACCAGAAGCAAACGAAATTGTGAAACAATGTTTGAGGAACACCCAAAATATATACCACGAACCAGTAGTTATGGTTATAGATAATGCACCTTGCCATTCTTCTATTGAAGAAGTTTTTGCAGAAGAGGAATTCATTTTCACCATAGATTAATAAGACTTAGTCCATACAGTCACATGTTAAATCCGATTGAGCAAGCATGGTCTGTATTAAAGACTAGTGTAAAATCAGATTTGGCAGATAACCTAAGAGATGTTTTAGCAGGAGAAGATCGGCATAATATCTCCCAAACTGAATACAGAATGCGCCGGTTAGAAAATATTGTTCAGAATAATATTAACACAATCAATGTGGCCAACTGTGCAAGATTCATAGCCCATATTCAAAGATATGTATATCCAGCAGCATTAAATATGGAGAATATTATTTTCTAATTAATTAATTTAGCAAATGTTGTTTATTTAATATGTCCATGTTGTTGTTTTAAAATATAGTATAAATAACATTATTTACTTAGTTCTATTTAATCGTATGATACTGCTAATTTAAAATTATTTAATGACAACTTGAATTTGTTATTTGTCAACTTGAATTTGTTAGTTGTCATTTTGATTTTGTTAATTGTCATTTTGATTTTGATTAGTGCCAATTTGATATTGATTGGTGCCAATTTGAACTTGAAAAGGTATAGTAGGGAACCGTGTTGATGTAGATAGTTAAATAACTGAACAACTCACTCTTCGCTGGTCACCACTGGAGGTTCTGGCAAGAGTCATCGCCAGCCCATAAGGCGAAGACTACGCAGCAGTTGCTTCAAGAAAATGTACTGGACCTCAACCTCTCGGACTAAAAATTGTGATCGGTGCTTCAGAACATGACCTATAAGAACAGGCTAACATCTTTAGTCCTAATATCGCTAATAGGACCCTAATATCTCTAGTCTGAAGAGCTCCCTGATGACGGGAATGGAGAGTTTTCGTGTAGAAACCTTTCGTAATTCTATTGACAAGTGGTCCCAGAAATTTTATTTATTTATTTATTTATTTATTTATTTATTTATTTATTTATTTATTTATTTATTTATTTATTTATTTATTTATTTATTAATTTATTTTACATCGGCCTATTTCTGGAACGACGCTAATCGCCGATGCCAGGGGTTACATCTGGATGAGGGGTGAATGATTGTGAAATGAAAGTAATGTAAACATATTATTCTCGCCCGAATAATATCACCGACGGAGAATCGAACTACCAACCACATAACCCAAAAGACTGTTTCCACCAGTCCAAACTGCCACGATTTAATGCGTTCGGACACTCCGTCGGCCGCAGAGATTTAAGAGCTGTGTAAAGATCAGAGATGAAAATTGAAAATTGATACTTTTAAAATACATCTATGTATTATGTTCTAAAAGAAAATTAAAATATCTTTAAGAATCCTATGGAATTTCATTGAAAACTATGTGATAGTATGTATTATAAAATTAGGTAAATTTATATTTTATTTTAACCCGTCTATTTTATTCTATAAATAGATGGAATGTGTTAGGAGCAAATAACTATTGTTGTGTATGTCAAAAATTGGCTAATGTAAGCCCAAAACAGAACGGTTTAGAGGAGTAATGGTTAGGCCTATGTGTAGCACAGAATGAATTCGGCTGGTAGACGATGATGATTAATCATTTATTTAACTTTCTCAACCGCTAGTGGGTTTTTGCTGCCTCCACAAACTAATTCTAGTTCTCACGATCTAGCGGTAATCTACTCCAGTTGTAGGCGTTGATACTTTGCAGATCGTTATGTACGTTGTCCACCTATCTGATACGCGGTGATTTCCTTGGTCTAAATGTCTGGGACGTTGTCAAATACTCTTTTTAGGTTACATTGTTGTTCGGCTACATGTCCATTCCAGCGTATTATTTAGGATTTTATGAATCCTATAATGTTACGGTTATTGAATCGATCACGTAGTTCGTCATTTCTCCTGATTCTCCATACTTCAATTTCTTGGACAGGGCTGCATATCGTTAATAAAATTTGACGCTCGAATATTTTACGCTCGAAATTTTACGCTAGTTTTTGTAAAAGGTAAGATTCACATTTATAAATTCTTATGGATATTGATTCGTGGTAACAATAAAATATAATACGAATTTTGAACTTATACAGTAATTTATTAACGATAATAACGATTAAACCATCAATACAACTAGTCACTATCCTTATACCACAGTCAATCCACAGTTAAATCTTCTCGGTATATCACTGGACTACATATAAATACTTGGACTAGTCTGGTTAGTCCAGGTATTTACCCAACTGAAACACTCTTTCACTGCTGTATTCACTTTACTCAATATCTGCACTGAATTCAGTGACTTGTATAACTTGACTTTGAGTCGATGCGGTCGATGGAACTTATGGACTAATCTGAATGGCTAACTGAAACTCAACTATTTGATTTAGGCTAACCTCCGGCCGGAGGCAACGCATATTATATAGTCGCTTAATTCTTTCCAAGCCATTCTCGCAATTGCTAGGGGTCTCTTGAATGTTCCATAGTCATTGTACCATCCTAAATAGGTGGCGTAGTAGCTTACCTGATCGAATTCGGAACAATATGGTGAAATTATATTTTACTGTTTTGAACCATTTCTTTATTATATTAAACCTTAACACCTTATGGAATTCAAAGAGCAGAGACGTACGAAGGTTATGGCGATGGTGGTGATCCCGTAGGCGCCAAACAGAAAGCGACCAAAATTTTTAACAATTGTTTATTATTTAGCTGTGTTACCGGTTTATCTATTTACTTATTTAAAATATTCGTTAGCTTTTTTCGCGGATGAAGTTTCTAATGAGGTAACAATTAGGGAATAAGTTCATGAACAGATTTAATGCGCATGTCTGACTTGGACGTGTTCGATATTCAGTGCGAATGCTAGATTTGGCTGACTGATAAGATTGCAATCACGGTGTAGTAAATTTAAGTAGGAGAACACAATTAATTTATTAAATTCAACGAAACTAAAAACGCGCATGTTCTGACTGGGAGTTTTTTCTGTAATCTACAAACACGAATTTCTTGCTATGAATAGGTTACGTAGTTGTCTGATAGTTACCGCAAATAACTAACATCTTGTCAAAAACAGTAACTATTTCGTCCGTGAACACTAAAAGCAATATTGTGCACGCGAGTAAAGTTATTAAGCCGTATTAGATCATATTATACTCGACGTTCGTTCTAAATATGTCCATACCAAATTAACATGGGAAAACAGTTTTAGATAGAAAAAGTCGATGCTTAAGTGTTCATAATATGAATAATATAAATAATGCTATTTGCTTAAACAAAAGAAGACTTAGAGTCAATGATATATTAATATATTAAGCGTTGTTACGCCCTTCTATAGAAGGGAAGAAAATAGGATTAGTTATGAACAAACAAAAAGACAAAAATAGTATCCAATAATGTACAAAACCCAATATACGTAGATGAAAGTGAAATTGATTACGTGGAAGAATTTACCTATCTTGGTCAACTCATCTCTTTTAAAAACAAAAGCGACATAATAAAGAGAAGATTAACAAATGCGTGGAACCTCACTGAATACAACCTTCCATGACATCTGAAGAAGTTATTAGACGCATTTGTGTTCCGGTTCTATCATATGGTGCACGAACATGGGCACTAACTAAAAAACAAATGTCCTCACTACAGATCTGCCAGCGTAAAATGGAACGTAAAATACTAAATATTTCAATTAAGGATAAGATTAGAAATAAAACTATACGATCTAAAACTAAGATAAAGGATATTGCCCTTACAGCAAAATCACTTAAATGGAAGTGGATTAATTTTAATTGAAAAGTATTTAAATTATATTAAATTGTTTAAATTTCTAAATTAGTCAAATATCTTCATTCATTTAAAAAGTGATGCCTTTTACTTCAATTATGGCGCAAATTTCTTTACTCGCGATAGGCACCAAAAGTATTACGTCTCTGTCAAAGAGTTAGCAGTTTAGCACTCAATTACCCCCTGGTTTTATAAACTCAACAACTTCTAAATCGAAATCAATCGATCCATATAGTTAATATTTTGAAAACCACTGGTTTTGGTTATGGTTATTGTGGTGTAAAATTGATCATAACTGGTGAATATTAATTGTTAATTCAATATTTAGGAATTCATTCACAAAATGAAAACAATGAATGGAATTTATGGAATTAATAAGTTGCATGAGAATATGTTTACATGTGATATTATTAAAATAAGCTACACATTCCACCCAGGAAATTCAACAAGAAATTCTCATTCAGACACTGCGGGGGTTAAAAATATTTACATGCTATATAAAATTAATTATATCGGACATGGTTTTGATAAACAACGATGATTTATAATAGTAAATAATAATGATTATTTAAAATAAATATTTGAACCAGTGATTAATAAAATGACCAAACTCATATATTTTTCGTTTTGACATATTTAGATTATTGGATATGTTAAAAAAAAAATTTCGTAAAAATGTTTTATTGGTTTGTAAAAAATCACAATTTAAGTACTAATTAATATTTATTTTCCTAATTCTTACAATCGAGTTTTCTTTAAGGCCAGTTTCATGATTCCTGGTTCATATAAAAGTATGTATACTACAGTGACCATTTATTTTTAAACACTTTTGAGGATAGTCTGAAATTGGTTTTCATTCGTCGATTTAAACAATTTCAGAGTATAGAACCATCTCCTTTAAAAAACAGCAGCTATCAAGCTTCGTTCTAAATATCCCGATGTAAATTCAAACGGAACACAAAAGCGAGCAAATGTCAAAAGCTATTTAATTTAATGCGACAGTGTCAAAGTTTTTCTCATTTTGTACCGTCACTAAAAGGAAAGTAAACGTTCGTCTTCCCGCGCAAAGAGAATGTGTCATTAAAACAAGAATAAATGTTTGAATTAGTATAAATGGTACAAACGTTGTTTGTTCATAACTATTTATAGTTCAAGTGTGTAAGTCGGAAACACACTGTAAGTACATCGGCTAATGCTGGATTTGTTGGTTGGGACTGGCTTAAATTACTAGTTCATTCATTATTTGAATGTAAATATTTGTAATAACAGTGTACGTAATTTGTTTTACATGGATACATAATTACAGTGCCGTACGCAAGAGGGTGATACGGACAGAATATCTCCCATTAGCCTGCCCGAACTATTATAATCGTTAAACACATTTACAACACACGCAGAACCGACTAGAGGGGAATATGTGGTCTCTGGTCCTTTATTTACTATTTTAATAAATAAAAATTATTATTATAATAGCAATGCGGCGAAAGAACTATGGCCGATCCACGATATGGGAACATTTACATCACATAGTTCTTCATAAACCTTAAAAATTAAATATTCCTAAACATTAACCATTTTCATTGAATTATTACATAAATGTGTACGTTTTTGTTAATATTGTATAACGGGTGTCTCATAACGTTTTGTTGTTTTAAAACTAAAATTAGATAAATATATGTGAATAAAAATAATTAATTTAGTGCCAAAATGTTAACAATGAATGCGGATTTTTATTTCTTAAAAATAATGTTATCAAGATGTTTTTCGTCACGTACCACGCATTCTCGAAGTCTGGACCTTAAATTTGAAAAAATGGCTGCTAGCATTTCCTCTGGAATAGCGTTTATTTGGGCCGGAATTCGCAATTTTAAAGCTCACAAAGTACGTAGTGCTATCTCATACACTTTGGACTTTAGATAACCTCACAAAAAGAAATCGAGATGAGTCAGGTCAGGGCTTCTTGGGGGCTCGAAGCATCGGCCACACGGTGAATATTCAAACGATTGCAAAAAAAGGCGCCTGCACAGGTACGCTCTGACTTAGGCTGCGGTTACAATAGAATCGTGTTCACTCGAAGTACACTTCGGGCATATTCGCACGTATTCGAGCGAGTAGATAGGCGGTGGCGTTTAGTTCTAGAAGTTTCGTCCGATTGATTAGCTTCTACTGTAACCACACATGCGTACTTTTACAGGCTTGAATCAGTCGACCGAATGAGGTTGAGTAGGAGCGTAGTACAGTTCGAGCGAATACATATACCGTAGCCTTAGGCTGGGGTTACAGTGGAAGCGTGTTCGCCCGAACTGTAAGTCGCGCGTACTCGCCCGCATTCGGTCGACTGATTCAAGCGTGTAGAAATATACATGTGTATTTACTGTAGAAGCTTATCAATTGCGCGAAACTACGCTCGTACTCGACCGCATTCGGGCGACTGATTCACGCGTGTAGAAGTACACATCTGTGTATTATAAATCGCGGGAATAGCTGAATTCAAATTTGTTTGTTTTCTTCGCGCGAGTATACGTTCTACGTACAGTTCTATTCTCCGTACAGTCCACTTGTATTACTTGCTCTGTGGTACAGTCTGTGTATACAAAATGAATATAGAGAAATTATTATTTTTAGTTTTTGAGCGAAGATCGTTATGGGATCAAAAATGTAAAACTTACCATAACCGTGATCAATCACGTAAATTGTGGGATGAAGTGGCGACTGAATTAAAAGTTAGCGATAAGGAGAAATATTTATTTTTTACATATTCTAAACATAATAAACCAGTGGCGAAGGGAGACCACCGCTAGACTTGCCCTCCCATAAAAAAATAATAATAATAGGTAAATAAAATACATATATTTTTTTTTTTTTTTTAATTTAAGAAAATATTTAGGTAAATCGCCAAAAATACATCAAATTATGTTCTATACAATTTTTTGTCCAAGGCCTTGGTTTACTAGTTACGAATTTTTTTAAATTTTAAAGTTTAATAACTTGCGTTTCCGGTTTCGGATTTTAATAAAAAACAATAGGTTCTTCCCAATTATTAGGAGATTTTTTTAGTACTAGAACGAACTCTTTAAGTTAAACCGTTTTTGAGTTATCGTGTATACACACAGACACACACACATCATGAATCGTGGTCATCCGTCAAAATCTCGACAATTGGTCGGGCAAGTAAAAACAAAACAACATATGAATGGTTTACACCAGTGGTTCTCAACCGATGGTACGCGTATCACTAGTGGTACCTGAAAGAAGACTTGGTGGTACGTGAATAACAGTGACGTATTTTTTACTTGCCCGACCTTAATATATAAGGGGCAAGTATTGTAATCGCGAAAATTTTCGATGTCGAGATTTTGACTGATGACCACGTTTCATGGTCCAGGGAATCCAAAAAACCTATTTTCGAAGTGCCATCCGTATGTGTGTGTGTCTGTGTGTGTGTGTGTCTGTGTGTGTGTGTGTGTCTGTGTGTGTGTCTGTGTCTGTGTGTGTGTATACACAATAACTCAAAAACGGTTTAACTTAAAGAGTTCGTTCTGGTACTAAAAAATGCTCCTAATAACTGGGAAGAATCATATTGTTTTTTATTAAAATCCGAAACCGGAAACGGAAGTTATTAAACATTAAAATTTAAAAAAATTCGTAACTAGTAAACCAAGCCTTGGACAAAAATGTGCATTGGACATAATTTGATGTATTTTTGAAGATTTACCTAAATGTTTTTTTAAATTAAAAAAAAAATTATTATTTTTTTTATGGGAGGGCAATTCTAGCGGAGGTCTTCCTTCGCCACTGGTTTAATTAATGTAATGATGAAAAAATATATTTATAAAATTACTCTTATCAAAGGTGAATTGTGTCACAAAATTAACCTGCTTTATTATGCAAACATTCTTGATATTTTCTGTATTAATAGGAAATTGGAGCATTATAGGCTATTCCAAACGTTCAGGCGGAACTCGGTTTTGCATTCTAGTTACTTTCATCGTTTGAATTGTGCTTTTTGGCCGTTTTGTTTAAGGTTTGTAATTCATACTTACAATAAACATTTTTTGGTTAAGGTTAATATCATTTTAAAATGTCATTTTCTTTATATTTTGATTTTTTTGTGGCATTCTTAATACAAATATCTCATTTGTTTATTTTTTTGTCATTAAAATAACTGCTAGAACTAAACACCACCTATCTAATCGCTCGAATACGCGCTAATATGGCCGAACTGTACTTCGAGCGAGTAGATAAGTAGTGTTAAGTTCTAGCAGTTTCGCGCGATTTACAATCTGCTACTGTAACTACACATGCGTACTTCTATACGTTCGAAGCAGTCGACCGAATGCGGTCGAGTACAAGCGTTGTACAGTTCGAGCGAACACTCTTCCACTATAACCGTAGCATTAGGTAAATCAAATGAAATTAACTATTTGCTCCAATCATCTGCGCAACTAAAAATAACTCAGGTTTATCATCTACACGTCCAGGTATATCGGAAAGACTCGCTTGTAAAGACATAACTATACATGTGTAGCACCTTTTATGATGGGGCAGTTGTATTTGTTTTAATATTCGCCTTAACATTTCGATGTTAAAATAGTTATCAAATATATTGTCTCATCTGGTATTTTGTTGTCAAAACAAGTGAGTACTATATATTGAAAACATAGAACAATGTTCGAAACAAGTACAATTAATTGAAACAATGGCGCTGTAGAGAATCATAATGAAATTACATAATTGACAAGCAGTATTTAAACCAGTAAGCCATCCAACTTGTCCTGTAGCTAAAACATGAGGCGGCAACAAGCAGTTGATTAGAGAGTAGGCTAGGAGTGGACCGCTAGTGCCTATCCCCTGCCCCGGCCCGGCTACATCAGCTCTCGTTAACTAGGCTTCCACGCATTCTTGCTAATATCCATCTACCCGTATATAACACATTTAATTAATTCAATTTAATGTTAGAAGCGAACTGGACGGGAAATGAGAATTCAGGGTAGTATTGCGTCAAGGACTGACGTAAAATCGTTAATATTATATCTCATATCTACGTTCCAAAAATTTAACTATCAAGAATATTTAAAGGTGTTATCATTTTGTTTTTAGTGTGGTTCTAAAAGCGCTTGAATATTCTCAGTCGGGTTGACTCTCTTACTATGCTCTGTTATCTTACTCCGTTAAATATCAGATCTGATTTTCCGTTAAAAGTATAATCTTTATTACTCTGCTATGAATTTAGTTTCCAACATCCATTATGTAGAAGTGTCCCGTTTACACAAAATTTAAATTTTAAGTCCCGTTTAAAAAATCTTAATTCGACCCGTGACGCAAAAATGGTCGCCGACCGTTTTTAGTTGTTAATAGCCATCTCTTTGCAAAATTTTCAACTAAACCACCAAATAATTCTTCTGTATAGTCCTTACCAAATTAGTTTGGAAGATTGCAACAAAATAATAAAATTTAGGGAATTCATATTCAATAGGATAACTAGGCGTGTCAACCCATAGCCGTAGGTATTAGTTTTTCACATTACGCATCTTACTTAAAGGATTAACAAAAACAAGTATACTTATTTATAGTTAGTACTTAAACGTATGTATGCGCCACTGACCGTTGACTGTTTACAACGTGGTTGTAAACATGAACCCGAGTTTTTTTGTAGTTCAACAATGTTATTATAGTTATACGGGATAATTGTTTTATGCCGATCTTCAAAAGTAATACGGTATGTTTTATACATATGGATATGTTTCTATTGCATATGGATTAGATATAATAATTGTTGATTAAATCATTAGATATAGGTATAGAAATTATTTAATTCTTAGTTTGCTAATAATTTTGTTACAGTCACCATTCTCCCATAGAATTGTCATTCAACAATTAGTATCGGAGTTCCTACAAACCACAAACCGCATCCAAACAGTTTTGTTGATGTAAATTTTGACTGGTATTCAATGTAGTAATATTCAGTTTGTTCCAGCAGGTCTATACTGTTACGTAACTATGGCAACGACCCAGCTATGGTCACAATGTAATATTCACATACGTGGATTACATTTCGATAACATTATCTCGTACGCATGCAATACCAGTACAATAATAATGGAGATAATGAGCAGACAAGAATATAGGTGCAGATTTCATGTTTCCTATAATAGCCACAGAAAACCTGAATTGAACCCGAATTAAAATAAGACTCTTGATAGAGCAAATACCTGATTTATATGTTTTTTCAATTTTTAACTAATTAATTATTATTATGACTTCAGCAACATTTTGAGTCGCGTCATACTAAAGACTAGTGGAGCTAAATACACACGATATTATTATTATTATTATTATTATTATTACAATGATGTATAAGGCAACTGTACTGTATCTTAAGAGCTTTCTTTTGATACTGCACAATAAAGTAATCATTTGTTTTCAAAGACACAAATAATTCGATATTTTTCGAAAAATTAATTATATAAAAATCCTGGTGAACTATTCTAGTTCCCATCAAGTACATTAATGATATTTTTAGGTCAACCCATTTGGTACTAAAGTTTTTCTACAATTTTATGCGAAAATCAAATAAGAAAAAAGTTTTGCAAAAATTAAATTATTTGGTCTATCCACACATTAATAGGTTTCATTTTCAGACATATATACAGACAGACACATGAGTGACGTTATAAAAAATATTTGGTAATACCTACAAAACTCAAAATTAAATTGTATAAAATTACTATTAAGTATTAAAATCTATTCTGTTAATTATTTAAAAAAATATATTAGGCAATATTTTACATTGAACCGTTATTATATAGAACTAGCTATGTATACAGGTTTTATTTCATTTATTGCTTTTGCGATTACGATTACGATTCGGATTGTATGTTTGTCGTTCAGAACGAATAATGCGCTCCTACATCTGTGCTATTAGCTCTCGCAGCAATACTGCTCAATGCAGTATTGCGGTTATGGGAAATGAGAGAGGTGTTGCCAAATATTGTAAAAGGGTTAAATATGTCAATGATTTAACACTTTAAAGATCGCCTTTAAAGCCCCCTTTAAAATTTCTAACTGTCTTTTTAACGCTAAAGACCCTATAGAACCCCTTTTTAAGTCTAGAGTTTATAAGTTGACTTGTGAGTGCAGTTCCCTTTATATTGATCAAACAGGAAAGAATTTTAATATTAGATTAAAGGAACATAATAGAGTCTTTAATTCTAAACTCGACATTTATCATTCTACCTTTAGTGACCATCTGAAAAACTGTAACCACATTGCTAGCAGTTATTCCGTTAATCCGAAGTGTTTAAAACCATTACATTTTGTAAACAAGAGCTATAAACTAAATCTTCTTGAATCTTTAGAAATATTTAAACATCTGAGGCAGGGTGCACCGGTCCTGAATGAACAACAAGATTTAGTTTATTCGCCTATCCAGGTATTTGTTAATTAGGTTTTCTAAATTGTTAGCATATAAAGGTAGTACACCGACTGTTTTACATTCATTTATTTTTGAACACTTGACAATGCCATTGTATGTCGAAACTATAGTCGTGTTATTTTACAATAAAGTGATATTTTGCATAGCAATTTTGTATTTTATTTATCTTGTTAATATGGAATGTCACATAGTAACGGACAAATCAATTTCTCATTAAAAAAAAAAAAATCATATAGTTCTTTACATTGAATACAGCATGTAATTCATTTATTGATTTTGCGATTACGATAACCATTTTGATTTGATGTATGATGAATAATGCGCTGTACATCAAAGAGCTGTCTAGGATTTTTAATCCGCGAACGAATCTAATGTTTAATGCATCTAAAGGCTCATTTAAATTTAGATACAAGTATGAAAACTTGTATGAGATACAAGTATAAATTCATACAAGTATGATCATACTAGTCAACATACACATGTCAATATACAAGTCGAAAATCATGTCATTTTTGTGTTCTGTTTACATTTGCATACACGCATACACTCGCAAAAAATCTCTAGAGATGACGAGGAGAGTTTTTTCTTTGTAAGTACGTGTGCATTACTTCTGTCAAAATCACGAAAAAGAAAGCGTAGTTGGTGGCAGCGATATTTTTTATATTATTGCCTCTGATTTTCTCAATTAATAACAGAGTTTTATCCTTATTACACACAGACATATTTAACTTGTAAAAAAGAAAAAAACTATTGTAAACAGACAAATGTGATATAACCTAAATTTCCACCAGGTTGTCAACACATACAAGTCAAGTATATGGAAAATTCTGCTCATACAGAAAGTATGAGCAAATGTCAATGGGTTTGACAAATTATACAAATTGTATGAGCTCATGTATGAGGTGATGTATCCGACAAGTCAATTTGAGTTGTATCGCATACAAGTCCTCATACTTGTATCTAAATGTAAACGAGCCTTAACGAACAGTTGTTGCATAGGCCGGTACCGCCTCCCGCTTATTTCAGTGAGCTGGTTGTTAACTATTTACTAACACACTGTCAAGTTATTCCTTTGAACTTCGATGTATTTATTGGCTTCAAAACAATTTACAACTTGTGACACCACCCTAAACTCTCCAAATGTAGTTCTACTTTAAAAATATTTTAAACCTTTTCATTTCAGGATGTATCTTTCCAGGACATTAAATTTAAAATTTGGCAAACTTTACAATTCCTACTACAGTGTATTCATAGGCTGGGTGAAATGTTGCATGGCAAAATAAATTACACCATCAACGAGCGGCGAGTTACCCTTTACACTCTCATCCTCTATATCCTTGTCCTGTCCATGAATCCATTTTAAATCACTGGGGCACAAACATACATAAAGAACATCGTAATATACGTTGTAGTTACGAACAATGAGCTATTGTATAGATCGTCAAGGAAGAAATTTGTAGAAAAAAAGGCAAACTTACAAATATAAGGAATTATTTTATTCATCAAAGTATGCACCCATATTTTCTATACACTTTTACCATTTAAGCGGCAGGTTGTTCAGGCCGGTGGTATAAATTTCTGGCGGACGAGAGGCAATGAATTCCTGGAAGGCCAGTTTTACAGCATTGTCGGAATTAAACTGTTTTCCTATTAAAAAATTGTCCAAATTGCGGAAGAAGTGGTAGTCAGTGGGGGCATGTTCCAACTCATATTCCTGTAGTTTTGCCACAGTCATTTGTGCAGTGTGTGGTCTGACGTTATCATGCAATAAGATAGGAGTCGATCTGTTGACCAATCTAGGCTGTTTTTCTCTAAATTTTTGCATCATTTTGCGTCCAGTTGGTTGCAGTATATTTCTGCTGTGATCGATGAACCAGTTTGTTTTTTTTTTTTTTTAAATCACCTTTACGATATTTGGCGAACCAATTTGATATTGTCTGCTGCGTAGTAACACTAGAGTCAAATACACTATTAATGTTTTTCGCGGTCTGCTCTGCGATGCCGTAGTTCCACGTAAGAACTCATACTGCATAATAGTACGAATTTCCAACCGTTCCATTTTCAACTAAATTAATTTTTTTTTAAAGTTTTTGATATTTTTTAGAGCATACAATGATTTCTTTAAACAGGCAAGATGTGTAACTTTCAAAAAAAAAAAAAGAAAAATATAACGGTGATATATTAAGCCAATGTCAAATAATAAGCTGTTAAAGTTGGCAATATTATTAACTACACATTTCATCTTTGACGACCCATATTGTTCGTTAAAATACATTTTAAAATTACTCTAGACAAACTATTAATTTCGACCAAGTCTTCGACTCGAACTTAGCTTAGTTATAGTCGGATTGCTGATAAGTGACTGTTTGTTACTACAAGTATGGATATTCAATACTATATGCTTTCTCTGTCTATATCATTATAATTATTTGCATACCCATAGTAACGTATAGTGACGCAAGTTGACAACCAACCTTCAAAATTATTTGAATAAAAAACAAAGTATTAGAAAGAAACAGCATGATTCGTAGATATCTTTACTAATTAGAGCGCGAAAATAAATTTACAGCAGTATTCAAACAAACAAAATTATTAATTTTAAGGTTATAATTATAAATAAGGAAGAATTTATACTCATACGTAAATTTTGGATTATAATTTGTTGTTTATTCCAGCAGATTTAAAATTAAAGTTTGTGAATTTAAGAATTGGCCGCAAGCGATATTTTAATTAATATTTATTACCAGACACTGACAGTTAAGATAAATAACAAAAAACATTTTTAAAAACGATGAAAAATGGTAACTGGATTATTATATGAATGCACTACTTGATCCATACATGTACCAGTCACTTATCAGCAATCCGACTATAATACTTGTTGTGCAGATTAAATCGACAAACCATCTACGGTGTAACCACATGCGTATGCCAATTCTTTCAACCAACAACAGATTAACATAAATTCACGTGTCTTCATAGCGCTTATGTTCGTGAACTGTTTTCTAGTAGTTCTAGATGCGACGTAGGTCTTTGCCTCAGTAACAAAAAGACATGTTTTGCTTCATTGCACTCTAGATAGATTTATTAATCTGTAATCTAATAAATAAAAAGTAAGCTTTTTTCGGGTTTGTAGGTTTAACCAAAAAACCCTTTTACCATCATTTTGTCGTCTATTTGTCTGTTTGTCTGTTCGGTAACAATTGTAGCCAAACGGCTAAACCTAGAGAGTTGAAATTTGGCGTGCTTATACAACTCTTTGACCCACACATAGAAAAAGTATTCAAATATCTAAAAAATGTATCACCCAAAAAAGTGGGGTATCAAATGAAAGCCCTTAGTACGTGGAGTAACGATGTTTTGCAAAATAAATTATTTTGACGCGATTTTTGCCGCGATGTGCAAAAAAAAAATGTGTCCCTCCCCTTGTAAGCCAGAGGGGGTAATCTAAAAATCTGAAAAAATTCTAAGTTATGAACATTGGTGTGAACCGAAATAGTACAATTTTTGATCAGATTATGTTTTCGGAAAAAAACGCATTTTTTTTGTTGACAATGTAACATTTTTAATACGTTATGTAACACAGTAAACCAGTAAGCGTTCTAATGGTTAGGCTTCTCGCTTCCTAAGCTGCAAACTAAGATTCGCTTCCGGGCTGGAGATAATTTAATTTTTTCTGTTTTTTTTTTCATTTTTATATTTTGTTTAAATTATTTTGTCAACATTCTAGTTATATTTTGGCAAATTTGCATTTAATTCTTAAAAGCGTAAATTTAATAACCAGTGGGAAATGTTGGAATTATAATTTAATTCTGTTTCAATGTACACAAAATCCTGCCCCTCTGATTTTGTATACATTGAAATGCATATGACTTAATACAACCAATTGAAGCCATAGGCGTAATTTTCATAATCTTAATGAACTTTGCTATACATATAAAAAAAAAAAAATACTGCACATATTTAGAAACCTAAATAATGGTATTAGGCATTCGAATTAAAATTAACAAAAAAATATTTTAACATAATATTTATTATAGTTGAAGGTAATGGGATTCGGACCAGTCAGAAAATAAAAACAAATTTACTAACTTCGCTAACGTTTCGATTTAATTTAAATCTTCATCAGAGCTACAAAGATATATAGAAATATAAAATTATTAAATTGGTAAGTTTACATGTATAAAATTATGATAGTGTTCAAATTTAACAAGTCAAGTAGTTAAAATAAGCATTACAAAATTGTCGGAATTTAAAATATAACATAAAATAATTATTAAATAATAAAAACATATCAAATATGAGTTAAAGAATAAAAAACAATGTTAAATTTACATTACCTTAGTTAATAGTCACGATATAAAATAACAATTTTAAAATTAATAGAGAACACATCATATTGTCCGGTTATTGTTAAATTTAAATTCCGACAATTTTGTAATGCTTATTTTAACTACTTATACTTAACTACTTACGTTATATTTAAATTCCGACAATTTTGTAATGCTTATTTTAACTACTTGACTTATTAAATTTGAACACTATCATAATTTTATACATGTAAACTTACCAATTTAATAATTTTATATTTCTATATATCTTTGTAGCTCTGATGAAGATTTAAATTAAATCGAAACGTTAGCGAAGTTAATAAATTTGTTTTTATTTTCTGACTGGTCCGAATCCCATTACCTTCAACTATAATTACTAACTTACGGACATAACTCATCTAATAAAATTTATTTTTAAAGCTCTTAGATTAACAGATGATAAATTATTTTAAAAATATCGTTCATTTTGTCGTGATTACTACAAAGCAAAATTTGTCCTACACACTCAGTATGCCGCCTTCACTTATTATATACCTGCGAAACCCTGCAATGTGTTGAAATTCACACGTCACAACAATTTTTTATTATGTTTTATTGATATTGCTACTGGCTGACGTCTTCAGATCGAAAACACGTCCTGAAGTCTGAAACCAAAGTCTGAAAAATATATTACGTGCATATTTATATTTCAGAATCATTTGTTTATGTAATTCTATCATTTGTTTTTTAAAAAATGCAAAGTAATTAATTTGACCCGGCGTCAAAGGGTTAAAGGGCAAATCTGCTGCAAATATAAAAATATTCTCACTGAATTTATGTTTGTAAAAATTTAATTGAATCGAATGTCGTGTGTGTGCAGCATTGTGTACCATTGTATAATCCAGTGTATATGAGGTTTATAATTGAAATGACGTCATTTCATCAAATACATAGTGCGGAACCAACCCACTGAGCTAGAATTAATAACGGCCATAACCAAAATATGAAACCCAAGCTGTTACAATATAAATATATTCTCAGAACCAGGGGATACATTTTGGGCCGTGTGTTATATGTGGAATTATTAAAGTTATCTAAGTTGTAATGTATGCTTTAGGTTATATTGCGGTCCAACGTAATTTTCATTTTAAAATAGGGTTAAATGAATTTATCAAATTACACGGTAGGGAAATAATTTTAACAATATTATTTTAGAATGTATAATTTTCTAAATAAAATTTAAGTAGTATTATTTTATCGGCATACATCGGAGTTCTATATTCGTATATCAACCACACCCCGAAAGCGCTGTCCAGTTATAGAATTATGCATTGAAGTAGGTTTTGAGAAAAACACGAAAATTATTTATAGGGAGTTTGTGTAATATTTTTTATACGCAATATGGTAGTGTTTTTTATAAACCTAATCTTAAATTTGGGAAATATGAACACCATGGTTTCCAAGAAAAATTGAAAATAAATTTTCGCACTTTTTAATGTTGCACTTTGCTCACAAATAAATATAAATATTTTTGAAATAAATTTTATTAGATTGCAACTAAGAAAAACACCTCAAATTATAAAGTATACTACCGTAAAAATATTAACTTATATAGTATATTTGTAATTTTGAACTGAAATAAAGAAATTAAACAATTTTAACATTTAATTTAAAATCTTAAACCAATGTAAAATAGTTCTGAATCCTCTTGGCTTTCTTTAACTTTTGCTCGTTTTGAAGAGTAATATTTGTCATTATCTTCAAACAAATTAAAGAAATAACGCAGTGATTCATTTTGATTCCATTAAGAACCATATTGAGATGTCAGCAAATTTGATATACTTTTTGTTTTGTCTGGATTTAAAGGAACAGCAAGTTCCATTGCGAGACATCATGTGATCGGATCTTTGATTGCTCGTTGGCTCTGATGAATATGTCGCACTTTGCACTAAATTTTTCTATGCACATGTCGCACTTTGCAGCTGATATATTTTTAGAAAGATGCAGGGTTAAATGAAACATCTTGCACTCTGCATCTATACGCCTCGTTTACTTGTATAAATGATAATTTCAAGAGTCCAAGTCGAATGAATGTTTTGTGCGAGAGAATTTCTCAGCTCAAATTACAGCTGAGTAGTAAGAGTTGCCTAGCCTTCGACGCGGCCTACCGTTTTCGTGTCTTACATAAATTGATCTTACAGTTTTTGTCCAGTAAATGGTCTTTTCTGTTGCATTTGGTCTACCAAAAGATTTAGTTGACGAATATAGCGCTCGGAATTAACCCTTTCTTCCTGTTCGAGGAGTTTATACCGTCGGTATACCCTTATACCGTCATTTGGTCGTCTGTCTGTCTGTCTGTCTGTCTCTCTGTCTGTCTGTTCGGTAAAAATTGTAGCCAAACGGCTAAACCTAGAGAGTTGAAATTTGGCATGCTTATACAACTCTTTGACCCGCACATAGGAAAAATACTAAAACATCTAAAAAATATATCCCCCTAAAAATATAAACAAATATGTGCTCATCGAAAAAAAATAATATTTTTTTATAATTCTGAGTAGGGTATCAAATGGAAGCCCTTGGTACGTGGATTAACGATCAAATTTTTATTTTTGCAAAATAAATTATTTTGAAGCGATTTTTGTAAGCACCCTGTAGCCCAGATGGTTTAAACTAAAAATCTGAAACAATTCTAAGTAATGTACATTGGTGTGAACCGGAATAGTACAACAGGAATTTTTGATCAGATTATGTTTTTGGAAAAAAACGCATTTTTTGTGATTTTTTGCTAATAATGTACACAAGTTATAGCTTTGTAACACGCTACACTGGAACGTGTATGCTGGTGTAGTGGTTTTTGACGCTGGTTTTTCACCCAAGTAACTCGATCCGAAAGGGATCGAACCCTGCGAGAAGAGACAATATTATTTTTTGTTTTTTTTTTTTTTTTAATTTTTATATTGTTTAAATTATTTTTTCAAAATTCTAGTTATATTTTGACAAATGTTGCATTTAATTTTTAAAAGCTTAAATTTAATAACCAGTGGAAATTGTTTAAATTATAATTTAATTCTGTTTCAATGTACACGAAATCAGAGGGGAGGAACTTATAACAACCAATGGAAGCCATAGACGCAATTTTTAAAATTTTTAATGAACCTTGCTATATAAAAAAAAAAATACTGCACATATTTAGAAACCTAAATAATGGTATTAGGCGTTCGAATTAAAATTAACAAAAAAAAAAATTTTAATATAAAATTTGTTTTTGCATCCCAAAAGGGGAAACTTTTTAAGATCGCAGCGCCGTATGCGGCAAAGCTGGAACATTCGAAAGCCACATTAAATTGTTATTCGTGTATTGTTTACATGGTGAAAATGAACATGAGTTGTATTTTTCCTGTTTTCCGAGCTTTTTTTAATTTAAAGGTAATCTACGATTTACAAGATATGTAATAAAATACTATTCTAAAGAAAGTTCAAGGATATTTTTAGTTTTTCATTGTATTTTTAATTCTTTTTGACTGTCTGTCAATATAATAACAACTAAAATATGGTAAATATATTAGTAAAAATTAATATCTCTGCCTGAAAAAGTAGAAGGGCCTTTTAATATATCAACTGATGATTTAGGCAAATTTTGGGTGCGATGAATGCTTTTTTTCAGTCTTTTTTTGGACGTAAAAAATCACTTTCCATAAAATGTAACGGGCAAACATGCATGCATTGGCTTGTATTTTTGCCCATTGTTAGTTTTTGAGTCCATAAAAACCTACGATCCACTTTCTCTCTGCCTCCAAACGTCGTTTCAATTGATATTTTTTTCGATTTAGGTTAGGTTAGGTAAATTATGGAATGTTTAAGAAGGATTTTTCATTATTCACGATTTACATTGCGGCACACAACAAAATTGATTGTTTTTTTTTTCCATGATACACAAAAATAAAACACAAACAACAAAAAAACACGTATTTCTCCATTGAACAAAACAAAACAATGTGGCTTTCGTATCTTTCACAAATTGCCACCAGATGTCAGGGCGCTTAGGAAGTTTCCCCTAATAATCATAATTCACTTACTAAATACCTGCAAAACCCTGAAATGTGTGAAAATTCACACTTCACATCAATTTTTTTTATTTAGTATCAACTTCCAGGGGTCGATATGATATTGTTAGACGTCGTTTCGAACTGGGGGGTCGATGGAAAAAAGTCAATTACAAATCACTAATATATTGGCTAGTACAATGGCACAGTTATATGTAGACATTTTAAATATTTCTGTAATATAACTTCAAAGAGTCCGCAATCAAATCGTTTCAAAGATATGAGCTACATTTAAAAAAATAATAATAATAATAAAATAGTGTGTGGTATAAAATTAACTTGTTTTATATAAGATATTTTACAACGGGAGTTCCACATTTCTCCCTTCCTACTCAACACAGACTTCTTATCTTTTTATATATATTTTTTTTTCATTTCTTTAACGTTTTTTTATATATATATTTTTGTTAAACATTTAAAAAAAAAATCACAAAAGCGTATTTTTGTTTGTCCTATATTTTGTTTGTCCCATTAATTACATAATAGCAAAAGAAAGGGGTTAAAATATACTATTTTTATATTTTCAATACTCCATTGGTATTTTACGCACATGAATAGCGTATTCAGTTTTTTTTCCTATTATAAAAATATGTATTTGGTAAAATTGAAAATATGCTGTCAGTCAATGTAACATGACTTTCATATTTTGTTACTTGTTATTCAAAAGCAAACTTGAACTTCCCGAAACATCTGATTTTACATTTATAAAATTCCAGCATACTCCGACATTATTTTCTTATTTTGTTTTACATCAACTCAAAAATTCAAAAATTGTTTGTCAAGTTATGACGTTGACGATAATGTAATAGCATAGTGCAACAATAAAAGCTCTGTTAAGAAAATAGTATCATGCAATCACATTATGTTCTTGTTTTTAATAAATATTTTACACGTTAAGCACGTCAACTTGCGACGTGTCATATTTAATTTAGTTGGTTTTCTGGAAATGTTACAAGAGGGAAAAATAGCACGTTCTGTAAAAGAAACAATTTATTACGTTTTTTGTTCATTTGTGGATTTTTTACTTTGTTAGTCCGAGACAATTATAGGTTGCGTCAGCAAGAAACCTCCCCGGATTAAATGAGAGGTTCTCAACATTTGCTGGATCAACAAATGTACTCTGCAATCTAAAAAGAGGTAGTTTAACTGCGTCAGAAAGAAACTTCTTCAAATTAACCGAGAGCTTCCTTAATTTTTTTAATTCAATGACGCGAACTACAATCAGATAACATTTCGCGACACAAGTTTTTCTTTGCGATACAGATTTTCGGCGGTTGGTCGTACTAGTTTGACTGTTTCATATTTATCAAGGGATTTATCAATTATATTTTATAAAATTTGCAGGTTATTTTACCAATTTTACTAGTTTTATGAAATAAAATGTTTAGTGTCATAATAAAACTCTTTACACACTCGGGTCAGTTTCATAACAACTGTGTTATAAATGCAAAATAGAACAATTTATTTACTTGAACTATTTACTATATTTACTTTAAATATATGATTAGTTTTGCGAAATATTTTCTTGTTCTTTGAACTTTTCTGTTTCACGAATTTTTTTTACGATCTGCGACTGAGAATGGTTGGCAATCGCTGTTCTATAATACTAAATGGTAGTAGGACCATTTATAGCCTCTGGCCATCGTCTTGTGTCTATTTTCTTTTTTAAACAGATGTTTTTTATTTTGCTGTATTTATGTTTTAATTACGCCTAACAATTATTATAACATTAAATAAGACCAATGAGCCATTACTATTTCAAGAGACCCGAATAAACCAAGATCAAATTATAACTATCGTGCCAAATATAAAAAATATGTCGTGATGTGATCATTCATAAAAATAAACATGGCAGCTGCTAATACTAATTCTGTCCAATTATAAAATAATCTCGATTAACCAAAGATTGTGTTACATGCTGCTGATCAGATGAATTCAAGATCTCGCAGCAGAAAGGTAAATCAAGTACCTTAGTCCCTTTACAGTAACATTTAGTCGTTTGTAGTTGTTGGTACGTCTAGATGTATTTTGTATTTTTGTTATCAACAATAAAATAAAAATTACTATACTGTAAATAGCAGTCCTAATACAGTATTGTAATTTTGTTGTTTTTATTGTTGGTATTAGGATTTGAAACTTTTGAATGTAGCATTTTTGAAGTAAACCTTTTTTGTCTTGTAAACTGTATAATACTAAAATTGAAAAATAAAAATAATTGTAATACTTAATTCAACAAGCCAAAAGTATCCTAACCAAATCTAATCCTCTTCATCACTTTTTTTTGTAGATTAGAAAACAGCAATACCATGCATATTATTTTATTGTTTTAACAGCAACAGGGTATTGTGCTACATAATGCCAAAACTATTGCTACACAAGATTTTAAAGCGTGTCGAAAAAATTGTGTAGTGATCAGTTCTTTTCAGTCCATATATTTCTAGTCCAATCGTAAATACTGTCACAAAATTTTAAATGAAATTCAATAAGATGCTTAAAGATATTTTAATTTACTTTTGGTACATAATACATAAATGTATTTTTAACAAGAAACACCAATCAGTTTTTAAATTGACCATCTCTAGTCTTTACACAGCTCATAAGTCTCCACGGCCGCTCGTCAATAGAATTACGAAGAATTTCTATAGGAAACCCTCCGCTGCCTGCACCAGGGAGTGCTTCAAACTATTATTATTAGGGTGTCTTTTCTTGCAGGCCATGTCTTAAAGCACGGACTACAAATTGTAGGGGGATGAGGTCAGGCCTGCTAGACGGCTAAGTAGCAGAAGAAATGAAGTCCGATACATTGCTTTCAAGCCATTGCTTCGTAGTTTTTGCCTTATGTCTGATTCTATTCGCGCTGAATCTTGCTGGAAACTATACTGGTGTCCAGCGAAGAAGAAGTTGTTCAGTTGTTTAACTATCGGCTTCAACATGGTTTCCTGGTTGATGTTAATCGATGTTTTTACCTTATTCTCGTAAAATTGAAGCTTATTGGTACCGTCATAGCTCATGCCCTACCAAACCATAACTGAAGCAAGTTAATGGCCTCTTAGAATCCTCGGTATTTTTTCACGAGCTTCTATTAAACTTATAACATATACCCTGTCTTTCTGGCGGTTGAAAACCTCTTCAATATTAAAAATATTATCTTCAGCGAAAAAAATTCTCCTGTGCCTGTAGTCTACGTAACGCTTAAGTAACCGCATTACCTAGATTATCCTTCGATGTTCAAGTTCCGGTGTGAGGAAGTGCCCTACATCTCGTCGGCAAGCTGGCACCCCTAGATTACTTTTAAGCACGCGAGACGTTGGCATTTCTTCAGTTCAACAACTATAACTATTTGTCTTCTCCCCGGGTTCCTGCGAATACGAGCCCTTCCCGCTTTTACCAGATTTTCTGACCTAACGTGCGCGGACGTTCCAATCTGGGCCGGTCATCAAGAGACTTAATAAATCTTTGAATATTGCGATAGTGAAATCTTCTAGAGATTTTTAACTTCATAAGCGTGTTGAAAATGTCAGATGCTGACTTACCATTATCGCCCAACTTCTTCACAGAATTTTAGTAAAATAACTCTCATGCCTACTTTCATACTTTAAATATTTTCTAACAATAAAGAAGTCGGCAGTAAACCGCTCATAAGAAGTTTGTGTCAGTATTTATGGTAAAACAAGGTATGTATGTACAGATAGCGACTGTTTTACGGCTGGCACCGATTCACGCTTCATCTTCCCCAGACGAAGCTGTTTGCCTATTCATTCTCTCTTTCCTCATCACCTTCCATGCAACTCAGGTTGTCCAGCTTCTTGTTGGTCGCTTTAGCTTTTTGTACGCTTATCAATCCATTCTTAGATCTTCTTGAACTATTGGTTATATTGCATACGCTGGAAGTGCCCAAGCATCATACTCTATTTTGTTATGATAAGATTTTCAATGTTCCTAGTTGCTTTTATGGTATAATTTGGAACGTCCTCTAATTTGGAGATACCGTAACACCCCAAAAGTCCAACTCTATGGCTCTCAAACGAGATTTGTTCATTTTTATGTCTGTTTCTTTCTCATATGTCTTATCCATTGGTACAGATGCAACAATCGTCTTATAGATAGCCATTTTAATTTTCTTCGTTGTCGTTCCACAACATTTATTATAATTCCTTGATGACACACTTTTCATATCGTGTTTTAATACTATTTATATCATCCTTTTTGTTCTGTTTGATAGGATGGTGTCTAGGTATTTGAACGACTATCAGTTTCCAATGTTGTATTAATTTTGAGGTATTTTCGATACTTACCGGCAACGAAATATTCTGAATATTTATAACCAGTCTTTTTCTTTCTTTTCTTTTAGTTTCAGCACCATCTGCGAATAATAGGCTGTAAAATAGATTATCTTCAATATTTATACCTATATTACAGCATTTGCATCTCCAGGTTTTCCTCGATATACAGATTAAACAGTGTATATATAATGCGGCATAGATACGTGAAAAGTGAACTATGTTGCCACGTTAGATGCAGCCGGATCTAATGTATTATGGATTACGAACACGTACGCGAAATTTCCTCTCTTGTTTATGTCTTACCTAATGAACAGACCTCTATTATATCACTTAGCTACCCTGTATAGGTCCTATGATTTTTTTATTTTTTTAAATTTTTCATATCTCTGAATTCACTCACGTATCGTTCTATTAAAAGTCGAATTAATTCAATCTGTATATTTCTATTGGGTGCAGACTTGAATACAGCTTTGTCTGCTTTAATTTATTTATTACTTAATTATCAACTTAATTAATACTTAATAAATTAAATTAGTACTTTAAAGTGAGTAGGTGTTTATATAGGAATAATTGCTCGGTCGAAATATCGCGCCTGTCCTGTGACTGCCATTTAATAAAGATACAGAAAAGTTATTCTTCTTACCCTATACGTTACATAGATCTTGAAAACCTATATATTAACTGCGTTATGCAAAACATTGCCTTAAATATTAAATGAACCTTTACTCATAATTTGAACATCATATCGTAGAACAGATTTATAAATTTCATTATTTCAACACATTCTCTGAAGTTCTTTGCGAACATGAAGTATTGAGACAAAGGTTTTATTAAATCCAACTTTTAGTTGCAGCGCTCTTGGTAGAATTAAATTTGCTAGTAAATTTAATCAACATATTAATTTCATTTAGTACTAAACTCGAACAAACCTGTAGTTGGATATATGATTTCATGTTGTTTTCAAAATTATACTTGATATTTATACAAACATTTGTACGCTAGTTTGTAATATAATATGTTTTATTCAAATTTTCTTAACAAAACATAAACTATAATCTAAACATAGGTAGCATTTGATTATACAAGGTGTAAATTAATAATATCGACAAATTTGTATACAGGACGATAGTAGTTTAGCATAATGAGGTCTTCATATTTTCAGTAGGAACTCATGTAGGTAGGCAAACAAACGTATATATTTTGTTTTAGTTATCAAATGTTGTAGTTTAACCACAAACTTCAATACAAACGCCATTTGTTCGAATATTATTTATTGAAAAAGCACTTGAGATTATGTTCCGTTTCTTTTTACTACAACGAATAGGTACCTGTCAGCAATATCCGCGAGCGTATCATCGTCGGCTCTACAGCTGCAGCTGAACCTTTGCCTTTTTTAGGATATTTATCATTCTACTTTGTTTTGCACGACCGTCCACCAGTTTCTTAATCCGGCAACTTTGATGAGTTCTTTCATTGCACCTTGTCTAGAGTAACTTTCCTACTTTGTGCTTTCCAGTTGGTAGAACTTCCAGCAAGTCCGCGTAGACCTGCTCTTGTCTGTCTTTTCAATGTGTCCAAGGAGATAATGAATCCTTATGTATTGTGATATGTTTACATCATTAAAGGATTCATGCAACTCGAAGTTGTAGCGTCTTCTATATAAATAGTTTTCCTTTTTGCAGTGCCAGCGTTAGATGGGTTGAAAGTGTTATCCGGGAACCAGCCCCGCTGTTTTTTAATTATCCTTTTTTTTCATTTCGATCCGTCTTTCTTTTTGCTCATCACTTCGGTTCGATTCGTTTTTTTTTCTCATCACTTCGATCCGCCTTCCTTCTTTTTTTATTTAGCTCATCACTTTGATTCGACTTTTTTATTGCTCATCACTTCGGTTCGTTTTTTTTGTTTTTTTGTATTTCCGATTTTTTAGTTTGAACGGGTTCAGATAAAGTAACACGCTGGCACTGACTTAATGGGTCCATTGTAGGTCGATTTATCTATTGTGGGTTTAATATTTACTGCCCGCTTTTGTAATTTTTGTGAGGCAAAATTTCCTTGCCACTAATATTTAGATTTAAAAAGAATTAAAATTTAAGATTTCACTAAATGCTCCAAGGTTTTCTCTTCTTCCGGGCACATTCTACATGTCCTGTCCTCTGGCTTTGCCCAGTATCTGTTGTTCATTTCTTCGTTGCCGCATCTTAACCTCGCTATACTCCTGACTCTACCCCTCGATCTTACTCTTTTCCCCTTCAGGTATCTCGGTATTCCTATCACTCTTATTTCTTTATGTCTTTTTCCACTCGATGATTTTTCTGTTCCTGTTTTTCCTTATTCCTCCTCAATTCTTCTACTATATTTATTCTTGCTCTTTCTCTCTCACTCTGCTTCTCTTATGTCCATTCGACATCTCCAAGAGTAATTTTTTCTTGTCCCTCCCCATGCCGACAATTTGCCTGCCTTTTTGTTCTTTCTTCGTTATTTCTTCCCAGCATTCCCTTATTATTTTTCTATTCTCTTCCTTTCTGACTTTCTCCACATATGTCACTCCCCTCGCTCCGGTATCCACTCTCAGCTTTTCCCTCTTCATTTCTTCTCTCACAGTATATCCTGGTGTCGCTCCTTTTTTAAAGTTTGTTCTTTTTAAACAAACTATTTTTTGTTGAGTTGTATGTATGTTTCAAAGATTATTACGTACTTCTCCGTAGCCGCACAGCCCTTGTAGGTTTTAGTCAATTTTACACTTATTTATTTATTTTTGTCTTTTATCAGTTCATCATACAGATACGTATTTAAAAAATAATACAGCTCAAAGGTATTTTGTCTCACAAATTTTAGTTTTGGATGTTTTTAATACAGCCTGAAGATCATTGTTTTGGGCGATAAAAAAAGGGTTTTAAATTCTTTGATGATTGCTCATTTCACATTAGTAGTCTTTGTCCTTGTTCTCCTCCTCAAGTCCAGATCCTTCCTAGATTTCATCATTTTCCTTTCAGTTGACGTGCTCTTACCATAGTAATCGGTTTTGTCGAAAATTATCCGATGTAGGGGCTACTTTAAAGTTACCTCGAATAAGCTTGTTCTTGATTTTATCAAGTCTGGTCACGCCTCCAGACCCTCTGATGCTGGCTGAACACATTGGCCGAGTCGGCACGAAACAGCATGAATTCTTGCGTGTAGATGCTTCGTTCGCCTCGCTTCGTCCTGTTTTGCTATCTTGCGCCATCGCTCCGTATTGTGTCGGTTTTTATCAAAGGATACAAATGCCGAACGCAAGCGGCTGTCCGAAGCGAGGCGAACGAAGCCGCTACACGTTCGGATTCATCCTGTTTCGCGTAGACTCGGTTAATGTGTGGAGCCGGCATAAGAGTACACAAAGCTGTTGCTGCTGCAAGTTCTACGTCTCTCATCGTGCTATAAGTCTGAACAATGACTGAGCGTATCGCGAGTCTTGAGAAGCATGTGGACGCTGCACTCGTATCGTCATCGTTTACCGAGCGCTTCGTCCGAGCCGCTTGGACGAGCGTGTGGAGTTAACATAAGCTTTACCATCTCTGCTACATGCAGCAAAATATCCCTAGCCAAATTTTGTGTGTACATTTTTCTTTCAGATTTTCCATTTCCATGAATTGCATCAAGATTTTCCATCATTCTCCATTCTATTCCTAACTCAAACTAAGAAACAAACTAAAAATGTTCTTAATGAAGCCTTAACAATATAAAAGATTAACTAAATATTTACTGAAGCACTCAAATAATAAATTAAAGCCTCCTTCAATTTAAACAAACAAATTATACATTTACAACATGTTTTCCCTCTATTTTACAGTTAGAAACTTTTCATCCTTGTTTCTGAATCTTGAGTTCAGTTGAGTTGAGTTGTTTATTTTGTTATGTAGGGTCCGATTCCCCGCGGCTACCCACCACCGTCCTCGGCGATGCTTTTCGACGATGATCCGGGGATAATGTCAGAGGTGGAAACAAGCTCAACGGGCTTCAGGCGTGGAGGGAAACAACGTAGTTCTCTGCCCGTTGTTAGGACACCTAGCAAGACACTTGAGAGACCACTAGGTAAGGATGTTGGGAATTTAATTTTGTTTGCAAATATTTGTTAGTAAAGTTACTAAAGTGTAAGAATAATGTGTTAGTAAGTAGGTGGTATGTAAAAAGTTGAATTTGACTGCAGAACATGGAATTTTTAATACTGAGTGAAGCCGTTTGGTAACCATATTTTTTAGCTTTATTATTGACACAATAAGAAAACTAAAAATTAAAAATGTAAATAAAGAACCAAGTACAGAGACACGGGTTCAAATTCCAGACTCCTCTTCGAAAATTTTCTCTTCCGATATTATGCAATCAGCTCATGAGTCGACTCAGCTTGCGAAATTTTCACACATTTCAGGGTTTTGTAAGTATTTAACAAGTGACAACAAATTGGGTATATATAAAAATCATAAAATCCTTTTTGAAAAAATAATCCACATACTTCCATCTAGAAACTTACAAGCGTACTTAATTATGAGATTCATCAGTACAGCTACTCAGTTCTTCAGTTGTTTAAATATTGCTACCACGGTATTGCATAAAATTTGATAGATCAAATATTCCTTTTGTACTATTCCGGTGAATATTAATTACTCATACTTTTTCCAGATTTTTATATTACCCCCTCCCCCTGGTCAACAGGTTTGACGGTGTGGAATAAAAGTTTTTTATAAAATTTTTGACAAGAATCATGAAAATAAAAAAATTAAAAAATCATTTCATTTTAATTCATATTTAATACCACAAAAAAAAATTTATAACGACACGAAAAATTTCGATATTTTTCGAAAAACTAATCTGATCAAAATTTCCTGTTGAACTATTTCGGTTCCCATCAAAGTACATTGTTGAGAAATATTTCTGATTTTCAGACCAACCCTTATAGGAAGTAAGGTAGTGTACAAAACTTATGAAACATTTTTGACGAAAATCTCATTTTATTTTTCAAAAATAATAATTTGGTTATTTATCCATTCATTTAGAGCAGGCCTGGGCAAATGGTGGCCCGCGCTGAATTCTATCCGGCCTGCGAAGCATTTTATAAATTATTGTGTTCTGCAAAAATATTATTGTCTGTAAAATATTCTTTCCAATTTTTTTCTTTAAACTGCATAATAAATAAATGTTTTGATTTAAAAATATTGCTTTTAAAATTTATAAAATATCCTTCATAATGAATATTTAAAATTATAATTTTTTTTTTTTTTTGTTTACGGTCAAATTTTCAACGGCAATGTGGCCCGAAAGCTAAAAGATTTGCCCGCCTCTTATTTAGAGGTTCATGTGATACATCATAAATGGCGCGACAGCCCGAGGCGAGTCTAGGCCTCCTTTAATGACCATGTTTTCAATCTATGTACATTCTGGAGTAATATGGTCAGTACTACGTCCATTTTTAGCGTACACAGAACATGTGATACACCATTCAAAATTGTTACAAATATTTAATTTTTCGTTAACTACATATTTGTTGATATTTTTACCGCGATGTGTTTTTTGTGGGTACAGTTGTACAAGCATGCCAAATTTCGACTTACAAAACCCTAAAAATGGATGTGGAGTGTGAATTTATGGCCTTTTTTGACACATTTTTATCAAAAATCACGCAAAATAATAATTAATATATTATATGTATTAGGGGATTAAAAAAAAAAAAAAAACGTGAGTTAATCTGCGATATTAGACCTTTCATTTGATAGTCCCACTTGAAAAATAAAACAAAACATTTTTTTTTTTGTAACAATACAAAACCTGAAACCATTTTTAAAAAATTAGTTTTTACAGTTTTACTCATATGCTTCATCGATTTATTATATTCCATTTTCTGCAGTTCTACTAAAAGTTAGTAATATACATTTTGTAATGTTTGATTTGATATTTATCAAACTTATTATATATTACATTTTATCCAGTTTAAAAACGTAAAAATTTAAGTTTAATTTTGCTTTTACTTGAGCTCTTCCTCTTTCTAGTTAGACTGCGTCGTAATACAAAATTGTTAATATACACAAATAGGTTAAGAAATAATTGTGCTGCCATAAACATAAAAATGTGAGCAAATGCAATAAGTTTTATCTGAAAAAATACTATTTTAGGTTAGTCAGGGTCGCGCCAAGAAAACTGGGGTGTAAATTTTTGTTTACCGACTCTATATCAGCATTTTCCAACCGCCGGTCTTCGGACCGGCACCGGTCCGTGAGATTTTTTTGCCGGTCCCGGAAATTTTGTTACAAAATGTCCGGGTTTGTAGTTTGGAGGGGAGGACTTTTTTTTTTACTCATCACTTATTTTTTGGAGGTGAAGACGCTGCTCTATATCAAAACAAAATATTTTTTTTTTATAAGTAACTACTGAACATATTTAAAAATAATTTTTCTGTTAATGGGGTAAAAAACACATTTCGAGTCCACATTTTATTAAACATTTCTGAAAATCTATTTTATAAACACCAACATAATCTAAATAAAAGTGTTCTATTCTGTCCTGGGATACTACAGGTCAACGATTCTTAACCGGGGATCCCGAAAATACCTTAGGGGATCCCGAAATTAAAAGAAAAAATTTCATTTTTACCAGTTTTTGCTTTTAAAATTACAATAAACTTATTATTAAACAATAAATTATTAATAACATTTAAAATATTATTTCAAAAATTTTCTTGGGGGTCCAGAAAAAATTCTAGGCAATTTGGGGGTCCCGAGTATAAATAGGTTAAGAACCTGTGCCGTAGGCTATTCCAAACGTTAAAGTGGAACTAAATGGCATTTTTATTTTTGACACGAAATCGACACGAGCTCACTTTTTAACTATTGAAGTAGACTTTTGCCAAACAAAATTATCAAAAGCCTAATTTAATCGAAAAAAATACTACTTTTGAATATCTAGTTCGGCTTAAACTAAAGAAACAGACTTAAAAAAAGAAATAACTTGTGTTACGTCGCTCCTGAAGTAGAATTGACTGTATTATTGGTTGCGGTCGTTCGGGTAAAACGGACGTAAATAAGGGTAAAACTGGCAAAACGGGACTTATTATAATTATTAATACAAATAACTAAAATTATAATCTAAACCTTAATAAACGAAGTGAGTAGCGCTAGAAACCTAGCAGTTTAGGTATCCGTAAGCATTAAACTAAAATCGATAATAATCTAAACACTAAACTTTCATTATAATAATAATATAATTTATTAATTCAAAACAAAAAAATACATAAAAAATACTTTATTTTTTATACAAACTTAATTGTACAAAACTACGACTTAATTTAATTTTGCTCTTTTAACTGCAAAATGATCAACAATATCGGAAATGCGCTATCGGGATTTGAACCAGGTACCTTCGGCACCATAAGCAGGGTCACTACCTCCGCGCTACTGAGGCCAGCTAGGTAATCTTTTTACAGGGACATGGTTGTTCTCAAATAATTTTTAAAAAAATGAAAATTAGTTTTTATTTTTTATTCTAGAACTATTTGATACCCGACAGTTTATTAGAAATAATTGTTCAACAATACAATACAACAATACAAAAAATGTTACATTTCAGTCGTACATTTTCGGTGGACATTGTAAATTCCGCCATTGTTTTCTCTGCTTAATGTAGCTATTCTAAAGATGATATGTTAAATTTACGACGGTGTTTATTGCTGTACACCATTTCTTATAACGCGCACAACTGCCCATATTTTTATGTTACATCGCTGTTGTACATAAGGGTCCTTTTGTGAAATATATTTTTGGTAGAAATAAGCTCATCTTTTTTTTTTGTAATGAGATTTAATTATGAATCTACATATCAGCAGTTTAAATTTGATACGCCAGTTTACAAAAAAATATATAAACTCATTAAAATGGCCAATAAAGATATTCAATAAATATCCAATTAAATCAAGAAAAGAATGTTCATTTGTTCAAAAACCTCACCACACGTACGGCAACCGTCCGTGTGCATACATGCACAAGAGCGCCCCCACTAGAATTGAACCCTAATCGTGCAGATATGAACACTTTCATCAACAACTTGCCCGCACATGGGCGGCTAAAACACACGCGATGGGTTTGCCTACACACTATTAAAAAATCTTTATAAAATAAAAAATATTTCTCCCCCAGCCTCATCCTAAACTTCATTAAATATCCCTAGATCATTTTGATGAGTGTAGGTTGTATTTCCGAAGTTTTGGTGTACAGTATTGGCTGAAATAGCTGTACATGCATGCCAACTTTCTTTGTTGTCATTTAGCTACAGAGAGCTTGAATTTTTCCCATCATAGTTCATAGTAAACAATCATTCTTAGGACCAACCGCGCGGTGCTTTTATTGTAGATTCATATTTCGTAACCGTATTATTAGCAGCTGGAAAGGATGTTACGTTTATTACAATAATAATTAAGTATTTAAATGAAATAAAAATACTTACCCAGGAGTAACATGTACGCAGTCTAGTTCGAGAGAGGTAAGATGCTCTTTTTAAGGAAATAGTTTCCATATTGTTAATTATATAGAGGTATGTATTTGTGATTTCCATGCCGTAATTTACTTATTGAAACATGAGTTGATTTTCGGAAATCTTGTATTTATAGTATTTTTATATATTTGTCATTTGATGTTATAAAATTGAATAAAATTTAATTGTATTATGTTACCCCTTACTTAAAATTTGAATTGAAATTCTTGGAACAGTGGCACTTGAAGAAGGGGTCCATTATTATGGGCCACCCGGTACGTTAAAATCATTTACTAATACCCTAATAGCAACGTAACAATAGTAAGAACAATATTAACATATTGTTTTACTTATTAATAGTTCGCATTCCAATCAACTCACTGATGTATGAAGCGCTCCTCTCAACAGTCCATTGCATGTTGGCCGATCAAAGGAATGTCCATCGCAATCCGTACCAGTTAAAATGTACATATTATTTGTCTCTCATGTGATTGGACAAAATCATACCATAGCATGGACTTAATAATTCATTGTTAGCATTAACCTTTCAAATGGACTCGTTTCATTAAAAAATATAATGCATATTGTGAACGACGTAAATTTTTTACTATTCAGAGGCGGATTAAAAAACGCGGGATCTCGAACAAACCCGTGGCTCCCTGATGCAGTCATTGCATTGTTCTCTTTTATAAGCAGATAGCATAAGGAGCCAGGTCCGATCTCCACTGATTCCACTTCGGAATATTTATCTTACAAAATACTATGCCGTCAGCTCAAAGGTCAAATTAACCTCGAGCAAATTTAAATAAAACACCAACAATAAAAAGTCGAGCTGACCTAATGCCTTATATGAACGGAAGTAAAAAAGAGCTTAATCCACATTTAGAGCTATAAATTAATGCACTGTGCTTAGTAAGTTATTCACAGATTGTCACTAATCAGTTCGTCATATGGTAACTTAAGCAATCTTCACAGCTACAAATTTAGTGCGTTGTGCGTATAGCTAGTGCGTTGTAGATCTTGGTCAAAAGTTTATATGCTCCGTACTTAATACACTGTTTTAATGAGACAGATATGAACACCCATTAGCTATATCACTTTACATAACCTAACAAAATGCTGACGCACAAATTTCAACTAATTTGGGAGATCATGAAACTAAAAACAAATGTTGTAATTGTAGCAACAACTTTTTCATTAAAATAAAGTAAGAAACCACGATCTCGCCGATAATTGTCAAGTCACAAAAATACATTTACGCTTTCGTAGTTAGTTTGATTTCAGATAGATTAGGTTGACCATTTGTGAGTTATTCGTCACGATGATGGCAGAGTGAGATGGCAGAGCGTTTTTTAAGTTAAAAGTATTGAAATTCTAAAAAAAATATAGAAAATTTAAAAAATTAACTGCTCTTTCTCTTTCCGACGTTTTTTTGATTGTTATTTCTGTACGTCTCATTTACGCCTTGGTAATTATTTATATTACACATATATTAGGGGCACGATTTGGCCTTTTGAGTCTCGATACACATTTCAAGAAATATCGCGCGAAGAGATATCGTGAATTTTTAAATACATGGTCGAAGTTTACCGACGGCGATTATCGAACCTTGTCGAGTTTCGCCAAAGTTGTCAAATATTTAATACTAGGTAATTTCAAATATAAGGTGCGTTCGGCATAACTGTGCAGTGTTAACTCTGTGTCGTGCAAGTTTTTTGTCACGTGACCACTGTGCAGACTGTCAAAGACGAACGCTTTGTTCAGATTGTGCAGTTATTCAAACTGTTATCCTAACCTTTTTTTTTTGTAAACAAATGAATTATATGTGTGTAATTACATCAAGTTTGTCTCCTGCTAATTGTTACGATAATATATAAATGGCGCATGAAGGTTTTGCGATCTTTTTAAGTAATATAAAATAAATTTTATTTGATGAAGAAGACAATTCAGAAGAATTTTCCAAACCATAGAATATTTTGGAAAAAGTGTTTGAATATGCAGAGAGTACTGTTCCAAACATGACTACAAATCAATTTAAAGTACATTTCCGCTTGTATCCAGAAAATTTGAAGTCTTTTTGAGTGCATTTACGTTTTCCATCATGAGGTTCATGTCTATACTATTTATTTTGCAAATGCTGCAGGCATAAACAATGATATCTTGATTGTTTTCACTCATATTGTTTTGTATAAATAATAACTTAATAGTTTTACCGCGAAAAACACCATTGCACAGACTGCCGCACAATCTGAACTTGTGACGTAAATTGTGTAACACAAACTGCACTGCACAGTATATGCCGAACGATCTTCGTGCAGCACAAAGCACACAGAAACTTTATGACGAACTTATTCTTGTGTAATTTTCTTTATTCCTGTGTAAATTATGCAGAATGTGTAGATTATTAGCTTATAGCGAACGCACCTATAATAAAACTTGATTTGGCAAAGGCGCGTCTTTACAAATCCGGGATATGTTCCAGGAGATTTACTGATGCAGAACAAAGTATCAAGATCCGGAACTGACCCGGAAAATGCGGGACGAATGGTCACCCTAAGATAGATATCACAACATTCGTTACGCATTACTCATAGTGTCATAGCTGTGAAGTCTATTGTTAAACCTTCAAACAGTCTATGAAACTTATCCAGAACTCACAAAGTACAGTGCATTAAATTTGAAGCTGTGAATGCATATTTACCGTCCCTACTATGTACGCCACTACAGCGTTAAAAACTTGTTATTATTATGTATTATAATTTTTTATTTCAATTACCGTATTTACTGGCGTATAAGACTCTTTTCTCTAGAAATTTGCCTTAAAACCGAGCTGTTCTATATACTTCCCAAGGTTTAATTTTTACTCTGCCCCAGTTACTATTATTGTCATTTCAAGAATATGGCATTAGTGCCCTTGATATAGAACTGAAGATAATTTATTGCTTGAAAAAACTCTGCTCCAAATACGAAAGAAACTTTGTCTAGCTCTGATAATGAGGATGAAGATTAAAACCATTATTGTTATAAATTTTCTGCACGATGCAGAATTATTTCGTTATTAGTGTATTCCAAATTGAATAATTGTTTTCAAAAATGTATATTTTGTTCAATAAAATATTTTTTGACAAAAATGCTCCCGAGAAACGCTTATTTGCTGGTAAAAACGGTAAATATTATTAATCGAAATCTTCTGAGGTTCCGCGGATTGGAGTTCCCTGTACAGTTGCCATTTTCGAAGCCAATTAATCCGCCACTGATTGTTTTTTTTTTTTTTTTAATAATGTTAACTAGATTTTTTTTACAACACACTTTTTAGTTCTTTCTTAGATTTCACTCTTCATTTAAGTTCGTTGCTCTAAAAAATTATTTAAAGTAGTTACAATCTAACTAACTTTTTTGAAATATTGTCAACACAGCGTAGATTTTGCACAGTTTCTGCAATACCTTGCAAGTTTTTTGCAAGGTATTAAAAATATTTTTATGGTTTCGGTTTTCAGAATTTTATATTAGAGACTAACAGGGCTATTCAGAGACAACATTTTAAACACTGTCTAAATTAAACACTATTTGAAATTTAGACAGTTTAATTTATTTACGTATTCAGAAACATAGTAACTATTTTTTAAACTATATCTAAACTAAACCCTGTTTAAATGAAGACAACTGAAAATTGTGCAAGTAGGTGATAAAATAATGGAACTTAACTTTGGCCTCTTTCTAATTTTCATGTGCTAGAAAGAGATAGAATATCACATTTATAACCATACGATCCATCAACTATATAGCTCTTATTTAGTTTCTTTTTCTACGACTTTGTGAAATCGCTATTGTTCTCTTTCTTACACATTATACTGCCGTAAGAGCAGTTTGATTTCTGAATAAATAAATGATATACGTCCAATATTATATGGCAATGACTGGACCGATTTAAAAAAAGAATATTTGGTGCACCTATCTTACCTATTTCGGTATATGTAGGTTTTTAAGAGGTATTGTATAGGTAGTTTAAAATTATTTTCTCGAGAACGGCTAGACCGATTTTAAAACTTTTTTTGAATTATATTGAATTTATACCTTGTATAAATCTCGGTGGTTTCATAATTTTAATATGGGTGCCATTTATTGCTCATTTCTTTTTCTTGATGCAATTTTATCTTTTTTTAGAGCCAACGCAACTGATACGTCTTGAATGTCCCCTTCCGAAGTATCTTAATTTGGATAATAATTGTAATTTTGAATCTATATGCCGTCCCTTATATGTCACATGATTAATATCATTTTCACCAAGGTGGTGTATAAAGTAACTCCCTGTTTAGATATTTTTCACGAAAAAATGTATCACTAATTATCATAGGGATTTCCCTATCCATTTAAATTCTGACAAAATTTGTACACACAAACTCATTTATATCCTTCACTTCTTCAATATCTTCTAAATATTCTTCCACTGAATCACTCATTTAGAAAACTCACGTAGAAAACAGTGTTTTAAAATTAAACAGTTTAAAAATTGTCTTTGAATAAGAAACAAAATTAAACACTGAATTTAGACAGTGTTTAATTTAAACACTGTTTATTTTTTGTCTGTGAAGGCCCTGTTAATTTTTTAATCGCAGTTTCCTAAATCTGTGAATACCCGAGTCATAAAATTGTAATCACATACGTAAGAACAATTATAGAATAATGTAGTACAAGCTTTTTGCCTAAATTTTTAATATCAGTTCAATGAACAATTTAGGTGTATTTTATTAAAAAATATTCATTATTAAAAATTAATAACATCGTTATTAAATCTATTATCAGCGGTGGATTAAAACTTTGGACAGCAGCCCAAAATATATTAGATATTGTTTTTTACATTTACATATTTTTATATTATATTTGTCTAATTTTGTGGTTCGTACGAAACTGAGGACCTAAGCACGTACTTACTGCGCCTGTGCGGGGATCCGCCATTATTTATAGTTACGCCATTTTGTCTTGTATTTATCCCTAGATATGACTTTTGGTTTATTTGAACAAAATGCAATGTATCTCCTTATTAACTCTCTAAACAAAGAGAAGTGCTTTATAAATGAAATCAATTATCACAGTGAAACAGAAGATATATGTGTGAAACATTACTACTTAACAAACTAATTCTCGTTTGTGTTAGTTATAATTTATATATTATTAAGCTAAATTTAATCGTGTTACATAGTAGTGTATTGCAATAATTAATGTAGTTCAGTAACTTTACCTCAAAGTTTTAAATTAGCGTGTTTAGATGTCACTAGCAATTCTGAAGTAATTAATATCTGTTTACAGGTCTTGTGTTTCTGCAGTACCGCAACGAGACAAAGAGAGCTCTGCTTCCCAATGAAATAACATCAATAGATACAGTCAAGGCGCTTTTCGTTAGATCCTTCCCCAAACAGTTGACTATGGAATATCTAGACTCGCCTCTTGTTAAAATATACATACATGATTCTTCCAAAGATATGTTCTACGAACTTGAGGATCTCAGGTAATTTTATCACAATTAACATTGCTTTTAAAAAGCTTTTAAAAAATATTTTTTATATAATATTCACGTATGGTATAATAACCTAAATATTAAAACATGTAAACTTGATTTCCTGTAATACAAAACTAAAATGATGAATGTTTATAAAAAAATTGATCCATAAATACCTGAACTTGCATCATAATATCTTATTAATAAAAATTATTTTAATTTAAAATGGTTCTTTTCGAAATATTCCCTTACACACCGTGGTTAATATATTTTCCACTTAAACTCCTTGTAGTTTCATTTGGGCATGGTGTTTAGATCAATCACTGTATTTTCTTTTACCTGTCCATTCGTTTTTCGGGATACTTAAACTATTAGAACTCCGTAAGCCTCACTTTTTGCAGTTGTTGTCTACTGCTTAAAGTAGTTGACTTTTACAAGTAGTTGAATACTTTGAATCTTATTGCGTCATAGCATCTACCGAATTAAACCGGTAAGTGGACGTACAGGTAGATCAGACTTTGATATTTTCTTATTTCATTTGTTTGAAAACCTCGTCCTATTAACTACAGCTCAACAAATGACCTTAGCTTGATCCCTGGGAAAAATTGGAACTAAATTTAAAAATTTGAAACGCAAACATGACCAAGCAATGATATTAGGTGCTTTTATTTTATTATTGTTTCAGAAAAATTATATTAGTTTATTAAACTGTCGTTCGTTTTACTTCATAATTGAAATATATTTTCAGTTTTAGTGGAACGCATCAGTTTATCAGAAGCACCCAAATAATATCTAACTAACTAACAAGTTAAACTTGCATCGCTTCACTTACAAACCTGACCTATAAATTATAACAAGCAACAGCTGAGAACAGAAACGAAATAGTAATTGCTTTATAACATCACTTTTAGTACTTGGTACCAAAAGCGTTTTTTATGGTTCCATTTATTGAAAAATTAAAGTCTTCATGAATGGATCATACTCCGTTAAACTTAAATGAAGTACAAAGCTCATGCGAGGAATTTTTTATTATTTTTGGTTCCGTAGATTGCAAGAAACGATGCGAGAAAGTAATAAAAACCGAAAAGGGATTTATCAGATTTGAGCCTTTATTTAACGCAGCCACTGATGAGGTTATAATCAATTTGGGGTAAGATAGTGGTTCAGAATATTATTCAGAAAGCGATTCTGTTGAATCTGCCTTTTATTATTTTTAACATTGTTTGGGCTAATTTTAATAATTTGTTGAGTAAATATTTTAATATTGTACTTTTAAAGACAGGTGAGCTGGTGTGCTTGCATTCCATGCATGTTTTTTGGATTCTGGTTCAAAATGGTGAACCCAAGTTTCATCACACGTTAAAATCTTGTTTAGAAAAGAGTCACTTTCCATTTCATAGCGTTCCTTTAAGTCTGTACACACTTTGAGTCTTGTTTCCTTGTGTTGTTGCGTTAACTGTGTCGGAACCCACCTTGCATTTGTTTTGCTGTACTTGAGCTTGTCAATGATAAGGTGCCACCACTTACTGCAACTTTTTTTGCTATATCTTCAACAGTAATACGTCGGCCTTCAAGAATAATGTCGTCAATGCAGATTTCAAGCGAAGGAGTTGACACTTCAACTGGCCGGCCAGGACGTTGCTCGTTAGTCACGGAGGTTCGACCATTTTTGAACTGTTCTACCCACTTTACGCGATTCATACAACTTTCACCATACTGTAAAATCATACGAGAAAATATTTTAGCCGGTTTTTCACCTTCAGAAAGCAAAAACAGGATCACGGAATGTTGTTCAACTAATGCGGAAACTTCAAGCCGACCTGTCATCGTTAAATGCAATTTTGATGTTATAAACAAAACAATTTTTATCCGTCAGGTGTTCTCAGCTCATCCCAGTGTTGCCAACCTAAAGTCATGAAAGTACCAAACTCCTCCTACTAACCGTTTTTTTCTACATCAATTTGTCTCTTTAATTATTGAATGTCTCTCGTATATTAAGTGTACCTATTTCTCTACTGTGGTGACAAACTAGCTTAGTTTGGGATTCATGCTATATGGGTTGAGCTATAATTCTTCATTTTCGGGCAAAAAGAATGATTGAAGCTGTTGCGTAAGTTGACAAAGAAGAAGTACCCTATACGAAGGGCCAAAATGGAAAAGTTATTAGCAGGATTATGTAACTGCTATATTGAAACCGGGCTTTGTTCTATCATTGTTTAAATTTAACAAAGAGCCAAATATATATATAGCAAAAAAATCTATTTTTTGCTATACGTTAACTTCGACAATAACTTTTTCATATTAGCTTTTTATTATATTTTGTTAATATCGTTAAGTAATGTAATGTTGGCATTCCTTTTAAGTAATGTTTGCATATTTGCCAGAATTGTACAATTTGAGTATCCTTCATCTTAAATATTCTGATGAACATAGATACTTGCTCTGACGATTTTTGACGCTTTATTAGCATCAATCTCAACTCTTTCCACCAGAAAGAGCTTTCAGATTTTTTTTTTTTTATGTTTTAAAACACAAAGCTTTTCAGTTTTTTTATAGGAAATACTCAACCTTTCCCACGATAGGTGATTTGTTTACCATAAATTTCAGCACCTTGGAAATGTGTGAACTATTAAATATTGTCAGATGTTAAAAATGTCAAATGTCTGCCATGCTTCTATTGATTCTGGCTTTGAATATTTTCTAAATTGCCATCATTGTGCTGTTTTTCAGAAATCTAAATTCTGGTTTATCTAAATTGTATTCAAGTTCAGGTTTTATGTCAAATACAATTTAAAAAGAGTTCTTACTTTAGTTTATTTATCTTTTTATTTTATAAAAACAGTTTAAAACTTTAAACCAAATAATTTAAAATAAATCTGTGCAACCCAGGCGCTGTTTTTTATCAGATTCCATTAACTTTAAATTCGTTTAATTTAAAACATCACGTTTACTTTTTAGATCACATTTGCGTGATATCCGTGATCGTTCAGTACTTCGTCTGTTCGAGTCAGCTGATATCAGCGGTGGTTTACCGGGTCCCGGTACCGGTATCGCTGGAGGAGTTGGCCATTACGAGGATCAGAGTTATTTCTCCGAACCGGAGTTTGATTCTGAGTACCAGCATCAGCACATACACAAAAGCAAGGTTAGTAGTTTGATTTGTTAATTCCAAAATGTAACTAACAACGTATGAAATACTAAGATGCATACAGTTTGTTACCTGATATTGCCAGTGGCGTGTTCAGGGGGGGGGGCACTGTGGGCACGTGAAGAAGTATGTTCTTATTTATTGAGACAGTTCAGACAGATTTTTTGGATAATATTGTCATAAAAATCAGCCAGTTTTGCACTGTTATTTTCATATCGTCGTCTACCACCCAGAAATTTCTTGATATGAGAGAATAAAAATCACTTGGCGCAAGATCGGTACGATATTATGCGGAAAAGTGTTCCAGTGAAATTCGGCAAGTCAAGTGTATATATTATATTTAAATGTATATATGGACCGCCTCGATAGGGGTCCGTCAACTTTAAAAAACATTACAGGAGATCCATGATGACAAAAATACTGAGAAATACTGATCTATATCATCAAATTGTATTTCGTTTATTATATTCGCGTACCAACTACGTATATATGACTAGAATGGTCCTTTATTACTAATTAACAAAAATCAGCTTGATTGACAAAGGCCACGGCAAATTTTTCAGACAGGGACCCGTGTACGCTTGATTCGCCCTTGCTTGGCGGGTCACAAAAAAATTATGTTACCCCCCTCGTGCATCATAAGTGGTCCCCCTAACCATGAGTCCTGGATACGCTACTGAATATTGCAGTCTCTCATATGTATTGGTGGGACTAAATTGATACGTTTAATTAGCTCATAATATACAAATCCACGAAGCATATCTATAAAACGAACTGATGGTTTATATTAACACCCCTCTAATGTGCAGTTAGATTTATCCAGACGATTTTTCGTCTACTGCACAATTTTATTGGTTGGTCCTTCACATTTTAAATTTCTTCTACCTTCATTCATATACAGCTGATAATCGTAAACTATAAAAATGCAATAAGTATGCAAACTTATGAGAAAATGATCCAAATCATTCTCTGAAGGAAGAATAAACTTTAGGAGTAACACAGCCCTTCGACAACTTCCGAAATAGTAGCAGGACTTGGGGAAATGGTTCAGGCTGGCCGGCGAATGGGAGACATTTCTATACATTAGTGTTCGATAGTGAGCGTTTCTTTCGAGACAGCTAACATATTTAGGGATGTTCCGATACTACTGATACGATATCGGTATCGATATTTTTCATTCGATATCGCGATTTTAGTATCGATACTAATCGTCCGATACTTTACTTATATCAGTACATTTGACCCAGTATCGTTTTTTTTTTCCAATCCGCTACTGATTTGGAACGATATGAAGACAATCTTCCCTAACTTATATAAATTTGCTCAGAAATTTTTGTCTGTAGTAGCAACGTCTGTTCCTTCAGAGCTCTTATTTTCGAGAGCAGGAGCCACTGTATGCAGCGACAGAAATATGCTGCTGGGCGAATGGCTAACTAAACTTCTTTTTCTCGGTGCTTGCAATGAAGAAGAGTGGAGTGTTTAATTATATTTTAAACAATCACTCCTATATTTTAAACAATCACCTATAGGCGCCATTGCTTTACCATTTTTTAATACCAACCTGCATTATAATTTCAAAGGTACAAACTACTGAAATCAAAATTTCTTCTTAGTTTGTTTTTACAAAAGTGAACAGCGTATATAGGCTATTCCAAACGTTTATGCGGAACTAGATTTGGAAATCTAGTAATTTTTATCTATTAATTCGGACTTTTGGTTATTTTGTTTAAGCTTTGTTAATCATACACACATTGCAAATTCTAGATTAAATTGATTGTCATTATAAATGTTGCATTTTAATTGTATTTTGTCATCCTTAATAAAAAAAATTGCCATTTATTTATTTGTTTTGTCTTCAATATATGTAAAAAAGTAAAATTTTTAATAAATGTCATTCGTTTCCATTGTTCCACTCACAGAACAGTTTCGCAATGTTGGAATTTTAAATTTTCACATACCAACCTGAAAAAATAAATAACCCATGCAAGGTCCGTTCTCGTGACTCGTGACAGCCTAAAAGAACGAAATTCCCATTTAGTTCCACCTAAACGTTTGGAATAGCCTTTATACTTTAATCTGTTTATTATTGTAAAACAATTAAATTGTTATTATAAGAATAAAATGTTTTTTACGTGTTATAGAAAATATATTAATTTTTCCTTTCGATTCTTGAAAATAATTATTATGAAGTTAAAACATTAAATATAAGATTTTAAACAAAAAGGCAATTTTAGTAATAGTACAATTATAAATCACATGCAATTATTAATGATCAACGGTATTAATTTAAACTTATAATCACTAAAAATATTAAATAACAGACAATCGCTGAACGACACTTGCAGGTGATTTATTGATGGCGCTTCATTATTAATACGGATTTAATAATTGGACTGCTCTTAATGACCGTCTTCCGCTAACTCTTTTGTTATTCAAATTCATAATTGGATTAGTGGACTGCTGGCGGTGGCAGTACTTTCGGACATTGATTTTTTTGTGTTACCTCAGGAAAAGTGTCATTAGTTAAAATCTCCTCCCCCTTCGCGCTACATATGCATAAAGTACATTCACATACCCGGTATCTTATATTATAATTAAAATTATTTGCTATCAATTTAATTTACGGTCAATTGTCTTACCTCAGCCTCTCAGTTACGTCTCTTGCTTCCTGTTTTTTCGTATGAAGAGTCCATGTTTACTTAAAAATTGTTACAGGAATATGTATGCAGCTACTGAGATTTTCATATTTACATACTTTGTTAGTTACATAATAATTTCGTAGAACTACTTAAAATAATTGTAATCGCATGTAGTAAATTGTAGAAACCATTTTGTTTGTAAAACAAAAATAAAAATAAAGAAATAAGAAAGTATGACATATATTAAAACAAGTTATTTACATACAGTAATAATAATTACTTAGACAGTTTTGTCAATAGAAAACTCATTTACAAACTAGAAATATAAATAATAACATTATTAAAGATTCTAACGGATGAGAATGAGAGTGAAATTATGCTTCTAAAACACAGTGACTTAGCCAAGAATTAATGAAGGGATGAATCGATGGAATGGACAGAGTCGACTTTTTCCCAAGTTGGTCAAGACACTGTTTTTAATGATGATCTTAGAACACTCTACATTGTGGTACTGCTGGGGCATATATCGCCCCAGAATATAACTTCTTGGGTACCGTTCTCCATCCGAAGATTAGTGCTTTAGCAAATGGTTCTTCATCGCATCCTCCGCAGACTTTCATAACTGCCATTACTTCAGCTTCAGCTGGCTCTCTTTCATCACTTTGTTGTTGTTGTTTAATAACTGGTTGGTTACCAACGAAGGTGGCTAAACCTGTTAAATACTCCTGTCCGAAACCTAATGAACCATCATCTATTATTGTATCACCAGCTAGAACTAATTCTCTTCGATCAGTCTCTAATGGGATTTGTCTCTTGGATTTCTTAGTTCCTTCCGCGTTGTTACGTTTAAACAATTGATGATCTGAGATTGTACTATCTATAAACTGGACATTAGCTGGATTTGTTAAAGATGGGTGAGTTAAACCTCCAGTTATTGAACCACCGGTAAAGTGAGATGTTTGAATAGGAGCGCCTATTTGGCTGGATCGTACGAAACTCTGAGCAACTCCTGGACTTTGTAAATCTGATTGGAAGTCGAATCCTTGCAGTCCATTTCCGAATGTTATACTTTGTTGAGCAATTGGTTGTTGTGGAATTTGTTGTGGAATTTGCTGTGGAATTTGCTGTGGTTGTTGAGCTGGTTGTACGAATTGTTGAGGTTGTTGAGATTGTTGTGAAGCTGCTCCTAAAAATTGTTGTGTTACTAAGTTGCCAGCGAATTGTCCATTAACAAGTTGTGCGTTGAATTGTTGGCCGTTTGGTAGTTGACCAGGGACCATGATTGGTTGAGGTTGTTGAGGTTGGTTAGCGAGATTTAATTGGAGAGCTGGGTTGATCTGGCCTGAAGTGAGGAGCGGGTGAGTCGGTTGGTTTGATCTTCCAGCTGGAGCTGGGGGTGCAGGAGTTGTGATAGCCTGACCGTTGTGGTCGAAGTGATGGACATGGTGATGTTTGTGATCCTTATGAGCTTTTCCGGCGGTTAAGGCTACACTGTACATTTGTGCCATTGTTACTTCTCCCAACATTCCTCCTGCTCCTGAAATGATAAAAAAACGCAAAATATTATAGCATTTTATTAGAATGTAGTAAAATCGAAGTATAAAGAATAAAGCTATAACAGAGACACAGACAAAAATTGATTTTTTTGTGGATATTGTCTTATATTCGTCTGACGCGTAGAAACCTAATATTAGGCCGAAAAAAAAAAACAGAGGTAGCCTACAATTTTATTAATATAGGTGATAGATAGGTGATAGAAGAAGTAAGTATTAGTTTATAAAGATATTTTAAAAAAGAGGGCAGGCTAACATTTCATAGGTTCTGAGCCCCTTTGTGAATTTTCTTTTTTTTAACGTGTCCATATATTTATGATCTAAGGCTAAAACTATACATAATATTAAATAAAATTATAAGATATAATTAAACCAATTTTCCAACAAAATTTAAATTTTTATGTCCTAAAATATTTTCGGCAAAAATTTTGTGACTCTAATTTTAGCCCAAATATAAATAGTTTTGGAGTGAAGGTTATGAAACAAATATTTTAAAAAATTAGGATTTCCTAGTTTTTGAGTTAGATCCGATTTGGGTCCGTTTTTTGCCTATAATTTTAAAACTTTTGCCCAAACTTCAAAATGGACCAAATTTTGTTGATCTATGACAAAATATACATATTTGTACCAATTATCAATAAACTTGGAGACACAAATTTTTTGCCTAAAAATCACGATTTTTTACCCCTTACGATTTTTTCGATTTTTGACCATTTTCAATGGTTTTGCATTACTGCCCATACAATACTTAATAATTGGTTTATTACAAGTCAATTAGGATCTCAAGATTTCAATAATTTCAACCGCAAAAAAAAAAAAAACAGATATAGCCTTCAATTTTATTAATATAGATTTGTCAATATGCTAATGAGCTCAAGGATCAACTCAACATCGGGCATTTAACATTTAAGATATACAGTTAGTTAGTTAGTTAAAATTTTTGGCGCACAGCAACAAAGACTATTTGCTAAACTACATATTAAAAACAATTTAAAATATATACATATTTGTTTTTCTCAGTATTCAAATATCAGTATTTTGATGGACAATTTTTACCGAACAGGCGGATCGACAGACAGACACATGAGTGTCCGTTCAAGGGTTTCGTAGTTATATCTACGAAATCTTAATATTATATTATGTTATTATCTGTCTCATTTTGTAATACGTAACTAACAGGGAAAGATCATTTTGTATGTTGTATATTGACAATACATTTATAATATTATCATAGTATTGGTTCACATGGATACACCAAAGTCTGTTTACACCAGTCACCAAAATAACCAGATCTAGGTCGTATTACAAATTGAGACGGATTATATCATTTATGTATACAGGGATAATAGGGCAGATTAAAATGTTACGCTAATTTCGGCTAGACATATAGACTTACACTAGGTCTACTATCGTGATATGAGTGGCAATTTAAGCGATTCTTGGCTATACCTACGGAATCCTACAAACACCAAATAACATGCCGCATAATGACGTTGAAAAATATCAAAATTGTATTCCAATTTACAGCTGAAACTCCCAACTTAACAAAGAACCAATCAGATTACTTCGTTGACCCGAACTCACCCGAGGTACAACGATAATATTTTGCGAACTTCATATTTGTTATTAACTCATTGGCGTGTAGAGAAAAACAGGGTTCCAAAAACAGTGTTCATTTAATAATTAATTGGTATAAGGTAATAAAAATCAAATCTACGCCTATGTGTACATGTCCTTGGAAATAAGTTTGATAAGTAAATGTTTCTGTTAAGTATTACATAACGCTTAGGAATTAATGATCTCAATGTATGATGAATAGAATTCCATTCTACCATGGCCAATAACGCGATTCTGTTCGCGCTTGCCAAGTAACTGTTGTTTTTTTTTTTTGTCAGTTATAGAACAGAATTCTATTATTCGTAATCCCACTAGTGATCTTCAATCGCGTAAAAATATAAAAAGATTTTCTACTTATTTTTTGTTGTTTGTTTTAAAAATCATGTTTACCAGGACGACTTCTGAGATGTTTCCTTTTTCTTCTAAAAGATATATTCAATGGATTTGGATTTATTTGGCGAAAAAACAAATTAAGACATTAGTCTACTAAATTGAGGAAAGCATTTCACGATTCGGTTAATATACATAATTTGTTATAGAGAATAAATTGCCCAATGGCACAAATAACATAATGTCAAGGTTAGAATCAAAGATAAACACTGAACAATAGAAATTGGTTGTAAGCTAATTGACATATAATTAGAAATTTAGCAGCTCTCAATTCAATTACTCAAACGTTTTAATTGGTCACACTGAATCAACTAATTTCTTCTAAATTATTAAGTATACTCGTAAATTCAATTTACCTATTTTTGAATGAGGATTCGATTAAATAATAAAAGAGGGAATTAACCCTTTCGCGACGTGCTATTTTCCTATTAGCAGTGCCTATAAAGCCGCATTCAGAGCTGTTTAAATTAAGAGGTTGTAGACTGTGCTTTGTTAGCTGTAACTTATGTTTCTATGCATTCTTTTTAACGTCGCTCATAGCGTTCAAAGCGAATTAGAAATTAATACGTTACGAATAGTCCGCCATCTGTGAAATTTGAAACCTACTATTTAGCTTCGTAAAATATTTTATATGTATTATCGTTCTTATAATTCTGTTGTCTTAGATTTTAACTACCTAATTACCTAAATTGATCATATTTACTGTCCGTCTTTGTAATTTTGAGCAAGATTTGTTAATTATAACATTATGTTAGGTTATGTAAAGGCATTCGATAACTACGGTGTCACCGATAGAATGCGACAGAGAATGTGTTTATATGTCTCATTAAAACATCTCACGAGCTATAAGTCTAGAAAATTATGCACAATCCACAACAAACAGCGTATTAAATTTGGAGGTCTGAACGGTTTCACGTCTTACCATATGACAAACTTGCTGATAACAGTGAATAGTCTATAATCTACAGTGCATAAGCTATTGATTTAAGAGCTCTGAATGCGGCTTAAGGCTAGGTTACACTGTATCCGTGTGTGCGGTAACGAGCGTTTACACTGAACGTTCTTGTCTTGATCCGCGGATGGGTGGTTTCAGTACATACGTGCGACTTGCGTGCAGTTTCATTCAAATTAAACTATTTTATTTTAAATATCTGTTACTGAACAGCAAAAATATATAAAACAACATTATTTATAGTAATAAAACAAATTATTTTTGTTATATGCATTTTTAGATGAATAGTTGTGGAGTTACGGGGTTATTTTTAAACATCTCCATTATTGTTAACAACAAAGACGTGTATGACACAAATTGTTTAGAATAAAAGAACAAAAATTATTGTCCGAAGTACTTTTTCATCTGGATGAATAATAATTTTTACGCGGATCTCGGAAAAAAGAGACAGACAGAAATTAATTTTTTGTTGATTTTTTCGGACAGAAACAAACCTATTTGTTTCGAAGAAAACAAAATAAATAAATAAACAGATTAATAACGAAATAAAAAATCCCCATTGTTATGCAGCAGCATATTAACAATTATATTCTTCTTATAATTTTGTAAAAAAAAAATCTTTAGATCAAAACTCATATTTTTGGCCTGCTGGACGCATAAAAAAACAAACATGTTTGTTCGTCGACGCAAGTTACCGTACGCAAGTATGCATGTACTGTAACCATGCTCATTTAACTTCGTGTGTTTGTTTTGTTGTCAGTTCTCGTGCGATCAAAAAATCGCACGTTTTCGCGCCCAATGTAACTGCACACTAAGGCTATTTATGGGGTTTTCGGAATCGTACGGTCTTCGTCGGTACAGCGGACATGTATCGGTAAAATACGTTCACCAGCGTCTCTACTTGAATATTGTACTTAACTAAAAACGTATATTTAAATGCCATAATTTTATTTACACACATTTATTTGAATATACTTGTTTATTATAAGAAAAATATATGAAAAAATAAGTTGCAGACGTAGAATAATGAAATTAATAGAATAGTAAAAATAAAAATAACAGACAAGTTTAAACTCGTCTATAAACTCGAATAAACACATCCAACACATGAAACGGCAGCGGACGGCAATCGTCGTCTAAATATATTGAATCAGATAAATAGGTACGATCTTCGACTGTTGGACACTATTTTTTCGCGCGGGAATATATGGTCCTCGACGCGAAAGGGTTAATAGAAGCTGAAGTTAAGAGAGTGACACACAAAATAGAGGCAGTAAATACGTTTCTTTAGCTTCCGGTTCTACATATATGGCATTCACGAAGTTGAAATTTCGCATGTAGATACAGTCCTTTGATCCGCATACTGGAAAATACTTAGCCTTCGTTAAAAACGCACTTTCTTTAAAAAATAAAAACTCGCATCAGTGTATTGAAAATTAATGTATGTTGGTCGTATTGGTTTGACAGGTTCATGTTCACCACCAGATTTGAATTTAAGATGAAGCTGTAGAGCGATCAGCTGGTGGTAGGTAGGATGTTAAATTAAACAGTGTATTTGTTTCATTAACATGGAAACCAAATGGTTAGGAACACCACGTTTTTTTCACGACATCATACTAGAACATTGTTTATGAACATAAGTTATTAGGTCAGTATTATACATTATATTGTTATTAAAAATCATTCTCTCTGTTAAATATTTGTCAAACTTGTATTTCTTGAAATTGTAGAAATATATCCTGATGATGTGAGGTGTTAACCCACGAAACTAGTCGAAACAAATACACTGTTTAATTTAACATCCTACCTACCACCAAGCTGATCGCTCTACAGCTTCATCTTTAATATGTTGGTCGTGTTTCCGTTTGTTTTGTATAACCTGAACTACTTATATTAATAAAATTAACAAATAAAAGCTATTCCAAACGTTTAGGCGGAACTAACTGGAATTTTCATTTTTGTAAGTTTCACTTTTTATGGTTTGAAGTTGGCTTTTCTTAAACAAAATAATCAAAAGCTTCAATCAATCGGTAAAAGTTACTAGATTTGAAAATCTAGTTCCGCCTAAACCAAAGAAACAAGCAATATTAGTTTATTTTAAATATTTTATTCAAAATACTGCAATAAAAAATTATTTATAATCTAGTTTGATATTTTTTTACATTTTAAAATTTATATCTTATAAAATAAAAGTCCAAATTTTAACATTAGGTCTAAGACATGCCGTCATGAAAATTCCAGCCAACTATTTTTTAAGCAATATATGCTATAGTCTATATATTTGGTTTAAGTGGAACTAGATTTTGTATTCTAGTTATTTTTACAGCTTAAGTGAAACTTTTTGATTATTATTATTTTTTTTTAGCAAAAGCCCACTTCAAACATTAAAAAGAGAGCTCATGATAACTAAGGAAATAAATCCAGGTTTTTTCACTTTAACGTTTGGAATAACATATATATTGCACAAGAAAATATTATTGTCTTTTTTTTAATTTTGAAAAGAGTGCAGATTGAAAGCTTAACGTGGATAACCGAATAAAATAATATAATTAAAAAGAAAAAATTATTTTGTTGCGATTTTCACCAAAAATGTTTTTAAAGAAACTTTTCTTCCGGACCGTGTTTCCTAGAGAGACAGTTTAAAAATCTGAAAAATTAAAAATATTGCATTGTCCGTGCAAGATTTCTTTTATTGAGTATGCGTAATTTTCATAATTTTATTTATTTATTTTTTGTCTAATTTATTGTTTTTATTATGTAGCGTAGTCATTTAATTAGGCGCAAATAGCTTTTGTTGCTGTGCGCCAAAAATTTTAACTAACTAAATAACTAAAAATAGTGCACATTCATGGGAACCAAAATAGTACGCTCGAAATTATTTTTTCAGTCTGGCAAATTTTTGTTTTATTATTATTTCTTTTAGTTTAGTGTGTTTCGTTTAGTGATTATATAAAAAATCTTAAAATTTGTTTCAAGACCAATTTTTTTTTTTTTTTGTTTTGACGCGATTTTTGTCAAATATATAGCAAAAAATTAAAAGGTACCTATCAAGTTTATATTTTTTTCTTTAAGGAGTAAAAAGTTAAAGCTTTAAATTTAGCTTTTGAAAAAGTTTCTGGATTTTAGTACAATTTTGAAATAAAAATGTCCAATATTAAAAGTCCGTAAAATATTTTAAAATTTTGAAAATATATATTTTTTATAATTTTACGAATTTAGGAACTAAATGAAAGCTTAGTATTTATATTATCAGACAAATCTAACTGAAAAAGTAATTAATTATGACACAATTAGAATCAAAAATATACCTCAAAAAAGTTATTATTTACTAGATGTCTACGAACTCTGAAATGTGTGAAAATTCAAACTTCACAATTTTTAAATATTAATTACTACAGACTGAATCGACCCCCGAGTTGATTTGTACAGTATCTGAAGTTAAAATATCCAATACAGAATCAAGAAGGATGAAACCCCTCCCTTCGAAATGAAATATAAATTGTCCACTGTTGGGCATTGAAGTTTTGTCGCATCAGATATTTTAATTAATAGTTGCGAACTTTTATAAAATGTTTTACCTTTGGGTGCACCGGGTCCTTCCTGGAATCCTCCACCAAACTGTGTCTGCTCTTGTCCTGTGATAGCGATACCACCAGTAGGTATATTGTGACCAACGAGCTGTAACAAAATCCTTATTAATGAATCCACTTTAACGCCATATTTATCTTAATACTGCTTTACATGTTATTTATTACACATACCACCGTTCAGTGGCTCTACTTACTATCATATATTATTAATTACGCTAAATAAGTCATAAAGGTAAAATCAGATAATTTGCTCTATATATTACCTAGCAGTCAGCCCTTTAACTATGTCAATCGATTGAAAATGTTACCATAGTAACGGCGGAGCTAATTTAATAATTGGCCCCTTCAATTATTAATAGCATTGATTGACGAAATCACGCCTCGTTTATTATGAACAAAGTACAGTATGATCGAAAAAAAAGACATCTAGCAGGCCTTGAATTTTATTTTAAAGTTGGCAGCTTTGTGCTATTTATCGTTTTTGAGTATTTACTTTCGTTGCTTTTGATCATTTTTCAACCATTATAATACAAATACAAATGATTGTTTGAAATATAACTTCAAATAGGATGTCTAATATCAGTTAAATGATACTGAAGAGTGATATTGCTAACCTAATAGCATCATCATTTATCAGCCATTAACGTCCATTGCTGAACATAGGCCTCTCCTTTGCATCTCCACAACTTTCTGGCCTGTGCCATCTGCAGCCAATTACCGACTAGTCTATTGATGTCATCCGTTCACCGGGTAGAAGATCTGCCTTTTTGTCTAGTACTGTCTCTAGGGCTGCCATTCCAGTATTTTCCTGGTCCATCTAATATCATGGACTGTAGCAACATGGCCTGCCCACTGCCAGTTCAGACGTGAAATTCTTCCAATTATATCGCTTTTGTTTACTGTCTGATCCACAAATTTGTTTTTCGGTCCAAAAGTGTAACGCCAATTATTGCTCTCTCCATGGATCTTTGGCAACTCGTATTTTTCCGCAGATTTTCGCGTGAAGGTCTCAGCACTATAGGTGCAGACTGTTAAGTCACATTGATCAAATACCTTTCTCTTGAGGCAGATGGGGAAATTATCTTTTAAAATGTGCTTCAGATTTCCAAAGGCTGCCCCTCCCAAACCAATTCGTTTATCTGTATCGTTTCATTACCCCGGCCGATAGTGATTTCGTCTCCCAGGTATTTGTAGAGAGAAACTTGATCAATGGGTCTACTCAGGATAATAAATGACCACTCAGCACTAATTTATCATTCTTCTGTTCTTTTTTATATTGATTTGGAGTCCTACTCCTCGGCTTCACTATTTAATTCTTCTATCATTTGGTCTATTTCTCGTCATACCTAATATACAAACCTAATTCCAACCTAATATACTATATAACAAATAATTTAGTATTTAGAAAAAAAAAAAAAAAAACATTATTTTCTATATTATTTAATTGGTTAGAGTAATTCGTACCAATTTATATTGGGTAATTAGTTCCGTGCTAAAAAGATGCACTTGAGTGCTAGTGCTGTCGTTTGCATATTATATTAAGCCGTCTCTATGTTATATTCTCTGTTATACCGTTGATAGTCCAGAGTATATCAGCACATATGGTCTGATATGCTTTCCAGGATAGCATTTGTTACACCGCTATTTGAGTTAAATGTAATATATTTTTTAGCGCAAATTTATTATTAAATTTTAATTTCTTATCATTTTTTATTATCAGAGTACCAAGAAAAGCCAAAGAGCTTACCGTCTTTTTCAATTTCATGGACAGATTTAATAGTATCAAATATGGAATTAATTTCATTCAAACAGAAATTAATATTATTATTAGAAGTACCAAAAATGATAAAAATAATTTACAAAAATGTTTAAAGTTATTGTATAAAAGCAATCTAAACAGTATCATATTTTAATCGTTAAATTTTCATTTAATATTTTACGGTTAATCGCAAAAAATTGTCACAATTTAAGTCGCACTTTGAAAATGGTGCGAATTACTGGTCTAGATCTAACAATGCCATTGTTAACCTAAGGAACCCAGGAACAATACATTGATATTAAATATTTCTCTTGATTTTTCTTCGTTTATTTTGATCATAGCGACGAATTCCAACAGCCATACACTGTCGAAGTTCTGGATTCGAGAATTTTGGCTCGTGAACCAGTGGTGGTAATTTTACTTTATCATGGCCAGTAACGCGATTTTATTGGCGGTTACCAAGTAACTATTGTTTTTTTTTTTTTTTTCATCTATCGAATAGAATTCTATTACTCGTAATCCCACCACAGGGTTGCTACTGAGATTGACTACATATATATTTGTGAATAAACAAACATTTATTAATTTAACTTACTCTGTTGTGGAATCCTCTACCAACTCTTTCGGCATTAACCCAAATTTGCCATTCTCCAGTTTTTCCGTTCCAACTCTGGCAGGAATGGTACCATCTGTTCGTCCTGAGTGGGTAGTTGAGACGGTAGAAAGTGTGTCCGTTTACTGCTAAACTGTAGTAACTCGATCTATCTGTGTTTGACACCCACGAGTAAATTGCACGGGGTTGACCTTCGACTGAAAACAAATATTGGATTAAGTTACATTGTTTTAATACTTAAAAAGATTTAAATAAAATTGAATAAACAACATTTCGAAAGTGTGCGTTAAAAGGTCTTTTTCTATAGGGTTGAAACAATTCTCTTTTCATTGATATGTTGAAAATCGTGCTGAAATTTTCACTACGAGACCAATGTTTTTCATTATGAAATACAGAAAATCCAACCAGTCCACCCATGATCTTATTAATCGGGCAGCTTCACTGAAGAAAATTAAAGTGTATTCTGCACAACATGGGGATGCAGTTATATAATTTTTTTTTTAATTTGAATTTAAAATGGTGAAAAAAAAAATTGTTCCTCTCCGTGGAACTCAAAAGGGTTGGTCTAAAAATCTGGAAAAATAACTAATACCCCTTAATATTTACCGAAATAGAACAGTACGAGTGTTTGATCTACTTATGGTTTTGAAAAAGATTTTTTTTTAAATTTTGAACAATATATGATTTTATAATTTATGTACAACTAATGTTAGGACGTAATTAGACGTAGTTAGACCAAATTTAATGTCTTCCTAGCCGTGGGTTTTAATTTTTTGGTTTTATTTTGGACTTAGCTGTTAAGGCCATTATCCAATTGATGCATATTTTGTATTTTTGACCAACACAATTTTTGGACAACACAAATATCCATGCCATAACCAGGATTCGAACCCGAATGCCCATGGCTTAGAAGTCCGTGCATCGGTACATTAACCACTACGCCAGGGTGACCGGCATAAATAGCATTCAGTCGCTCAGTTAAAATAACGATATGAAATTAATTAATCTATCTCATTAAAAATGTATGTTAACATTAATTCAACCATCGCCGACGTAGTGCCCGAGCACATTAAGTCGTGCAGTTTGGACTGGTGAAAACAGTCTGGATTGTGAGGTTGGTAGTTCGATTTTCCGTCGGTCATATTATTTGGGCGAGAATAATATGTTTACATTACTAAATAAATAAATAAATAAATAAAAAATAATAATTCAACCAATTAGTAAAGCTGTTTTCTTTGATGTGTAGACACATTTCAATACAGTTACTTGTTTGGTCAGTTATACCACAACCATAATTCACAATTTTAAGAAAACGATGTACACAATGTTTAATTTAACATTTTAGAATATATATGCTGCTTGACATGAATGTTTTTAACATATTTCTTAGAAAGACTTCCATTTAATAGTTATAACACAAAAACACTTTTATTTTCAAATTCAGTGCTTTCCAACCAGTAATTAAGGTCGTGAAGTTTATTATTTTAATTATTATTGTGCTCATTGTTATATAAATGTAATAAAACTAATATTAATAATAATAAATTTGTAAGTCATTGAAAATAATTGTTAGAATAAAGTATATTACTTTCATAGTTTTTAATTATAAGAATATTATTTATTTATTAACGAAAAAAATTAATTTTCTATTAATTTATTTCCTCAAGGGTGTCAGTCTTTTTCTAGGCAATACTAAGTTTGTCGCACAGACAAAATTATTGAAAAGCTCTGATCTAATACAATGTTAATATATGTATAAAAAACCCAAAATGTGTTCAACATAATAATGTGAATAAGATTAAATATACTTAAAAGTAATAATCTATTTTAATATTAATTAATAAGTAAAAAAAAGTAATATACAATTTTAACAAATATTTTGCCATTTTGGTTTTTTTGCAAGTATCAAAAGAGCCATATTTGGATACCCAAAGAGCCAGATTTGGCTTGCGAGCCTTATGTTGTCACCCCTGATGTTGGGTATTAAATGAAAAAAGAATGAATTTGATACAATTAAGTATAGCCAAATATATGTAAAATAAATAAAAATGAAATTGCGAATACGGGAAGTTTTCGATAGGAATATATTTTGGCATTTTAAAATAAAGCAGAACTTTTTAGAAATCACATATATTTTCATGAACATTTTCTCTGGTTTATTATTTCTTTATATACTTTGAAAATGTTGCATTTATTCATTGACAATAAAAGTTTTCTGACTCGTTTCTGACATGCTACTATTCTAAATATCAAATGGGAAAATGTTTCTATTTGAACTATTGGGCCAAACTTAGCTTAAATATGTTGTGAATATAGATTTTTACCAATAATTTCGCAAATGCGGTACAATCAAAAATGCCCTGACGACCTTTATCGAGACAGTAAGACAAAATGTTAAAAAACGGAACATGTTCCACAAATATTGGACGTTTAGCCACCTTTTACATAGGTCCCAAACATGTCACTTACAAGTACCAGTAAAATACTGAATTATGTAAAAAAAATCATTCTACTTATTTTTTTTTTTTTTGCCGACTACCAAACTTGTCGAGATTTCGATGGATGTCCACGAATTGAGGTCTCTACATAACGTTTTGACTATTTTTAGCATGATGTCTGGCGATCCGTGAACACACGTAGAGCAAATTTGGCTTAATGGATTTTTAAGAAACTTCATATTTAAGATTTTGATATCAATGCCACAATTTGATCAACTTCTGGTGTAAATCGTTTTTTGCGAATATTTTGTAACAAATATTTCGAAAATAAAAATATTTGAAGAATTTTGCTGTACAACATAAGATTATTAACTTTTCTTTATTTATTTATTTTTGATTTAGTGAAATATTTTCTTTATCGAATTTACCATATGGATCATTCGGCGTGTGGAAACGTCAACTGAAATTTTTGATTTAGTTTCAAAATTTTGAAACATGTTTAAAGGTTTCTTATTTGTGTACGTATTCTGTGAAAGTGGTCAGTTATATAGTAGCCACAGCTTTTGTTTTTTTATTATTATTTTCTGAAACTTGTAAATTTTTTAAATCATTTAAAACGCAAATTTCATTAATTTACATACAATTTCGAGTCATTCCATGTAGAGATAACAATCTCATTGTTCTAAAACCTATAGCTGTATAGTTGTCGTGTGTTTCATTTTAGATATAATCTAACAAATTTTCGCTAATGGCAATTTGGACAGTTCCGAAAAGAAAGTGATTACGCATGGCAATTAGAATCTATTATGTGTGAAGAATAATTATATCTTATCTGAAATTCAATCAAGAAATTTGTGTCCAATAGATGTAGAGCGAGCGATCTGGAACCCTTTCACTAGACGTCAACGGTTAGTCTATTTGCATATACGAACGTTGAACTAGACAGATATTTACTTACGAATAGCGCCGGCGAACATTTAATTAGTTTCACGAATAATTATTGAGCTATTAATCAGTTTCAATTTAACAGTGTTCTTTTATAAATGTAAATATGAATTATGTTGTAGGTACATATAAATTAACAGCAAAATGAAATGCACTTTGCTAGTAACATAAATTGACGCCAGAGGCATTTAGCAAATCATAATTTTAGTAGTAATGGAACTGTAAAAGGTACAAGAGCTTTCCAGTGTTGCTGTTGACAGTGGAAAGCTCTTCAAATAGTTCAAAAATCAGCTGTGGCCACCACAGGACCGACCGCCATCGTAAAGTACTTGTATAAAATACATTCTAGCAGCAGAGTAGAAATAACTTGGCCTAATATTTTCTAACAGAGATATTATTTATCATGACCATGGAAACGTTACATAAAAGTATGAAAAAATTGAGACTTTTGATAATTTTACAAAAATTTGTCGAAATTTTTCGTTTTATCAAAATACGTTTCAAATAGAAGTTATTAGTTATTGCTATTTATAGCAACTTTTGTTCAATAAATTTTTTCGAAATATTTTTCTGTTGCTAAATACTCGCAAAAATCTTAAAATCGACACGAGTAAACTCCCATTTCTAGTTAACCAATTTTTACCAAAAGTTGATCAACTCGTGTCATTGATGTCAAAAGCTTATATATGCAGTTTCGTAAAAATCCTTTCAGCCTAATTTGCTCTGCACGTGTACACAGACAGACAGACAGAGAGACAGACAGAGAGACAGACAGACAGACAGACAGACAGACAGACAGACAGACAGGCAGGCAACAGACAGACAGACAGACAGACAGACAGACAGACAGACAGACAGACAGACAGACAGACAGACAGACATACAGACAGACATCATGCTAAAAATAGTCAAAACGTTATGTAGGGACCTCAATTCGTGGAGATACATCGAAATCTCGAAATGTCAAAATCGGTATGATCACAATACCTCCCTTATTGTTGACGGTCGGTAAAAATGATGTAGTACAGCGATGCTCACACGACCCACAGGCCACCATTTGGTTCCCCCTTTTTACCAAAAATTTCTCGATCAACAAAAAGTAACGAAACGAAGCCGAAAAGTAACTAGAAAAGCCTAATATTATTTGGATTTTTTTTTTTTTTTTTGTTTTCTGGTTTAATTATTGCATACTGATTGCAAAAATAAGTGCGATAAATGTACAGCTCTTTCTTAATTAAAACTTAGGTAAATAATTTTTGTGGGTCTCCAAATAAGTAAGCTGATAAAATTAAATATTTCAATCAATAATGAAATATATTGAAAAAAAGTTTGGATTAACTTGTTAGATATTATTACAAAATTTAATTTGATTGATACATGAGTTTAAAAATTCATTTCCTCAATTCACATTTGGACTACTCTCATTAATATTTTGAAGCAGTTAGCAAAGAGCCTGAAAGATTACACCAAGACATTAAAGATATGGAATGCAGACTTCATGGTAAGTGACACGCAGTAACTAGCATTAACTTACGTGGCCGTAACTAGCTTTTTTCCCTAAACACTATATAATACAAGCAGGGTGACCAGATTTCAGTTAAGATAAACCCTAAGACTAAAAAAATAACAATTTTGCTCACCTCCAAAAAATACAAGTGATGAGCAAAAAAAAAAGGTCCTCACCTCCAAATTCCAAGTGAGGACCAAAACAAAGGTCCTCACGTCCGAAATATAAATAATGAGCAAAAAAAAGGTCCTCACCTTTTGAAGGAATGATGCATAAGTTCAGGAGGAGGGTAAAAATAAATGACAAGAAATTTGTGCTGCATTTTTTCCAAAGAATTCTTTTAGGCGTCGTAAATCGAATTCCAAACTATAGAACAATAGTCCAGTTTGGATCGAACAAAGGAATAGTAGAAAGTAAATATGGCAGCCCATTCAATCTATTAAGAATGGGTAGATAAGATGTGAACTTTTCATCAAACACTACTCTCAAATCTGTGATATTATGACATCGAGTAAAATGGCGGTTGGATGCAGCATACGAGTAAAGAATGGGGGTTGTTTTACAGTAGAATGATATAATTTTACATTCTGAAAGATATACTCACTCACTTATCTCCATGTTCTCCAAAGTAATTTTGGAGAACATGGCAATCTTCAATAAATGAAATTGTCTATAAAATCTTAAGATCAACAGCAAGAAGTAAATGCTCTGTAGTTATAACGGCATTAACAACATTGATAAACATTATGAAGTGAAGAGATCCAAAGTTTGATCCTTGCGGAACACCTAAAGTTTTCCTCTTTTCTTAATAATATTTTGATTGACACTTTGCTATACTCTGTGCAAAATCAAGAAGTAGTAATCATGTAATGTTCACGTGAAAATTTTGTCGAACTCGCGTCGTTCGTTGGCTGTTGAGCCGTTAAATTGAAGCGAGAGTCAATAGGGTAGCGACTTCAATCTTTCACGTGATTTTATTACTATTTCTGCTTTTTGAACAGGGTACTCGTATTAGAACATAAATAAATCAGAAATTGTGGTATAATTTATCAAGTTTCTTTCTTATGTACAAAATCTTTCTTTATGGAGAATAACTGAAGTTAGATTTGAAATTAGCATCACACTTTTATAGAAATTAGTTAGTAGAACAGAAATTTGTTCAGGTTTAAATTTATAAGACAATATTAGCAACCTACTCTAGCATTTGTTAGTGGCATTTATACATACAGTTTTTGTAAATTGCCAATAGCTCTTCATGCAGCGCACCAAAAATTTTAACTAAATGAATCCACCTTTCGAAGCTGATATAGACATGCAGTTAATAATGTAGAATGAAGTGCGGGATGGGGCGAGTGTATATTATGACAAATATTGACACTCACGTATATAATAACACAACATATGTAGGTACGTGGTATAAATTTGAAATATGAATCATATTGAATGGTGTCAAATTTAATCAGCGTGCGGTATATATCATAACCATGATTGACAGCTCAAAAGTACATTTTCAAAATTTATTAATAAAGTTTCAATTAAATTCATGTGATTTAATATAAAAGTTCGATTAGACAAATATTGCAAAAATGTAATTAGATATTGTTGTAATTTGATGACTTGTTAGTAAATTACTGATGCATTGTTACGTAAAATGAAGTAATAAGGTCTATTTTTACAGTTTGCTGTCTATAGTTGCGGCGTGTTAAACAAAATCAATATGTTGTGAACATATCTGCAGTACTAAATGATTTCAAAATAGAAAACTACACTTTGTTATCATGTCTTTAATCCTTTTTGGTAATCCCCTGCTCTATTAAACCAGTGTTTTTGAAAGAGTGTCACTATTTGATTTATATCAGTGGTCTGAATATATAGTTCGAGAACGATTTCACAAAATATTTGACAGCATTAATGCAACTAGAGGAGATAACTGACTTTATTAATTGTTGGGTTATATGTACTTATCTCCAAACGCACACAATTTCGATTTTACCATCACAACTCTCGAGAAATTGTGTCTATCCGTAGGTACAGTTCAATTATCTAAAGTAGTCCAGTCAAGGTCATATTCAATAATAATACTAATAATAATTTTATTGCAGTAGGAGGTATACAAAATACATAACTAAGTCAACATGAAAGATATACATTTGATAATTTATACAAGAAAAATTACCTATGCGGTACTATATTACTGAGATCGTCGTTCAAAAATTCATTTATATCGTAATATGCTTTCTCTATTAAAAGTTTTTTGAGACAGTTTTTAAATTTCAAAGATTTGAGCTCTCTGAGATTATTTGGCAATTTATTGTACAGAGTAGAACCAATGTAATCTGGATTAGTTTTAGATTATGAATAACGCATTTTAGGTAGGAGAATGTTATGTTTGTCTCTGGTATTGTATCAATGTATTTCACAATTTTTTGGCAGCAAAATTATGTAATAATTCGAATTATGTAAGTACGTTTGTCGTATACCTTAGAGATAAACAACAAATTTTGACATTCTTCATTTGTATTTCTCTTATTATTTTGCCAATGTGAGTGAGAGAGAAACATATCAGTACGTTAATTATTATTTCAGTTATATGACCTTAACTGGACTTCTCTGGATAATCGAACTTTACATGCCTTACCCATTAGAAAAGTTACGCGGTCTACAAATTCGTTGCTCACGGACAAGTGCGGCTATTCTGTGAAGACAAATGGGCAAGATCACCCCAAGAATAATATTTCAATTTATATTTTTAATTTTTATTTAATAATAATAATACATGTATTATAATTCCAAAGATATAAAGATGTTAAGCTTCATATTTAATTTTTAATTTAAATCTTTAAATACTTAAGGTTATTTTTATATGCTGCGCTATTTGATTTCGCGGAATTATTTATGAACAGCGCTGCGGAAAAAATTTAAGAAATTATGGGTGTTGATCACACAATATTTAAAAAACAAGAAAAAACTACTTAAATGATACGGTAATATACATTTGCTTTATGTACGACATATTTTCACTACTACGAATGGAAATATCTACCACCTATTTATACCATAAGTTTAGTGACGCAATATTTTTATTCACTTCTTTGAAAACATTTAAAAATCCTCATTTCTACTTGTAAAACGTGTGTTTATTGGCGGCTTCGTGTTTAGTCTTATGTTTTCTCTGTTTACCGACCAACAAAAACCTTTTTATCCTTAAATTTTAATTCATTGCACGTTTGCCTCGAAAATAGTCTACTATTTTTTGTTTCATTCAAGGAGAGAATGCAAAGCTGTTGCTGGTAAAATGGACAGATTTAAAACAAACAAGTAATTCCAAAACCCAAATATTTTCGAAACAAACATATTTTCTAATTTACAAAAATAATTTCATTCGTCATGTATCCTTCAGCTTTGTACTGAGCGTGGTGATTTTCTCGTATATACTTGTATCGTGCGTGTTGCGTGTATCATACAGATATGTGGGCCTTAGGCTGCGGTTACAGTGGAAGCATGTTCGCCCGAAGTATACTTCGGGCATATTCGCACGTATTCGAGCGAGTAGATAGGTGGTTTTCGCGCGATTGATAAGCTTCTACTGTAACCACACATGCGTACTTCTGCACGCTTGAATCAGTCGACCGAATGCGATCGAGTACGAGCGTAGTAAAGTTCGGGCGGAAAATTTTCACTGCGAGGGGGGCGAGATTCGAAAGAGCGCTAAATAGCCAAATGAATATAAAAGTAAGGTACTGAAATGTAATTTTAGAAGTGAGGACTTTTTTTTTTAGGTCTTCACTTGAAATTGAGAAGTGAGGACCTTTTTTCTTTTTAGGTCTTTACTTGAAATTTAGAAGTGAGGACCTCTTTTTTTATTAGTCTTCACTTATTTGAAATTTAGAAATGAGGGCCTGTTTTTTTTTTACGTCTTCACTTGAAATTTAGAAGGGAAGATCTCGAAAAAGGCTAATTGCGCCCTGCTTAGGGGCGCTCAATTAAATCTTGCCTACGGGTGCCGCAGACCCTTGCGCCGGCTCTGCATGGGCATATACCTTGGTACCGTACCCGTTCGAGAGATTAGCGAGAAAGTACAACGGAAAATTATTTTTAATTTGCCGTACCGAAAAAATTATGCTTAAATCGAGTTAAAACACTTAACTCGCTCTTTAGCAACCAACCAAGAGTAAAATATAATTTTTACTCTTCGATAAACATTTTTACTGATTTAATATTTACGAAATGTAATACTTTCTTCAATGCATATGCCGGCGTGGGTATGCACTTTTGAATTACAGTGAACTTTGGAGTTAGCTGAAACTGATTGCATTCTCTATATTTAGTTTTAAAAACGGGTTTTGCGAAAGATAAATAAAAAGTACTACTGAGTGAAACACAAAATCCAAATACCAAGCAAAAACTCAATTTATACTGAGCAATACTAAAAAGATAAATATCTCCTTAGTGACTAGGTAGGCAACCAGCATTATATTTCTGTTGTGCTTGTAAGTATACTACGGTCACGCAAGAATTATTGAGAATAAAGCTGCATTCACAGTTACCAAATTATACTTACAATTAAGAATTATAATCAAGAGTTATATTTATTCTAATGAGAGCATTCATACATACCAAATCATAATTGTAATTAGTAATGCCCGGTTTTACAATCGACTGTTAAGGCTGCGTATAACCCCCAGTGGTTACTAATTTCTTATACAAAACTAAAAATCTAAAATAAAATTAGTATCAATCTATACAACAAATTTTGCACCGAATTTTTATCTATCTAATAAGATATTTTTAATTGTAGAAAAATTTATTGTAAAAATATTATCGCTCAATAACTTAAAAATAGACATCAGCGATATTGTTGTGTAATTTTTTAAATCTATTTATTCGGGTTTCGAATAACTTTTATATTTATATAGTTTTGTGTAGAAAAGTTCAAATAATACGTCAATATTTTTTTCGACTTGATTCCTTATAGTTTAGAACCTTCGTCGAAAAATATTATACTTGATGATAATGGAATGCCACTTGGTATACGTATTATTTACGAAGATTAAATCATTTTTCTTATAACACATATTTTGAAGACCGCAGTTTTCACAATAGAGCAAAACAGCTATAAACATATTTGTAGAATGAAGCTTTAGCTACAATTTTCCGCATAGTACGCAAATGTGCGTCAATTGGTTTACAAGATGGCGTCTATAATGCAATTTGCTTATTTACAATTACATAACAGTTTTTTCTACAATTAAAAATATTCTATTAGATAGATAAAAATTCGCTGCAAATTTTGATATATAGATCGTTATTAATTTTATTTCCGATTATTAGTTTTGTATAAGAAACTATTGAGAACTATAGGGTTGTGCGCCGCCTTAACGGTCACGGTCAAAGTTAGCTTTCATTTATTGAAAATAATTGTATTACAATTTTCAGTTAAAAGTCACTGACTGTTAACTGGCTGCTAAGGTAACAGCTGCTTTGAAGGGGTTGCTAGCTGGAAGTTTTTTTTTGTTTGTTTTATTAATTTTTGGTCTTAGCTACGATGGCCATTAACCAGCATATCTTTATTTTTATTATGGATACATTAGTAATTTTTATGCCATCACCGGGATTCGAACCCGAGCCCCCATGGTTAGCAGTCAAATGAGCTGACCACTACGCCATAGTGACCGGCTAGCTGGAAGTTAGATCTAAACAGGGACAAACAAGTGAAAGAGTGCCAACGTGAAATTTTAGTGTCATAATCATAATTATAAATTGGCTAATCGCAGAATCGTTATTGATAGCGATTCAGATAATGATATATTAGAAGATTTTATAAATAAAACGCGACGAGAAAAATGAATTCAGCCTATACCAAATAATTTCGAAGTTGTGGAACGAAGATTTTTTTTTTTTTTTCAAGATTTCTACTAAAAATGTTACTGTAGCTGGTTTGCACGACCAAATAGGACAGCTATTAGAGTTTTCAACAGATAGAAACGATGCCTTCTGCTCAATGAACCAATTATTTTTAACGCTTAGGTTATATGCTTGTGAAAATATGAAAGCATATTTTCACTGTTGGTGATTTCTGTGGAGTACACAAATTTACAACCTCAAGAATCATAGCAAAAGTTAGTCGCACCATTGCAAATTTATGTAAAGAATTTATAAAATTTCCGGGGACTGTAAATGAAATAAAAACAAACCAACGAAAATTTTATGAAATGGCAAACTTTCCTAAAGTTATTGGGGCATTAGATTGTATCCACATCAAAATTCAATCTGATGAAAATGCTGAAGTGTACCGGAAAAGAAAAGGTTATTTTCCTTTAAATTTCCTAACAAGAAATGTGGTCGAAAAATTATTTGGAGTCATGAAAAAGAGATTCTCTATATTGGCGTTGGGAATGCGCCTAAAAATACCCACAATTCAGGTTGTAATTGTCGTCTGTGCTGTTCTGCACAACATTGCTCGCGATGCCAATAAGGGAGAACCACCTAGTGACCCTTTAATTCAGGATCAACATGAAAATTACATTTTAAATGGTCATATGGAAGTAGAGGCTGTCCAAGAACAACTGGGAATAGGAAATCAAGACATGATAAATTATTTCAGAGTAGAAATAACTTGACCTTATATTTTCTAACAGAGATATTATTTATCATGACCATGGAAACGTTACATATAAATATGAAAAAATTGAGACTTGGAAAAAATTTCGAAAAATTATACAGAAATTATTCGAAATTTTTCGTTTTATCAAAAAACGTCTCAAATAAAAGTTATTAGTTATTGCTTTTATAGCAACTTTTGTTTAATAAGTTTTTTCTAGATATTTTTCTGTTGTGAAATATTCGCAAAAATCTTAAAATCGACACGAGTAAACTCCCATTTTTAGTTAACCGATTTTTACCAAAAGTTGATCAACTCGTGCTGTTGATGGGAGAAGCTTAAATATGAAGTTTCATAAAAATCCTTTCAGCCGAATTTGCTCTGCACGTGTACACAGACAGACGGACAGACAGACCGACAGACATCATGCTAAAAATAGTCAAAACGTTAGGTAGGGACCTCAATTCGTGGAGATCCATCGAAATCTCGAAACGTCAAAATTGGTATGATCACAATACCTCCCTTATATATGTTGGCGGTCGGTAATAATTCTATTGATATATAATAAATAAATAAAGATATTTTCTTCAATCAGATATGTGCACATAAAATTTTAAGATGCCAAGAATAATATATTAAACGATCAAAAACTTTTCTCCCCGTTGTTAATTTTTATTGTTAATTTTTTAATTTCCATATCTTTTTCGAACAGTTTTACTTCGCTTTCTTCTCATTTTTTAAATTCCGAAGTTAATTTCTTAAAGAAATTTGAAAAAAAAACGTTTATTTTTTTAAAAACATTTGATTTCTAGTAAATCTTACTATACTTGCGTCGGCGAATCAACGCAGTTACGTCACACGACGTAACAAACGACTGTATTGTCGGGAACAATGCAATTGTTTGTTACGTCGTGTGACGTAACTGCGTTGATTCGCCGACGCTAGTATATCAAATTATCACTACACACTGAAGTACAGAAATGACAGTTCACAGCTGGCAACATAACTACTTCAAAATAACTAAAAGTCCATGTTTATAATGTCAGTAATATCGGTAGCTGACTGTTAACAAACAGTAGGTCAAAAAAGTTGGTAATACAGTATTGCAAGATAGCTTTTGGTTATTGTTAGCTAGAAGGTAGTAGACAGTCACTGTTAACAGTTGACTGTAAAACCGGATTTAAGTGTTACACCATCTGTTGTTATAAACAAAATGTGCCTGCCACGGCCTACCTGATTTTCTTATTCTTAATAATACTAGTGTGACCCTCGTATTAACAACAAAACTTCACAAACGTAAAATAAAATCCCTGTTATTCGTTTCCGTCTATTTGACACATATTTTATTTGCAACTGATGCGATTTCAGCATGAAACATGCAACATAACCCATAAAAGACATAAACACTCACCTGCGTATGAGAATAAAGGATGATCATTGCTGTGATTTGAGAATTTCGTCCACATACACAAAGTGAATTCCTTTAGCTCTGGTATTCCAACTTTGTACTGAATATATTGGAAATACAAATCTTGTTTGAATCCCACTTTGTATAGCTCGCACTGATCTTTCTGTGTCGCATCGAGTGGAAGATATTGAGATGCTATACCGCCATGATGGTAGCTGCTTTCAATCGGAAACCCGGATTTTCCCTCGTAGAATTGTGATAGTACCCCTGTACTGACAGTTAATAGGACTGATACAAATAGATAGAACTTCATCTTGCACTTGGTTCACTTTATTTGTTCTTATTTAACTTGATCTAGGCATTCTGAAACAAAAACAAAATTATTGTTGTTGGTTTTATTATAAATTGATGTGAAGAGTAAATTTTCAAACATTTCAGGGTTTTGTAGGTATCTATATTTTATATTATATGTATATATATATATCAATTTTCGTCTTTTAGTCATTGATTTGCAGTGGCTTGCAGGCTACTCGTGGCAATTTGGCTGTTTTTTTTTTTTTTGTTTCAATGTATTTTATAAATAAATGTGACTTCGTCCCGATTACGTTCTAATAACAAATTTTGTTAATAACTTTATTTCTTTTTTGTTTCGTTTTTAGTCCCTGGTAAAAACATTGCTTATATATAAACGGCGTTTACTGTACAAAAAAAAAAGTGGTTTGAATATATGCCTTGTTGTACTTTTCTTGTGGAAAAATGGCATTCGATGCAAAATAATTACACACTGAAACAAGATTTAGTACCCTTCATACTATTTTTTAAACCTAAAACAAAAAAAAATATTTTTCGAAAAAATAATGTTATCAATAATTCTGTTGTAGTATTTCAGTGTAGGTATATCAGTCTGCATTACTCTATATGTTTCAGATTATTAAACCTACCCTTATAGATAGGGTAAATGGGCATATAACTAAATTCGCACAAAAATGAAAAGTTAAAAAAAAATACTTTTCGTTTCTTTTCTTTTAAAGAGCTTTCATTTGATTCCCCATAATAAAAAAACATATATTAATTTTTGCGAAAAGTTCGGTAATCGAAATAATACTGATTTTATCGATAAACCGGTTGTACAATTCTGGTTCATATTAATATGTATTCCTCAGATTTTTTTTTTTTTTTAGTTTTGTGATTTTCCCCTTTGGGTTATAGTATATGGGACAACGTTTTTTCTTTGCACATTTTTGACAAAAATGGCGCTTAAGAACGTGATTTTTTAAATTGTCTTTCTTTCCTTAATCTCTTCTTTAAGATAGGGTGACCACTTTCTTAAGAAGGCAATGTGGGACAAAAAAAAAAAAGATCGTCACTTTCCAAATATAAGTGAAGAGCAAAAAAAAAAGATCCTCACCTGCCAAATCTAAGTGAAGAGCAAAAAAAAGGTCTTCACCTCCCAAATCCAAGTGAGGAGCGAAAAAAAAAGGCCATCATCTCCTCAAATACAAGTCAAAAAATCAAAAATTAGAATGCGCGACACACCATCAAAATGCGGGACGAATGGTACTTTAAGAGCTTTTATGTATTGCAACACAATAAATTAAAAAGAAAAATAATTTATTTTGACGAAATAATACTATCAAAAATTCCTACAGTTATACCATACAAATTTAAATAAGGCAAAAATAAAAAATCCGGTAATTGTGTTAAAAAAAAAAAAAATAGCTATGGCCACCACAGGACCGACCGCCATCACAATGTACTTGTTTAATTTGTGCTGCTTTATCAGAAAATGTCTCAAATAAAAATTTTTAGTTTATGCTTTTATAGCAACTTTTGTTAAATAAATTTTTTCGAAATATTTCGCTGTTGTGAAATATTCGCAAAAATCTTAAAACCGACACGAGTAAACTCCCATTTTTAGTTAACCGATTTTTACTAAAAATTTATCAACTCGTGCCATTGATGTCAAAATCTTAAATATGAAGTTTCATAAAAATCCTTTTAGCCGAATTTGCTCTGTACGTGTATACGCACCAACAGACAAACAGACAGACAGACCGACAGACATCATGCTAAAAATAGTCAAAACGTTATGCAGGGACCTCAATTTGTGGAGATCCATCGAAATCTCGAAATGTCAAAATCAGTATGATCACAATACCTCCATTATATATGTTGGAGGTCGGTAACTAAGTTCTGCTACAGAAAATAATTAGGTCAAACAATATTATAAATTGTTTTCGGTAATAAACAACAACGTAATAAAATATAATTGCACATATATTCACACAAAAGAGCTTATAATACATATCCTTAAAACCAATATCCGCTTTAGATATTTAACTTTCGAAAAAACCTATTTTTAAAACAAAATATGGAGAACGGAATCAGTTGCAAATTCCAAAGTTCATTGTAATTCAAAAATATGTACGCACGCCGACATATGCATTAGTGAAAGTACCACACCTCGTGACATGCTATGATTATTTTACATGTTTCCAATAAAAATTGTAATGTCGGCTATGGACATAGTTTATTGTAAAAATGTTTTAAAAGGTGTCGTAAATACAGCTGTTATTGTGGCGTGAGCATTTATGTTAGATAATGCAATGTACATGTTGTTATTTCAAGTTGTAACTTGTTCTAATTATGTAAGATTATGTTTTGTTCACTTAAGATTTTAGAAGTAGATAGAAATTTGTCAAAGAAATAAGTATTTAAGTACCGAGAAGTGGCGTCGCGTGCTGGTGAAACCAGGCAAAAAACAGATTTACAAATTATACGAAATGCATTTGAAACACATAATTATTTGTTTTCATTTGCTCGTATGGCGACTTTTTTGACGCGCACATAGGAAAAATACTAAAACATCTAAAAAACATATCCCCTTAAAAATATAAACAAATATCTGCTCATCGAAAAAAAATATATTTTTTAAAAATTCTGAGTAGGGTATCAAATGAAAGCCCTTAGTACGTGGATTACAAATTAAATTATTACTAGTTACGATTTTTACAAAATAAATAATTTTGAGGAGATTTTTGCCAAAATTGTGCAAAAAAAAAAATTTGCCACACCGTGTAGCTCAGATGGTTTATACTAAAAATCTGAAAAAGTTCTAAGTAATGTACATTTGTGTGAACCGGAATAGTACGACAGCAATTTTTGATTAGATTATGTTTTCGGAATTTTTTTTGTGTTTTTTGCTTGACTACGTAAAAATTTAATAACTTATCGAACACACTGAATCAGTTTGCTTTGATAGTGTAATGGCTATACTCGCGTTCTAATTTGCTAACTTAATTTCGCTCCGCTCTCCAGGCAATTTTTTTTCTGTTGTTTTTTGCATTTTTATCTTGTTTAAATTATTTTTTCAAAATTCTAGTTATATTTGGGCAAATGTTGCATTTAATTTTTAAAAGCGTAAATTTAATAGCCAGTGGAAAAGTGTTGAAATTGAATACATAAAATCAGAGGGGCAAACCATCTTTCTGAGCATAAATTAAGTCGTTGAAAATAAAATAGTTTTGGTCTAAACACAGTTCTAATAATAATTTATTTTTAACGATTTAGTTTATGCTCAGAAATATGGTTTGCCTATGGGTTCTCCTCTCTCCTCCCTATTGTCAGAAATATTTATGGATCATATGGAGAAAATTATTTTTAGTAGTTCCAACAAATTCCGTCACTGTATTAAATTCTGGTATCGTTATGTTGATGATATTATTTGTCTTTGGGACGGTAGTAATAGGCAATTAAAATTATTTTTCAACCATATTAACGATATCAATCCTTCAATAAAATTTACTATGGAGATAGAAAATAATCGTTCCTTAAACTTCTTATACCTTTCCATCTCACATTCTAATTCTAAACTCAACTTTAAAATCTATATAAAACCGACATATACTGACACCATCTTTCCTGCTTCCTATTTACATCCTTATAATACTAAAATGGCTGCTTTCAATTGTTATGTAGACCGATTATTAAAAGTTCCACTTTCTGATGAAGACTACAATCTGGAATTACAAACTATTTACAAAATTGCTATTAATAACGACAAGGCTGAAATAGACAAAATTATTAGAAAAAAGCGCAAAAAACTTTTATTAACATATTTTTATCCCCCAAGTATACCAGATACAAAAATTTATTAAAAAAATACCCTTTCACGGCCAGGTTAGTTACAAAATAAAATCAAAATTAAAGAAATCAAATATAACTCCAGCCTTTAATAATAAACATACAGTTAAAAATTTACTCGTTAATAATAAACTAGATAAAACTGATTTACACAACAAAAGTGGAGTTTATCAAGCATCGTGCCAAGATTGTTCAACAATATATATAGGCCAAACTGGTCGAAAATTTGTTACAAGATTTGGTGAACATTTGAAAGCCATCCAAAATAAAAATGTAGAACAGTCCAACATAGCAGAACATATGATCTCCAATAATCATAACCTTTCCGTTGATGACTTTAAAATCCTACACATTCACAATAAAAGCCTTAAACTGAACCTTTTATAATACCGAGAAATTCACAAAAATATTAACTCTGGAATTCCCTTAATGAATGACCATTGTATGTGTACACAGACAGACGGACGGATGGACAGACAGACCGACAGACATCATGCTAAACAGTTGTCTAAGCGTGCCAAATTTCAACTTTCTAGGCCCAGCCGCGTGTCCACAATTTCTACCGAACAGACAAGTAGATGAGTGAGGCTATAAGCGATTTTGATTATACTTACAAAACCCTACTCAACTAAAATATACGTAAAGAATTTAGTTAATACTTTTTCTTCTTACTATACTAATGTATGCCATATATGCTGCATACTGATTCAGTTGCGTTTATTTCTATGTTTTTCATTCTACTGGCCGAAGAAGCAACTTTTTTTTTTATTCAGTTTCTCAAATTTTTCTTACTTATTTTCTTTTGTCTTCACCCTGTCACTGTAAGCATCTGCCTCCCAGTTTGTATGGTTACTTAACTGCTAATACAGTTCTTGAATATTTCATTATTCCTCGGCTTTTTAATTTTACATTGATCTGGACTGAAACATTTGACTAATTTTTGTACTAATTTCTGGAAGTGATTGTTAAACTCGTTGTTAATTTAAGTTTATGCTCCGTACATTCTTATGTAACGGAATATAATTTAGAGATACTTGTTGTTTCTAGAGGGCTGTAAAGAAAATGTTGCTAAATGCTTATCTCATTGGCATAACTGCCTATGGTATTCACTTTTATGATTGCCCATGTTTACCATTAATATTCAGTTCATTCAGTGCATTTACTTTCTTCAATAATTATCTAAGATTGGTCAACCGAGTATTTCAGCTGCTTGACTAATTATTAATAATTAAATCAAAAATAAATGATTAACAAACATTGCAACAGTAATGTTAAAACTACCTAACACTATTATTAAATCTAAAGAGTTTGCTTTCCTTATTTCATTACTTTGAATAAAAGTATTTTCACTTCATTTATATCTCGAAAGAAATTTTTTATTTTATTTTTAATTAGTATTTTGTAATTAAAGAAAATTGACGCTTCATAAAAGGAATAAGAAAATAAAGATTAAGTGCTTTTCATTATGTTCTTTTGATATGAGTACTTTCATTTCAATGTTAGTTGGGAAACATAAGTGTTTAAAATACTTTTTATCGCAATGTCAATGACATTGAATTTCTTTTTACGGTCAGTGTACAAACATTACTATTACTATTTTAGTACTGTGGAGTCAGGTCTTTGATAAGATATATGTAATATTTTAATAATAGGTTACCAAAGCCTAAGGTAGGAAATTTTGGATGTCTATTTCTTGTCTCCGACACTTAGTGATTCTTTGACCACTGTATGAATAATATACTTGTGAATTCCTTTACAGGGCAAAGGCCTCCCCTAAATCTTTCCATTCTACAAGGTCTTTTGTTATAATAGGCAGACATTTATAAAAATTAATGTCTGCTACTTAATTCCACCATCTCGCAAACTATTGACTTTTTATAGTTCGATCCAGTGCTGTCCATTCTGTTGACCTTTCTCCATTCTATCGTCTGTAGTTTTCATCATAACCTGTCCATTTCAATTTCTGAGTTCTCGAGTTTATACATATCTTTGATTGTTGTTATATCTCGGGTTACTTTGTTTCTTTGACATACTTGTAAGGAGTTTAGTTGACCTATGATTATTGACCAGTTGTAACATCTATAGTTAAGCACTTATCTATAATTTTATTGATTTGTATATAGAAATATTGATTTATCACGTGTGTGTTACAATTTTGACATTGGTTACTTTTCTGTACTTTTGGTGAAGTCAAATGAATACATGCTAATTCTACTAATATTCCTTCACACCTTCCCAGCTCACTGGCGTGAGTCATTGACGCGATATCTATTAGATTGTGGGCTCGATTCTCAGTGAAGTCTTGTATTTTTTTAATTTATGTCTAGTATAATTTTATTCTTGATCTTTAGAAGTACGTTTCTTTGTCTAATGAGTGAAGTTACCCAAAGTTTTTTCATGCAACTGTTATTCTTCTTTTTATTTGTTTGTATTGTTATTATTTTTTAACATAAGTTGGCTTAATGTAGCTATTCTAAACAAGATACGTTAAGTTTATGGCGGTGTTAATTGCCTTAGATCCTAACCTACTTATAACACACACATTTTGTCAGTTTATTTGTTATATCAATGTAAGAATGTACAGAATAGGGGTAAAAGTGTAAACTTTACATATTCTGTTCAGCTCTCATTTCGGAACAATAATTGTCATGTGAGATTTTTTTTTTCATTGTTTGTCTTTTCTTCTGTTCAATTTATGGCTTTGCAATCATTGTGTTTAGTTCATCGCCCAACTCTGAGAACAAAGCGAGAGCATCCTCATTTGTCAATAAGATTTATTAAATATGTTGAGTGTATTTTATATCGTTCTTTTTCCTGTCATGTTCAATTTTGGTTTCATGTATAAAAGCACTTAGATCATATTTTCCATATCGACATTGGCGAAAGGGCAATATGGTTCTCGCTCGTCGGCCTATTTGTTTATTGAATCTCTCTTTTTTGGGAAAAGTCAATTGAAGACTAATGTTAATTAAATTAGCTTTTGATTTCAGGCACAAAATTAGTTATCTTACTCTGTGGTCAAGTCATCCTGATAGCTTTTATACTATTGTTAGATCTACTCTAAGTAGATTTCTCCATATATTGGAATTTTCTACGAGTTGGCAGATATTCCAACTTCCTTTCCAGATCTTGTTTACCATTATATCCTCATTCATCCCTCATTCAACGTATATGTGTCAATTTCAACCATTTATTTTAGAAATCCATAATTCTTGTCAGTGAAATCATTGACTTTTTTTAAACGAACCGTTTAATAAATAAATGTTACTTCTTAAATCTGGAAACTTTTTGTGGATGAGTATTTTATTAGATTCTGATAAAATATTTGTGGATATAAATTGTGTTATCACCAGAATAAATCTATCATTTATTGAGTGATCTGTAGAATGTGATCAGAATGAAATGTATTTATCTTGAAGTTAACGGATTGCTCGAGAGATTCCCACATTTCTCTTCTTTAAACTGTTACATACTTGGAACTAATTTTATGTAGCAGCACGTCTATTACTCTTACTGTAAACCAGTGGTATCAAACTTTCAACTAAGGTTTTTTATTTTGAATTTCAGAGAAGAATTTCACGGCCTTTTTGTGTGCTGCAAAAGCAAATAAATGAACGAATTTAAAAAATGCAGTGGTGGATATCTTATGTCGTGCCTCACCGATTAAAAAAATACTGATATAGCTTATAACACTTAGGAAGATATAGACTACAGAATACAACACAGAGAATTTTTCAAATCGGTTCGATACTTTCCCCAAAGACACAAAGAATTCATCTGCATTATCACTGTCACCGAGTTATTACATACCATGTAGATCCTATAGCTGTAAGTGTCTTGATTCATTTCAAAGCAGCCTCAATAGTTGGTGCTTGTATAATTCGTAATGACTTTGGTATTGACAACATGTGGTGACTACACAGTTATGCTTTTGGTATTATGCCAGTACGTTAAACACACGTTTGTCATCCATGAAGTTTAATATGGCGAGTTTCGCCGTCCAACTCCACCGAGTCTGTGACGAGTAATTTTCCAATTTGCAATATTTACCTAGAGTTTTAAGACATCTTATAGAAGAGTATGGAAACAAGTGCTCGGAAAGGACAAAATCTAATGAGTGATGTAGCTTTTTTGGGACAAGTAGTGAGGGAGAGAGAGAGATTGAGAAGGACAGAGCAAAATAGAGGACACAGAGGGAAAGAGTAATATTGTTTTGGAATCTACTTGTTGGAATAAGACATATAGCGTTGCTAGTGATATAATTTTAGATAAATAAATTGGCAGCTAAGAACTACTGCATGATATTGTGTATTTCCACCAGTTCGAAGTTTTCAACAGTTTAAATACCACTGCTGTAAACTGTACAAGTAATACGACTCTATGTATGTATTGACAGTGAATATTCTAGAAAGTATTTTATTGTTTTTTTCTTTTACATCTTGTAACTGACACTGTTTAAAAAGTTGGTAACCCATGGTTAACCATGGTTAACAACTGTGTAAATATAAAAAGATAATATCTTTTATATGATACTACAGTTAGATTCTTGACCTTATAGTTAAAGCAACTCATTTTATAAGAAAAGTTGTAGGAACTTTTATAGTGAAATATGTTACGTATCTTCTTTATGTATTGTTGTCATTTTTATGGAGAAATTTTAACGTTTATAGTATATCTTGTCTTATATAACTTTGTTAATTTCCTGTTTGTTTCACGAATAGCAAATCAATACTTATTATATAATGTCACAACACATCGCTTACATAAAGTTGTGTTACTTATTATTGGATTTAATATTTAAATTGAATAACGTGGCTATTTTACTATTATGTCTTAGCTTATCATTACATCTTCAAATTAAATACATGTTTGGGTAAAATAGCTTTTATAAGCGGCTTAAAATTTTAACGTACTCAATAAAAAATAGATTAATAAATAGGTCAGTAGGGAGAAATGAAAAACAGGAACATATAAAGAAAGAAATATGCAATAAGAGGAAGAGAGAGAAAAATGTTAGGAGAAGTGATGTGCCGGATCACATAAGAGCCAGATCCACTGACATAGATACGGATACGGATTTTTGTGTCCTTATCAGCGGATATGTATACGTATTTTGCATGTAAGTAGAAAAACGAACTACCTTGAAGTGATAGTTTGATGTCTCGCGTGGTTCCTATAAACTAAAACATGCTAACTGACACACAATTTATTTTAGTGCAAAATCACTCACTCATTGTCTTTGATTAAATTAATATTTCTCTAATATATTGTGCATGATAGACCATTCGAAAACCACCGACAAGTAATTGTATTGCTCGACTAAACATCAATTTAAACGTTAGAGTAAAATTTACTCCATCTTGGGCAATTTTAAACGCAAGCTTATATGAAAACTAATTCGAATTTATTTATATGATATCCATTTAAGACCCGTCTTGGAAAAACGGATACGGACCCAGATAAGAATTTTTATTTTTTGCGGATCATCCATGGTTACAGGTATCTGTCATACCACCAGTTGAGAAAAGAGAAATAGTGACTGGATCCCAAAAACAAAACTCGGAAATAGCAAAATACAGGAAGGAAAAGATACAAAAATAGATAGGGAAAAGAGGACATAAATAAAATATGAAAGAAGACGTAGAGATACTAGTGATGAGAAAACGTAAACGCATAAACAGAAACAAATATATAAAAAACGACAACTTACAGAAAATGGGAAAGAGAGAGAATTTGATAGAGGAATAGAAGAGCGAAAAAAGATACAGATAGTGATAGATAAAAATAAGAGGAGATACAGATAAAGAATAAAAGAGACCGGATAACGCAAAGAGAAAATAATACGGAAACGGGAAAAAGACAATTAAAATTAAAAAGGGAGACAGACAGATTAACGGAGAGATACAGAAATAGATAGAAAAAGGAAGAAAACAGCAAATAGAGATACAGAGAGCCGCTCTTCGATCAGGCCCATCTTAAAAATTGTCTAGATAAATTATAATACAATTACAAAATAACTGCTATAAAAATAAACAAAATAACTTGGCGTTGTTTTAGTTAAGTTTATTTAGTTAGTTAACTGCCGTTAAGGCAATCGACTCACAAATGACTGCTCCATCATATAAAGTACAGTTTAAGTATTTTTTTTTTGTATCAAACCTCGTACGTAGTTTTAAAACTGATGTTATGAAAGAGTTGAAGTAAAAATAATTGTTAGTTTAACTTTTCTCATGTTTTGTTTAAATAAATTGTCTTGTTATATTGTTCAAATATTGTATGATATAACCTAGATTTAAATTGTTTGACATAAAGAGAACAAAAATAAGCAAGACGTTGTAACCTTTTATTTTCCATTCTACATTCTGTACTGTAACAATATGTAAATAAATTTCTTTTGTTTCTGCCATTTTTTCGAGATAAAAAATTTAACAATGTGTACTGAAACTATTTTGCACATTGTCTGAGTGAAATATTGAAACAAAAAATAATATAATCTATTTGACTTCCTACTAAAAAATACTTTCTATATTTTGATATGAAATTGTGTTATATATGATATTTTTTTAGAATAAATGAAAGTTGTATCTATGAATAAATTAATCTTCTCGTCTGCTTATTATGACAGACGGATACATATGTATATTGTAATATTAAAGCCTATATTCATATCAAGGCAAAGCAAATTTAATGCGGAATTCTCACTCAATCTGGGATTGAATTGAACAGCAGGGGGATCAGCGGGTCTCAGATTGTAATCGGCTACCTCTGATCATCCCGTTGATACTTGAATTTTGGTACATATTTGTTATCGATTTTTATGTACCACGGATCCTGCATTTTACATTTTTCCCGAATATGAGCTGTCTTTAATTCCACGTTTAAGCACTTAAATTTTCAGAAATGTCACATCATTCATTTGTTATCGAATAAATAGAAAATGTAATTCGTAATGTAATTATTCGTATGTCTCAAAGATTTTTCTAAAATTATCAGTAAGATTCAGTTAGATAATATAAGGATAGAAGCTACGAAAAGGGCAATAAATTATGAAGAAAAGATAGTAAAACACACAGAGAAGAAAATACTTAATTAGTGCTGGAAGGAGATACAAAGCAAAGAAGAACAGAGAAAAATACAGTGAAAATGGGAGAAGAAAATACAAAAAAAGGTTCAAATATAATTGATATTCGACAAAAGAGATAAACATGAAAAATGCAAGACGTCAGGAAGTGACGCAGGAAATTACATATCAGATGAGAGATATAAAGAAGCAAAAGATGGGTGATAGTATTTCAAAATCTAGATACAACAGCAAGTATAGTCAAATAGGTACCATAGAAATATCGAGGTTCTTGTGTGGAAACGAGTAGATAGATATGAGAACACTGGAAGGAAGGTTAGCAAAGATTGTGCTGAATGTGTTTAGTATAGAGAGGGAGACAATTGAGAATTTGTTGTAAAAATGTGAAGAAATATGAAATAAAGAAGGAAGAAAGAAGAACAGGTTGGTAAGGGATGAATGAAGTTCTAAAAAGAGGAAGATTGGTGAAGAGACATGCGGTATTAAAATAATGATTTTGTAAATAGAGTTTAGTTTTAAAGTCCAGTTTAATTTAAATTTATAAATAGAATGTAGATTTCAAGACGAAAGTCAGGAAATAAATAAAGGTACAACTACAGTAGGATTCAATTAGGCATTAGATTAATTTTTCCTTTTTCTACTTGTTCTATAAATTCTATCCAACCTATATCAGCACCTAAGAGGTAAACTATATCAAGTCACATTTTTATCAAAAATGACATTTTAGTGCCAAGTAACTCAATACTTTATAGTCTGTCGAGTGAAAAATAATTTGGAACTATAGCTCTAGCCAGTTTCAATATACGTTGCTTTAAAACTGTATCAAGTCGATCAACGCAAGGAGATAAACAATCTTAAATCGTATTTTCTGAGCTATTTATCATTTGCGACTTAATACAATTTACCTCTGAGGTGCTGATATTCTATCATTATTGGTTAAAATATGAAGCAGTGGTATATGTGCAGTGGTATTAGATTTTATATATCTAATATGAGAGTTCATAGCTTGTTTTAGAAGCATCATATTGAAAACGATGTCCATCGATCAACATCAACTTTTGTTTTCATTTTTATCTTTTTTATACCAACAGAATTCAGTTGCCATCATTAAAATCATCTACAGAATGAATAACTTCAACGACCAAAACCACAAAACGTATTCAAATTGAGTCATAGAAACAAAAAAATAATAGAACTCCACAGTATTGTCACGTAATGTACCAGTCTTGTTAATTATCCATGGCATAGACAAGAAAGGCTGTATTTTACACAGCCGTGAACATGAAAAATCCAAAATTATTAAATAAGGAAAATAAAGAAAAATTTCTGTAAGCTATAACACTATTTGTATTTTATTTGAATCTTTGACTGGCGTCAAAAAAAATTATATTTTATTTAGGATAATTTTATGATGAATTTTTGGTTCTAAAATTTTCTATCGACCAATAAAATGTTTCTTTTTTTAATAAATTTTATTTATTTATTTGTTCATCATTTTGAGAATAAGGAAGATATTTAACTTTAATTTAATGTATTTTTAGAAAGTTTTAAAAATATTTGCACTGTAAGAACAAAACCTTTTAATAATATTTTCGAGTTCTTGTGCCGTGTAAATTGGTATATTTTTCAGAATGCTTTGCTATATATAATGCGACCAACCCCTCCACTATCACTGCCAAGCATATGCGAATTCGACTTCATCTACATTAGACTCGGCATCATAATCTATATTTCTTAACATTAGTCAGTTGCGTTAGCTGTTGCACTTATTTAATATGTATAATTCGGTTAGATGGTCTCCCTCTACTCGTCAGTATTTCGAAGTCTCCTTGTCAATATTTTTTTTTGTTCATATGTATTATGAGTATAAATGTAGCCCAGCGCATTGCCCAAGCCGGCTTACGTTTCATACAATTAATTCTTAGCAATAATGATCTAGTTTCTGTTTTTATCCAGGTGTAATTTTTCTAGAAACCGTCGCAAAAGAAGCTTCTTGGAATTTCATTTCTGTAACTGAGTCCGTGTAAAATTTATCGCTTTACACTTATAAAATATGCATAAAATGTTCACGCTTATTAGCATTTAATCATTTTAAATAAGGATATCGACAATTTTTAGATCAAATTTCTCAACATCCCAAAAACTATTACATAATATTGAAAGTAAAAATGAATTAATATATTCTATTGACAAATAATAGCAAGTTCAACCACAAAGGTGTTGTATTACAGTCTCTTAGTGTCACATTTTTCACGCTTTTTAATTTTGTAATTTCAAACTAATCGCTCGCAGCTTTATAGATCCTTAAAGATGTCCTTGTGATCATATTGTGCACAGTTTACTGAGCATAGAATATATGAAGTATGGATTTAATAGATTAAAATGGAATTCCTCAAGTTCACTTTTACTTTTACCGCCGCAAGAATCAGTGACACATGTACAACGTACGTGTATTAGATACTACTGACTGATAATTATTATTACGTTAGGTCTTAATTATAGCATATCTGATAATTCCTTATAATATATGATCTATAACAGAAAGGAAACTAGAGTGATGAATAATATGTTACACTGTTTTGCACATTTGCTTACTCATGTCAAAGAAAAGTTTAGAAAACAAAATGCAAGATATGTAAAGTTTGGGGTCAGGAAAAATTAATTTAAAAACATAACCCCTACACAATAAACAAAACTCCTGCTATAGTTTTAATGCTGATTAAATTCCTGTGTAAAAATATATGAACTACATAAATTCCTTCGAAATGTGGTCTTGGTGAAGATTGCTACGAATATCTAGAACAGAAAGGAAAACTCAAGTCTCAATTACGGAAATGAAAGAACTCAACGATAGTTCTAACAGAATAGCTAGTTTCTTTTATCGTGTATAATGACGAAGCAGTGACATTCTAGGCAAGTGATTTTTAACCAGTGTACCTCTTAACACTGGTGTGTTGTCAAAGATCCGTTCAGATTTCAGTCAGCATTCTGACACGATCATGTATATTTATCATATATATTCATAACAATGATTATAATGTAAGTAACTGAACTTTTAAATAAGTGTAATCTTGAAACGCATTTTTTAATTATAACATTTCTCTTTACGAAAACTTTTTTCACCCTTTAGCACCCTGTTCTGTGTGACGCAATTGAAAAGGATTGACAATTTCTTATGGAGTTTAATGCTACAGGAGAAATGGAATACAAGGTAGAAGGTATCGTGATAAGTCTGCTTCTAAGTATACAAATCAGAATCTTTATTCTGATCTGCTAATCAGCAGAACATTGAAGTCGTTGAAAAAAAAATTAATAATGAAGTTATCATATAGAACATACCATATTATTTTTGAAGATCGGCATAAAACAATTATCCCATATAACTATAATCACATTGTTAAACTACAAAAGAACTAGGGTTCATGTTTGTAACTCCGTTGTAAACAGTCAACGGTCAGTGGCGCATACACACGTTTTAGTACTAACTATAAATAAGTATACTTATTTTTGTTCATCCTTTAAGTAGGATGCGTTATGTGGAAAACTAATCCCTACGGCTATGGGTTGACACGCCTAGTTATATCACTTCTATTGTAATTTTATGAGTTCCCTTACTTTTATTATTTTATTGCGATCTGCAAAACTAATTTGGTACGGACTATAACTTTTCTAATTAGAAGAATCCGGCATAGAAAAAAAGTTTTACATTCACATTTAATATACAAACATTTTAAAAAATTCCAATGTTTGATAAACTTTAGATATAGAGGAGATCATAATGGATATTTTGTAACATCAAAGTCATTTACTCCTATTTTATTAAAACTTATTTTCTTTTATTACTTAAAGTCTTTATGTAGTAAATATGTCACACGTCTTGGGTGTATTTAAGACTAATGACATCATTTATGGAAAATATATATGAGATTGTATAAAGTAATATTCCATATCAAAGAAAATAATATTTATCCAATAAATTCAAATTCAAAATTCAAATCCTGAATACAGCTACAGACCTGAGTGATGATGGATCTTCTTTAATTATATCTATTCTTATTTATTGATGACTTTGATTTTCCAATTTGTCACCTTGTTCTTCTTAACATTCCAATATATCTTTGGTTTTGCTCAATAAATATGACATCATCAACGATGCTAGTCCTAAGTGAATTTTGTCCCTTTCTATTTTCTTCCACCATTTGGTTCTATTGATCTATAGTTCTTCTAGTTTGTCACAATTTTTTTCTAGTCTCTTTGCTTATTTCATCTATTCTACGTGACTTTCAGCTTCCTTTTAATCTCTAGGTCCATGTTCTTATTAATGAATTATAATCCCTGCATCAGATACAATGATCTACCACTCTGCAACTTACAATTTTTATGAGAGTAACTATGTGACTTCCTTTGCGATTCTTATATGTTAGTTATATCCTCATAATTATAATTCTAAATCGTCACCTTCATTTGCAAATCTCGTAATTTCTAAACGTTCAATTTTACAATAGGTCAATAAACCCATTCTTACTTGATCACATCAAATGAGATACGAGTTTTTGACAATCTGGTGATGGAAAGAGTATGCGCTGAATTGATCTTAGGTGTTTGGTATTTTTTTAAATGTAATTACGAGGTTTTCAAATTAAGTTTACGATTTCCTAAATTAATTTAAGAAACATACGCTCCTCAAAATTATTTATATTTAATTCTCGTATGCTGAGATATGAATTAAATAATATTTACAAATCTTAAGGAAATCACGAATTTTACCCATCCCCAACTGAAATAATAACCAGGGATCATTTAGTGTCAAGCTAAAAAATTTGCTCCTACGTTGACATTATGACAATTGGTTGATATAAGGTACTATTCAATTTAAACAGGCAACTCTTTTTCGATTTTAGAGATTTGTGCAAAGTCACACAATTTGATTATTTGTACGTGTTAGATTTTTAGTTTTTAAAGCGCATGTTGCATAAGTGTTATGTGACAATATTTATATATGATACAATTTTAATCTTTTGACAGATTGTTTGTTTCAATCAAAATACTAGCTGCCTACATCTAGTTGCAAAACCCAGTTTGTGAAACAGGACAAGCATTGAGTGTCTGCTGTTGATTGTTTACAACACTTTGGAGTGTAGGTGTATTATATAACGTCTGGTTGTAATGTAAACGTAATAGTTTCAAGTATAATTTCTTAGTAAATCGACTTGAATAACCCATGTGTTTTGCCAAAAATTCGGTGTCCAGCTGTGAAATAAAGAACCTCATAATTTGAACCAGAATTCGGATTATTTAGGATTGAAAAGAAAATTATAAACTAATATTTGTTATACACTATTATGTACTTCGGATGAGCAAATAATTATCATAACATCTTTTATTTTATCTTTTGTTTGAGACATTTTTATTATTTCACTTTCGTTTGGGATTGCATGGCGTGTTACATGTTCAGCTACTTGAAAAAAGCAGTCACACCTACTTCCGATTTAATTACTATCACGGAAATCAACTTATTGTGAAAAACATACGTGCATAAAGAATAACTTAACATATTTAAAGACTTAAGATCTATTTGTGTATTTAACGATAAACAATAGATTTATAAACGGTATTATTTGTTGGATATATTAGGAGGATCGGAAAGAAATCCATTGTTTTAGAATACAAACATTTTTTTTGTTTTCAAGAAAAATTTATTACATATAATTACAAAATATAATTTCCATCTTAATTTATTACGACTTCCCAATGTTGTGTTACTTTTTCCATACCCTTTCTATAGAAGGTTTATGGGTTTGGCTTAAAATAATTGATCAGGTGATTTTTTACATTGGTGATATTACGTTTTTTTTTTTTTATCTTTGAGTGTATGATGTTCCATTGATCTAAGTAAGTGAAAATAGGAAGGCCCGAATCGGGTGAATACTGTGGATGTGGAATAATTTCCCAGTTTAAGTCTTGAATTTTTTCACTGGTTCTTTCTGCCGAATGAAAGCGTGCATTGTCATGATGTAAAATTATTCCTTTTCGGTTAAATAAATTCTGACATGTTTTCTTTAGTTTCTGATTTAGTCGCTCTAATTGTTGAAACTAAATGCAATTAGATTAAAGCCGAGGTGATCTTCATTTGGTTTTTGGGAACGCCATTCTTCTGGACATTTTTACTGCCAACGCTCTACCAGGCATGTTGTTGCTTTCTATGAGCTTGAAAGTGGAAATAGGTGGCTGTCTTAAATTTAGACGACAACGCTCATTTGCAAGGACACTATGTATAGGAATAAGGGGGTTTGTAATGATTTTTCTGAGGAAATTACCAATAAAATATTATTTAGGAATTTGGTACTTATTAAAATGGTCAATTGTAAGAATTTCTGTTAGATGCGCTCTAAACCTTCTACCGCTATTATTGAAAGATTCGGGTTGGTGAATACCAAACTGTACTATGGAACGTATGACTTTTATGGCTTCCAGAACTATTGAACCAGTTATAAAGTCTTGATGAATATAGGCGTTAGTTTAGGGCAGAAAACTAACTTCATTTGTTGCTTATTCTATTATATGTTTATGTTGTATACAGATACAATGGTTCTCTTGCATTATGGTAAATACTGAATTATTTATACATAGTGCGGCATACAAGACCGCATGCAATAAAACTGTTCGTATAGAAAGACTCAAAAGTGCAACGCCGCAAATAGGCGCAAAAATTTCGTTTACTACATCCTATTCAAAAGATGCGGCTCTATGCGAGTCGCATGCAAAAAGGAATCTAAACGCATTATGGTGCAAATATGTTCCTTTTACATGCAAAAAGGCGCATAGAAAGCCGTAAAGAGATACGTGTGATACCAAAAAAAAAAAACGCGAGTGTTTTCCAATCAACACCTCTTTCAGACAATATCTCGTTACATGCAAAAGCATCGTCTAAACGCGGTTTTATATCCAGTCACGTGACTGAAAAATACTTTTATTTATTTACACGAGTTCTAATTAGTATAATCAAGTTACATTGATTTGCTGTGTTTTTATAATAATAATAAATTGTTTAGTTGCTGTGTCATGAGTATTTCTTCAGAAAGGCGTCTAATGTTGTGGCCTTCGAAGTTCTATTATAACATTCTGATGATTTCGAACTGTTTCTGCAACAAAAACTATACTTTTTCTTGTTCAATTTAATATAATAACTGGTTCACATTTACACAACTTTTTATAAGGTTAATGTTCTTAATTACTTTCTTTTCAGCTCTCGACTTTTTATTTGAAAATTTCGCAAAAGTGTAACATATTTCAATTAACCTTCATTTTTAATTGCGGTTTTAGATACCATTTAAATATTTTTTTATGGCGAAATGTAATTTGTTTCAAATTATGGTTCCTTATAATTGATTTGTTGGTTTCGGTGGCGATTCTACTTCGTTAACCAAAGGATCTAGGTTCCAATGCCAACAAGATCATTAATGATTTTTGTTGTTATCATCTTCAATTATATGAATAAGCTAAAAAATAGGTTTCGGAACAGGTCTTCCAGGTCTTTTTATTGTAGCTTTATCAGTGGAAGATCGACTTAAAAATTGCTCCGTTATTAAACTTTGCATAGCATTCATTTTTACGAAAATAAAAACGATGTTAACATACATGCACACGTTAACACGGTAGCTAGCATACTGCATTTGATATGACCATGTAGCATGCGAACTCTTATAGCAATAGTCTTTTATCTGTGTTCACGGCTAGCAAATACACAGGCGTTCAATGTAAGCAGTATGTTGGTGCTGTGTTGCATTCTGAATGCAAACTACAGTCAAAGCAAAAGCCTCCACTGACTTTAATTTAATTTATTAATATATACTTAATAAGTTAAACTCTATGATATGCTTACTAAGCGACATTGACCGACTGATTGTGTTAAAAATATTTGGTTTACAATTTAGTAATAATATTTTATTCTCTTTGTTTCAGGTAAGAATTCAGAATTCAACTAAATGGAGAATTTTAATACTTGTAAGTAATTACTATATTATAATACAGTGCTTAAGATTTGAGATTTCGTATTATTTGGATCGAAATTTAAGACCTTTTCAAATCTAAAATAGCAAGTGTGTACATAAAATTATCTCTTCTTTGGTACTGTCCTTCGAATTGACTTTTGGATTGATGAAATCATTCCATGACAAACGATACTAACCGAAACTAATACTAGATTTGTTAGAGTTTATCTTTAACACAGATTTATATGTAGGTATATATTGGGATCTAGTTTACCGCCCGACATATTAAAATTTATTTACGACAAATTAGATTTTAAGAACGACAGAAAAAATGCGCAACAAAATATCTAAATGAATGACAAAATTGTAATCTAACGACAGCCTGTAGCTCCATTTGTCAAATGGGCTGCAACACCGTAACTTAGTGTCATATGGAAAATAAGTTTATGTTGGCTGTCATTTTAAGAATTCAAAGAAATGTATTTAAATGGTTAAAACCGGTTTTCGAATTTTTCCTAAAAAAAAAATAACGAAAACTGCAAAAAAATATTTATACGTTTTTTAACATTTTTCGTTCATTTAATATTTATAGAACTAACAAATTAACAAAATAAAGTATACTCCATTCAAAAATTAATAATAAAAAAAAAAACTAATATAACAATTACAATTCGGTACAAAATATAAATTATATATTTATTCATTTAGTGTCTTTTTCAGAAAATATGATTTGAAAAAACATAAAATGTCCACGGAACGATTACTTAATCTTGTTCTTAATTTAGTTACAATATTTTATGAAATAGAAAATATTCTCTCACTGGCTACTGAACTTGGTTTTATTGTTTTCAGGGCATCAAATAATAACTCCAAATTCTTTGTTCTTTTGTTAGTGGTCTCAAATACTGAAAATTCGGCCTTCAATGTCTTCGGATTTGATATTTTTTCTTCAGGTTCCTCAACAAATCTATGAATTGATTTTTGCTTTACTACTTGTAAAGCATTATCCTTGGCCTGATTAATAATTTATCCGTCTTCGATATATCCGTCGTTGGAAATTCCGAATTTGGATATATTCTAGACTATATTTTTCCAGCTAAGTTAAGAGTTTTGAAACCAGTGGAAATATAATAGATTTCTTTGTTGAAATATTTTGTGGATTTTGCAAATATAACAAAAGAGTTGCCAGTTCAACTTGTCTTCTTTCTTGAATCTGTACTTCTAAAGCATTTAATAATTTGACACTAATTTCAGTCTTTAATTTTTTTTTTTTTTTTTTTTTTTATTTATCTCTCTTATCTATCGCATAGCATTTGACGGTTTGCATGTTAAATAAACAAATATTCGCCTGAAGATTTTATTTTAGTACAATATGTCCAGAGGTTATTGTAAAAATTTTGACATATTAATTCGAGTATCGAAAAACCGGGTTTTTATAATTTAAAAACAGGTTTGCGAATTTCAAAAATTCTTTCGAAAAACCGGTTTTTGAAAACCCACAATCCATATCTATAATATGTTATTTATCGTGCTTAGTACATTTTTTTTTCTGAGTAAAAATTTGTCGTTGGAAGTACATATTTAGTAATGTCTTTATATAGTTCTCGTATATATTCTATTAAATCTTCCATTTAATTTAAATAACTCTTTTTTTATATTTCTGCATTGATAGTTAAGTAGGTTGTAGACAAAACAAATAATATAACAAACATAATTTTTATCCTTTTATTTTGCACTAAATCATAATATTAAAAACAATTTGAAATCGCGAACTATAACAAAACGAAAGACAGCGTAAAATTAGCCACAATTTAACCCAACCGCATTTAATCATTATAATATGGAATTAAAAAAAATGGTTGTAATATATGATTTAACATATTCCGTAATGTAAACTGGATTTGAGAACTAGAAAGTAAATTATTGCGCCATCTGTTCGTCAACATTATAATTACCGAATCTCACTAGTTATGCGATCTGTCACTTTCCCTCGATTATCAGTTTATCCAGTTTGTTATTGACGATGCGACACATGTCTTGTACACTGATACGTAAGACTTTCAGCTGTTAGTTAGACCGGAAACAGAAATGCACTTCTGGTACTTCCGGTTTGGCGGTTGACTTGCATATAACCTTGTAATAAAGATTTCTTATTCATATTACTTGGTGATTTAAAATAATATAACTGGTTTTCGATTATGTTGTTATTTAATATTTAGAATGGAAAAAGTTTTTAATAAATTTGAGGTCGTATGAGGTCATTTTGGATATCACTGGTCGGAATACAATTATCTTTATGACTACCACAATAATTTTATTGCGTTAAGTTGAGTAATTTCGCTATAATTAAACACAAATGCAGATTATTGTGCTACCATACAATTTTAATGAACAATTTCTAATATTTTTCAGATTTTCATTTTCATTATGTGAAGATTTTATATATTTTGATTTAGTATTTGTAATCCAAGTAAAATTAAACTGATTAGTACGCTAACATTTCTCATATAATGTACGCTGCCGAAACGTGGACGTTAAATCTTGGAGATTACAGGAGAATAGATGGAAATTTCCCGGGGTAGCTCGACGCACGAGTGATCCTTAGGAAACTGCACGTGGATCAGCGATTATCAGAAATAATAGTACAATAGTTACAAGAAACATCTGATGCCTTGGATAAGGATAACTGGAGAAGAAAAGTCATATCATTTGATAAATGATTATGACCATGACGCTCTTTTAAGAACAACACGCAGAAGAAGAATGTGTAGATTTTCGTAAGACATTACAGATTGGGTGCGTTTTGTTGGTTATCAGTTAGAAGAACTAGAATTGATGTTCAAGAAAACAACATAAGAATAATATTTGCATGGAAATTAATTTATATGGTAGTAGAACATCCAGGGCTCTGGCTGCGTAAAGAGGAAAACTTTATATTTGAAGTAAATTATCTTTAATGTAATGTTTTGGAGCGAATAATTGAATTGTATGCACATTTTAAGTAAAATTTTAACAACTCTGTATTAAAATTATATAGGTATTTATTTTAGGACACAAGATGAGAAAATACCTAAACTTAATTATTTTGAACCAGTATTTTAAATGAATCTTAAAACATATCTTCAACTTATTTGTATTTTCGTTGCAAGAGAATTATGATCAATTATGCCTGCTAGATTTTATGTATTTTCAACTGTCGCTTGGTATACCAGGGTTCTCCATCGACTTCAATACAACAAACTTCTGGTCTTTCACGACTCATCAATTTCTGACTTTTTTATTTGCTCCGTCCACCTTTTTGCAAACGACCACGCAGTTTTTTATTATAGCATTTGTCTTATTCTCAGTACTATCATACGAATTTTGAACTCACAAATGTTTCATATTATTTTGTTACTTGCCAAATGTTTCAATATACTCAGATTTATAATACTCGCCAAATCTCTTATTACATGATCTCTCTTTCGTTTGCGCCATCTTTCCAGTATCCGACGGAGTTTTGGTCATCCTTCCTAAATCTTATTTATCGTTCAGTTCTCACGTTTTCTGTTAATTGTGACTGTCAGCGTTAATTCCTGGGTAATATTCGATCTGAATACAATGCTTGGATAACGGCAATCTTGAGCTTCTCCAATTACAACTGATTTTAATGGAACCGCACATTTCTGACACATCCAGACTGTGTTGATCTTGCTTAGTTAAGGCTCATGTGAAGCCATACATTGAACATTATCATGGATTTTCAAGAAAGGGTCATGTTTTGAAGAAAAGACCGAGTGTACCAGTTTTAAATCATATCTATTATATTCATCAGATCTTATTTTTATAATTCCCCATCGAATTCAATTGTACATTAAGATGCCACTAGATACAAAAGTACTTGAAGTCGATTACAAAAGAAATGAATGACGATAACACTTATTACATGTTTAAAAAAAGTTGATCTGGTAAGGATGTTGTATTTAAATGTAAGAAAAACACTATTTACCTACATTAAATTCCCATATGTTGCGTAGGAAAATATTTATCAGTTACATAAATAAGTCTATTAGTTCATATGAAATTAAAATTGACAAATTGACCATATATCCTCAGGCTTTTGGTATAATTGCTTAGGAATGCAGTACAAGAAATTTGCACTACCGTGATATAGTGAAATTGAAATTAAGATGTTGAAATAGTTATTGGATAGATATGCTATGCAAGTCATTGGTGTTGATCTAATTTTCAGTAATACAAATTGAGTTGTTACACATTATTGAGTTGATTAAAATTTTGAATATATTATATAATGAAATGGTGGAGGCTTTCCTGCAGCTTTTGCGCTGTAGTTTCTCTATTTCATTTTATTTTACGACGTTCGGCATCTCGATTGCTAGTTCTAAACTTCTATCCAGTAGAACTTTTTGTTCATTAACCATCATTTCGTCTTCAGCGTAAAAAGGTTTAAAAGTAATTATGTGGGTCGCAAAATTTGCTTACGCCAAAACATAACATAAATAACCATATAATAACCATAAATCCATAATGAAGATCTATAGATCGGTGTCTATCAGTATGTCCGAACAGCATGTCCCCAGATCTAGATTACAGTATATATAAGGATAAAAAATAATAATAATGATGAATTAGATTTTTCTATGAAGCCCTGTTTGTCTTGAAACTAATTTTAAGAAAACTTTTGAGTTTTTCAAATCAAGAGACCCTTGACTGTTTGTAGAAAATTATTTTTCTTTAAGATAAAGTAGCATAAAGCAGACCGATCTTAGCCAGACTGAATTGGAGTAATTGGGCCTATTTTATGGGTGCAACAGTTTAGTGCGCCTTACACTATATTATTTTTATTTATCGAATTTGATAAAATAAAAGATCTGGCGACAAAATTGGGGGATGATATGAACAGTTTAAAATGTTTTATCCTGTTTTCCATTAATGTAATTAGAGTTAAAGAGTTTTATCTAGTGTTTTGTGAGTTTAAAAGAAGATTAAAATTGTATCAGAAGTCACGTTTATTATTGAATGATTTGCATAATATTTCAACTTTTATAAACATTGTTTTTTATGTGCATTTTTTAATATTTTGCTATTTTTGGTCTATTATACCTATTCTAAACAGGCCGACCTCGATAACCCAGACGTAGCGACCCTGCTTCTCGTGCTAACTTTCCCGAATTCGAATCCCGATCTGGGCATGCATATATGAATTCGTCCTTTTCACCGCATCCTCATTAAAAGATATTCACATCATAAATGTATCACCGTGGAAGTTGTAGAACTGAAACTTTAGTCTTCGGAGTAAAAGGCCTGTGCCGAATATATTGTAGCAGTACGGTAGTAAAAAATTACGGCTTGGTGACACCACTGTGCTACCTTTATGTGCTGCTGTAGATGAAGAATTAATCTGGGGGAGCGCTGTGTATAATTTTTAGTGCTGAGACAAAATTAATATATTTTATTTTTATGATTTTAGGCCTAATTCGATTCAGTATCATTATCATTATTTATGTGTATGAAAAAGCTCGTATTAATCATTCTCCTAATTGTAGTGTATATTTGAAAAATTCTTTTAAGGGCATAACAATTGGCTTATGCACACCTAAGCTTGGAAAATTTTAATTGCTTTTTTTTGTAACAGAAGCACACTTCCTGTTTTTAGTAAATAGTAATTCAACAAATTAATATTCAAAAGAAGACTACCCACAAAACATTAATTATTGAGATGTATGTTAAATTAAATGGACTTTAAATGTAAAGTTAACTAACCGTTATGTAACAATAGCCTACTCATACAGTTACCTTGAATGTTATAGGAAGAAAGTTTAAATTAAATTCTCTTATAATTGCGTGAGTGTCCATTTTTTGCACGCAAAAAATTACGGAAATATATTAATATTTTTTGTTATTTATTTTGCAGTATACTTTCATTTATTTTCTTTTAATGGGTTTGTGATTATATTACTATTTATTTTGCGAACATATACGTACACTGTTTATAGTACAAGTATATAACAAATAAAAAATACAATGTTTTACATGAAGAATATATGTTACAATATATTCGGAAATATTTTACGTCTTATTACATTTATCAACAAATGCCTGAGAGAATAAAATTTTCTGCTTCGCTACCATAAACAATATTATACACTGAGAAAGAACCCAAACTTATATTACACGAAGAACTCCTAACTGAAGTTCTTAAGAAAAAATAAAGCATATATAATAAGGTACCATTCTGAATTAAGCTAGGATCAGAAAAAATCGTAGAATGAACTGAAATCGTTGGCCAAGAACAAGATCGCGATACCGATGTACGTGGATCTATGCTATTTATATAAACTTACGGAAAATGTAATAATTATAAATAAATATAAAATAAACACAGTATACATTCATTACTAGATGTACATTTCGACAGCTAAGCTGTCATCATCAGTAGTACAGTAAATATAATTGAAATTTTTTGTGTTGTTATGTATAGGGATGGATGAGCAAGTGAGAGTGCGTGGGAGAGTTTAGGATTAGAATTATTCGTTGGTCCGTAAATCTGGTAAAGTCTCTGATGGTATAAGGTCTAATAAAGTGTTGCACAGGGCACTGAGGTCATTATTTAAGAGGTTTTTACTATATTTTTTCATGTAAATCGCCTCTAGTATGTCTAAATTTATGTCACTGGCCGCTTCAACTAAACTAACATTGTTAATATTGATATTGAGACAATAATTCTCACCATCCAAACCAACAGCATCGTTTGATTTTTATGACCTAGATTGAGCTATACTATTTTTTTAGCGGGCGTTGGTCAAGTTAATCCTCCCCGTTTATATACTCTTTATTTCCAAAAACCATAGCTTTGGTGGCCAGACAATATCCACGAAAAAACAGCTGTGGCCACCACAGGACCGACTTCCATCACAAAGTACTTGAAACAAAAAATGTTTCAAATAAAAGTTGTTAGTTATTGCTTTTATAACAACTTTCGTTTAATAAATTTTTTCGAAATATTTTTCTGTTATGAAATACTCACAAAAATCTTACAATCGACACGAGTAAACTCCCATTTCTAGTTAACCAATTTTTACCAAAAGTTGATCAACTGGTGCCATTGATGTCAAAAGCTTAAATATGAAGTTTCATAAAAATCCTTTTAGCCGAATTTGCTCTGCACGTGTACACAGACAGACGGACGGACAGACAGACAGATAGACCGACAGACAGACCGACTGACAGACCGACAGACAGACCGACACACAGCCCGACAGACCGATAGACAGACCGACAGACAGACCGACAGACAGACCGTCAGACAGACCGACAGACAGACCGACAGACAGACCGACAGACAGACCGACAGACAGACCGACAGACAGACCGACAGACAGACCGACAGACAGACCGACAGACAGACCGACAGACAGACCGACAGACAGACCGACAGACAGACCGACAGACAGACCGACAGACAGACCGACAGACAGACCGACAGACAGACCGACAGACAGACCGACAGACAGACCGACAGAGACCGACAGACAGACCGACAGACAGACCGACAGACAGACCGACAGACAGACCGACAGACAGACCGACAGACAGACCGACAGACAGACCGACAGACAGACCGACAGACAGACCGACAGACAGACCGACAGACAGACCGACAGACAGACCGACAGACAGACCGACAGACAGACAGACAGACAGACCGACAGACATCATTCTAAAAATAGTCAAAACGTTATGTAGGGACCTCAATTTGTGGAGATACATCGAAATGCCAAAATCGGTATGATCACAATACCTTCCTTATATATGTTGGCATTCGGTAAAAATATAGGTAATATTTTTCATTTAATTGTTTGCCCTTCAAATACAATATTTACTTGTTTTCTTTTTATTATTATGTTATGCCGACAGACAGATCGACAGACAGACAGACCGACAGACAGACAGACCGACAAATATCATGCTAAAAATAGTCAAAACGTTATGTAGGGACCTCAATTCGTGGAGATACATCGAAATCTCGAAATGTCAAAATCGGTATGATCACAATACCTCCCTTATATATGTTGGCGGTCGGTAAAAATATAGGTAATATTTTTCATTTAATTGTTTGCCCTTCAAATACAATATTTACTTGATTTATTTTTATTATTATGTTGGTATTATTGTGATTTATTTAATTTACTTCGAGTGCTACTTGAAGAGTAATTTTCTATTGAGAAGCACTCACGATTACGGCGGTAATTAAAAATTCCGTAGCCTGCAAACAACACTTTCAACGATAAGAGGTGACAGTTATTGGTCTTGTTATAGTTGTATTATTTTATCTTATTTTATTGTATTTTTTATACAGTATATGAGATTTTTTCTGAAGCTGATTAAATAAAAACTAATGAACAAACGTCGTAAAAATCAAACAGGGTTAATAGCACAAAAATGCCATTGAAATTTACAATGGCTGACAACTTTTATTTGATAAGAAAATAAAGAAATAGCTTAAAAACGCTCATTATAAGATGGAAGACTTGCGTGATAGATCACAACTAAAAAAACAAAACAACAAATTGCAAATATCTATAAAAAATGTGTTATAGATTATACCAATGGTTCTCAAACTTTTTCGGTTCTCAGCGCCCTTAATGTATCAGAATTTATCCGCGTCGCCCCACGTCAAAACATTGGTCTAACTAACGCAGTTGGAGGAATATTGGAACGTTTTCGCGGCGCCCCAGTTTGGGAATTGCTGGGTTATACAGTACAATTTTGAACTTACATCATTATTGTTTCTAGATAATATTTAAATGGATGATTAAAATTATTATGAATTGATCAAGGTTCTGACAAGCATCCACTGATCCCACACTTCAAGCTCGATGAAAGCACGTCAGACTAATGGAACTGAATACACACGATTGCATCTCAAACCCTGGCACCCAGTTCCAAACACAACCCGAAAAATCATCTGAGCACTTTTTAATTTTAATTTTTAATTTCAGCTTAATATCCAAGCCTTAGTCTTTAATCGATAAAATGGAATAATTTTTAATTTATAATTTATTTCAACCCATTTTAATATACTATTTTGTATTTATAAGATTCTATTTTACTATCTGCAATGCTTATTATCTTAATTAGTTTCACTGTTTTTCCTTGAGTTGTTTTTCTAACAATTTATTAAAGGAAAATAAAAACCCTAACCTAGTATCTGCATCCTATACAATGTTTGTTTTTACCCTAACTGTGTCAATGACCAAACAAAAACTAAACTTTTTATTGTATTCATTTTATTGTTGCACTTAATGTGATATGAATGGTTGGTACTCACATATGTTGATAGCACAGTTATCCACAGAGAGTGTTCACAGCACGATAGTGTTGAACGTACTGACTTGAGAACCAGAGTCAGTCCTCTTGAAGGATCTACCTCTATGGTGAGAGGACCACCTTTCCAAATTATCTACACATAAGGAGTAGGGACACTGGCTTTCTTTATTTTCAACAAAAGTAATATTAACAGAATTATAAATACGAATATACTTAATTGGCCGAATAAAAGAGGTACGAAACAAAAATTTTATATAGAGGAATATCTTTTAGAGCTACGAAACATAAATAAATCCCTTCGATTCTGATTGTAAAACTTCTGTTAGGAGATCATACAATAAAAAGAGGGCGACTCGATAAAAAAATAAAAAAACAGTTTAACATGGTTTTGGGAAATGTAATGCCCGAGAGTTGTTTTTTATGGTTGAGTGTAGGTCTAATTCAGAAGATTAAAGAAACAATTACTAAATAAATATACAGAGAAATATTGAAAAATATTGTTTCCATATCCGATAATAGTATGTCTAGACAACAGTTCGACACGGGCAAAAGTTGACAATGACAAAAAGGCCGACAAAGAGAAAATGCCGACAGACAAAAGGATTACAAACAAAAGGCTGACAAAAACAAATAGGTCGACAAACAAAAGGCCGACAGACAAAAGGATGAAATTAAGAAATAAAAAAGATTTCCTTTTAATTTGACGTTTCGAATTTAATAATGACCGTGAGAGTTTCTGTAGTATGTAATTTCAGAGGGAAAATGTCGACCTTTTGACCATGTCGGCCATTCTTCTCTGTCAACCTTTGGTCTGTTGGCCTTTTATCTGTTGTCCTTTTGGCTGTCGGCTTTTTGTTTGTCCGTCTTTTTCCTAGCGGCTTTTTATCCACGCCGGTCTTCTGTCTGATGTCCTTTTGTCCAAGACGACCTTTTTTGTCCATATCGGCCTTTTGCTGTCGGTCTTTTGTCCCTGGCTTTTTATGTCTCTATCGGCCTTTCGCCCAAGTTGGTTTTTGTCTTTGTCAGCCTTTCGTCCATGTCGGCCTTTTGTCTATGTTGGCCTTTTGGCTTTTGGTCTCTTGACATTCGTCCTTTTGGCTTTCGATCTTTTGTCTGACTCCACAAATGCGGCAATTTCACGTGACCACGACCCAAAACATTAAGAAAGAATGTTAAAAACGTATTCTCGAAAATAATGTACTAGTTTTACCCTGCTTTTTCCAATCAGATTTAAATCCTATTCAAACTCTTTGAAATGACCTATGTTGAATTTACGAAAAAAAAAATCTAATAAGGATCAATTGTGGACTGTTAAGGAATAATTATATTCTATCTCATCTTAACTTAATTGTGTTCGTTCTTGCAAGTGTTCTTCTTATGACTTTTATTTTAATCTAGGTAAATTTATGAGCTGTATATAAGCTATATATAAGGCAGTGACTAGAAGATGTATTCTGAAGAATTAAACTAATTCGAAACTTGTCAGCTGATTTAGTTGCTGTCCGAAATACGTACAACTTCCTACCAGATAGAAGATGTATTTAACACAAAATAATAATAAAAGAAAAGCACACAGCTTTGTGCGAAGATATTGACAAAACTCAAAATTTGTGTTTTTTCAGGAAACACTCTTACTGGTTTTGAAGCGCTATAACTTCCGACTACAGCGACGATCAGTGGCGCACCCAGGAATTGGGAGGAATTGGCGGAAGACAAAATTATTTAAATTATTCTCATTTCTAAAAAAGTTATGATCTAAAAAAAAGCTCCTCATTTCTCAAACACAAGTGATGACCTAAAAAAAAGGTCTTAGCTTCTGAAATACAAGTGGTGACCTAAAAAAACAAAGGTTCCTCACTTCTGAAATACAAGTGATGACCTAAAATAAAACAAAAAAGGTCCTCATCTCTATTTTTAAATACGTATATTTTTCTAAGACCATGGTGATAAAAAGTTTGGTATTTCTCTCTTTCTTGGGGATATATCAAATTCCCCTCTCCCTTGGGTGCGACTGGTGACGATACCACTAGCCCTCTAACAGCGATTTATAACACTATACCAGTTAAAAGTGCGCCTCAAAACGATTCTCTCTATACCAATAACTCAAAATGCCAATATTTGACATTCCTGTCGCGAATGAGCGATATGTATATATTTTTCTTAATATTTTTCCTGTATGAGTGGCAAGGAACTGTAAATTAAACCAAACTTCAACTCTCTAGGTCCAGTATTTAACCACAAAAAGATGTAGATTGTACACATAAACATGAATATTAACTAGGATTCATTGTCCTTGTGATGTATGCAGTCTCTTTCTAATTAGGAATATTTGAAGTAATATCAACGAGCAACTTGACAACCCTTTCTATTTAACAAATAGGTTAAATTATAAATAATGTATTGACAATAAAATCTGAAAATGTCACATAGATAAGTTACATATTTTTACTATTTTGAAACGACATTAAAAACTTGCTTTCTATGGTTGAATATGCTAACAGTATAACCAATTTTTACCGATAGGATTAACATAAATCAAAATATTGGCACCAATATCACAATTGTTAATGTCACTTGCAAATGTCGTAGGCATTTTAAAATTGAAAGCTATCTAGTGCATTAGAACTGGAGAAGAAGTAAATATAGGTTTCTCTTCAAAATAAAAATTAATACAAAATGGTCCCAAATATATTTTACTTTCTCATCAAAACTCCCAGGGTTTCATGTAATGGAAATGGACAATAAGCCTTTAATCATGAAAACGTATCTGCATATGTTTCGAAGATACTTAAAAAAAAAATATCGCAAAAATTCTAATTATAAAAATTCAGCATGGAAAGTTTATTCGTTTTTATTATTAGTGCAGTATGCGAACTAGTCACGACTTATTTGCTGAATTAAACAGACGTTTTTTGCGTTTTGATTAAACTCTGTAATCTTGAGTACCTAATTATTATTTTCGTTTCATTTTAAACCCTTGCCTTTTAAAATGGCGGAAGAATTTTCATCAAAACATTTTTTATGATAATTAATGTTGTATGAGTACCATAAAAAAAAATCTGCTACAGTTGCTACATAAAACATTTGCACTGTTAATGGTGATAAACTAATTATACACACATGTCAACAGTGGTTTAAAAAATTCAAATCAGGAAATTTTTGCTGAACTTCGATCTGGAAGGCCCTATAAAGGAATAATTTATTATGAGATGTTAAATCCGGGGCAAAGTGTTAATTCTGATTTCTACTGTGAACAATTGGATCGACTGAATCAGAACTTGACCAGAAATCGGCCAGAAATTGTGAATAGAAGAGGAGTTATTCTTCAAGGCGACAATGTCTGACCTCATTCAAGAATAGAAGAGGAGTTATTCTTCAAGGCGACAATGTCTGACCTCATTCAACAAAAAGGACACGTGAAAAAATTTTCGAGCTTGATTTGGACCCACCCTACTCACCAGACATTTCACTCTCCGACTGTCACTTATTTCGGTCACTGGAACACTTTTTAAGAAACAAGACTTAGAGATATGAACCATGTTAAAATGAGCCTTGAATATTTTCTCTTCCTGTTAAATGGCAGTGGATTATAGATCACAATGGTAACTATTTTACTCAATAAAGTAATTTTTTTCTTTCGATTTGTTTCTATTTTAATAATACCAAATAAACGAAAAAACTTTCCGGTACACCTAATATTTGTATAGCGAACCTTTAGCTACAATTTGCCGAATTGTACGCAAATATATGTCAATGGGTTTACAAGGTGACGTGTAAAATACAATAATGTGATTATGATTTCAGCTATTTTCATATTGTCTCATAATTAACGTCCTCTGTTGAGGTTCGTTTGGTTTTTATTTAGTATCATCAGCTGTAAATTCAAATCCATTACAAGAACAATTTTACCAACCGGTTCATTCCCTTGATTACAGGATGAATCCCACCTAATACCTGCTCTAATATTCTGCTTCAACTCCACATATGTCTAAGAACAATCCATAGCATACATTATTAAAACATTATGCGCTTGAAGACCGAAAATATAGTATGCAATAACAGTTTTCAATTAAATATACGCACTTTCACACAAAAACATATGTATAAAACATTACACGACCTACCGAATTCTATTTTTTGACTTTCAAAAAAAGAATTGTGTAATTTTAACACTTTTCACTTGACTTGTGAAGAAAAATCGAATCACTTATCTTTATTTAACAATTAATTGACGTAATTAATCTAATATGGTACTCTTTGTTCTGCTTCATAAATTTAACATGAAAAATTCAGTTAAATATCGCTGCCATTTAAATTATTGGAAATTTATTAGCTCTTACTTGTCTGGTATTATATTTAAGTTAATTATATGTCTTTTTATTTTCTTTGACTTGTGCTACTTTTGAGAAATTATATTTAAAATAGCACACTTCTAATAATTAATGTTATATAACTCCTTTTATAAACAGTTATTTAAAAACTTACTTTATTTCCTTCGTGTTATATATATGTAATATTTAACCTTGTGTAATTATATTCATTTTGTTTCGTTTTATAACTTCATAGCATTTCTATATTTGTTCGTTTTAGTTTTATATAATTATATTGTTTTTAAAATTAATTAATTCACATTATTTTGTATAAAATACTAATATAGAATTTGTTATTAACATCAACTTTTAGACACGTATTAGTAATTATGGTAGACTCTAACAATGGCTAACTTGGGGGGGGGGGGGTCATGGCTCGAGCCTCAAGCACTCAAAAATAATCTTTTAAGGAACACGTTTTTTTTTTTTTTTGTATTGAATGTAAGCCTGCTCAGAGAAAAAAATATTGCTTCTGTGCCCCCCCCTAAGAAAATATTTTGTCTTCTGACATTGATTTTAGAAAAATATTGAACGAAACACATTGATGATTTTTAACATATGATATTTCCATAATAATGGTTCTTATTGATATATGTATAACCAAAAAAGGAAAAATACTATTCTACATAGATTTTGTTTTCTTTTATTTTTATTTATTTTACATTAGCCTATTTCTGCGTGAGGCTAATCTCCGATGCCTGGGGTGCGAGATCCTACACCTAGATGAGGGGTTAATGATTGTGAAAATGGAAGTAATGTTAACATATTAATCTCGCCCGAATAATATCACCAACGGGGAACTAGCAACCTCACAATTCAGACTGTTTTTACTGTCAGAACTGCATGGTTTGACGAGCTCTTATTAACAACTTTAACTTTAACAATCTTACATCTCTCTCTCTTTGTTCTTTTAGCTCCCAAATGGAGCATAGGGCGCGTAAACGCGTTTCTATAGCCGGTAGAAAAAAGTGGTTGGTTGGCTAGACCAGCGCACTTCACTTCTTATTTTCTTTTTAGTTGGTGTTTCAGTTATTCTCATTTTTTTAACAATCTCTCTCCACTTTTCTCTATCCTTTGCTTTCCTTTTAATTTCATTCTAGGTCATTCCAATTTCTGCATATTCCCTGTTTATGCTTCTTTTCCATGTCTCTGTTGGTCTTCCAGTTTTCCGTTTCCCTTTTGGATTATATTCTATTGCTTGTCTTGCTATGTTTTCCATTGGTTTTCTTAACGTGTGTCCTATCCATTACAATTTCTGATTTTTTATAGTCATCCTAACTGATGGTTCTTGTTCTGTTATTTTCCACAATTTTTCGTAACAATCTTGCATAGTTTATCTTTAATTTTAAAGTTCCGAAAAAGAAGGATGATTTGTCAATAAAGTCATAATTATGTTGAAACGAAAAAGTTAAGAGCTTTAATAAATAGAACCACTCAAAATATAAGCTCCAACAAATAATAAAATTTAAAAAAAAAAAAAAAACTAACATCGATAATTGTTTAACCAAGGATGTAGGGCATTAAAATAAACTTATGTATCAAGGAAAATAATTTTATTTTTATTTCAGTTATTATTTTATTTTTTTTTTCTTAGGTTATATTAAGTATTTTAGATACGGGGCTATTAGCACTTGAGTACAGGCTATTAGTTTCAAATTCATAATTAGAAAAATAACATTATTGTATATGAGTAAAAGTAAGTAAGAAGGTATCATTATCATTGGCACCACAGTCCAAGATGGACTTAGGCCTCATGTTTCTATGTTTCAGGACCATATTTTTAATTCTTTTACATTCAGGACTAGTATGGTCAGGACTACGTTCATTTTTCAGCGTCTACATATAGGCACCTACAGTTTATAGCCATTTGCGAACGGCTACCCAGAACCTGTATTTTGTATGAATATTTTTTACACAAATTATTCGACGTAGTCAAATGGCAAGTACAAACGTTTGGCCCACTTAAATTATGTCGTGTATGTTTTCTTTAATTCTGGTGATGATGGGTTTCGAGGATATAGTTGTTGCAGTATTTCTTTGGCCATTATTTCAGCTAGCTTATAATGTCTATAATTTTCAAAAGTTGATCATAAATTGACGACAGGGATTAACGAAGCAGTTTTTATTTTAACGGGATTTTTGTTAAAAAAGTACCATGTTTTTTTTTTCGTACCCGCCCCAAGATATAATGCAGAGTAGTTGTTCCAAAATTACGATGATTCCACATTTTCAAATTAAGCAACAGGAATCGAATTATTTATTCGAATATATGATTTTTGTTTTTTAGCTAGTTAAAAAAAATATTCTATGTGATATGGGTTGATAGCTTTTAAAGGGTAGGTTAAGGAACGAAATATTATATTAAATTCTGCCGTCTTTTTGACTTCAGTCCAAAATATAACACATAGCACATTAAAGTGAACTAACCTAGTAATGAATGAATTTATGATCACTTTGAGAGATATCGGAGTACAAAAATTAGATTTTTAGGGTTTTGTAGGTATAACAACAACAAAAAAAAACTTATAACGTCACTCATGTGTTTGTCTATCTGTCTGTCTGTCTACCGTAGAAATTGTAGCCAAACGGCTTAACTAAGAAAGTTTAAATTTGGCATGCTTATACAATACTTTGACCCACATATAGGAAAAATACTAAGAGTTCAAAAAAATACATCTCGGGATAAATATAAACAAATATGTATTTAATAAAAAAATAAATATTTTTTTTTAAATTTTCAGTGGCAAATCAAATGAATCCTCTTAATGCGTGGAACAGCAAGTAAATTTTTATTTTTGCCCTCACTCTATCTTCCAGAGGGGTGGGTCTAAAAGCCTGAAAAAAATCGCCATAATGACAATTGATGGGAACCGGAATAGTTCAACAGGAATTTGTGATCAGATTGTGTTTTTCGAGAAAAACACAAATACAGAAAAAAAAACGCTACGATTTTTGTCAAATTATTTTTGTTTAAAAAAATTAAATGGAAACTCTTAATACTCAAATAACGAATAAAAGTGATTGTCAAAAAACTATTGATTTTGATGTGACTATAGAACAAATATTCATAGATATCCAGTATTATGTTGGCTAAATACCTACAGGTATACCTACAAAACTATTTTCGTTTTTAATTTCATTTAGTCAATGAAAGGTCTTAATACATTAAATGATTTGAAATGAAGACATGATTTTAGAATACGGTTCATTTTGACGCGTTTACTGCAAAAAAATGTCGGAGACAACATTTTCTGAAAGAAATTTTTTTTTCCTGATTTCTTCATTTTTTTTTTTGCGTTCTGTATTTCATCCTTTTTTGGGTCGGCTTCATTTATTCGATAACTACGAATTCTTGCCATGTGTGTAATTTCACACTTCATGAAAAAATTTAAATTGGATCTAAATTTTTGTAAACCAAATTATTCTATAGACTTTTAAGGCTATGTACTACGTCAAATTATGCAAATAGGGTTCTTAATGGATTTTTTTGAAAAACTGCTTTAAATATCTCCAGCCTTGGTTATTGACACAGTTTTGAAAATTTGAGCAACCAAAAAATTTATTAAGCAATAAAATTGGTAACAACTGTCTGCAACCTTATTATAATATAAATATAGTTGTAAAATATTGATATCAAAATCGAATCTAGTAATGTTGGTTAGAATAACATAAATTGTTATTCTAAATGTTAAAACGGAACATAATATATTCTGAATTAATTGAATATTTAATTTGTTGAGTTGAAAGTAACCGCAATTTGTGATGTTCATGCATATGAATATAACCTTGCCAAGTTGCGAAGAACATTAAAATTTACTAGAATATACTTCAATTATTTGGATTTATGTTAAAATGTTAACTGTAAGTGTACAGAGGCGGTTTAACCTCGAAGTTGAAATTATAACGAAATATATAGGTACTAGTATAATTTGTTTCTCTAACCATCGAAATACTTGTTTCATAACTCTATACTATGCATTCCTAACACCAAATAATTCAGTTTATGATATTGTTAGCGGAACGAAGAAGTTTAACAATAGCGCAGCATTTTTTTCGTTATGGTCCCTTATTTCAATCCGAATTTATGGATCCATTACGTACAACCCATAACACAAGTTATCTATAGACATTACTGGCGTCTGTAGGCAATTAGTTGATTCTGCGCGTACTCGTTATATTTACATGTAACGTTACGGGTGCGCGTGGACTCAGTCAGTTGTTTATAGGTATTCATAACATCTATAGATTGCTTAAAAAACGCGTCACACTATACTTATGAGCATCGTAAACGATTTTTTCGCCGCTCCTTACCTTTCAAAGATGAGTTTGGAATGTCTGTGAAGCCTAATTTATGAGCGGCAAACTTTCTGATATATGTATGTCATAAATATATATCTGTCTTCTTGGGTCTTATTCTCATCAGTAATTTTCGGTTTTCAAAACCGTTGCCTGTATTTCCAAGATGGGCTGTTGTTATAGTGGGTCATTTGTGTTCAGAAAATATTTAATCCAGTTTAATCATATAATCTGTTCACGATGTTTACTCATCTGAGTAGGGACATGATATTTTTTTGTTAAGTTTGTTATTGAAAAAATTAATTCACCCAAAATATATTGCTAGTGTTGCAGAATGTATATTTCTTATTGACTGTCACATGACATATTTTAGAATAAAATAAAATGTTATTAGAGTTATTTTACTTTTTGTTTTTTTTTTTTTTTTTAATTTTATTTTCATATGTTTAGTTATACTAATTGAGATATTACTTTGAAATACGCCGCTTCATTCAAGTGGCCTGTGTTACAATGAGCAACCTGATTAAGATTTGGAAAGACAAAAATATATCTTGTTAAACCAAATGATCACTAGTAAGCTCCCTAGTCTTCTGCGTTTTGTTTTGCGCCTCTGAAACATGAGTTATCAGAACAGCATATAGGCGTCGCATAGATGCATTTCAAATGTAATGTTGGCGACGCATGTAACGAATATCATGGACAGATAAGCGTACAAATGTATCAGTTCTTGAAGAAATTAACCCTACATTTTTTCGGCGCCTTTTAAGTCTACCCTCTGCATGAATACCGAAATTCTTTGGGCATGTACCCACCACAATAATATATAAAAATTATCGTGTTAGGGAAATCAGAAATAAATAGCGCCGCCGCGGTAGACCACCTATTCGATGGACAGACCTTATATCCAATCTCACAGGGACGAATCTCGTGAAAGCTGTTAGAGATGCCGAAGATTAAGGCACTGGGCGGCGGATGGTGTATTAAATAATGATGATACATAGGCATGTGATCACTACACGTCGTTCGTAATGTTAGAATAAAAAGAAGATATATTTTGTGACTACCACAAAAACAGCACCCTAACATAGCCGAGGAAACATCGTCAATGGATTATATGTTTTTATTTTTCGCTTCATATAATTTTTAATATTGTTACCACTAAAAATTAACAAACATAATTTTTTTTTTTTACACAATATTTGCTAAAAAATACTGTCAACAATATTTTATATACCCCATCTTATGCCCTAGAGAGGCTGAATTAAAATTCAGGCTAAGACACATTAATGTGATGGTAGTATGCCTGGATATTTTAATCAGAATCTTTTTTCAGTTTTTATCTATTTCTTTGCTCTTCAAATATTTCATTATTCTTTTCCTAATTAACGACCACATCTTTTTCTCTGAATACAATTTTAGTCAAAATAATTTCTAAGTATTTTTGTTCCCCACCCTATATCCAGAGTAATGCCTAGAACAGTGTTTCTCAATCTTTTGACTCTAGTGGCACATTTTCCAAAGAAGAAAAAATTCGAAGAAAAAAAATTGCAGACTCCCCTTTATTCAGAATATGTCAAATTCAATTCGTTATAAAAATATCCTTCGTGTACTTTATTCTTATTAATGGTATTGTGCGTATATTCGGACAATGATGTTAAAATAATCACGATGTTAGATTTTTTTTTTAGAATTGGCGGCATCTTTCACACCTTTTGGGGAACACTGGCCTAGAACATAAGAAAAAATCATTCGCATTTACTGCACTTACCAGATATCTCCTTAGTTCTTAAATGTGTGACAATTCACATTTCACTTTAATTTTAAATGTTAATTAGGTGTTAATAATCTGAAGGTGAAATTCCAAATTCAGCTAGGAAAATACATATGCATGCCTGCATTTCACAGATAGGTCTTACTACGTATTATGTTTTCTGCTAAGCTTTTATAAGAGAACTATATAATTACAATTATTTATATCGACTTATAAAGGTTTTTTACGTAAAATTTGCCCTAAATACTATCAACTTTTAAAATTATATAAATAATAAACACCAGCTTGAGCATTGTATGAGTTTTATTCTAAATTGCAGTCCGTCTCTGATAATGTATATTTTATAAATTGTGTAATATAGTTAACCTAGTGATTTTATCAGGATGCAGTCAGCAGTTAGCAATATTATCTGGACTGTTGAATAACTATTACAACAGTTGTTACATATTTTAAGTAACATGAAGAAGATAAAAACAGAAATTTAGTAATAATATTAATAACTGTAATTTTTCATGTTGCATGTTTAATAAATAAAGAAATAATTCAAAACATGACTATGTTCCATTACATAATGATAATTTTTATGGTTTAGTATGTATAATCAAGAAACCCTTTTACTGCCATTTTTATGTCTATCTGTCTCTACGGTAGCAATTGTGGCCAAATGGACGTAGAGAGTTGAAATTTAGCATTTATATACACCTATATATACAGTATATGTTAAATGCGGTGCCCTGCAATGTTCCCAGATAGAGACGTTGATGGACTTACCTAGTGGTTGAAACATCACATAGCAAAAGGCCCTTTGAGCTGATGTAGGTTTCGTAATACACCAGGTCCGGAATGGAGAGTTTAGACACACAGCCACGATCGATTTCACAAGTTCATACCGTATATTCGCAAAATACATTAACACACGAATGTGAATGCATGCGTAAAATTCATCCACGACAACAAAGCAGAGTGAATGAAAAGATGTAGAACAAGACTAATTCTACTTTTGCTTAAAGAAGCACGACACTAAGAGCTCAGATGATGCGGAAAATGAGCGACTAAAATACACTAAGACAGAAGACGAATGCAGGTAAACTTGACCGGCTGTCGCGTATAAGCAGAACTGAGTACAAAAATTAACACAACACAGATGGTTCGAATGTTATTCGGTAACTAAACTAAAGATAATTTAGAGTTATCTATGGATTACCTAAACAGTTCATTGCAAATGATATGTTCGTTATGAATGATGTTAATACCTGTGTGACTGTACTTAGGAAATATGTGTATAGTTTGCGTAATAGATAACTGATGTCTCGCAACAAGTTTATTCGGCAGTGTCTACGCTATGATAATACATACCACACTTGCTTGTCTGCACAACATATAACTTATTCATTCATAAATCTATTACTATAACTTGTAACATACGTTTCCCAGTACGTGTGAGTTCACAATTGTTCAGACATGAACTCCACTCTTTTAGTATTATTCGTATTTTTTATTCTTGTTTGTTTCATGTGATATCTTTGTAATGTGTTTTTGTTTTATTTCTTTTATGTATAACATTTTTTTGGCCTTTGGGATGTTGAATAAATACTAATATAATACATAAATATTAATAATTCGCGCGACTAGCGCGAATAATATACATACATTAAAAATACAGATTTCGAAAAAAAAAAAAGGACACAAATATAAGCATTTTTATATTTTTTGAGAAAATAAAAATAATAAAAAATGTAGTTAAAGATTTAGTGTGGAGTATTGAGTAAAGAGCTCTTTGTGCTTTAATTTAACAAAAAAAAATTATTTTAATACGTTTTTTGCTAAAATGTGCAAAGGATAACTCGGTCTCCCACAATATTTCCAAGAAGGACTGGTTTATAAATTTAGAAAAATTCAGAGTAAACGTTGATGTGAACCGGCAAAGCATACTGGGATTTTTCTCAAATAATTTTTTCATAAAATGGTATAAAACCTTGATTTTAGAAAAAAAATATTTTTAAAAATTTAATGTTGAACTTTAATTTATAAAGCTCTTTCTAAGTAGGTACTTAGATTAATGGAAGATAAATATTTTTTTTTTAAATTGTTGATATTGATACGATTATTGTAACTTACTAAATACCTATCAAATCCTAAAATATGTTATAATTTTTAATTCACATTAATTTTTTTGTACTATGCATTTAAACCAAAAATACATGATAATAATTTGCATCTTGAATGTGAATATTTTAATCATTTTGTAAATGGATTTATAGGAAGCAATACAATTTGTAACTGGTTCAGGAACAATAATTTCACTCCAATAAATAAACTTCACCCGATAATTAAGTAAAATTGAAAGATCATCATTAACGTCTCAAGATATTATCGTTTATTTTTCTTTGGAGAATAATAACAGTTCATGGTTTAAAATTAAAAGTTTGTATTGTTTGCACTTTCTACAGATAATTTCTTAATGCACCCAATGTGTGCCAACAAGTTGTTCTTGAACTTACAGAGGTGCATATTCTTTGTCATGGTCGTCAATCAAATCATGGATCTTACGTAATTACATATAATTATTATTTTGAGACACCATAGCGCTGTTTAATAAACATATGTTAAGTAACAATGTTTTTAAAGTACGGTTAAAAAATATTTGCATTGTGTTGCTTCAAAAGCAATTGTATAATTTTTTTATATTGACAAGTGAAGGACAGTTATTGTTTACTTTATTAATTAACCATATGTTAAGCATAATACTAACTATTATTCATTGGTAGGTTCTAAAGGAATTGGGTGGAATTATGGTCAAAAACTTTTCATGACCAGGATATTAAATTTCCTTTGTACCATTATATATAGATTGAACATGGGTGTACCTATTGAGCAATAGACAGCACACGCGAAGGCCCAGCGATAATAGGGGAGCATTGGTTATAGTTATGACGGAATCTAACTTCGCAGTCAATAATATAATTTTAAATAATAACCACACGAATAAATATGAGTTTGAAATAACGACAGGAAATACGGACACGACAAGAGGTAGCAAGAAATGCCTAAAAATTATATTTTTTGTTTGTTATAGATTTTATAATATCTTATAACAAACTGGGGTCTTAATATGCAATGTCGTATTAGAGTTGATCTACGTATTCTTTATTCTGTTATATGGAATAGAAACTTCGACTTTAGAAATGTAGGAAGATCACAAATATAAATATTGTAATGACATTTCGAGATTTCGATGGATCTCCACGAATTGAGGTCCCTACATAACGTTTTAACTATTTTTAGCATGATGTCTGTCGGTCTGTCTGTCCGTCCGTCTGACTGTCTGTCCGTCTGTCTATCCGTATGTCCGTCTGTGTACACGTGCAGAACAAATTCGATTAAAAGGATTTTTATGAAACTTCATATTTAAGCTTCTGTCATCAATGGCACGAGTTGATCAACTTTTGGTAAAAATCGGTTGACTAAAAATGGGAGTTTACTCGTGTCGATTTTAAGATTGACATTAACAATTAACAGAAAAATATTTCGAAAAAATTTATTGAACAAAAGTTGCTATAAAATCAATAATTAATAACTTTTATTTGAGATATTTTTTGATAAAACGAAAAATTTCAAATAATTTTTGTAAAATTTTTCGAAATTTTTTCCAAGTCTCAATTTTTTCATACTTATATGTAACGTTTCCATGGTCATGATAAATAATATCTCTGTTAGAAAATATTAGGCCAAGTTATTTCTACTCTGCTGCTAGAATGTATTTTATAATAGTACTTTATGATGGCGGTCGGTCCTGTGGTGGCCACAGCTGATTTTTTTTAATGTAGAAAGGACTCTTATGAGAAGCGCAAACATGTTTATTATATCATAACTTGAAACCCTAATAGTATGAACAAGGAAAGGAAATCGTTAATTCTATATTAGTTATAAAAGTGTCAAATAATTATTAGATGCATTCAGGTTCTAGGTAAATAACAATTAAACTTTGTCTTTAAAATAAACATTAGTTTCTTTTTTTTTTTGTAATGAGATTATTTTATCTAAATTACTACCGATAATTTGGCAAATAAGTGCTGAAATATACCAAATGGCCAAGTCACAGGGTGTAAAATACCATTTTTCAGTCGGGAAATGTCATATCTCGTAGGCAGTGCAATTTGGACAGTTAAAGATGTGTTAAAGATTTTTAAATTGTTATATTATTCTTGTGAGGAAAGTCTGATTTGGTAGATCATAGGTAAACACATCTTGAGTTCTTAGAGTGTTCGGACAAATCTAGTTAAAGTAACAAAGTAATGTACCTTAGTGTAGTGAACAGCTAAAGAAAGAGACAATATTCCAAAACTTATGAGAAACAATTGGGTTTCGGGATCAGTAGTGAGGGATTTGATATCTAGTGGATTAATTAGTTGTAATGGATTGAATATATGTCTCATATATGTATGTAAGCTATATTATGATAATTGTAAGTCATAGTGTATGAGTTATGTAAATATTAAACCGTAATACTTAATTAAAGTAGGTTAAAATAAGGACTTTAATTCAATAACCATTAAATACATCCTAAAAATTATTGCAACCAGTTAGCAAATTCGGGAATTCATGTCTGAAACCGCTTACGGATTAAGAACTTGTGTTGGAGATTTTTTAGTTAATAGGTATGTTTAGTATATAGGATCGAGTTTTTAGATATGCGCATAGTAAGTACAACCATAATATATTAATATCAGTACATTCAAAATTAATCAGCTAACCTTGACAAGGTTTTACTGAACATGAAGAAATAACAAAAATGTCTTTTTACAGTACAAAAAAGTAAGAAAATAAGGGCGCATCTTTTATATTAACAATACTGCAACTTATCATGAAGGTATAAATATTATGCAAGCAAAGTTTTGGACGAATGTGAACTTCATGGTTAAAAAATCAGCTGTGGCCACCACAGGACCGGCCGCCATCGTAAAGTACTTGTATAAAATACATTCTAGCAGCAGAGTAGAAATAACTTGACCTAATATTTTCTAACAGATATATTATTTATCATGACCATGGAAACGTTACATATAAGTATGAAAAAATTGAGACGGCAATTGAGAAAATTTGGAAAAATTTTACAGAAATTATTCGAAATTTTTCGTTTTATCAAAAAACGTCTCAAATAAAAGTTATTAGTTATTGCTTTTATAGCAACTTTTGTTTTGCTGCAATATTTTTTTTCGAAATATTTTTCTGTTGTGAAATATTTACAAAAATCTTAAAATCGACACGAGTAAACTCCCATTTTTAGTCATCCGATTTTTATCAAAAGTTGATCAACTCGTGCCATTGATGGCAGAAGCTTAAATATGAAGTTTCATAAAAATCCTTTCAGCCGAATTTGCTCTGCACGTGTACACAGACAGACGGACAGACAGACCGACAGACATCATGCTAAAAATAATCAAAACGTTATGTAGGGACCTCAATTCGTGGAGATCCATCGAAATCTCGAAATGTCAAAATCGGTATGATCACAATACCTCCCTTATATATGTTGGCGGTCGGTAAAAATCTACACCAGTGGTTTAGATGCTCATCAGGATATTTATTTCGAGTAACAGTCTACAAAATGAAATAGGTTTGATGATGACCAACATCTATAAAGAGAAGTCATAGAAGAATAAGGAGATCATGAAACTAGCTTGCGATTCCCGCAATGATCAAATTTGTCAGGAAATCCGTAGTTTCTATTGAAAGTTATGATACCTACATGTAGATGATCTCAGATTGTCATTACGATAACAAGATTTTCATGGACATGTTCTTTCCCAGAGAATAATACTAGTGTTTGAACTTTCTCATCTTATTTTAATGTATTGATTGCTTAATCTGCTGTTATTAAATGTTTTTTGGGTATGGACTCGCCCCGAAAATGAGCAGGTCTGGGTCTATAACTCGCATGGATAGTTTTAGTAGATTGCGTTATTCAAGAAGGCAAAGATGAATAAAAACACCTATGCCCTAGACCAGCGATGTTCAACACGCGGCCCAATTGAAGTTTTTCTTTGGCCCTTCTTAAATATTTAAAATGTTTCTTTCTGGACAATAAATTTCCCAACCTGAAACAAATAGCAATGTGCATTACAGCTGTAATAAGAACTATCTATGTCTGTGAATCTTTCTTCTCGAAACTTAAAATCGTTAAATCGAAGAATCAAAACAGGCTTATGGATGAAAATTCGAAGAATCAATTTAGTTGTTGTCGACTAAATTATCAGTTGATATTAAAAAAATAGTATATAATATATATTGAGTGCCCGCATAGGGCGTATCACCTTGTATTTTCATTTTGTATCCTAAATTATATTTTATTTCCGGTTAATTTTCATTTTTACCATACTATTCCTTTTACAATAATATTATCTATAATATTATACAATACTATATTAAAATATTATCGTATTTATTTAAACTTATTTTGATTTTATTTAAATAAACATTTTATTTAAATATAACTTATTTAGAGCCGCTGGTATTACAGTTACTAATTTCATTTTGATCAGCGCAAGCGACCAAAATGCAACCATATTTTTTTTTTTTTTATATTTTTCCGAACAAGGTGAGAAGACGTGGTTTTGATTTTATATTCGTGTTATAGTTTAAAATCAGTTAAAATTAATCAGGATCCCTGAATTGTGTTAATTGTTAATTAATATATATAAGGGTATATTAATTATTAAATTTATATTTTGTTAACACTATTTTTTCTGGAGTTTTCGCTCCAGATTTCTTTTGTGCTTAAAATAGGACATTGTGGCAGTAATTTATTAATTACTGCATTTTTGTAAGACCAGAGAGAAAGGTTTGTTACTAATTTACTAAATTTTAGTTAAAAAAACAGTCTATTTTAAATTAATATTAAATTCAAAATTTGTCAATTTATTGAGTGCCGTCATATGTCATTGCACTCAGTAAGAACTCGTGTTATACGGTTTCTTCCTGCGGTTCGTTCTGTTATAATATTATGTTTGTTTATTTTAGTCAAATATATTTGTTTTTAATTCACTAGTAGATCTGTACCCATTTCTCAACATTTTGCGTTGAGAAATCATATAAATTCATCCTTTTTTTGTAGATTTTTAATATAAATTTTTCTTTAAATTTAGAATCAATTTTTTTATGAATTTGTTCTGGGATTAAGTTACAGTGTAATCGAGCGTCTTCACCGCTGCGCTTACCGCTATTAATTGTTGCAGTCCGCAAAAATTATAAATTATTTAATTTTTTTTTGGACAAATTATTTTATTTGTTCAATTATTTTTACAAGTTTTTTTATTCAACTATTTTTTGATAATATTTTTTTTTTGTTATTTATTATTCCTGGCAACGCTACACCACCTATCATTATTAATTTTTACACTGTAAATTTCCCTAACATATTAGCGATCCCCAAAACCTTTTCTCTCTTTTATTCAATTTTATTGGCAACGCATTTGCACCAAGAACCTGACCTTATATTTTTTATAATAATAAATTCTCCCGTCCGCGCACCGCGCATTTATAATTTTTGACATTTCAAAGTCAACCCTTGTGTGTCGTCGTGTACTCCTACCCAACCTGGGCCGGGAGCGGGCGCCACATATATGAAAACAAATTTCACATTAAAATTTAATTTTAAGTTTGATTTTTAATTTTATTGGTGATATTAAATAAAATTATTAAAGGATATAAAATATAGTAGTGTGATTAATTTATCCTGTTTATATGTGCGGCCCACAAGCGACCAGTTTTTAGCCCAGCAAACGATTTCGGTTGGACATCACTGCCCTAATACTTGAAACTTTACTAGTATATGAAACTCGATACATTTTACATGCTAAATGGGGTCCATACCTCTGCATTAGCATTGCCATTTATAATATTATAATTTGGAAAGTCAATTTTATTCTTTATAATAAAGTTACTATAAACGTTATTTCGTAATATGTTTATCCATACATATAATTATCAATAACTTATATTATTTTGCGGGAAATAGTACTTTAATTTATTCTAGTAAATGTTTGATATTAACATCGTGTAATTAAGACTGGTTTGATAAAATTATCTAATAAACATTAAGATTTTGAAGTGTATAATTTATCAGTTAATATTTAACAGTTTGTTGTACACGTATATGAATGTGGAAATTACAATAATATGTGTTGTAATAAATTACGATTTCCCTTATTAAAAGTAGAAAATTAAAAATAAATATGAATGTTTCTTAGTCAGCAAGAACGCGACTTAACATTACTATAAATATGAACGCAATACCTAACTCTAACCTCGTAAGATTTAAATTCATCGAACAAAATATCCATTCAGCCGTCATCAGGAGCACCAGAAAATTATGATTAAGATATATGGTCAGAATGGCTACAAGTTTCCCAGTACAACAAGTCCCAGAGGAAGCACCAGCCTATTAGAAAAGACCTATAGAAATTGAACGTGAACGTATCGCGTAAACTTCACTATAGTTTAAACCAGTAGTGCTCACTAATTTTTCCCGGCGTTCTACTTTTAAAATACAAACTTAACTGCGATCTAGCCTAACCTTAACTCTAATTTTTGGGTTTAAAGATCAGTCTAACGTAATTTTTAAAGGAAGGAGAATTTGGGCCCACAAAAAAAAAAAGTATAAAAGAAACGTGGCACATAACGAATGATTATTCGTAATTTAATTTAAAACATACAAAAACTTATTTTGAATCTTTTGCGGCATTCGATGTTCTACATTGCATTCCATCTACAATTGTTTTGTAGTTAGGGTTTACGTACTTATACAGTTTCTTAAACCTGAATCCAAGGTTAAAGTGTTGCGATATTTTGATTTGACTATTTTCAATTTACAAAATTCTGATTCGCGTAAATAAGTTGACCCAAAATAGAGTATAATTTTGCAGCACATTTTTGCAAGCTAGGATACTTTTCTGCTGACACATATTAATAATAATAATATATTTATTTAAGGGCTCAAGAGCCAAAAAAAAAACACAGTATTCAAAGTTCAGTTATCAAAGAACAAGAAATTACAAATATAACAAACATGGTTATTGTATTTCCAAAAAAAATGTATATAAATACTTTTTCGCTAGCGATCGACTTTAAATAATTAAGCGATCGATCTTATGAGCACCACTGGTCTAAACCATACCAGGGTGTCAATTCTAAACATTACCTATCAGGGGCCATTTTAGTCAGTCTCGAAGTTGAAAAGGAGTCAATGTATAGTAATTTTATTTTTCTGTTTTGATGTTACATATTGCTACATTATGTTGGCATCGATACTTGCTGGTTCCATTGAAGATCCATCCTAGCGATGACCGTCTTAAAATGTGTCCAATCCAATTCTATCTTGTACGGTGAATTTGGATCTGTATTGGTTCTGAAAGGCGTATCACGCTAAAACGCTATCCAATTTTTTGTAGTCTTTTTTTTTTCGTGATTCAAGTCTTTAAGTTTTGACTTATCATGCGGTATTTGAATATTTCTTATAAGACTTATAATTCTTTGTTTTCGAATGCGTACATCGTGATATTATGACAGTTGACAGATTTACTTAGAAACGTTTGTTTACAACAAACTAACCTCAGTGTAAACAAAATACAAAGACACATCGCGCTTTGAAAAACCTGGATAGAAAGACGGAGGAATGTAATCATTTTCCATTTGCCTAGGCTTTAAAACCTTGTTTTTTTTTTTCATACTATCACACACAATTGACTTCGATTCGAATGCAGAAACTTTAATTTTCCAGGTCTAGAAGTTAATGATAACTCTAGAGTGATGAGGCCTTTATACGACACGGTTTTAAAAATCTTGGATTGTTGTACTTCCTACCAAAATATCTTGAGGATGTCTTCAACCCTTGCTAGTGAAGACCTGAAGCATGTATATTAACGTAGTTGGCATGTTATAAGCTTCCCAGACATAATGTAGGTAGATTGTTTCAATATTGGTAGTGAATATGTGAATTTTAGCTTTAGAATGTCCAAAAAACTGTAAATTAATCAAAATCTTGTCTAGTTTTGATATCCGTTTATAAAAAGCACACTAAATAGTAAAAATATCTAACCTTCTAGATCGTTTCTTTGTACAATGCTAGGATAGTTACAGTTTTCACATTAACAAGACGTCAAAATGTTAATCATCGTAAAACGGGATATGTCTTTATTTTCGTTTGTTTTTGTAAAACAGGAATGTATGATACATACATGTATGAATCGCTTCAAGAAAATCTCATTTGTAACGATCTAATAATCTAAAAGAATCATTTACCAACCTTGCGGATCTCCGCTACAGTATTTAAGCCGAACAATGAAACGGATAGAATATTTAATACAAAATTTGCATATTCGTCTGATTCATCTGATTTCTTAAGCAAAGAATTACATTTTGTAGGAGTGGACAGTCAGAGATCCTATTTCCCAACTGGCCTCGTTGAGTAAAATGTTTGATATTTCATAGGTCATTTCAAAACTGTATCGTTGGATAATTAACTACAATCAATCTTTGTTAAGATGTTTATTGAATAAATTATTTATGCTCGAGTTGCTTTTCACGTGTTTCAATATTTTTATGATATTTGTGTTTCTGTATTATAGGTTGACAATTTGATATATGGCATAATAGTTGTTTAATATAAATCATATTTGCTATTTCATAAATTACTTCAAATTATAGCAGTTCTTATTTTGTCATGTGACATTAGAGATTCAATAGGGATCTTTAGATCGTATTATATATCTCTTTTTGTATACTGTCATTCGGGTTACGTCTAGCTTCACTTAAAATATTTCGCCAATATTACTCTGTCAAATGCCAGATATTTCAGTTATTTTTTATACTAATACCCGGCAGATCTTCAGTCAGATGTTTGGCGAGATTATGCTGATCATTAAATGTTAAAACTTCCTGCCTAAATCTTTTTTTCCATGTTCTCCTCCTTCATTCTCATCACGCTTCCTTTACGATATAAGTACTATTTTTGAAATCGAGGAAAAATAGAAAATGTGACGAAATTTTAATAATTCACCCGATCCGTAATTATCTTGCCCTTTTTTTCAAACAAATCTAACTATACTATCCAGACGCGTACACAAGGGTTGGTTCTCGAATCCGGAACCCCCTTTCAGGAATGGAAAAAACATACCTACGTATTTAATGAAAATCAATTGAAAATATAAATTAATATATAACCCTACCCCTCTCGTAAAAGAACAATAATAAATTTGTATTATTTTATGGATATTTTTTCGAAATAGTCTCCCCCCTCCCCCCCAGACCAATTTTCTACGTGCACGCTTGATACTACCACTATTTGCAGATAATATTAGACATCAACATCCGGAAAATTAAGGAGATGGGACAATGCCAATAGTTAACTACTTCTATTTAGATCAACAGAGATCAATCGAGCGGTAGAGTTTTGATACCTAAGTAACTAAACACTAATAACCTAATAACAAGAAGCGAAAGTAGAGGAACAGTTGCTTACATACGTAAATGTCAGAATTTGGAAGATAAGACAGTCTTGTAGCTCTCTTAATAACCTCTGTACTTGGACTGTCATATCTAGGAAGACAGAATCTGTTATTTGTAATTCTAACATAAAATATTTTCAGTTATATGCCTGAATTTGCTAACCAATTACAAACATTTCAAACAAATTCTAGAGCAGTGCTTCTCAACCTTTTATGGCCTGGGACCCCCCAAATTACATAAATATTGTCTGCGGCCCCCCTATATATATATATATATCGCACATCATATTATAAATTTTCTACTATTTTATTTACATAAAACAATGTGCTTAGCAACGATATAGCACACCATTAGGGTAAATGTTGCATAATTATATTTTCGCTAACATATATATATGGTGTATCAAGATAACATGGATGGGAACACAAGTTTTTTCGAAAAGGCGACGTTGCTAACACGTCACTCACACATCAAAAATTTTGAACTAAAATTTATCCACAAAATTGAATGGTAGTATAGAAATTTTCCGGAAAAAAACGAAATTACAGGACATCAAGGACAATTTCGAATTTTTAAATGGGAACGTATGTCATATTGGATATCTTTGGATAGAGCTTTTCAACAACTTTTCCTTAAACATTTTTTTAATATCTTTTACGGTTGACACAAAAAACTGTGATATTTTTAAAGGACGATTATAGTCCCTATAACGACTTGAAAGTAAAGTATTTTTATTTACAAATGCTCAAAGTGCCTTCCATTTTAATTTAAACACATTCGCATCCTTACTCTTGAGTTACCTGTATTTCGGAGAGCAATTAAAAAAATATATAATAACAAATATTGCACTTTCAAATCGTACCTACTTCAAAGCACAACTTAAAAACACTTGAAGTACCTCTCACGCGAACCCATTAACCGACACATACAATTTATTTGACATTGATATAGTCTACTTATAGTCTGTTTCTTTTGTTAAAACGGAACTAGATTTTCAAATCTAGTAATTTTTATCGATTAAATGAATATTTTGATCATTTTGTTTAGTAAAAGCCCATTTACTCATTATAAAGTTAGCTAGGGACAACTTAAACGTTTGAAATAGCCTGTAGTTTAAATTAGTTGTCAAAATAAGTATATTAAGTATAAAAATAAATAGAATATTTATTTTATTTATGTTGTGAAAGGTATACTTTTATGAATATCAATATAAGATACTCGTATTTATAAATATGAATAAAATTTATATCTTGTAAGATTGAGTGCATTTTTATTATATTTTCATGTTTCGATCTTGTATGACTTCGCGGCCCCCCGACGAAACCTTCACGGCCCCCCGGTTGAGAAACACTGTTCTAGAGGACTTATAGGTAGTTGGATTATATTGGCCGAACACTATGGCCAGTCATTGGCAACTCACTACTGAACATAGTCTTCCTCATTACTTTTCAAGACATTTCTACCTTGGGCTAAGAATAGAGAATTTCTAGAAGATAAATATCTTTGCACAATATGTCCAGTATTCATCTAGTAGGTGGTATGTCTGTATTTCTACGTGTCCATTCGAGAGTTTTTCTTGTCCAACTCGGCCCATTTCCTTATAATATTTAATAATTACAATAATAATTTATTTAAAATGATTGTATACACAAAAATACAGTATCCTAGATCAAATTACTATACAAAATTACAAAATTTATGTTGAGAAATAAAGGTTTTCACATCAGCTACAAGTCTATCTTGTTAATACACATTCTGAAATCTTTGATATTATATAACGCAAGCTCTGATATATTTTTTTTTAAATTCACGATTAAATCTATCTTTTTAGTGATACTTGAGTATAAGTGGTAGTAAATTGTATAGTTTAATGCCAATTATTAGAGACAACTTGCTAGTTGTGCTATACCTACACACTGGCGTTCGAAACATGTCCTGATTTCTAGTATTATGAACATAATTATTAATATTCTTTATTATATTAAGTTCCTTTTCTTTCATGTACAATAGTACATGTCAAATATAAATGATGGGACCGTCAAAATGTTAAAATCTTTGAAAAGATTTCGACAGTGAGTTTGGGGCTTAACTCTTGCCAAAATTCGTACAGCTTTTTTCTTTATTTTGAAAATATTCAACCAATTGGTTGTAATGAGATCAAACTAGATCGCATTAAATACAATGTAATATATACATCAAAGGCTGTGTTTGGTAAGAAAGTCCATTGTAAATGAATTGATAGTAATAATCTATTAGAGAAAGTTTCAGTAGCAATTGAATGTTGTCATATCAGACTACTAAATTACGTAATATACCTATATAGAAATTCCCACTGGTCTGAAAATTCCGTTTTACATTTTTACTCGGAATTTTTGAAGTAGCTAACATATGGGCTATTTCAACAATCTGTAATGTAACTGAAAGTATGTAACTGCTTTAAGAAATTTCTCATATTTAAATTCAAATTATTGCTGTAAAAAATCGTATGCGATAAAAAGCTGGAATGTGTTTTTTAACTGGAATATACGAAACTCGAAAATTTTGGTTGTGCTTATTAATCATCTTTTTTAATACAGATTTTTTTTTTTTTAATAATTTTAAATTGTGACATTATGACCATGGATAATAAGAACATTATTTTTTCGTAATGATCGAAAATATATATTTGATTTTGATTTGTAAGTAGAAATTATCATAAATACACATTACAAAATAATATTTACATCAAAACAAAAGCTTGGCAAATTTGATATATTGGATGCAGTATATTTGATGCAGTTAGGATAGGAATGTTTGCTATTTTAAATTTACAGTATACAATGTCCAATGAATATATTATGAAATAAAACATGTACTATAATAAATACAATGTTCAACAAATGTATTTATTATAGGTTTGATATTTTATAAAGATTTTGTTAAAGGTATGTAGGTCGGGCCGTCGAGTGTGTGTTGTCCGCCCGTGTGGGGTTATACGTGGGACCGCCCTTGCCTAAAACTGAGCCCAACTGCTGCAGGTGTTAAAAGTTTGCACACCTGTACGATTTTGGTTCTATTTAGCTGCGTTTGGAAACTTGTCTTTTGCGAGATATCTATCCCAGCTATAAATATATAACGTATATTACGGCCAGACGTTATATAGATGGCGATACCAGTGTCCCGATCAGCGCTCTGGTCGGGACATTCAGTAATTGCTGTGAAGTGACCATCCAACGACTATCAGCTGTTAGAGACAAAGTAGAAGGCCGCCAGCCCAGTCTAGAGGTAGATGTGACTATGCTTGGTGGGGTTTTTATGGGGTAACAAAAGAACATTCTTTTTTTTTTTGTGATTATCGGGAATTGAAGTGAAAATACTTAGACCATTATGATGAGTGCACGAGTATTTACCAGAGGAGTTCCAATTTGAGAAATTGTGCCGAAAATGTATACATCTATTTCAATTCGACATATTTATGATAATTGACATGTTTGCTAATGTAGTGTAGATCGCTGATAGGATTTTACTGGCATATTGGATCTTATGTAAACATTGGTCGATTCCTCTTATCTACCATATATTAATGTTGAACATTTGAGCAACATAATTATATTTTGTAAAATCGTTCTCCTAAAGTGCAGAATCAAGTGAAATTTCTTAATAAATGTCATGTTATCGTCAAAGTAAACGTTATATAACTTTCTAGATAAATATAAAGCATCAACATTATCTCAATCATAATTTATTATGTTTACTATATGCCAACATATAAGATTTGCATAAAATTTTACTACAACTCATATTTGAATGAAACTAAACGATCATCGTTAAATTGTGATAATTTAAACACGCCCATAATTATAATAACTACTTTTCTAAAACACTTTTCTATTTAGCAGGCTGTAAACAAAATCTCTACAAGCAAAAAAGAAAAACGTAGACAAAAAACTAGCTATCTTCTTCTGGATAAAACAACTTGGCGAGATCGCAACTGGCTTAAGAGTTTTAAAACAGCTACATGAAACAAGAAGTAGACATGATGACACTGTGCAATACAATTGATTTTAAGTATTATTTTTCACACGTATCAGAGTTTCGTAGCTATCTGATAATATTGACGGTAAATGATAATATTTCTGGTTGTTTTTCTGACGGTTTTTACTGTAAGCGCGTCAAAATATTTTGGTTTTATGAAATTCAATATATATCTGTTAATTTATGATTTAAGAGCTTCCATTTAGTACCTCACATTAAATAAAAAGAAAATTCAAACAATGTAATATTATGATTCCAAAATCCGTTTGCACTATTTTGGTTCACGTGAAATGCATTACTCTGCATTTATTAATTTTTTATGGCATCCCTTATGGCAGTGGTGTCCAACCTTTTCCCATAGTGGTGCGGTATTTATTGCTAAATATGTTTCTTAATCCGGATTATATATTCGCATATTCCGGTCATATTCCGGGCATATTCTGGCCATATTCCAAACAATTGTGGAGGGGTATTAAAAATTTAAAAATATCTCTTGAGGAGATATTTCATGCGGGCCGTTTCTCGGTCCGGAAGCGGCCCGCAAAAGTAGAATCAATCGACAGTTCAATCAATTTTTTTTTTTAACTTTTACATTAGTTTCTATAAAATTCTGGTGTTTTTCGTCATTATCTTTATTAATTTCGCGTACCCCAGGTTGGGAGCCGCTGTCATAGAAGATAGTTATCATTATAGAATCTACCATCTATGTCAAATATATGTCGGCATTTAATAGGGGCTAACAGAATGATTGGAAGGTAACAAACGGGAGAAAATGGAACCTTGTTATCTAATAAAAGAATATTTTACGGAATATTAAAAACCATATAATATATTTTACAGCTTGACATATAGATAAGAGAGTAATTCACTTTTATTACCTTTCAATCGGTTACGTAACCAAAATGATTGATCAGCAATAATCCGATTTTACAAAACTGGAAAGAAACTCTCAGAATGACAGTTATTAGTAATAAATATCCGGTTGCGAAAGAATTCTAATTACAAATATCTCAAATCAGTTGTAAATAATGATTCATCAAGGTTATGTGATGTATACGCGTGATCCGGAAGTAAAATAAAATTTCCCAGAGCATTTGAAAGGGAAAACAACAAGGAGAAAAGTTTTTTTTTTAATTTGAGGTGATATTAATAATAATTAAGTAGCAGATAAATTATGTTTTGACAAATGTCAAGCGACTACAGAGAACTGTAAATTTCGTTTTCTCTTTCTTTTTGACCGTATTAGCTGGGTTTACTTTTATTTTCACTCACAAAAATCTTCTATATTGCTTTGTTGAGTGACAGAATTTAAAGTATCTTTCTCAAAGTATGTTATATAACAAATATGCGCTAAAGCTATCAACTGATCTACTTTGCGAAATATTCGCACTAGATTATAAATATTTCATTTTTTATTCAAGATTTTCTATACCATTCTGTCCCCTCCCATCCTCATCGTATGTCCTACACACTGTAGTTGTCTGCCTGTCATGCTCTTTGCAATACTTCTCTTGTGCTGCTTTGATATCTTTATTCTTGCATATTTTTTATTTTTCATATTCAAGGAACCTTAATAATTCTTATTATTATTAGTTTTCGTTCTACAACGTCTCCAGAATTCCAATCTTGGTTGTTGTCTACCCTGATATTGCTCTTCGCTCTTCAGTCCTCTTTTGTTAATTCGGTTTCCTTCTATCCAGCTTTTTCTAGGTATTTTCTCTTTTTATCTCCCTGTTAGTGTCAATGATAAAACTTGTTCCTAATATTTTTTCTCCTTGATGTATCTACCTGTTGCTTTTTTTTAAATCCATTTTTTATTATTTTTTCGGATTTGTTTTATAGTGGGCAAATTTCACTACTGTGTATTTTATTACTTGCTGTGGCATGAGTATGTATATGGGTTATTAACCACAGTCAGTATCTCACTTCATGATACATCAACCTATTTTAAAGTTGAGAGAGGAGTACGACAGGGTGATAAAATTTCTCCAAAGTTATTCACTGCCGCATTATAATATGTTTTCAAAGTTATGTGATAGAAGTTTTAATTGATGGTGTATGGTTAAACCACTTAAGATTCGCTAACGATATCGTCCTCGTATCAGATCGGTATTAGACATTTCCAAAGAAAACATCCTATTATGCCTCAATAGGAAAAATTTTGAACTGTGCGTCATGTCCGTTCTGTCTTACGGTGGTGAGACCCTAACACTGACAAACATGTCAAACAACCCAAAGAGCTATATAGCGAATCATGGTAGGCATCGCCTTCCGAGACAAAATATCTGATTCGGAAATTCGCAGTAAAACTAACTAACATCCCTGCGAAAATAGCTACAATTAAATTAAGATTGGCAGAAAACTATGCCAGAATGGAAAACGGACGTTAGACTAAACATATCCTCCAATGGAGACCTTGGGTAAAGTAACGGAGCAGAGGAAGACGGCCTACTCGCTGGACTAAAGACAATTCCTGTTGAATTATTCTGGTTCCCATCAATGTACATTATTAAGATTTTTCAGATTTTTATATCAACCCCTCTGAGAAATAGAGTGGGGGGTCATACAAAAAATGTATTTAATATTTTTTAAAAATAAAAATTTGTTTGTCCACGCATTAAAAGGTTTCATTTGATGCCCCACTCAAAATTGTTTTATTTTTTTGTTGAATGCATATTTTATTATATTTTTCCCGGGATGTGTTTTTTTAACCCTCAATACTTTTTCTATATGTGGGTTAAAGAGTTTTACAAACATGCCAAATTTCAACTTTTTAAGTCCAGACGTTTGGCTACGATATCTACAGAACTGACCGGCAGACACATCAGTGACGTTATAAGGGTTTTTTGTTCATACTTACAAACCCCTAAAAATGTAAAAAACCTACAGGAAAGAAAAACGTTTATTTAAGACATAAACTGTGATTAGGGACACCCAAACATTGGCAAAAATGCGTGCGAAATAATTTGGATATTTGTGATAGAATAGAAATATGCTGACATATTTGATGAAGAGTAGACAATGTGTACCCATTTGCAAGGGTTCTCGGTTCGTATCGTTCATAGGCGAAGTTGGCGAAAGCTTAGTGAAATCTAAAATCTTGAAGAAGGATTAAACCTGTTCCATGGAAGAAATTTTTGATGTACATTTTTAGCGAAACCTTGCTGCCTTTTTTTCTAAAAGAATCTTTTGAACCATAAAATTGCATAAAAATTGCTTTCTACAAATCACTATTTCCAATCGATTGTAAAAATTCCAAAACCTAAACATGCATTAAAGTCCTACTCATACCAATACAATTAAGTTTATCTCTATGATCTAAATATTGAAAAATAAACTTTCATTTGCATAAAAAACTATTAAAATTAAATATGTAAATTAAAAAGAAAACATTCTTACATTCAAAGTAAATGTATTGAAATAACTGGTAAATATTACTTTTGCAATGTAAAATATATCGTATAGTGTATAATATATGGTCCAATTATATATGTTGTTAAACTTCTTCATTAATAATTCTTCTTCATTTTGTTAATAACTTAACAAAATGTAAAATTGTTATTAATTAATATTATAATATATATACGTAGCATAATTGAGAAATTCTGCAAAAATATTTTATTTTTATGCTTATTATTTTAACTTTCTAAATTTTGATGAATTACAATTAAGTAAAAAAAATATTAGTATTAGTAGTGATTAAGTTATTATTAATATGTTAAATGAATAAGTATGGACGAAGACAGAATTTCTAAATTAGCCTACAACCATAGACCCAAGGGAAAAACTGTGGGCAGACCAAAAAAGAGATGGGGTGTAGGTTCGTAACACGTGAATGACGATGATGATGATAAATGTGGAAGACTCTTAATCAAAAATTATAAGTCCTAGAAGAGGTTGGTTAGAAGAACTTAAACAAACTATATACGATGAACTATAGAGGACTAAACGAAAAGCAATATCAGTGAAGCACCAGAAATTGGGAACTGGACGATTTTCGACTTGATATACCTAACCTAACCAGCCTAAATATAATATTCCTGGCGTTGAGGCAAGAATTCTCTCAGGAATCGTCATATCTGGCACTACAGCCCGCACAGACAGCAGCATAAGTGTCTTCCTCCTGCCTTTCAACTTTTCCTATTCCTTACAACGGAGTAGTTTTTGACGAGAAATTAATATTTAACGTTCAAATGGATGCAATTATAAAAAGTCTTATTGAATGTTCGGATTTATTTGTAGAACAGATAAGGAATTTTAATCATATAAAACTCTTTTGTCTCTATACTGTTCTATAGTAAGAAGCCAACTAGAATTTTGCTCTGTATGTTGGTCACCTCAATATTATGTTTATATTAATCGCATTGAGTACAAACAGGATATATCCCTCAAACATATTAAATGCAAATATTTCTTTGGAAAATAAACGAATAATAACTAATATCTGTGTTGTACACAGATTTATTAACAATTAATTTGATAGTCCTGTTTTATTTATCAATTTTATCTAAGAGTTCCTACTTATACATCCAGACAAAATAATTTGTTAAAATAATCAATTATTAATGTGCTTAAAAATTATTTGAAAAGATTTTTTAATAATCATAAATTTATAATAATAATAATAATTATAATTTATACTATTACATAATACATACTAGTACACTGTGTCATAAATACTGTCAACTTAAATGTAATTTTTTATAAATAAGGTGGTAAAATAGCATTCGCCTGTTGTATGGCCAAGTTTTGAAATAAATAAATAAATAAACATACTTCTGACCACATCTGTCTTCGCAAATCTGGTTCATTTTCCATGAATAATAATAATAATAATAATAATCATGCGTCGATTACGACTGCAATAGTCACAATAAATTTATTTATTTTATGCGTCTTTGTCTTCCATAGGCTTTGATATTGTCACATAGGTAATCCTAGGTCAGGATTACGACATCTAGACATTGTGACGGTCAGCTGTCTGATTATAAACTACTTGTCAGCGTCTGACGTATGTGGCCTGATTACGAAATGCATACGCCGCATTTTCGTAATGAGGAAATATTTGTCATGACGAATGAATATTGGAGCTGGGTTTACCTTCGGTTACAAAAGGATGGATGTCACAGAATATGGAGGCAGTGGAACATAGCCAACTCCGCTGCACGTATTAGTCCACAAGGTTACGACCAAGACACTGACGCCAGATACTTGTACCGAGGGTGAAGCCAAGCAAGTAGTCACCATGTGAGTGGGAGAAGACTTCTCCAGACTCCTCGACTCCCGGATGGGTAGCCCCCGCCTCGGAGATAGGTCCAAGTCGATCCTGGCCAACACGGGGTGGGCCGAAGACTTCCCCAATTCCATGGACCAATTCAAACATTATAATTGTAAATTTGATAAATGTTTAATAAATTTGTTATGTTGAAACCAGGAGTTGACTTTCAATCAAACCACACACGTGACAATATGACTATTTAAGTGACTTAATTTGGTAAAAAAACCGTCACGAATAGGGCATGTTAGCGTAGCAGTAACATTTCTAACAAGTATTCTTTGTTCCCTAGGGTTAATTTTGACTCGTACTACTTGATGTTTACTATCATCTTACATGGACATTGCCTCCCGTGTAGTTCTATTTCATGAATTTCGATTATATGTCAATTCTTTCTACTTACCGAAACCTAATTTAATTATTAATTTATAATAATATTATTATGGTACACATAAACTTACTGTCGTCAGTATGGTATCCATTTTTCTGACGCGTGCAGTAGGGTTGGAGGCACTACAGATTTTTAGACAGGACGTTATCGAGTTTGAGGTCATGATTGGGATTAGTCATAATCTTTTTCTTAGACTTTGCAACAGTTTTCAGGGATAATAACCTTTTAATAATCATTAAAAATCTAAACCTTACACTGTCTAATTTTGTATTGCGATATATTTAACCCTGACCACGTCAGTTACGAAAACTGTAATAAGTTATCGCCCCAAGATATCACAAAATCAGTCCTTAAACAGTATGTACTTTATATGGAAAAACTAGAACATGCAATCAGATACCAAATTTGCTAAATACGGCGCTGTCTACCAGTTCCGTTTGTCATTTGGAGAAAGCGGAAGTATTCTAGAAATTTTTGTATTATCTAAGATATTTACTGTTACAACATCCACTTTTTACGCTCACTTCATAATTTTTTAACCTCTAAAATCACTGATATTAGATAGAATATTTTATAAACATGTCTTGAGTAGAGAATTAAGTTAATATTGGATCGGACGGCTGTTAGAAGCTCTGTAATCAGTGGAAGTCTCAAGAAACCCTGATTTAATAAAATAGACATTCCTAATCATCGTAACGTTTTGACCTTATTGTCACATTAGAAACCTGTACTAATTTTTAATTACTCCAGATTGTATTCAACTGTGAACTGATTTGCAGTGATTAAGAAAGTGTTTAACCCCCCTCCTGTGATCCGTAGGCAACTATCTTACCACCAATCAACCGTAGCTCATAACTTGAGAATAAGGTGTTAAATTTGTTCTGTCAGGAATCTCTTCCTATGTTAATCCGCCTCTGTAGGCATTCGTTTTCGAAATTTAAATTCAGGACATGATTTTTCATTTTTCAATTTGTTTCGATACGCACATATATTAACAAAACTTTTAACATAATTGTTTGCAAATATTTTAATAATAAATGAGTACAGTATCATGTTAAACAAATATTGCTTAAACTTTAATTATACTTTTATTTTGTTTGAATTAAAAAACAATGTTTTTTCATCAAACTTGTTTGAAATCACTGTTTAGGCTGTGTTTAATGTAAATATTTTTTGCTGGAATATAAACAACATTTTCATTCTCTTTCAGTTGTTATTTTATAGGAGTATGAATTAAAAATATACTGTTAATTAAAATGGCCTGTCGTTTTGCTACTGAACAATATACCAGCAGAATAGTTTGCTTTAGGACAGAAGTTTATTCATGAACATTTATGATGCTTGTCTGTGCAGGAGTTGTTCCTATAGCTAGTTCCCATTTACTTTTATAAACGGATAGAGAAAAGACAAGCCAAATAGAAGAATTAAGGTACTGTTCAGTTGGCAGCACGGTAACCTCGTTTAGTCCATGTTTAATATGATAATATTCCTTTAAATTAGTAATGAATAAGCAGGTAGATATATATAACCCTATAATAAAGAGTTAATTTTTACATTATCCGTCAACCCCAAACTAAATTTATACAAGGGTCGTGCTGGAATTATTTAGAATAAGACACATGATTCATATTTTTTAGGATTTTATTTTAAATATGTTTAAAGTAGTTCCCTTCAACAATAATATATTTGGCCATACTTTCTTTTCACTTCTTAAAAGCTCCCAACAAATCGGAAAGCCTTCAAAGTAATTATGAACTGCAGAACTATGCCTCAAACGAAAAGCTTCTACCTCGGAAATGATTTTAAGCCCAAAATATAACCAAAAGTTGCGCATTCTCAAATAAGGTGAAAATGCCGGGTGTTCTATTGCCTTTATATTTTTTCGCTAAAAACAGGAGAGTTGAACCTGCCCAATGGGAAAACGCATTATGATGATGTAATCCGTATCTCTGAAACTCTACTGAGCACTTCTAGGCGTTAACATTTAGCTGTTACTGTCCTCTGTCCATCCATCCTAATTGCCTTTATCTGGCCCGTACTTCTAAAGAATTCCGCCCTCATTACTTTTATCATAGCTCTCTGCTTCTTGGTTGTTATTGGAGTTTCCACATCTTCATGAATCCATACACGACTCTCTTGGCGTGTAAGTACGTCGAAAAAAGGAATATAAGTTTCATCACATGTCACAATTTTTGACAAAATTTAATATCCGCCAATATTTGACAAATTCTTACACGCTCCGGTGTTTGGAAATTAGAAAGCATGACACGAAACGACTGACTTTTTTTTATAAGCAGCTGATCTTGTATAATTTTGTTAATAGCTGAGGATTTAATCTTAAGTTGGTGCAAGTGCCGCATAAGTTCTTTTATTGTTTCATTTAGTTTTCTTCTTAATAACAGAATTTCTTTTGTCGTTTTTGGTGTTGAAGAGAATTCCTGCCTGGTTCAAATTCTTTATACGAACGGTAAATTGAAACCAAGGACGTTGATTCTTTGCTTGAAAAAATCAGGGATGGGGAGTCGACAAAAAAATTACCGACTCCCGACTCTCGACTCCTGAGTCGGTATTTTTGAAAACCGACTCCGACTTCCGACTCCTTTCATTCGTAAATCGTAGTCTATTCAAAATATTTCAGCGGAACTAAATTGAATTTTTATTTTCTCAATTTAACACGAGTTCACTTTTTAACGATCGAAGTAGGCTTTTGTTAGACAAAATGATAAAAGCTTCATTCAATCGTTAAAATTTAGTACATTTAAATATCTAGTTCCACTTATACCAAAGAAACAGATTATACTTACAGTTATAAAATGTCATTTTCATTTCATCTTGACTTTTTCTGTCATTTTTAATACTAATTTTCGAATATATTAGTTTACATTTTTTTTTATTGTATTTTACATATAGCATATTTCTCTGGCTGAAACGGAATAATATTTTGTCATTTTGTAACTTTTACCGATTAAGTGCGGCTTTTGATCATTTTGTTTAGCAAAAGCCCGCTTCAAACCTAGAAAAAGAGCTCATGACTACTTGGCAAAATGAAAATTCCAGTCAGTTCCGTTTAAACGTTTGGAATAGCCTATACTTTATTTTTCATGTCATTTTTTCCTTTTGACCTTTAGATTTTGGCTGCCAACATGAAACATGAATTAATCACGTAGCTCGTTACAACTTAATAGAAATAGAGAAAATAAATTTCCAGTTTAGTTTCTCTTAAACGTAATCAATAGAGTTTCATCGTATTAATCTGTTAATACGAGGAGTATTAATCAAATTTTATACTGGAAAACATGAAGGAAAAATTGTAAAGCCCTTTTCCTAAAAAGGGTAAAACCCTTTAACTAAAAACTAAATATCTTTAGTTTCATTTTCGTTCTTGAACAGAGAACAAAATGCCATTCCTGTTTTCGTGTTTTAAAAAATATGGTTATTTTGTTTTCGTTTTCGGTTTGCTCTCATCCTTGATAAAAATCTAATCAAGGAGTCGGGAGTCGATAACTTTTTCCGACTCGCTACTCCGACTCCCTCAAAAAGTTTCTACTCCTCGACTCCCGACTCCGACTCCGACTCCCCATCCCTAAAAAAAATTAATCTGAACGTTCTTGCCACTCATAGCCGCTTAAACTTTTTTTTAAATCATTATAAATCATGATTCAAAAATGCTCGCTGATTAATTCCATATTTTGACTCAAAAAGATGCTTTAAAAAATTAATAAATAACAGGTAAATAACTGCATAAAGTGATAGTGCTACTTTTGTATTCCACAGTCTACATGATTTTCTTATTCTGAATAATTCTAGCGTGAACCGCGTACCTCTGTTTAGACATAATATATAAGAACTCTTCACTTACTTATAGTTAGTAATTTTTGTAATCTCTTAATAATGGCATAACAGCCGAAATACATATAGTGCAAATAAATGTATTAGTGAAACTAACCTAGTGTTTTTAACTGAATAATTTTTATTTTATTTTTCACTTAGGAAAAGCGGAAAATGTTTCCCAATCTATAGTATACAATATATTTTTAATATCTAAATTTTATTTATTGATATAAGTAATAATTACAAATAATATAACTTCACTATAGTAAGTAAAATGAAGTAGAAATAAATTGAAAACTAAATTTAATTCCGAAAGTATTACTTTTAGATAATATTATAACATAAATAATTTATTTAACTCTCTTTTTATTATATTAATATTAGAATATTATAATTTGGTTAATTATATGTTAAACGTTTTTAGGCAAATTTCACTCAGGAACAGATTGTATCAGATAATTATTATGCTACCGATTTATGATTCATCAATAAAGGTCAAATAATCGTGAAAGCACGAGCCATTCGAAAATTATTTAAATCATCTGCAATAATTAAGACAAAAAAATATACACACACAAAATTTATTGAAATATAGAATCTCTTATTTAGAATATCTGCAATGAATATAGTAACAGTATGACTTTACTAATGCTTACAATTTTCTAGGGTTGTCTGTTGGTTTACATCTTGAAGGCATCTCTTTTCTTTATGTTCCCTATATTGATGTGGCGCAAATACCCACCGTTTTTGTGCTCCAAAAATGTTAACTAACTAACTAACTTATATTGATGTCTTTACAGCATATATTGCGATGGAGAAATTTAAACAAAGTTGAATAATGTAGTATTCAGTGATAATGTTGAGTCTCTGCATATCATCACCAATTTTAAATCATCTTTCATCATATCAAACAAATGAATTTTGGTCAATCACATTGAACTAAAGGATCTCATTCTTTTATGAGCAACATCCGTTTGTTTAGACCAGGCCAGTGCAACCTTTTAAGCGGGAGGGCCACTTGGAAGTTTTGAGAAATCTTCGCGGGCCACACTACTCTCTATCAAAGATTATGGCAGGGGCTTAAACTTATGTAGTCCGCGGACCCCTTCTTGAACAACATTTTTTTGCGGACCCCATCCCAACCCTAGTCATTTTACGTCGTTCTTGAGACTTAATTTCTGGCTCAATAATCTCATAGGCACTACGTTATAATAAATATTGGTAAACATGTATCGCTGGTTATTTTAATAAATGGTCTTGTGCATTTATAGAGGAACATTTTTATTAGCTATAGAATAAAAAACATAAAATTGATAAAAATAGTAGTAAAAAGAATAAAAATAAGTTACAAATAATAATACGTTAAACTCATACAAACATTTATTGATCAAATATTGGTAAAAATAGATCTTATTATAAATATGTTTTCTGTAAATAATTTGCATTTAAATAAAAATAATTCAAATTTTGCTAATTATTGTTTAGTTATGTCAATAACTAGTTAGATAACAACAAATACAAAAAGTCTTGACCATTTAGGATTTTTATTAAATGAATTATTCGAATAAAAGCGAAAAGTTGGGGGATGTAAAGTTAATGTCAAAATAGTTTCGCGGACCCCCGATAATGGCTGCGCGGACCCTCAGGGATCCGTGGACCACAGTTTAAGAACCGCTGGATTATGGTGTTTTCTGGGTCTGGTGGGTCCAAAGATATTTTGAATAATTAAACACAAATAATTTTGATATTTGTAGCTTTATTATATAAAAAGTTAACAAAAACACCTCTTTGGTAAGATACATTGCACAAGATTATCAATATTAACCGCTTATGCAGAAAAATAAATAAAAAAATGCAATAAGAACAGCATTTTGAGCGAACTTTCGTCTGCGATATGCACTCGACTAAGAAACGGTGTATTTTATATGTAGCTTGTTCAGAGAGATATTTTTTACTAGAAATATATTTGAAATACACATTTTATATATCAATTTGCTTTTTTTTTTCTAATATTCAATCTCGCTCCGTGGGCCACAAAATAAAGGTCGAGGGCCGTAGGTTGCACGGGCCTGGTTTAGACCATAAACAGTTTGAAATTCTCCTTTATAATAAGTCCATAGCACAAGTGGTCCATAAGATATAGAATAACTTTCATCCTCCTGTTTATAATACAAACATCAATTAATAATAAACAGAACAACGAAAGCCATTCATTATGTTATGGACCACTTGTGCTATGGACCTATTATAAACAAGGCTTAAGGGTTATTTCAAGCAGCTTATGCAGTATGTCTTTAGTGACTTTTAACCAGCTCTATGGAGATCTACCGCGACTTATTTCCCTTAGATTTTACCATGAACAGTTTTCAGTCTTTCTGGTGGTGTGACTGGACTGAAGGAATCGGTCGTATACAGTTAAGAATAATCTCATCGTTGGTTTAATTTCTACGAAAAATGAAACGTCTGTATGCTTTGCTGTCCAAGGTGTTCAAGGTGTGTCCGTCTCCAATTCTGCGTTTCGAATACTTCAATCTTGTTTTTATCGCTTAGAAGAATAGTCAACGTTTCCGCAATCTTAAAAATGATGATAGAAACAAGATTTTTGACAAGACAGATCTTTACATTTTTACAGATATTACGATCTGCCCAGACCTTACTCAGCTGAGACCTTACCACTTTCCCCAATTTCTTCCTGCGTCATATTTCCCATCCATATTTCTAAATAATTTAACTAATTATAGTTAGTTAAACAAAGCAAGTATAACAAATACGGCGTAAATATACAACTAATTAATGTATCAACTATTGTCTATGACATGAATATTTTGCACGGCTATAAGATAATTCTGATTAAAATGAAAGTTACAATAGCGTGATCATGATCAAACTCAATATTTAACTCCGAGGTGTTGTGTAATTTAGGTCTATTATCTTCAGTTATTTTAGAATCGTGTTCTCTAAAATTTGGTCAAGGTACTCGTTGTAAATTTTAGTTAGTAAGATAACAAATGTTTATAATATTTTATAACTGTAATGTAAAATACCATTTATTTCATTTAACATAAAATGTAATTGTTAAACACCATTATCGTCTCGGAGTTAATGTGGTATGAGAAAAATGTAAAATCTAAAATGTTTTCACTTTTTAAATAATATCTACTCATTCAACTCGTCAAATGCCGGCCTTGGTAGCGCAGAGGGACCTGCGTAGTCCCATATTCGAATCCTGATCGAGGCATCTATGTTTATGTTCGTCTTTATCACCCCATTCTTATTAATTAAGCAAATTATAAATAAAATTAGCTCCAGACTGTTCGTTAAATACGAAGGTACGAATTTAAAATAAATGATGTTAATTCAATACAAAAATAATACCAGCATAATAACTATTCAAAGTCATATCTGCCAAATCTACAAGATAGAAGATATTAAATCTTATACTGCGTTGCTAAAATCTTAATTAACCCACTAAAACATTTAATTCGTAGTGCAGTAGACGTCATACAAAATGTCACAAATATGCTGGAAGTGGTATCAAATATTCTTTTATCCTTATGGGTCTCTAAAACATGTTTCAATTTAATTAACGTCTGTTCGTATTGTGAAGATCTGTGAAGAAACGATAATATAAAATTACCAACTGATAATCAAGGCATGAAATTAAATGTAACCGATATTTTACGATTTATATTATTTAATATTTACTAAAAACAACATTCGTTTTATTAAAACAATAAAATGTAATTACTAATAAAAAGATCTATTAAATTAACTTCCAGCAAACGAATCTAATAACTAAAAAGATCGTAAAATGGACGTGGAAGTCGTTGGATTTTATCAACAATTACATATAATATTTCAATTGTCTACATTCTACACTGTAGCTCTAAGGAAGAAATAAAATATTTCGAAACTGCTCATCTGAAGCATTAGTTGTATTATTTCTAAATGAGATATGAACAACTTAATCTTACATCAACCAATCAGTAGATACGACTAAAACTATAAATATTATGTTGTAAATATTATAGATTTTATTTTTATAAATTCTATGGATAGTATTTTAATTATGAATACAGCTTTTTATCATTCAATAAATAATTCTTCCACAAATATAAATGTTTTGCTGGTTTTAATAGTGTGAAGATGTTAATATTCAATTTTATATGTTAACCTAAACGCGGATGAGCAGATTCACATTTTTTTAAATTCTTTAAGCTTTAAGATTTAAAGGAATCAGCAGAATCGCTCCACTTACCGGTTGAACTTCATTTAACCATATATTCATTAGTTTTCCTCTTTCCCGTCTCTCCAATGCTATCCTCTACATACTCAATTTTGGAATTATTTTTTGGATCATTCCTTGGACATGTTCTGGTCTATGTCAGTCAGTACGTTCATCATTTTCTGAAGCCTTTTATGTCTAACTTTATCCAGTCTAAACACTCTGTCTGATCATTACCAAATATTTTGCTCCGTGGGCCTTTTATTTCCATACTTCGGCACAATATAATATAATAATAATAAATTTATTAAATTCTGCTTTTCGGCTTGAATTTTAGATTATTTAGTACATTACACTATATTTGACATATTTTCATTTAATTTATTTCTACCTTTTTTTCTACCTTTTGTTGAATGTAGGTTCCTCTGGGTCGGACTTCTTCACAATTGTGAAGTAGGTGTTCGATTCTTTACCTTCCTCTCTTACACATCCTGCATAGTCTTTCTTTATCTTCTCTTGAGAATTGATTGTCTCTGTCCTCGTTTCCACATCTAACTCTTGCTACTGTCAGTTTCTTTTTCCATTAAGTGCTTCGGTATTTGCGTTGTCCAAATTTTGGCATACATATTGTTGTATATCTGGATTCTTTAATTCTTCCCTGTCTTTCTTGATCTTTTATATCTTTCATGATATGTGCTACTTTGTTAATGACGCTTTGTTGTCTAGCTTTCTTCCATCCTACTTTCTTTAGCGAAAGCTCGCAATATTGGTACCTGCTATTCCTTTCCTCTTCCCATCTCGAGTTCTATACAGCACTGGTTTAAGATCTCTTTCTCCGGATACCTTTTTATGCACTCCTTGAATTTTATAGCCCGTCGGATTGCCTCTATCTTTGAGTGGTCAGTTTTCTATACTTCGGCACTATAAAGCATAATTATGGTAACGTGTGATTGAAGGAAAATCATCAGAGTAAGACGAGAAAAAATCACGTATGTCTGTAAATAAATATGAAACGTTTAGTCTACTCTCATAACCTTTGACACTATAAAGCAAATGACCAAATTTAAATTTTGTTTTGAACAGTTAGTTTTTCTTAAAACTAAATCTTGTTTATTATTATAATTTTCTTTTATAAAATGGCAAGTAAAAATAACCAGAATAAACATTTTTTGTTTTTGTTGCTACTCAATTATATCCGACATGCCTTATTTTGCTGTCTTTCTCTTATGGTTTTAAATAGTAAGCATAGCTTAAATTTTGTTAAATTTGGATAAGGTATACTTTAAAAACGACACCTGGCAACCTTTCAGAATTTAAATCATCAGGCAAAACGAAAATAGGGCAACTAAATCTTATGGGTATGTAGGTATGCCTTGGGTAGAGATGACAAAATAAAGATAACAGGGCTAGCAATCCAGACACTAAATTATAAAAAGACCTTATAGTGACCAGTGCTCGACTGCAGGTTATTATGAGAAGTGTGCAATAGAAATAATCGATAAATCTATTATGTTACTAGCTTTTAATAATGATTACAAAATTAATAATTCAGCCGGATATAGCAACTTGTAATAAAAATATACATTCCAAGCATATTTCAAAACATATTTCACTTTTTCTAAATGAATTCAATTTCGAAAAATTGTTCATACGATGTGAAAGAAATTTTAAGTATAAAATATCTATATCACTTATTTCCTACTCTAACTTCCGGGTAAACTTCCTCATGGAATTTCAATTTGAGGATTTAGAAAAAATCTTAATACAACGATTAAAATATTTTTAAACTATAAATGAGTTTTTTCAGATATATTGCAACATAGAGTGGGTTTGGTTTAGTACAATATATTATTATGTAAGACTGAACTAAAAGCTGTTCAAAGATATCTAGATTGAAATAATTAATTATTAAAAATGGGACTTTCACTTTACATTTTATTTTAGAAATAAACATCAGAGCAGATTATTTAAAAAAGATGTTGTTTGATTTATTAAAGTTTATAACGATATTTGCACATTAATAATATTGACTTGTTTAAAATTTGAAATATGGATGATAAAATTGTAAAATATGCCTGTCACATATTTTAACTAAGGGCTTGCTCTGAGCATGTCAGGGAGATGCTAAGCCTGTTCTGGAATTTGTGGGTCGATTTGTGTAAAGACTGGAGGTTCCTCATAGATAGCTTCATGCAAATTCTGAGAAATACGAACTTATTATGTTTTAGGCAATGACTTTTAACATATTTAAATATGTTATTTTAGACTGTAATAACATACATGGTGTTTGCGGTCTTCTTATTTCTTTTTTAATTGGTGATAGAACAGCTCAAAAGAAGGTAGAAAGACCTTAAAATACCTTAGTGAAAGTTTTATAAGAGAGATATTAATTATAAATATAAAAGAGATATTGTAACGGTACGCCACTGTGCCCAGTTTTATGAGTATGATATGCGCGGTGCAGACGCGGTTAGGGATGAGTGTTGCTATGGTTAGGAGGTTGTTAATTGTGCGTTGAGTGTTATGACGTTAAAAAATACAAAAGTATTTAACTATTATAATTAATTTAAATAAACAAAGTTGTTACCATATGTCATGGATAGCGTAGTGTAGTTAACTATGTAGTTTGTTCTACCTTTAACGAAATATATTTTGGCAATAAAATGCTACAATATTAATTATTTTAAGTTTTTTTTTTTTGCTTTTCCGCCATAAGTCTAAAAACATTTATCCAAAAAAATACATTTAGGTAAAAGATTTGTATTCTTATTCTTAACAATATTTGCTGTATAAATTTTTAAATCAATAATAAGGGAGTAGTTAACATTTTTATTTTTTAGGGTTAAAAATCTCTTTTCTTATAAAACTTTTACTAAGTTGTTCGTAAGTATTTCGCCTTCTATTGACCTGTAGTATCACCCATTAAAAAATAAATAAGATTATCATAAACACCCTGTATAAGTTGAGCATTTTTGATAAGCAGAGTTGTTAAAGTCGGTAGAGTATATGGTATTTACAGTTGAAAAACTATTTATAGTTATAGCAAAATCTAACCGATCCGTGAAAACTTGAAAAATATATAGCCAATAACATTTTTGTTACATAATTTACGGCTATTGAGTTTGTATGTTAAATTATAAATTTTTATACAAACTCCATTCACTAATTAAAAAGATATCTGTAGCTACGGAATTCTTTTGTTTTTGCTCTATCAAGTTGGTAATTTTAAAATGAGTTATTAAATGTGTCAAATGATAAATTGTTATTAAGTACATGTTGTCAAATTTATTTATAGCACATGTATGACATATTTATATTTTTAATGGTGGATATATTTTGTTATAATTAATTAAAATGCCTAAATTGGTGTCCAGGAAAGAAAGAGAAGAAATTATAAAATGTTGTAAGGAATTGAAAGAAATGCATTCCACCTTTTAGGTAAAAATTAACAACACTGTGCTTACCTGGAAAAAAAATATAATACCTCTCACTACAGTCGCCTAGCTTTGGAAACTCGCGCTTATTTTTTAAGAGCGGCGATATGTTGAAAGCACACGAGTGGCAGGTACGCTCGAACGCCCCATATACTGGGGCTATACTCATAAATAATAATATTTATTTATGAACATAAATATATTTATTTTTTCTTTTTTATAAACAATTATATTACAAATTATTTTTAAAATAATATTTTTACCGGTTCGCGATAAGATTTTGTTTGAGAAGTACTGTCTTAATTAATCAGTGAGATACACCTATGCAAAATTCAGATAAAAAAGTGCTGATTGCCCTTCTTTCTGTATGAAATGGAAACACAATGGACGCTAAGCAAATCTATATATTAGTAAAAATTTGTAATTTTTAGAAATGTGTATATGCAGAAGATACCTTAAAATATTTTGGGTTTATAAAATCAGAAACGAGAAAATTTTTAGAAGAGTGGGCAAAGAATTAAAAATTGTGTGAATCAGTAAAACTCAAAAACTTCTCGGTCTCATAATGTAACACCCAAATATCTACAGAATGTTACAATTATTCGTACAAGGGAAATAGAAGGAAAAAGAGGGCCTGAAAAAAGAAAAACAAGACTGGTTTGGAGAAAAAATAAACTGGTATGGAAAAACCACAATTCCCTCGTGTACTGCAGCTGTGTAGCTGCTAGAGGCCTTCAATGTTCTAAGAACATCTACAGCTTAACAGATATTTAAAGCTTAAGACGAAAATAATTATGTACAAGGCAGCTGTACTTCTGGTACTCTTCTAGAGCAGAGTTCGACAACCTTTTTTACGTTGCGGGCCGCATTCAGTAACAAAGTCGGTTTACACGTATTTATGTCGGCGTAAAAACTTCTAGTATGTATGAAGCCTAAATCAGCGCGGTAGTAATTTGTTGGCTAGATAAAAAAAGTATATTTTCTTATTGATGGTCCGCATAAAAATTTCGGCGGGGAGCTAGTGGCCGACTTCTGCTCTGGAGTAGTGAATCGTTATGTCTTTATAGGCGACCTAACTATCTAGAAAGATTATGTGCCGAATATGAATATATTGGCTAAAGCTAATGTAAGCTTAATTGCGATGGATTGGAAATGTCATATGAACTCCAAATACTAGGTTACACAAAAGGTTACTATACAAAAAGTTGGCAGATGCATAGGCATTTCAAAACAAAGCTACAAAGACAAGCTAAAAAATATCAAATAAGTAATGGCACGGATAGAGCGAGTCATACTATGACATATGAAAAAATAAATGTCAGTCCACTTGGAAAAAGCCTAGATTTGGTATTCGCCTGTCAAAAATTATCAGGCTGATGATTTAGGATTTCAAAACTCGGACTGCAAGGCGAGTCGATATAATCGTCAGCGTTGTTCAGCAATAAGAAGAAGAAACCCAGCAATAAGTTGTAATGGTTAAAGTCACTATATTATACAAAGCAGCGCAACAGCGGCCATGCTGGGGCTAAAAATGTCGCCAACACAAATGATGTTCAGTGATTCCAACCATACAAAAATAAGAAACTAGTTCTACCAATAATTTTATTTTAAACATTGTAATCACGATTTTTTTAATCAAAGATACTATAACAAAATTGTGGTACAATTTCAATTATTTTTTTAATTTTTATTAAACAAAATGGATATAATATATAAATTTAAATGAAACTTAACCTTAAATATTCAAACCGCGGACAAAGGAGGTTATTAAATTAGAGCGAGAAAGAGAGATGTGACAGCGCAGACGCAAACTTAAGAACGTAAAAATTGCTGCTTTAGTTTGCTTAATAGGGGAACCAGTGTTGCCAATCAAACCCTGGGGTTCTGTCGGCTTCTTCATGGGCTTGCGATACTTTGTATAATATAGTGACTTTAGTAATGGTTATCTTATCCACAGTAGCTTTTTAACTTTCATTTTTCTGTATATGACTTGCTCTGTTCCTTAATATCTTCAAGGCTTTTTTAAGCGTTCCTTTCAACGGTTTAAATACATACTATGATTAACTGCTAAAAGCACACGCCCTCTCTTATACACGAACGTAAACAAGTCAAATTAAATAGACATAAATAAACAATTTTAAGATGCTGACTAAACAGTGAAGTAAAGTTCTTTATAAATCACTTTCACAAGTCCGAAACAACTCAATGTCAATAATCTGCACCATTGTTTTCAGCACCACCCGAACAAGCGTAGATGAATATCTACTTTTATTTGAAGCACGCACGCGATATTTTAGAGAATGAGGAAATAGTAGACTATAAAAAGCGACCATGAATTCTGAAATGTAATATTTTAAAATATTTTTGTAGTAAAACATCATTTTGGTAGACGTTCACAATTTGCCAAACATGTGAAAAATATTTGCAAAATGCGTAGATGTTTCATTTATAAATGGGAATTTAAACGGATTATGTAAAGAGATTTTTTCCAGGAATTGGTTGAATGAGTAGGATGAAATACAGTTTTTTTAGATATATTTATTTTGTAATGTAGGTAGTAAATTATTGAAAATTCTAGATTTTATCAGTACATTTGCGAGATAATCCATAAGATACATATACAGAGTATCCCAGAAGGAATTCTTCATTAATTGTGAGCAAAAAAGTTATATCAACATAGGCTTGATTCGAGAAAGTTACAGAACTTATTCAAAGAAAAATGTAAGACATTTCATAAATCACGTTTTATATTTGAAAAATTCATATAATAACCAAGTAACAACTAAATAAATAACCAGAATTGTTCAGAATTACCACCTGCGACTTGAATATACCAATGAACACAGTTAAATAAAGAAATTGTCGCATTCATTAAAATTTTTAGAATTAAAACAAATTACTAATAACATTCTCTGTATATTGTTTAAAAGAAATAGTGCATTACGGGTCCTAAATATCATTTTATCAATTTATTAACAGGGATAGCATTATTTCTACAAGCTTTATAAACCCGGTCGTCTTTAGCATTAAAAATAGAGGGTCCCCAAAAACATTTGGAAGGGATTATAAATAAATACATTCAACAAATTCAGAATTATAATTTATTGTTTCCAGTAAACTTTGTATACTCATTAACAGATGATTTTAGCTAAATATTGCAGTAACCCTTAACGTATGATATAATAATAATCGTTTTTGTTGTACAATGTTATTTAAATAAAATTGCTTTTTCTGAATAATGTTTAATCTCTCTTGACACAGCCCAGTTCTAAGATATTGTTTTATTAATTGTAATTAGAAAAATCTTTAAACTTCTGCTGTGGTATAGTCGGATTGCTGATAAGTGACTGTTCGTTGCTACAAGTATCGATATTCAATACTATATGCTTTCTCTGTCTATATCATTATAATTATTTGCATACCCATAGTAACGTATAGTGACGCAAGTTGACAACTAACCTTCAAAATTATTTGAATAAAAAACAAAGCATTAGAAAGAAACAGCATTATTCGTAGATATCTTTACTAATTAGAGCGCGAAAATAAATTTACAGCAGTACTCAATCAAACAAAATTATTAATTTTAAGGTAATAATTTTAAATAAGGAAAAATTTATACTCCTACGTAAATTTTGGATTATAATTTGTTGTTTATTCCAGCAGATTTAAAAGTTTGTGAATTTAATAATTGGCCGCAAGCCATATTTTAATCAATATTTATTACCAGACACTAACAGTTAAGAGAAAAAACAATAAACATTTTTAAAATCGCTGAAAAATGGTAACTAGATTATTATATGAATGCACTACTTGATACATACCTGTAACAGTCAGCTATCAGCAATCCGACTATACGTAGTGTACATTTTAAATTCGAGAATGAATTACGAATTAATAATTTCTAAACTCTCTAATCTAAATGTATCACGAAATAAGCCATTAAGATGTATAAGTTTTAAGGACATTTTAAGTGATAAGGACAATCGTGAGATATAATGTGCGATTAAAAATAAAAAGAAAAAAAAAACGTCATAGTAGGCCGAGGAAAAAATCACTTCAAATCATATCTTGACACTACAGAACTATTTAAATTTTGCTACAGCTAGTATTTATCGAAAATAAATCTTGTTTATTTATTTATAAGATATCAAGAAAAATTGGTCACAAACATTTAAATAAATAACCTCAAATAAATAAAATAATAAACTTATAAACTAAACAAAATTGGATATGTAACCACCTCATCCATACAGATTCTGATTTTTCTGTTAATTGAGCTATTTTTTTTTTTTTTGCCCCCCGGACACCTTTTTTCGGAGCTGTCCGCATTTTGTAACCAAATTTTTTCGTGGACCATACTTGCTTTTGTAATTTTTATTTTTTACGACCTTGTTCACGCTGGTTTACACATATTTACGTCGGCACAAATACGCCTAGTGTGCAAGAAGCTTTAATCAGCGCGGCAATATTCTGTTAACTGCTCTGGCTAAGAAAAAGAAACATTATATTTTCTTATTGGTGGGCCGCATTCATCCCACGGGTCGCCGGTTGTAGACCCCTGATCTAAATGATTAAACCCAAATTATTTAAACTTGCTAAATTATCAAAAAATGGGAGTTATAAGCAGTTTTCGTTCTTGCTCGATTATCCGTCATGTTGGAGATAATCGAAAAGAATCGAAGATAAATTCAGAATTTTCATGATTTAAATAGTTGGGCCAACTTCACTGAGACGGGGCTCGTATATTGTAAAGGTTACAGCCTTTTTCTTCCTCGGCTTATTCTGACGATTTATTTATTATTATTTTTTTTTATCCCACCTTATTAAAACACAAGTATGTAATTTAGATTTGATAGTTCTTTTATTTTATATTTGAAATAAACCTCCCTCGTTGGGTATCCAAAAGGGCAAGCCCATGTCTATAGACTTATACCCATATTTTAAAACAAAAATTTTAACTGCAAATAGGCTATAAAAATCTAAGGTCAGACTGTGACTTATCTTATAACACGCACATCTGACTATATTTGTTACATAACTGCTCTATTAAAATGAACAGGTGTATTATTGCTGCTCTCGTTATCTGACATATTATACGATTTTTGCCTTAATTTTGGTGAAAAAATCACAATATATATATATATATATTTGCCTAGGAAGTCGGTAAAAATAATTGACAAAACAAATGTTATCTGTATCTTACTGTTCCTACAATTTTAAATTTTAAATTTAGCTATTTAACTAGATTTTAATAATTATTGTCTTTTTCAGGTAAGTTGTTCTACTCCAACATTTCAACTAATTATTCTGAAAAACTATACAAGGTTAGTTATATATGTTATTAATTATTCAATCGATATATTTATATTATTATCAGTTATCAGTTATATTAATTACTAAGGAACGGACACAACTATGATTTTCAAGAAATATGTTGAAAACATTCATATCAAACTGCAAATGCCGAGAAAGACTAATAGACGTTTGAATTTCCCGCTCATTAGATTAATTTTAAATGTTAGTACTTACTAGGGACGGCACATGGAGAAATTTACAAAATAAAATTAATGAGGAATAGTCCCAAATTACTTGTTTTTTATGTATACACGTATTACTAAATTTATTGTGCAAAATCTATAATATACAAAAGTCAATGTCAAAAAATATCCCTATGTATGCTTATGATCAAATACGTCATGTTCAGCTAGAGTACAAATATTGTAAGATGAAATTTTTTAACACGACGCACTAAATTCAAACGCATTTTTTAACTAGGATTTATCAATTTAGGATAATACCCAATAGAAGCATTTATTTTTGAAAATTTTGCAGAAGTTTGACAAATACAATTTATCTGTACTATAACCGGGATTCGAACTCTAGTACCTTGGTCTAGTAATCAATACGCCACTACGCTAATCATTACATCACGGTGACCGGCCAAACGCCTTTCAGATATATATGAACACTCTGTATATTCTTAAGTGTTTAATTAAATATTATGTGTATATCTACAAATCAAAATTCAAAACTTCACTAATTAGGTGAACTTATACAGAAATAAAATTTTAATTAGATGGATTAATTAATTTCGTATTATTGTTTACCTATAATCAGTGACAGTTATGTCAGTGACAGTGAATGTATTTTTTATTTTGCGGAATTAGTGATAGAAATAAATTTAAAAGATGCCAAATTTTACATTTACAAACTACACCTATGAAGTTATATAACATTTAGTTCAGAGCCATAAGTATGCCCTTAATGATCTATTTAAACCCAATTTTCACATACTTATGATAGTGATTATAAAAACAAGATCACCAATTTATCAAGTGAATTAGAAATTGCAAAAAAAAGATACAAAATCGTTACACTTGTTAAGAATGAAAGTGTTTTATTTTACGTGGGCATTCACATGTGATCATGCTTGTTTTTTTACGATTGAAAGTAACATTAAAATTTATTGTCATGATACTGGGCACTGTGATAATTTAGCAATGAAAAGAAATTTATATGCGTTGACTTTGCATTGTCAACTCATGGTAATTTCACCAAGATTTTGGTATTTAACTACTTTTGGTTAAGTATTTTATGGTTCGTTTACATAATCACACTATAACGAGAATGTCCAACCGTGGGCTGTGCCTCACCGTGACGAGGCTCTACAGGGCATGGAGAAAGCGCAGGAAAACACAGGATATAAAGGTGAACCGAAGCTCCAAACATGTTGTATTTAAATATACGAGGGGTGATTGGAAAGTTTCTAGAATAGAAAAAACAAAACTTTTTGGGGGCAAAATTGTATTTATTTTTCTTCATAGTCTCCATTCAGGTCTATACATTTAGTGCAACGCTTTTTAAGACCTTGCATTCCTTCAGAAAAATAAGAATTATCTAAACTCTCGAAATATCCATTTATAGTTCCGAAAACTTCAGTATTTGATGTGAATTTCTTTCCATCCAACCATTTTTTGAGTTCTAAGAAACAGAAAGAAATCAGAAGGAGCCAAGTTTGGCGAGTACGGTGCATGTTCTATTTATTCGAATCTTAATTCATGTAATTTCGCCATCACAATTACCGATTTGTGGGAAAGTGCGTCATCTTAGTAGAACAAGACCTTTTTCTTTGCCAAATAAGGTCTTTTGGATTTGATTTCTTCGTTTGATCTGTCCAATAACGACGCATAATACTGGCCTGTTATTGTTCTTCCATGTTGCAAGTTATCGATAAAAATTATTACTCAGGAATTCCATAAGACGGTAGCCATAACCTTACCTGCTGATTGCATCATCTTGGCCTTCTTCTGAATTGATTCACGGCGTGCTGGCCACTGTTTTGATTGTACTTTGGTCTCCGGAGTCTAGTGACGTATCCCCATTTCATCGAAAAATCTTTTGTATTGCGCTTGAATACGTCTAAACATTGCTGAGAAATGGTCATTCGCACTTACTTTTGGTCTTTTGTTAGCAAACGCGGTACCTTGCATGTTGGTGTAAAATGCAATGTGCTCAGTCATATGAACTGATTACTGCTTCTGCTATCTCTCGCAATTTTTAGTCGACGGTCGTTCAACAAAATTCCGTGGACTTTTCTAACCATTTATTTATCGCTGTTTCTGGCCTACTCTTCGTGCATCCTCTGTGCTTGATCGACCGCGTTTAAATTCTCCAATCTATTTTGTAACTGTTGCATATGAAGGAGCAGACTCACTATGAACTCCGTCTAACCCCGTTTTTATATCTTTAACATTTAAGTCTTTTAAAATGAAATGTTTCATCTATACACGGAACTCTTCATTATTAAGAAAATGTACGTAATTTGTTGCTTTAGATGACTGTCACAATAATACTGCAGCCTGGGCAAGAGCCAGACTACCCAGTTGATGCGAGCGAATCTCAAGTACGCCTGTAAAGCTGGCCATACACTATCGTTCCATTCGGATGACATCCAAAAACCTAGCATATATATCATCACTCCAATCATCCACGCAGTCTAGTTTCCATTTTCCACGGATGAAGAAGAATTGCTTTTGGCTGCTGCCGTTTGCTTAATTTTGAAACAGAAAAACAAAAGGACTAAATGGTCAGCAAAAGATTGGTTACTGAATAGGAAGCAGTTGTCTCATGTGAACCTAGTGAAAGAACTTTCTTTGGAGCCAACAGATTGGCGCAATTATCTAAGTATGGATGAAGAGAGTTATTTTCATTTATTAGAAATGATTACTCCAATTATTAAAAAGCAAAACACTGTGTTGAGTCAGAGTGTCACCCCTCATGAAAGATTGATGGCGACTATTCGATTTTTGGCTTCGGGGTGCACCTATATAATTTCAGGATTGTTTCCCTATAAGCATTAATGTCTTTACTCCTAAATAAAACTCATAATTGGTCAATATCCAAATTCCTTTTTATTTTATCATGATAGTCTGCGTTAGTTACTTACCATAAACATGGCAAACCTTGATATTTTTTAATCACTTCTAGCACATATTCCATTCCAATCGTCATTATATTTTATTAAAAAATTAATATATATTTTATTAAAAATAAAACTATTTAATAAATAAAATAAAAATAAATTTAATAATATAAATATTAAAATAAAATAAAAAGTTTGCAAATAAAAAACAATGTTGAGCAATCAAAAGTTAAAATGGTTGACGATGTTAACGGCTGGGCGGCCACGGACAGAATGAGACCTGTTTGGACCACGTTATCACCACACATTATACCATTGGATCGATGACTTAATGTCACTCCGCGTGGTTTTCCCCACACATCATCATTGATGGTCCAAACGATTGGATTTTGAACTGATTGGATATCCAACTCATCCTGTCACTTCTTATCATCCACCTGGTTTTCCCCATTCACGGTCAGAATTTGGAGTGATATCGCTCCATTTGGACGGATGGAGCGATAGTGTATGACCATAGTCTTTAGATGAAAGCTCATGGGTTATTCTTTTAAAGGTTATCGAAATTTATAATTTTTAATATAGACCCACAATTTGTTATCAATTATTAAATACCTACAAAACCCAGAAATGTTTGAAAATTCACACTTCATATAAATTTTTAAAGTTTGAATTATGCATTCATGCTTGTAATCGAAATAAAGGTATAGTAAAATAAGACACTATTTCGTTAAGTTAACACACCGTTCGCTATGGTGCAGCAATCAGTGTAATGTCGCACTGACTGATAGACCAGAGGGGTCGGGTTCGAATCCCGGTGATGCCATGGACGTTTTTGTGGTTAATTGTAGTATAAAGACTTAATTTTTATCATAACAAATGAAAAATAAAATTGTTCGAGGCTCATCGAACTAACGACTAAATAAATTGAAGGAAAAATTAACACTCAATATTTCTGTTATCAAAAGTCTTCACTCGCTTATTGTGCTAAGCGTAAATCCTGCTCTGCATGGAACTTATTTAAGTTAGTTTACAGCAACGATAGCTATTTAGGCATAAAACTTATCTACATTCAATGCTTTTTTTTAGGAAAATTAGCACACAATGAACTTTTAGTCATTAAAATGAACTCCACATTGTCACAAAGAGATATTTTAAACGGCACAAGATAAGAATTTAATGAATTTATTTGGTGACCTCAAGTGCACTTTCTCTTGTGTTAAATGCAATTAACTAGCGCAATGTCCAGTCAGGAATTACTATCGAAACATGTTAAATGAAGCGGTACGCTCCGAGCCATATCGCTGCCGCAACACCGTTCTTTCTTTTTACGTCATTTCTTATAATATGTCTAGACTCATAAAGTTTCAAGAATACCTACTAATTACTACGTTTTTAGATTTATATTCCAATTAAATTTATTTTATTTTAATGGTTAGTGGGAAGTCTTTATTAATGCATTTTATTAGTACAGTTTAACTATTTTCTTGAAAGTCTTTAAATAATTCAATAATCAAACATATGACGACGCTGTTATATATATCCAACCACCTAGAACGAAGATACTTGCTTTTGAAAGTATTTTTGAAGCATAAGCAAATTAATCGTTTCATTCACTCAGTGTCGTATGGAACTGAATGATGGAACCGATGCAAAATGATTAACACTGAAATTTGGAACGTTTCGTTTGATTCGTGTACTATTTACTTAACCTTAATTTTTTGCTAACATCATGGTGCTGTTAACCCTTTGAGGACAGAATTAAGAATCAATTTCTAAGTATATTTTTATTGATAATTTTTTTTATTATTAGCTACGCAAAATAAACTTCATGAAGATACAAACAACTCGGAAACTGTACAGATACTAAATTCCTATTAAGGCAACAGCACTATGGTTATTACCAAAAACCAGTAAGAACTTCAGAAATTATTTTTAGATATGTGGTTAGCAGAATTAACCAGTTGCCCTGAAAAGGTTCATATTTTCAGAATTACTGCAAGAAAAATTATCAAACGAAAATCAGATGTTCGTCTGATTCTGGAAATTAAGCGTTTCGGATGAAGAATTATTTTTAATACGTGATAAACAATACACTGCGAAGTGTTCAGTTATCAGTTAGTATATGGTACTAGTGAATAAATATTGCAATGGTTATTTCCAGAAACGTATTAGGATTACACGTTAATCATTGTTAAATTGCGGCATAAATTTAATTTACGTTATGCTTCGATCGTGGCCAACAATATCTCTTAATAAAGTTGCTTGCTTCAATCAGTTAATCACCCTTTTCATCCGATACCACCAATTGTTAATTGGTTTTTACATCGGTGAATTTAGAAACGCATGGATCAATTAAATCGATAAATTGAGGAACGGTTTGATAGAGTTTCGATTCAATCGATCAGTCGATGATGAATTCTGGAATTTACCCAGTGCCTTTTCGTGGCTGTAGAATTCAATGTGCGATACAAAAGTTTTTCCCACACACACACACAACACAACTTAATAGATTTTATCTTTAAAAGGGATTATCTCCGATTTTTTGATATTTTAATTTTTTATAGAAATTAAATATAGATGGATCGACTCGTAATTTGAAATGAACTCAACTCAAGAGATAAGCTTTTTGGTGGATGAGATAACGTTAGGTGGTTTTCTTTTCTTTATTTTCCGAAAAATAAAACTTTGAAAAAACATTCCAAATGATCAGAAAGTCACATTTCAATATTTTTTAAATTTAAATTCAGTCTTAAAATCGAAGTAAAGGAGTTGCTCACACATTAGTCGATAGTAAAGTTTTCTCACTTTCTAAAGCGCATTAGTGCAAATCTGTCAAACTATTCTGATAAACAACCATTAATCGTATTAAAAATGGAGGACCTCAAAAATCTTGTATGTATGTACCATATGTATCTGATGAATACAACGAATTTTATAAAGAGATCAGCAAATGTCCCGCTACGACTGATTCAGAAAAACCAGATGAGGACTTTTAATAAATATTTTATCGAGTACTTTCTGTACTACTGATACAAATCTATAACAAATAACGGTGATGAAAACGCAAATACTTTTGAAAACTGCCGAATTAGATGGTATGGATAGAAAAATTATATTAAGTAAACAAAAGTGCTTATATTTATTTTATTTTATACAAAAATAGCTTACAATGTTTATCAACAAACATACAAGTACATAAAACTACGTTATAAAATATGTAACATCAAGCAGAATTATGGCTTGAAATTTGTTATAAATAATCACGCGACTAGATCGCTTTATTATTTTGTTAACAAATTTACCGCAATAACTAATGTTTCTTCCTTGAATATATTTAATACTAGCTGTGGTTCCCGTACTTCATTCGGGATTAAGGCAAATCTATCATAGATCGCCTCTAGCTCCAGTAATATTAATTTTGTTAAGAATAACTCTTGTTTAACAATTCTATTAATACTGCTAATAGATCAAAGAACTGAACTCACCAAATATTTACGTTTTAAAAGTTATTCACATTAAAAAAAAATGGTAAATTTTAAATATATAAAAAAGGGCCTATAGTAAAACGAAAAAATTCTGGAATATTTCGTATAGAATATATGTTTTACGAATATCAAAACGGAATTCCTTATCACTTATAATTTTAAGTAATTAAATAGCCCGTGTTTAATACAACTCTATTGTTTTTTATGCACAAATTTAGGAGCCTTTAGAAACATAACAATAGGTCCATATTAGAAGAATTTTCTCTCCAATGTAGCAGACAAAAGATTTTGCACAAAAACTTAAATTTTAGGCACTGGTATAGAAATTCTGTTAATCTCACACCCAATTAAGGTTATGGGAGAACGTTTTTAATTAATCGTTCAGTCAATTAATAACATTTTCAATTTTTTTATTGAAAATATGTATGAGACCTGTCCAGTCTACAATCCAGTCAAAAATTACAAAAATCAGTCCAGCAGTTTATTCGAACAAAATTTCCATTTCATTTATATAGGGGAATCCGGGGCATAACGGGCTACCCTCTTTTTGGCTGTTAAAGCATGCCGCCATGTTTGGGTGCATTCCAGTCACGTTCAGTACTTCGCTAGTGTCTTACAACTTAGATACAAGATAGATACAACTTTTTCGCACGACAGTACTTTAGGACAGCATAAGTAATATGATACGTTCATGCGTTTTGATAAAAGAGAATCTTTGATGTAATATCATAAATACAATGTTATTTTTATAAAACTGTTCCAAGTTGGATCAAATTAATTCTGGAAAATTCATTTCTCTCTAAAATAGCATATTTTTATTTATTATTATTATTTTTTTTTTTTTTGCTAACTCCTGAGTTTACCAGAAATCTTTTTGAAATATCTGTATGTCAAGAAGGAATATGGACATATTTTTGAAGCGATCTTTCTTTTCCAACTAACAGTAACTTTTCTTAGTTATACCTATGAGAATTGAAAAATATATTATTTAATTTTAAGAAACATTAATTATAGCGCAAAATAGGTTTCAGTACAACAGAAACAGATTCCCAAAACACATTTAAGACCCCAAATATAGCAATTTATATTTTTACAATGCAAAATATAATTTAATCATTTATCCATCTTTTCGTTGTAACAAATTTCTGCTAAATCATATTCTCTTTTCTAACCTATACATTACAAAAATAAATTTCAGTGCAATTGAAAATCAGTTTTAATACAAAATGGATCACCCTTCTTCAAGATTGCCCCACCAAAAACCCTAACTGGTGTTTTAGTCCAACTAATTAGCACATTCTTTAATGGCGCTCCTTTACCCAATGCACAATTAAAACTCAATTCCACTAACTGCAAACCAAGAGTTTTTTGATTTACACTGTTAAACGGAACAATATCGTTTGCTATCCTGCTAGTTTTTCTCGGCGGGGGCGATGGTGGCGCCATAAAAGCAACAGGATAACTGTGACGAACTGTGTAAGGAGTTCTTTGATATGACTCTGGTCTAAACGTTCTTGGAGGTTCTGGCCTATAAACTGGTTTCGGACCAAAGTTGAAATTTGAATACGATATTGGAGTACCAAAAAAGCTCTGCCGTTTTCTTCTCGAAGAACTTTCTTCATTGCTTAAAGAATATTCTTCAGTTGAAATATCAAAATTTGCACTGTTATCTATTGTAATATCTTCATAACTTATGTTTCTATTTATATTTGGTGTTATATTTTCTCCTAAATTTATTTCTCCTTCTATCTTTCTTGATTTTCTTCTTAACATTAATGTGGGACTTGATACGATGAAACCAGCATCCATTCTTCTTTCTAGCGGGGAGATTCGTCGTCTTTGTGCGAATCTAAAAGGTACTTTCGATAAACTTTGACCTTTTGGTGCTGTTGATGATAGAACCATGTTGAATCCGAATATGTCTCCTTCTATTCCGTCGTCTAAGCCTTTGTCGAAATCGGTGTATTCTTGGCCTACTACGAGGTCACCATGTTTTGGAAGGACTATACCTCGAGCCTAAAAACAAATAAAATGTATTAATTATTAAGGATACAATTATTAAGAGAATAAAAAACACTTAAGTGATAGAAGGTATGTTTCCAACGTATGAGTAGCGCATAGAAGCAGCGGGGACATTTTCAGGCGACCTACAAAAAAGTAAACCCTTGTGGTTCTTAGTAGATTTCATGTTTAAATCATCATTTTCTGATTCCGTCCAATTTTCAACAAGATATTAAAACCACAGAAAATACAACATTATTTATTTTTTATGAATTATTTAAGAGGCAAAGTAAACCATTCCGAAAAGGTTTAGTTTCAACAACAAAAAATAAGATCTGGAAAATTAAATAGAAAATTAGAAGAGAGGCTTGTAAAATTATTACTGAGCATCCTGTAAAAGGAAAAATTGAGAATACTACGGGAATAGAATTCTTTACCGAGCACATTTAATTCAATGAAGAAATTAGCAAAAGCTAATTTAATAATGTTTGGATTAATATATGCTTATGAAAAGTTATTTTTAGAAATTTTCGAAAATGTACTGAAAGAAAGCGCCTTCGCAAAGACATGATTGCAGTAAGGTGTGAATCACATCAAATCAGACAAAACTATCTTAGTCATTCTTACGCCTCATTTATAATAGACCCATAGCACAAGAGCATGGCATAAGCATAAAGTTGTATCATTGTACTATAACCAGAACAGTGATTCGTCATTGTATCACTTTTATACATATGCGATGCTTTTATGTTATGGATTTAACAGAGTAAATTTACGGTACAAGAAATGACACACCACACACCGCATTCAGTCATGTTGTCTGAGACAGTTTAGTCGCGATTACACAAAAACGCGATTTGAACAAAATATAAACTCAGGTCAGAGAATTATTCTACTGGTCGAACCAGATGCATAAACTTAGTTTCTAGTGTAGTGAACCAGTTTGAATAGTTCTCTGATAAACGGAGTCATTTTAACATTACATTAAGGATTAGTCTCGATAGCAGGACATTTTTTCCCTAACATTCCTCCATTCACTCTCTACACAAAACTTCGTGGTATCGATATCTGATCGCGATATAACGAATCCGCACATGACAAGGATGCAATGAACGAGAGTTGGCTGCACTGTCCTTAGACTACTTCTGGTAAAAGTAACGTACTTCCGTATGCCCAATAAGCAGCATTTGTGGAAGTTGATATACTAAAGAACAAGTAAAGGGTGATCCAATTTGGAATCTAGGATTTGTTTTTTGTATAAAACACAACATATTGGAAAAATCCGAATTTTATTGTTATTGGCGTAAATATGATGTCGGCCAAATGCCCTCCACGACTCCGCTGACATGATACCATTATTTTAGCGAAGTTTTCCGTAATCGTTTCCAATAAACGCGGTTCAATTTCAGCTATTGCACGTCTGATGTTCTCTTTTAGTTCTGAATCGTAGCAGGCTTGTTGACATACACCCTTTCCTTCAAATAGTCCCAGAGAAAAAAGTCTAATGGGGTTAGATCGCAAGACTTCGCCGGCCAATTGATGTCGCCCCTCAGAGAAACAACATGACCAGGAAATTTAGTTTGAAGTAAAGTGAGTGTTTCACGTGCTCCGTGACATGTAGCTCCATCCTGTTGAAACCACATGTCATTTAAATTCAAATCGTTGGTTTCATTGAAAAAAAAGCTGTTTAGCATCACCCGATAGCTTACACCAGTAACAGTAACAGCGTTACCAGCTTCGTACTCAAAAAAGTACGGGCCAATGATTCCTCCAGCTCATAATGCACATCAAACAGTGCATTTTTGTGGATGCATTGGTTTTTCTTGAATAGCATGTGGATTTTCACTACCCCAGTTGCGACAATTTTGGCGATTAACAAACCCATTCAAAAGAAAATGAGCTTCATCGCTGCATATGATTTTTTTGCAAAAATCTGCATCTACTTTTTTTCTAAACACCAGTTCACAAATTTACGGCATTTCTGGTGGTCCGCTGCTTTCAGTTCTTCCGTAAATTGAATTTTATGCGCCTTTAAATGCAGATCTTTTTTTAAATTCGTTGAGTAGTGCCATATGAAAGATTCAATTGCTGTGAATGGTGACGGATTGATGTGTTTGGTTCTTCTTGCACACTATCATGTATACGAGCAATATTTTCACCTGAACGACCTCTGCGTTGATAGCGAACTCTTGGTGTATCAATAAGCATACCACTTGTTTCAAATTTTTCTAAACTTCTAAAAACTCTGTTTATTGGGAATACTGAACTAAGTCCCCCGAAGTGAAGCAACCGCCCAGTCTACCGACCGTGGTTGCCTGTACTAAACTGAACTATCTTAGCCTTATTTACGATACCATACTAACCTTTTCCCTAAATCCATGTGCTTTTAATTTCCCATCAATGAACAAATCCCAATGTCCGGTTTTGGAGGACCAAGATGGACAGATATGGTACCACTGGTGTTCCTGCAGATTGACGGACACTGAAAATATTTCCTTCTCTCTAATAGCGAGCTTCACTTCTTCACCGTGTGGTGTCACCCAAGCTCTTATAAACCTGTCAGTTTCATGCCCTGAAAAACTCATCTAAAATAAATTAAGTGTCCATTGTATTATTCATTTATTTTAAAAGCTGACATTTTTCTTTTAATAAAATAAATGATTTTTATAAAAATAAAATAAATGTTTCATGAATGATTAATTTAAATTAAAATATAAAAATATTTGCAGAATACAAGCATTTGAAACAGTACAAACAAATCTAATAACATTCTATTCAGACCGTCAAACTTTTTGTCAGAGTTTTACTAATTGCGCAAATTGAATTTTATAGGAAAAACATATTTAAATGCATTGTACCTAGTCTTGCCATAAATTCAGTTACAAACTTTTCAGTGGAATTCGACAAAATGCTTAAAGATATTTTAATTTTCTTTTAGTGTCATAGTCCATAATCGCATTTTAAATTAGAAACGCCCATCGCTTTTTAAAATGAACACGTCTGAACGTTACACATCTCTTAAGTCTCTGCGGCCACTTGTAATAGAATTACGAAGGGTTTCTTGAAAATTTTAATATCGAGGAGTCTTTCAACCGCCAGAACGACATGATGAATGCTACAAGTTAACGAGTGGCTTGTGAGAAAGCGCCGACGATGCAGGGAGGCCATTAGCTTGATTCAATTATAGTTTGATGAGGCAGAAACTATGACCGCACCACTTAGCTTCATTTTTACGAGAAAAAACATCGGTCAAAGTTTACTATAAATTCCTGTTGTTAGTTATAAAATTGAACAAGACCCTCCTCGCTGGTCACTACTGAAGCTCCATCAAGATTCAGCACCAGCTCTTAACGCAAAGTCTGCACAGCTGTGGCTTGAAAGCAATGTACCGGCCTTCATTACTCTTGCTGATTGGTCGCCTAATAGCTCTAACCTCAACAAATTTTAGCCCGTGCTTCAGGACATGCTTAGAAGAAAAGACATCCTAAATCGCTAGTCTTGATGAAGACAGCGGAGGTTTTTTCTATAGAAACCCTTCGTTATTCTATTGACGTGTAGCCGCAGACTCTTAAACGCTGTGTAACGGCTTAATTCTCTGCGGAAATTTTGAAATCTAATCTAGTATTTCTTGTTTAAGATGCATATATATATATATATATATATATATATATATATATATATATATATATATTGTACTATAAGAAAATTAAAATATCTTTAAGTATCTTGTGGAATTGCAGAAATTGCTTAATAGAAAAGATGCTGAACGACAAGCTAGTGTTTGTAAAAGAATGTTAGAATTGGATAAAACTTAATACCGTTATAAACAACAAAAGTTAAAAATAATTTTCGGAATGCAGTAATTTTATTTAATATGTTAAATAAATTAATTACATTTTCCATTTCAGTCATAAAATGATAAATTCTTATGCTTATATTTAAGTTATAAATATTAGTTATCTAATTATTATATAAATGCGAATGTATTAAATCTGCTACTTTTGATAAATAAAAACGATAAATTCACAAAAATGGCTGGATTTCAGCTCTACTTTGGATTTTCTGCACTAATTATAATCAGTATAATATCATAATATAGCAAAATGATTCCCTAAATGTTTAAAATCACATAAAATATTAAAAGCATAACTCGCATGTGTAAAAAACTGGTGTAAAAATGGTCCTACAACGTAATTAAAATGACCTATTTGCTCGTGTTCGTAATGAAATGTCATCAGGAAATCGGACATCGCTAAGTTTGCGACCGTTTATTGTTAGTTGGGTTTTAAATTAAATACATTTTAATATTTGATAATATTTGCACGTAGTTCATTATAATTTTTACAATTTACACTATAGTATTTTACAGTAAATTTTCAATTTAAATGCAACCATAAAAGTTGCATAAAATACTTATTATCTGGCAAATAATAACCAGAATTGCATAGTAATTTAATCGTCGGTTAAGGAGGATTATATACACGTACCTTTCGATTTATTCGCACCTGCATGCTAGAATTTAATGTAATTACTGCAATTTATGTTAACTAACTTAGTGAATGCGGCAAATTCTGTGAATGTTTATATAAAAAGCCTTGAATAGACAATAGGGTAACGATTACAAAATTAAAAGAAAGGTTGCACCGATTTATTGATTATTAAAAATGCAGTGATTGTTTTGTTTTTCAATTTCTTGCGGAAATACATTAAATAATTGTGGTTAACTAATTAAACTAATAAAATATATGTTTTAATTAATTATAGGCAGACAAACGTACACATTTCGTTTAACATCATTTTATCCATAATTACAATAAGCTTTCAATAATCACTGAAATTAGCTTGATGGAAACTTTAGTATGTATCGTTGAAAGCATTTGGTGCAGCATGAACTAGGCTTTGATCTATTACAGTTTAACATATACGAGGTCTGTTCATAAAGTATCGCGAATTTTTTGTTTTTTCAAAAATTGTTTATTTATTCATGAATATCTATTTTGTCCCCTTCAAAGTACTCCGCACCAGATATTATACACTTGTGCCAACGTTTTTTCCAATCCTCGAAGCACTTGAAAAAATCATTTTTTGTGATCTTGTTCAACTCCTCCTTCGATGCCGTCTTTATCTCCTCACTCGTAGCGTAGCGTCGTCCTTTCATGGGCCTCTTCAGTTTCGGGAACAAGAAAAAGTCACGGGGCGCCAGAGTCCAACAGCTCCTTAGCAATGTTAATGCGATGCTGTTTTTGGTCTAAATTTAGCAGTTTTCGAATGGCACGAGCCAATCGATATGTTTAGGTCCTCAGCAACTTCTCTAACGGTGATTCGACGATTGGCCAATACTATTTTCTTCACTTCATCAATGTTTTCGTCTGTTGTTGACGTGCTCGGGCGTCCGGCACGCTCTTCGTCGTTCACATCTTCTCGGCCCTCTGGTAACATTTTGTAGCACCGATAAACGTTGCTTCGGTCCAAGGTAGCTTCACCATATGCCACAGTCAACATTCGGAATGCGTCCGCGCACTTAATTTTGTTTTTCACACAAAATTTGATACTGATTCTTTGATCCAGTTTTTGGTATAGGCATAAATCGAAGACGAGCCAAAACACATGCAAGCAAAGCAACTGTCAAAAATTAACTGAACATTCAAAATGGCCGAACTTGTCGGCATAAGTGAGAGACATGAGTACCAACATAACGCCACAAAAAAATCGAAAATCGAATGTACGTAACCCGCGGAAATTCAAAATTCGCGATAATTTTTGAACAGACCGTGTATATGTCCTGACAGAGTGTAAAACCTGCGCTTGAAATTAGTAGTGGGTATTCTACGCGATGACGTTCTACATTCAAGTACATCTGCACATATTACTGTATGTTTATTTGACGGGAGAACGTCTTTGTATTATTACTATTATGTTTATTATTATTATTATTATTATTGTTATAGTTTACAATATGTAGTACTTGAAACAGTATGAATTTGGAAAAATACGAAAGGGAACAGTACGGTGAAGCTTTGGCCAATAGAGCAAGCAGCAATGTTTTGACAGTTTTAATGTCCGAGTGGCATTTAAGTTTGTAGACCTAACTAGTAAATGTGATTATTAGTAGTGCAGTGTTTTACTCAGCATATTAAGCTAAGTAAAACACAAAGAATATTAAATTGAAAAAAACATGATCATTACGAAGTATTTAAAAAGAAGTAAACAAATCTTCAGGTTTTTTTCTATTTTTCTCAAGAAATTTAATAATAAATTCATAAATGTTAATTTTAAAATATTTTAACTTAATATTATATTTATAAAATAAATGATACTTAATAAATGATATATTTTCTTATTGAAAACATTTATTTCAGGCCTTAATGGATCATGAGTTTTGATACCACACAATATATTTTACTACATAAATAATTTGAAATTCTTCGAAAAAAAGTTTTCCTGTTCCCATCAATTTACATTGTTAAGATTTTGTTCAGATTTTTAGACCGACCTCTATTGAAAATAGTCAAGGGGACACAAGTGTTTTGATAATTTGGGCGAAAATCGTGCAAAAAAATATATATATATGTGTTTGTTTGAAACGCCGCACCTCGAATAACTCCTTTATTTTAGGCGATACAAAAAATTCTTCAAAAGAAAAGTTAAAGTAGACAAAAGGCCCACTTAAAGACTATAATAAGAATTCTGCATCACTTCCGGTTTCAGCGGAAATTGTTTCAACTTTTTATCTAGCATAGGGAATCGGTACTTTATTTTATTTAATTTTTTTTTTCTTGAAAGTACATTAAATCAGCTTTATTAAGATATCAAAATATCATACTTAAATTTTAACCATTTCAAAATGGCGAACATTTATTTACAAAATAATAAATAACATATATCGTACAAAGTTAAACATAGCAAGCTTTGAAAATGATTTTGTTACATAAGAAAACCAAATAAAACCTGCAAAATTTCTTGCCTGTTACTACGAGTTTGATATTAAAGGTGATAAAATCAAATCGTTTGTAATTATGGCTTACGTACGTTATTCAAATGAAGAAATGACAGATATGGTTCTGACATTCGGGGAATATCAAATTAATTCTGTTAGGGCTCAGCAACTTTACCAAGAAAGGTATCCTAAAGGTAAAGGTTAGAAGACTTAGAACATAGGGTAAGAATAGTCATCAGGAAAATTCAATAGTATACCGTGCTAAAAGTAATGCAAGAGTTTTTATTACGAATTAGAAAATGTGTAGATAACAACGGCGGTCATATTGAACATTTGTAAATTTTCCTTAATTACTAACTTTAGTCATATTTTGTTTTAGTATTTTTCCTTGTTACATAATGTTATATCTTTTTATAATTTAGTTTCTACGATTTTTATGTTATTTATTATTTTGTAAATAAATGGTCGCCATTTTGAAATGGTCTTGTTTATCTATGCATCAAAAGGTTTTATTTCATACCCTGCTTAAATTCAGGGAGGGGGAGTCGGAGTCGGAATCAGAAATTGGGAGTCGAGAGACGAAACTTTTTAGAGGAGTCAGGAGCCGGAGACGAGAGTCGAGAAAACAAAAAATCCCGACTTTTTGATTAAATTTTTATCAAGGATGATATGATAACACACCGACAACGAAAACAAAATAACGATATTTTTAGATTTTTTTAAAGGAAATGGGATTTTTTTTTTATTCGGAATGAAAACGAAATTCATTACCGATCTTAACCGGTTTTCCATATTCTTTAATTTATAATTTGATTAATAATTTTTGTATTAAGAGATTAACACGACGAGGCAGTAAAGTTTTTTTGTATTTACACATATCCTTTTTTATCTTTTTCTGTATGCTCTGTTTAATATGTTTGATTGTTTATTTAAGCGGAAGTAAACCGAATTTTTATTTCCTCAAGTTGTAATGAGCTCCCTGGTAATTTCATGTTTGATGTTGGTAGCCAAAATCTAAATGTCAAAAGAAAAAAGTTAGATGAAATATAAGTATATAAAGGATTTTTTTTTTTTTACTAATATAGTCAAAAATTTTTATTAAAAATGACATTAAAACACTCAAGACATAAAGAAAATGATATTTTATAATGACAGCTCACCCTAACATAAAATATTTAATATAAGTACAATTTACAAGTGAAAGGAGTCGGGTTTCAAAAATACCGATTTGGGAGTCGAGAGTTGGGACTCGTTTGTTCTTCTAACGACACGCCATCCCTGTTTAAATTATATTTATGATATGTTTCATAAAATATAATTTAAGTAACTTCATAAAATGAATGTTACTTTTTTGTTGAAAACATGTATTTTGGGCCTTAACTAGTAAAAAAGAAAAATGTTGCATAATATAATCAACCAACATCATCGTTTAGGGATTTGGTACGTGAATATAGTGGTTGGCTTGACTGTTTTGACAGTTTTATATTTTTAAGGTAGCTTTCAATTTTCGTTTTATAAAATTTGTAGATTATTGCACCAATTTTATCAATTTTATGAAATAAATATTTTATATTATCATGAAGCTCATTTAACGCTCACTTCAATTTCATAATGAACTCTTTTATGAATGCAAAATAGAAAGAAACCATATTGAAACCGCGACGATTTATATGATGTGAAAGGTGTGAAAATATACATTTTACATGAACTTTTTACGTTTCATTTGTGTTATATAAAATATTAAGGCGTTTATAGGAACAAATGCATATTATTTTACAATTAGTTCTTCGTGCTTCTTGCTAATTAAAGTTGCCTAACATAAATTGCGAAATTCAGTTAAGTTGTTCAGTAAGTGTGGAAGTATTGTAATGTACGATACAACAGTACGTTCATATAACAGGTAACATTCATAACAGGTTAAATTAATCGAAGTATATCATGCAATTTAAGTTTAACGCCTTTTTAACTTATGCTGTTATTTAAACTTCAATTATTTGTTTAATTAAACTTTGAGTTGAACGTTAATCACAAGTCTATGTAAACAAGAACGTACGAGTTTTCAGCTCGTAAAACATCGATATAGGAAGTTTGTTTTGTTAATTAGAACCAAATTAAATTGTTGATTTATAAGTGAATTATTTATTTTTAATTTGTGGAACTGTCGAGAGGATTTTCAACGTAGAATATATCCGTCAAAACGTCTATTTTAAGGTTTTGGGTGACTAGAGTCACGCTAAAATTTATGAGAATAAAAAATCTGGCGGGGAAAAATGTAGCACTATTTATTCATTTATTTACTTGTCATTTGAGGTTAGTTTGTAAAAGGTTAGTTAGAACTCAGTAAATTTTTTAAAGTATGGTTGAGAGTCAAAATATGGAATTAACCACAGAGCATTTTTTAATCCAAAGAAAAATTCAGTTTTTAGTGAACAAGCGCCTTCTCTGGCTACAATTTACAGTTGGTGTAAAAAATTTAAACGTGGTAGGAATTCTGTTCAAGTCCCAAAGGAGCAGGTTCCATGATACAGGTGTTACCAAAAAAAAAAAAAAAACTTTTCTGTTCTTAAGAAGATGATTGAAGAAGACAATAAAGCCTCTTATGCGGTAATAGATCATCAACTTAAGCTAGCATCCTCAGTTATTTGCAGAATCATACACGATCACCTGCATTTAAAAAATATTGTCAGTCATTTTGTCTCATATCAGCTTTCTAATTTACAAAAAGCATTTGCCATAAAACTTTAAAATTCTTATTTAGTACCGGACAAATATTTTAAGAGTAAGTCAAACTTGTATTTCTTTTTTCCATGTATTTACACGCCTAGAGATAATGGATTCATGAAGATGGGGAAACTCCAACAATAACCAAGAAGCAGCGAGTTATGAAAAAAATAATCTATACAGTATTCTTCAGAAGTACAGACCTGGCAAAGGCAATTAACCTGGATGGACAGAAGAGAGTTACAACTAACAACTAAATGATACAGTGAAAAATATTTGCCTGAAGTGCTCAGTAGAGTTCTAGAAAGGGGATTATGTTAAATCATGATAACGTTTCTTCCCATCAACAGCATCAATTCTCCAGTTTTTTGCGAAAAAACATATAAAAGTAATAATTCAGAAAAGCCATAAAATATGAAGAGAATATAATTAAACACCCGGAAAAAGAAATTCTTTATGAATGCGGGAAATTGAAAAACAGAATCAACAAGGAAAGCCACTATCAAAATGGGAAATGTAAAGGAAGGAAATGTATGAATATTGTCGCTACTAAACAACAGCGGTAAGACTACAAAGAATGAATGGAGAAGAAATGGGGCACGAAGTAGCAGAGAGAATGATCGACATACAACAAACGGAGCAAGATACAAAAATATAACAGCAAATATGAAAAGACCTGGACGCTGAGAAAACCACAGTATTTGACAGAAAAAGGCAGTAGGGAGAAGAAAAAAGTGATAGCGAGATTTAGATGTGGAAATGAGGAGAGAAATGAGGATAGGAAACAATATTTTTGGATGAAAGAGGAAAAAAGAACATGTAGAATGTGCAGGGAAGGTAAGGAGACAATGGAACATTTGTTGGAAAAATGTGAAGAAATACAACACAGAACGGAAACGAGAAAGGAAATTTTTGATGAAACAGGAAGGGGGTATGAATGGATGAAAGAAGTGAAAAACAGAAGGGAGAAAATTAAGGAAAGCAGTCAACGAAGATATTAATTAAAGGAGAAGGAGAGTAGATTTTAAGCCGAAAGGCGAAAATTATAATTATTATTAAGTAAAAGTTAATTAGTGTAAGATAAAATGTAGTAAATAATATTTAATAATAAAAATATCTATCTATCTATCTATCATATAAAAGTAATAGAACACCCACCATATTCATGAGATTTGGCAATGTGCGACTTATGGCTATTTATTGGGCCTTAAAAAGAATACGGTGCAGAAGTTTTTCGTCTAAGGAAGAGATTGATGCTGCAATTCATGAATATTTTGAAGGTATTCCGAAAGATGATTTTCACGCCACCAATTTTCGTTTTATTAAAAACGATTTTTATACGGCCTGCGTTATCTTTATTGTTATTTATTTATCAGCTAGTTTATAGTTTGTTAGAAATCTCCTGTTTCTACCAGTAATTATTAAATTTAATAAAACCTACTTGAATATGACAGTAATGGATGTGCGTATGTCAGGTTACTGCTCTTCAGCCAAATGCAGAATGTGAAGTCTTCTATAGGTGGGATGTCAGCCAAGTATCTCAAGAACTGAAAAATTAAAAACAAACAACTGTTAGTAAATATTTACTTTAACTTTGAATTACTAAAGTAACTTAAATAATTCTGAGCACAGTTTAAAATTGCATTCTCCGTCGTATGCATATATACTAGCTGTTAATTTGTCCACCATTGCTATCTCGAGAACAGTGTTGTAATAGATACATTTAAAAAAATATTTAGATACAGATACATGCCAAAAAATGTGTATCTAGATACAGCTAGATACTTTTTAAAAAACACTGAAAAAGGAAAATACCATATAAAAACATATTTAAGAAATTCTTTTTCACTGAAATATGTACATATAATAGCTAACAATTAACAATGCATTATAATTAAACAAATATGCCGACACAAAAAGCCCACTAAATTCCAGGTAATACACTATTCTACTACTAGAGCCTGACCTCAAGTGATGAAATGCCTCAAAAAAATTATCATAGTGTAATTTAAATCACTGGATACTTTTGAAGGGTCTTAATTTGTCTTGCCCAAGGCCTCACAAAACCACGGTCCACTCCCAAACCACTTGTGTGAATATAATTTTTCATGTTTTTAGTAAATTGGTTATCAAAATAGCAATACAATTTATTAAAAACTTAATTTTCATTAATAATGATCAATTTTCCTTAAGTGTTGCATATTATACCTACTATTTTTACGGCCGTTCAAAAGCTACGAAAAACAAGTGAGAATGTCACAAATACTAACACAAATAAAATATTCAAAATATCAATTTATAATTATTATCTCTGCTCGTTATCACGATATAAAAATAAAGTAACGAGCAAAGTATCTAAAATACAGATACAAGATACTTTAATTTAAATATCTAGATACAGATACAGATATATATTTCAAAAAGTATCTAATTTGTATCTAGATACTTGAAAAAATATCTAGTTACTGTATCCAGATACTTGTAACTAGATACATTACAACACTGCTCGGAAACCATAATAGGTAGGTTGGTTAAATTAGACAACAATTGCCATTTTATAAGAAAATATCAACGAGCGAAACAATTTTTGGTTCGACCAGCGGTTCTCAAAATACGTTATGCAACTCTTTTATTTTAAATGGGAACGCAATTGTTTTACACTTATTTGAAATATTTATCCCGCGATGGCGAGCATAACTGACCCATATTTACGCCATTATACGCAATCCACATGGTCCACGGATAATCCATATTATCCGTGTGTAAACCGGTACATAATTAAGTATTAATAACAATAACTCAATAAATTAAAATGTATTAAAAACACAGTTCTTAATTATCAAAAAGCTTGGTAAAATGTATTATTGTAATTACCTGTATATAACCTTTCTGTGTGAGTGACACTTTATTGATTTGAACTGGCTTTGATCCGTGAAAATTTATCAGAGAATTTTTCTCATTAATTTCCGCTTCTATTCTTGTCAATAAAAGACAGAAATTCATTACAAATATTACTTTTGACATCTTCGTAACGAACCTGAAACAACAATTAAATTAATAATAAAATATTCTAAAATTAGATAAATATTTAAGATTCTAAAGATCTTAATCATTTACGACTTGAATAAAACATTAAGTGTTTCTTTGATAATCAAATAAATGTCTTGTTAAAGATTACGTCTGTGACAAAATCTGCAACATATTTAGTTATATAAATAGAAAATATCCGGCTCGAAGGACCAACAAAACATTTTGCAAAATAATCTATTAGAAATTAATAATACAATTGGCTTACAAATCAGACTGCAAAATCTTTTAGTTCATTAACACTCGTTGTAGATCTGTCGGAAACTTGCACATGCCGACTACTGTAGCAAATATGCTTCAAGTCTTCGTTAACAAGAGTCACGACAGAGCTTCTCAAAATAATTTATTTCAAATGACCCATTTCCTATGATTAAAATTAGAATAACTCGTGGCCCCAACGAAGAAAGTTTTCGTTGGTGCATACTTTTTTTAACTGTCATGAAAGTTTCTGGAGGAACTCCTGTATGTAGACAAACACATATTTTGCATCCGTTCTCTGTCTTCTGAAATCCGTCTTCTGAAATTAGTCTTTTGATGGAGAATAAATAATTATCAGCTGGCTCACGATCATGACTGCATGGTAAATGTGAAATAATATCCCAATGAAATTCGTCGAGTTTGAATCAAACCAGCAACATAGGGGCAACGTTGTCGTTGCAACAAATCCACTCAGCTAGACGATACTTCTTGATATCACGGATAGCTTGCCGTAGGGCACTTCTGTGACAAGCTACAGCATCCGCATAGTTGATTATAAATTTAATTTTTGAAGAAACGAATAACTAAGCGTACTTAATAATAATAAATTTATTTCGTGCCTTTCGGCTTTGAAAGAATTGGTTTACATACTATAATATTTATATCAGCACCTTAGAGGTAAACTGTATCAAGTCACATTTTTATCAGAAATGATATTTAAGTGCCAAGTGACTTAATACTTCATAGTCCGTCGAATGGAAAATAAATTGGAACTATAGCTCTAGCCAGTTTCAATGTACGTTGCTTTAAAACTGTATCAAGTCGATCAACGCAAGGAAGTAAACAATCTTAAATCGTCTTTTCTGATCTGTTTATCATTTATGACTTAATACAGTTTACCTCTGAGGTGCTGATATATACTATTGTGTGATACATAATAATTCATTTTGTTCTTTTTTCCAAGACTACTTTCATCCAGGCGGGTCGTCTAGTAGGTCTTCTGTTTTTCTTGGTTCTGGCTGCATTCCTTCACAGTTTCTTAGGTGGTCTATTGTTTCTTGTTCTTCTCTGCAGATTCTACATATTTTCTCTGTTTCTTCCATCCAATAACAGTTTGCCCTATCCTCGTTGCCACATCTGAATTTTGCACTTACCTTCTGGTTCCTCGTTCCTTCTGCCAAGTATCTGGGTAAACCAATACTGCTTATACGTTTGCACACTTTGTTATATGTAAAATCTTGTATTCTGTTATACTGTTATTGCAACTGCACTTCTTGGTCTCTTTCTACTATTAAGTTTTTCATTTGTTGACCTTTTCTAATTCTTTTTGTGACCTCTTCTATTGAAAAACCGTTCCGTTCGTAAAAATTTTCCCGTTTCATTCCCCACTTGGTATCGGTTTTCATCTTCTCTGTCTCTTTCCAGCACTCTTCAATATTGAGTTTTCTGTCAATATAACTTGCTCTTCATATTACATGGCTCTTCTCTCTGTTAGTTAGTACTCTTATTTTATCCCTTGGGTTTTTCCAGAATGATATTGAACGTACTTTGCATGTGGCAAGATTTTCGATGAGATTGTTTATGTTAAAAATTAATAAAAACACACTAAACGAACCGAACGCTAGGTGAATCTCTATGCCAGCGAAGACTACACTGAAGCCGACTAAATACGAAAAAGTGCGGAGTGTGATCGTCGCGGGCGATATGTACAAGCGTTGTTAACTTTATATACTACCCTTGTATGTATGTATGTATTTATATACTACCCTTGTATCACTACCTATCTACAGAGGATCCCACTGATGATACCTAACTTGACCCGCTGTATTGACAGTCATAAACCTCTGGTCTATAGTCACTAGTAATCATACTATCTACTAGTTCTAAAGATCTTAATCATTTACAACTTGAATAAAACATTAAATGCTTCTTTGATAATCAATCAATAAGGTTTAATTAATTTTTTGTTTTAACATTCAATAATTAAGCCATTAAAATGAATGTGTAATATTTAATATTGAATCGTCATTATATTTGATGACAGTTGAAAGTTAACCACTAGTGTACAGCAATTGTATTAACAACTAGCTGTAACTACTGTAACGATGGCAATTGTCTCTGAATAATAAAAATTGAATCAATAGGTAATGTTGTGTTTATGAACAAATAATAACGATCACTTGTTCATAACAATCGTTACTTTTACTTGTTTGATTACACATATTGTGTAGGAAATTATTTACGCCCGTAGCTTGATTTTTACTGTTAATGTTTACACAAGGTTGTTTCATTGATGATAGAAACTAACGACGGTGTGGAACTTACATTCTCCTTAAATTATATAGTACTGCACAACTCTGATGTCAGGTGGGTTGCATATCCACCTCAGATTATTTAATTTTAATGGTTTCATGACATAGCATCATTCATATCTTCTTCTTCTTGTGCTTATCTATTATATATGTTGGCTATCCATTAGTGAATTAAAACTTTATTAGCTGCTGCTTTTGTTGCAGTCTCTGCAATTGTTGCAGAGAGCTACTGTTTTAGTTATTTTAGCCATGATATACATGGCCTACTTTGTCCTCTTTGCTCTAAAGTACTAACTGGAATATTTTGTATCTTACTTTGTTTTATGGTAACATAAGATATGTTGCCAAAATCGGACAGCAGCAGTATTGTTGGTTTTTTGGAATTGTGTTTTAATCGATTATTATGGTTCTTTAGATTTAAGTCAGTTAAACTGAAGTAATTTACAAAAGTATTTTCATTTACTCATCTTCATTTACGTATTTTGTAACATAAAAATATACATTTGATAATTTTTGGCATTGACGATTTTATACCATAGCAACAGTTTACGCACTAGTGCATAAAAGTACCATTTTTGACACTATAAAGAGTGCGTCAAGTGCCTACTTTACGTCTGGTAATAGAAAATATTTATTAATTAATTAATCAAAATTTTAAACCAATATTAAATATTGACACTGAAACTTTCCTTCAAATAGTGTCTTTATATTAATATTGGATGTAACGTTTCGATGCACAATACAACCTTCATCAGCAGCAAGTGAACAAATATTTAACGGTTACATTGTTGCTTAAGCTTCTGTTTTATTGCGCATGTCTAAGAGCAAATGTGAATTGTTTCCGGGTAGATTTTTTCGGGTATAATTTGACATAAGGTCTGAATTATTACAACATAAAATAGAAATTTGTATATTAATATTAAATTTAAATAAATGAATATTATTCTAATAAAAAATAAAAATTAAATCAAATCAACTTTAATCAACAATATTTATTTTAGACCAAATCTCAAATCATTTCCTCAAGACACATTTTAGACAAAAAAAGAATATGTTGAAGGTGTTTTATGTAGGGTATTAAATGAAGCTCTTAATACTTATTCCAACATTCGGGACCGCTATGGCTTCCTTAACTTAGTAGACACTTACTTAACCCTCAAATGTTTGAAGCACAACAGCAATTTTTCAGTAGTAATGACGCAAAGTTTAGTTGACTGAGCTATTGAACAGGTGAAAATTTCATACTCCAAAAAAAGTCGAAGCAGGGATTGAGTTTGCATCCCTGTGTATTATAGGGAAATAAATTTAAGATCGTAGCGCCGCGGTGGTCAATTTTGAATCATGTTTGGAGGATGTTCAATGTTATTGATACATAGCTGTGAAATTTAAATTGTTGGAATAAATATATTTTACAATATTTTGTGAACCTGTTTTACTATTTTATCAACAAGTAAATAGAGGTATATAGAGGGAAATAAAAATTCACGCGTTATATATGAAGGAGAGGAAGTGTAAGCAAATTTTGAACCAATGGCCCACCTTTTTTCCAAATTTTACTTTTCTAATCCAAGCTTTACGACGATTTACAACTTCCTCGATTCCAAGTTTTGTTATTAATTTAACATTGTCTGAAGTAGATGGAAATCTGTGGACCCATAATTCAGGGTTCCTCTTTTTCGTTTACTTGCACATAAGTACACAACAATAAGATCTATCTATTTTTGTGGCTTTGCAAAAACAAATCGACTTAAACAAACTTAAACAGTAGGACTAATGCCAGCAATTTCCGCTTTGAAGTAAGTCATTAAACATTCACCACTTAGAATTCCTCATATCTATAAATGCCTATAAGTAAAATAATCTACTATCGAAAATTGTATGGCCAAATTGTACAACGATAAAAAAATATAGATTTTAATTTTTTAAAAGACATGTCTTGCAAATAAATGGCTTTCTAAACATTTGTGTAGACTTAATTGTTGATATGATAATAAAACAGGTTCATAAAATATTGTAGAATATATGATATTTATTCTTATATTTTTAGTTTACAGCTGCGTAACAATAACATTGAACATCCACTACCTACGTTTCAAAATTGACCACCGCGGCGCTACGATCTTAAATTTATTTCCCTATAACCCAGTGGTTCCCAAACTTTTTTAGTTCCGGGCGCCCTTAATGTATTAAAATTATCCCGCGGCGCCCCAAGTCAATACATTCAATTTTTCATTTTATTTCATTAGACAGTTGAAGATATGAAACTATACTAAAGTGATGATTTAAAAAAAGGGCCTCATTTCTAAACTACAAAAAGGGATAACAAAAAAAAGTTAAGTGTGATTTTTCACACATTTCAGGGTTTTGTAGGTATTTAATAAGCATTCTTATTAAATATATTACATATTACATATTACATATTACATATTACATATGTATATATTATTAAATATATACATATTCATTAAGTGTAAGGATCCAACATAATACTGCATGTCTATGTATATTTATTATGAGAATTAAGAGCTTCCATTTAATTTTTTAAAACAAAATTTAAGTAATTTGCTAAATATCCCAGCATTTTTTCTGCATTTGCTTCGTATTCAAGTCTTCATTAGATTAATAAAAATGTTTTACAGTGTAGAGCGTAGTGTGGTGTGGTATGAACTCAATTCCAAAAAAATACACGCGCTATCACTTAGCTATAAATACAAAAAATCCATAACATTATTAGCCATAATTTAACCATGAATTAAAAAAGTAATTTTTTCCAAAACTGCCATATTTTACAAAAACAATCTGATCAAAAATTCTTCTCGTACGTTTCCGGCTCAGATCAATATACATTACCTATATTTGTGTCTAACCCTTGTCAGATTTTTGTTTAACCCTTTTTGGTAAAAGGGTGCGGGACAAGAACTTGTTGGCTAAATTCGTGTTAAAAGAAACGAATTTCAAAAAACTATCTATCGTGCCGTAATCTACGTCTTTAGAGATTTCTTTAGATACCACACAATAATTTTTTTTTTAATATATTTTTTTTTTTATAAACGACAAAAAAATCGGCATTTTTCGAAAAATTTATCTGATGAACTATTATTGTTGAACTATTTCGGTTCCCATCAATGTTCATTACGGAGATTTTTTTTAGATTTTTAGATCAATCCCTTTGGGAGATAGGGTGGAGGACAAAAGTTTTTAGACACATATTTGGCAAAAATCAAATAAAAAAATTGATATTTCAAAAATAAAAATTTGTTTTTTGATCCATACATCAAGAGGTTTCTTTTGGTATGCCACTCTAAATTTTTAAAAAATATTAATTTTTTTATTATATACATTTATTTATATTTATTTCAAAATGAGTTTTTTTGAACTCTCAGTATTTTTCCTTTATGTGGGTCAAAAAGTTGTATAAGCATGCCAAATTTTAACTTTCTACGTTAAGCAGTTTCGCTACAATTTCTACCGCACAGACAGACACGTGAGTGACGTTATAAGGGTTTTTTTGGTGGTTATACCTACAAAACCCAAAAAAGGTCCTCACTTCTAAACTAGAAAGTGATCACAAAAATAACGGCCCTGGGTCTTTGCGGCGCCCCTGTAGCCTAGCCACGGCGCCCCAGGGCGCCGCGGCGCATAGTTTGGGAAACGCTATAACCTATAAATCGTATTATCACGGAAACACTGCAGATCTGTTTATAATCTAGTTCTAATCAAATTAATTTGCAGGTGTTTTTTTGTCACACTCTACTTATTTTTTAAATTTATAAAATTGTGCAATTACAAACTGATTAAAAATGACATTCATATATTTTAATTAATACCAATAGTTAAGTTTTAAATGTTAGAGTTAACAATACTGAACTTAAAGTTACACATTCACTTAAATAACTATTATAAAACAAGGCTCATTACAATAACAACAATTATAACAAATGTTACGTTTTTCTCAACAATTAGAAATCTTAAAGAGGAAACTGTTGTATAAAACTGCATTTAAGATAACATTATTTCATCAGTGTTTGACATCATTTTTAATTTAATAATCCAGTTCGAAATCATATGTCATTTGATATTTGATTGCTTAAAAATTGCAAAATTTTATTTTAAAGTTGTTGATTTTAGGTTAATAGATCTGTAAACGCCTATAGGTATTTCCAGTATGCAATAATAGAGGTATTACTAACCTAGCCTAACCTACGAAGATATTCGATATCGAATAGAGAAGCGAAGCTATTTCAAATAATTATATTATGAAATGACAATGTGCGTTAATTTATAGAGTAATTAACATCGCAGTAATGTTATTTTAAGACCAATAATAATATTACCTGTGTACATGACATGTGTGTGGAGATATGCGTAAGAAATTTTATAATTAAACTCTATTTTGTAATTAAATCTGTAATATGAGAAAAACAGATGTGAAGTTTCACTTTTTAAACATTTCAAGGTTTCGTAGGTATATAGTCAGTGATAACAATATTTCGGTTTATTTTTTGCTGTTTTTTTTTTTATTCATCCTATTTATTTTACCTAGTTTTCGTTAATATACGGTTTTCAAAAATTCATAACATTGAGTTTTTACTATTTTGACTAACATCAATAACCGGCTTTTAACTTTTGTCACAAAGTATGACAACGGGCAGTATTTTTTAACTTACATCTCGGCTAAATAGGTCGTCAAGGATGAAATTTATAGTTAATAATATTTCCAACTTTAGCAGCTTATTATTTGACATTGGCTTAATATTTTACCGTTTTGGCTTAATTTTTTTTTTTTGTTGGAAATTTACACATCTCGCCTGTTTAAAGAAATTATTGTATGCTTTAAAAACTATCAAAAACTTTTTTTTTAAATTAGTTTTGTTGAAAATGGAACGGTCGGAAATTCACACTATTATGAAGTATGAGTTCGTACGTGGAACTACGACTTCGCAGACCACGCGATTCATTAATTGTGTATTAGACTCTAGGATTACTACACAGCAGACAGTATCAAATTAGTTCGCCAAATTTTGTACAGGTAACTTAAAACCAAAAAAAAAACAAAAAAAATAACTTGCTCATCGATCACAGCAGAAATATACTGCAACCAACTGTACTAAATGATGCGAAAACTTAAAGAAAAACAGCCTAGATTGGTCAACAGATCGATTCCGGTCATATTGCATGATAATGCTAGACCATATACTGCAGAAATTACTTTAGCAAAACTACAGGAATTGGAGTGAACTTCTTCATCATCCTCCATACTCACCAGACCTAGCCCCCACTGATTACCACTTCTTCCGCAATTTGGGCAACTTTTTAATAGGAAAACAGTTTAATTCCGACAATACTGTAAAACTGGCCTTCCAGGAATTCATTGACTCTCGTCCGCCAGGGTTTTATACCACCGGCCGGAACAACCTGCTTCTTAAATTAATATAGATAGCCAATATGGGTGCATACTTTGATGAATAAAATTATTCCTTGTATTTGTAAGTTATCAACCAACTTTGCATTTTTTTCTACAAATTTTATCCTTGACGACCTAATAGTTATTAGTATACCATGCCTAAAAAGTAGATCTTTTGACCATGAAAGGCCTCGGCTGCGCCTCTGCTTTCAAATTCAGATAAGGACGAAAAAAAAAAGCAACAACAAAAAAATTTTGTATGATTTTTTTTTTTGTTGAACACTGTGCTGTACACTTAACTGTAGAACTGGGTAAATATCTTGAGGTCCGCACATATCCTAATTAAATACTCTTGTAAGTCCCTAGATGGAAGCAAATGACTATTTTATCGAAAGTTATCGAATTGTTATGTTATTATTTTTAATGTGTATCCACTATTGTTGCCATGGTTGCCAATTACTAGATACCTACAAAGCCTTGAAATTTGTGAAAATTCATACTTCACATATATTTTTTAGTAACAAAATTTTAAAATTGTCGAGAAAATAATCTGATCAAAAATTCCGAGTGTACTATTCTGGTGCACTTCAATATTTTTCCTATATGCGAGTGAAAGATGTGTGTTTGCATGCTATATTTCAACTCGGTTTGTTCAGGTTCTTGGCCATACCCACTCACAATAAAGTATACAGCTATGAAAAGAAAATTATCTTGCCTTAATAGTAACATTTTAATAAATACCACATTGGTAATATTTTCAAAAACTTACGGATACGATGATAAATTAGCTAATGGTACAATTCTGAGCAAATCTGTTAGCTTATAGACGTAATCTGTAAGAAACTATGCGTAACACATATAACAACTCCATATATACCATCGATTTAGCACGAAATGAAGAATGAATTAAAACTACTAATATATTTTACGCAGCCAAAACAAAACTTCTTTTTATATACACCAAGATCGAATTCTAGTGCAGTTCGCCTCCATACCTACGTCTAGCTGTGCAACATTCGTGGAAATTGAAAACTTTTATGAACTGTAGTTAAGTGTAGTCTTAATAGGATTTGTAAAAAAGGCACCAAGAATTAATAAAGAAACGATTTAAAAATGCCAAACTTTTTTCGTTATTATTTAATTGGCGAAATTATTTATTGCGACAATTTTCAAGCATATAATTTTATGACTAATAATAAAAATGGCAGCAATTTACATTCCTTAGTTTTTTATGCATCTTTTTACGTTATTCAATTACATTTAAATATGTTATAGAAAACACAGTTCATTGATCGAAATATTAAATTATTGTCAGAGGTTAATTTACCTTCTTGTTAACGTATATGGTCAAATAAACATTATTAATTATTGTAACTGTATATGCTGTCATCAATTCCCAGAGTAAAGGCTAATGGACTACGTTATATGGAATAAGACAAATTAAATAAATGTATGCATAAAATATCTAGCATCAAATGAAGTGTGACGTTTAGATTTATAAGGAATAAATTATAATTATGGTGTGAATGCATATTTGTTTAATGATATTTGGAGTTGCTTAATACTTTATTAATGTTAATGAATGCATTTGTTTTAACCATATGGTCAAGATTTGAGGTAGTTGATGTTATCAATACAGCAAAGTTACAGCTAGTCCTATCCTGGTGCGCACTAAGGGGTGGAGTCTCGCGGGGCTTTAGACCCCACGCCAATAGCTCCTAAACACGTTGTTTTTATGTGTTTTTGTCAAAATACAAGTGATGAGGCCCCCAAGAGCTCCAAAAATATTTGGTTGTTACGTATTTTTATCAAAATACAAGTGAGGACCTTTTTTTTGCTTTGGTCATCATTTATATTTTGGAAGTGAGGATGTTTTTTTGTCATTGCCCGTATTTTAGAAGTGAGAACCTTTCTTGTTTTTGGTCATCACTTCCGATTAATTTCCCAATTAATTCCTACCCTTTAAAATAATTTCATCTTGCCCCCCCCCCAATCCTGAGTGTGCGCCTACTGGTCCTATCAGCCTTAATTTTTGTCCATTCCTGAAGATAGGAGGTCTATCTTTCTCTCTTCTGGTGGCCTGTCTATTTTTCTGAATCACCTTTTTAGGGTTTTGTAGGTATAACCAAAAGACCCTTATACCGCCATTTATGTGTCTGTCTGTCTGTCTGTACAGCAGAAATTGTGGCGAGACGGTTAGACCTAGAGTTGAAATTAGGCATGCATATACACTTGCGTATAATGAAAATAGTGAACCTTAAAAAAACACATCATACGTAAAACATAAATAAGTTTAATTTAAACGAAAAAATACATATTTTTTAAAAATAATTGAGTAAGGCATTATTCGAAACTTCTTGATGGGCAGATTATCGATAAAAATTTAATTTCTGGAAAAACAAATATTTTTACTCGATTTTTGCCAAAAATATCATAAAACTTATATTTCATACCCTATTTCCCGTAGGGATCGGTCTAAAAATCAGAAAAAATTCTCAATGTACATAGCTGGGAACCGGAATAGTTTAGCAAGAATTTTTGAACAAATTAGTTTTTAAAAATATCAAACATTTTGTGCCGTTAAAAAAAATTGTTATTATTTAAAATTTATTGAGCGATATCAAAAAAATTTCTTAAGACGTAGAATAAGGAACGAAAAGTAGTTTTTTAAAATATATTTATTTTAACATGATTTTAGCCAAAAACCAGAAAATAAACTTTTGTTCCACACCCTCTAACCCAGGGAGGGTTGAAGTAATACTTATTGAAATGAACTAGAATAGTTCAAAAGGAATTTTTGATCTGATCATTGTTTTGAAAGTTACCGATTTTTTTGCAACACCGTGCTTATAAAATTTGTCTGATCTACTGGAGAACTGGATAGCTGCAGCAGAGGCTTGATACGAGGATATCTTGTACGTAAGTGTGCTTGTAAGACTAGATGGAAGCAAGTGAATTATTGTTTGAAAAGATACCAAAATATATGATTTTTAAAATGTACCCACAATTTATTATCACTTACTAAATACCTACAAAACCCAGAAATGTGTAAAAATCGACACTTTACATCAATTTTTTGAGAATTACCAACAACATTAGGCAGACGTTAGGTCAATGATATTCCGGTGGGAAAATGGAATTATAAGTAATGCTTAGAATATAAGCTTTGGCCTGTTTTTAGGGTTTTGTAGGTATGACCAAAAAACCCTTATACCGTCATTTTGTCGTCTGTCTGTCTGTCTGTCTGTCTGTCTGTCTGTCTGTCTGTCTGTCTGTCTGTCTATCTGTCTGTTCGGTAAAAATTGTAGCCAAATGGCTAAACCTAGAGAGTTGAAATTTGGCATGCTTATACAACTCTTTGACCCGCATCGAAAACAAAAATATTTTTTTTAAATTCTGAGTAGGGTATCAAATGAAAACCCTTAGTACGTGGATTAACGATCAAATTTTTATTTTTGCAAAATAAATTATTTTGATGCGATTTTTGCCAAAAATGTGCAAAAAAATTTTTGTCCCACACCCTGTAGCCCCGATGGTTTAAACTAAAAATCTAAAAAAAATTTAAGTAATGTATATTGGTGTGAACCGAAATAGTACAACAGAAATTTTTGATCAGATTATGTTTTTGGAAAATAACGCAGTTTTTGTGGTTTTTGGTTCACAAAGTACAAAAGTTATAACAATGTAAGACACTCACATGCATGGCGTGCGATGGCTACATGCGTTAGACCACTATTAAACGAAGGGTTTCAAGTTCGAGTACGGAGTGAATTTTATTTTTTCTGTTTTTTTTTTGCATTTTTATTATGTTGAAATTATTTTGTCAAAATTCTAGTTATATTTTGACAAATGTTGTATTTAATTTTTATGAGCGTAAATTTAATAACCAGTCTTATTATATGATTAACAGACGATAAATTATTTTAAAAATATCGTTCATTTTGCCGTGATTACTACAAAGTAAAATTTGTCCTACACACTCAGCATACCGCCTTCACTTATTATATACCTGCGAAACCCTGAAATGTGTGAATATTCACACTTCACATAAATTTTTTTCCGACATTAACATTAAAACCAAAGTAAAAACTACCAAAAAACTCAATGTTTTAATGCAAAATAGATTAATCAGCCTTATTCGGGTAACATGTAGATGAACAACGTTATAGCTGTACACTGTCAATGTACACAAATATCTTGTAGTGTTGCTACTTACAACATTTTGATGCTTCACACCCAACTTGCCTAGTCATTTTGTATTACAATAGAATAGGTAAATATTTAGTTATATAAATCTCAATACCATAAGTTAACTATCGTAATGCTATTTCAGCACCTGATGAAGCTAAATATTATTTAGCGAAACGTTGTGTTTCTATAATAACAACATTGTCTAACAAGCCGTACGAGTTTTATATCATCGTAGAATTTAATATAAAAAGTGATTTTCTGCCACAAAAGATTGGAAATCACTACTTGATACCAATTATTTTCATCCCATAACTTACCGTGGTTGGGTATACAATATACATTATTTCTATTTATTTATTTTTTACATAATTGGTTTTTATTGTATAATAATAGTATTTACCAACACTATTTTTGTTTAATATATTTTTTGTTTCTGTCTTTTTTTGTCTGTCATGAAAGAATGCAAAAAATAAATAAAAAATCATGATTTAATTATCTTAAATTGGGGTACAAAAAATATTTGTTTTTGTACCTATTAATTAGTGTAAAAAATACGAAGCAATAACCTATCTAAAAAGATCTGAAAATTATACTTAGCAAACCTTGAAATTTTTTCATAATAGATGCTTAACCTTTTTGTTATGGTTCAAATTTTTGTAGCGCTTAATTTAAACTAAAAAAAAAAACTAATTTCTTTGAGTAAGTTATTTAAAGCTCGGGTTCATGGACGTGTGAAAATAAAATGGTCTTCTATTAATTGTAATATTTTAAAAAGACCTACGAAGTAAACGAGTATACCTCGGTCCCTCGTACTTCGTCATAATATCTAAAAAAAGTTGATGTAAAGTGTGAATTTTCGCACATTTCAGGGTTTTGTAGGTATTTAGTCAGTGAATGATGATTATTAGAAGGCCAAACGATGAATGTCTGTCACTATATAATACAATTACAAATGTTGGTTTTAAATCCTTTAGATCAGTAGGCACGACAAGAAGGTTGCAGTTAGATTTTTTCTACTGTATTAATTACACTAGTAGTCTTCTAATTTGGTGGTCATATATCTCTAATAATACCATAATATAAATTACAGCGCATTTTTTTTTTTTTTTTTTTTGTATTAATGCCAAACTATCATTCAATTCAGACCTGGCAACATTGCAGGCGACCTTATGTCACGCAAGAGCATAACACCTACAGAGACATTGTTTATATTGCGACTATATGAAAAATTAACAGATTCTCTATTAGAAATGGAATCCCAGCTACCGGCCAGTTATTTATTTATTTTCCTAGTCGATATTTGCAAAATAAATTTACGTACTTCTTCTCTACCCATAACAAAATGTATCCATGTATATACAGATATATTTTTTTAATATTTAATTTTTTTTTATTTATTTTTAAGATATTAAACGAAAAACTTAATACGTGGCAAAATTTAGTCAAAATGAAATGTATTTCAAAAATCGATGACCGTTCATTTACCGAAAGAGCTTCCATTTAATATCCCCACAAAAAAAATTTCAATAACACAAAAACTAATATTTTCCAAAAACGAAATCGGATCTAAAATTCCTCTCGTACGTTTCCGGTTCATATCAATATACATTGCTTAGAATTTTTTCAAATTTTTAATTTAACCCTTTAGGTTTAAAGGGTGCGGGATACTGATTTTTTAGTACTTTTATGGAAAAAATTGTATTAAAATAAAAAATAAATAAAAAACGACTTCCCGTTCCTTTATCTACGTTTTAGAGCTTTCTTTTGATACCACACAATAAATTTTTAAAAAATATTTTTATTTCGACGGCACAAAAAAAAACCATCTGATCAAAATTTCCTGTTGAGCTATTCCGGTTCCCATCAATGTACATTATTGAGATTTTTTTCCGATTTTTAATTCTACCTCTCTGGGAGATAGGGTGGGGGACAAAAGTTTTTTGTTATTATATTGACAAAAACCCCATAAGAAAAAAAGGATTTTTCAAAAATAAAAATTTGTTTGTGCATCTACGCATTAAGAGGTTTCATTTGGTACCCCACTCAATATTTTAAAAAAATATTTATTTTTCCATTAAATACATATTTGTTTATATTTATCCCGGGCTGTATTTTTTTGAACTCTCTATAGTTTTCCTATATGTGGGTCAAGAAGTTGTACAAGTATGCCAAATTTCAACTTTCTATATTCAGCCGTTTAGCTACAATTTCTACCGTACAGACAGACAGATACATGTGTGACGTTATAAGGATTTTTTTGTGGTCATATCTACAAAACCCTAAAAAAGGTATAGACAAATTATGTGTTACCGATTAGTTACCACAAAATCAAGTTTTCACAGATTTGTTTCCCAATAAAATCACTTTCAATAAAATCTGATATATTAATTACTCCAATTAAGTATTTAAAGACTTATAATCTATATAAATATGTATTTCCTTTTGCAACTCAAATCTGGAGCATGGACTTCTCTAGTTCTCCGATAAAATGCAGTTTTTCTGAAGAACAAGAAAAAACAACAATTGAAAGTTTTAGAAAGGTAAAAATATGCAATTGTTTTGCGTTGTGCGAAATTTGTTTTTATTTGGTTTTGTTTTTATTCCGTAATCATTGTTTAAGTTTTCTAATTCACGCATGACGTGAAAATGGATAAAAAAGTTAAATAGAACTTTATTACACGGTTTAAGTTTGTCTTAAAATAAGTTATTACTTAAAATACTTTAAAAGTTCACGGTTGTCAAAAAATATTAATAAAAAAATAAAAGAAACAAGTTTTATGTAACATGTTTAAGTTAGTGATGTAGCTAAACTAGCGGACCTCAACCAAAAACATTTTTTGTAAATATTTGTCACCACCTGAAGAATACATAATATTCAGAGATTTAACGCAAGGGAATACTAAAAATTACTAAGAAAAGTATGTCCATCTATTATATATGGGTTCCTTGAACTTCTGTGAGGAGCATAGAGCTGCCACAAAGCTTCGTCATCTGACTCTATTGTTAACCATGTCTTCAGTTCACCCCAGAATTTCTCTGAATAATTCGGAGATTTATTTTCCTACTCAAATTACTAGAAGTCCAGATGTTCTGTAAGAGGGAAAAGGCTAGACGGGCTCTGCTTATTTTGTGGGCGATATCTAGTTCAGTACCACCATCGGTCGACAGTATGCAGCCAAGATAGCAAAACTCTTGAACTTGTTCAATTTCTGTTCCCTGGATAGTAAATTTGTTGGGGTTATTGGTGCCAATACACATCTCTTCTTGACGTTATCTGAGAGGCCTGCCTCAAAGGCTTTTTCCTGGACTCGTTGTAAATTATTCTTTATATCGATGCATCTGTGCGAAAGTATACAAATATCGTCACCATAGTCCAGGTCGCCTAAACGCAGTCTATTAGTGAAGTCCTACACTATTTCATTGGCTGAAGTATTAGATGATGTCAGAACGTAATCTAATACTCTGTTAAATAGTAGATGGCATAAGAAAATGTCCATCTATTACCCGATAATAAAACTAACATAGAACCAATACACTTATACTTTGGTAGTACATATAGATCAAGACAGAAAACCCGTGGTGGAAGTACTATGTTTCTGTAGGAAACATAAGCTCTTATCTCCACACTCTTCTTATCAAGACATTACAGCAAAGTCAAAAGGGATGAACACTGTTGAATTTCATTATTCTTATGGTACCACTGATTAAATTATGGAATGTATTGGACTGAGAAAAAAACCCAAGATGTCTTTTATTCAGGTACCACCAAGAATTGTTGCCGGTACCACTAATAGTAACGCAGGGCCGCCAACATTAATTTTTGGGCCCGTGACAGGCTTATGTCTTTTGTCATGGGCCCTGTATATGTAAACGAAAAGATTAATAATAAATGTTTAATATTGATATAAATTGAATAAATACAATAATAATAATACTGCTACAAAACGCGACGCCGTACTCAATGTGTTTACATTCGCTGCCCAGCAAAAAGGGCAGATATTATTAATCAAACGGGCTTGCAAATTTCGCGGCGGGGCCTGTGACACAATCTCGGTCACCCTCTCTCGGCGTGACCGTCATCTAATGGTCACTTTGTTGTAACTATGTAATATAAATAAAATAGTTTTGTGGTAGAGAAAAATAATAACAATAAGCTATCGTAAGAAAAAAAATTGCAGAGGCCATCATGCAACTTCAAATTAAATAGTTATAAAATACAATACAGTCCATCACGCAATTAATTTAAATACAATAAATAAATTGTGAAATAAAAGATATTTTTATTTTGCACCATGAAGTGAATGTACAGTCCATTAATTTAAACAAACAAATATAATCATCAGATAATGTTGAGATTTGATTATTTTTTCTATTATACTTGTCAAGTCTGCTAAACTAAAATAAAAACAAGCCACTGTTCATTGTATTAATCAGAATAAATGCTAACGAATCTAGACTCGGATGATTACAACCCTCGCCTACAGCTTGGTGGTAAACTTTATTTTCGTGCAATATAGCCGCCATTATATACTTGTTAAAGAAAATACTACTTTCGTGCTATATCGAATTTTTAAAAATTTTAGAAAACTACATTTTAAATTCTTACGATGTATTCCTGTATGTATTACTAATATTTATATTATTCTTCTTCTTAGAGTATTATCAGTTGGGCTAAATGTCAGCCTCACTCACCCACTTAAGTAGTAAATAAGAATTTATTACTTATTCTCCTGTTAATATTTATGTCAGTCTTTTATATCAATTGAATCAGATAGTGTTGCATATCTTAGGTTAGAATTCAGCTAGACGCGTCTGCTAAACTTCAAAGAGACCGACAAGTACTGGACCGTCTTTGTATTCTGTGATCATTGCCACATACCACATGCCACATCAACGTTCATTGCAAAATGAGAACCAGCCGAACTATGCCAGACACAAAACTAAGCGATAAGATACAAATCATGCTGATACACATTTCAATTGATGACTGATTAGAAGTTAACACAAGCAGACCACTATACTGGGTTAGCTACAGAATGTGAGGGGTTTGCTTAACTTATAGCACAAGAAAGAAAAGATACACTAGCAAAGAATTTAGTTCTGACTATTCTGCTAAAGCTCTCACTGATAATAAAAAAGTTGGTGTATGTGCTTATGTACGCGCGTTAGAAGTTATACTTCTTTGGCGTGAATGTAATACTTCCTAAACCTTTAATAAAAGGTTTACATGCATACTAAAAATCTATACAAGTAGAACGATAAAAGGTTGCAGGGAGATGGTGAATATGATGATAAGACTTCAATTAAGTAAAACAATTAATATTTATTTTTGAGTTACAAATGTAACTATCGATTTGTGATAGCTAAAGTACGAGATAAATGTCTTTGAATTACGTTTTCCAGATAACGCGTAAACACAGCATCAATGGTAGTACCATGTCGTGCCGTTGAAATTGTCGGATCTTTTTTTTTATGGCCTTTGCTGCTGTGGCAATTAGCCAGGATAATTTTTATTTGTGGAAAATTCCATGCCTGAACGGGATTCGAACCCGATATCTTAGCAACGCAGAGCACATGTGTTACCACTACGCTACGCCGGTTGGCTGTCGGATCATTGTTCTTCTCCTCAATCAAGAAACGATCCTCCAACTGTTGTATACTGAAATAATGAACAACGTATAAAATAAAGAATATCGTCTAATTTTTGATATGGAGAAATGTAAATTGCTACCAAAACAATTTTTTGTTTTTTTTTTTTTTAATTAACCTCAAATATATTAAAATGCACTCAATAACCACATGCTATGTATATAACAGAGTCGTCCTACTAAAAGAATGAACGTGAAATTAGGCACGAGTCTTATCTCCCCTCTACATAGTCTTTAAAGTAGGGTGACCATTCGTCCCGCATTTTGATTGGGTGTCCCGCATTATGATACGTCCCGCAAAAGTCCCGCATTCTAACATTTTGTCCCGCATTGTATTTGAGGAAATGAGGACCTTGTTTTTTGCTCTTCACTTGGATTTTGGAGACGAGGACCTTTTTTTTGCTCTTCACTTGGATTTTGGAGGCGAGGACCTTTTTCTTTTGCTCTTCACTTGGATTTGGGAGGCGAGGACCTTTTTCTTTTGCTCTTCATTTATATTTGGGAAGTGACGACCATAAACAATATAAAACTCGTGCATAAAGCGTATTTTTTCACACATGGGATTGCTGCACTCGATACGGCTCGTGCGATCTAACTTCCCATTCTTGAAGAAAGTAATACTTCATTGCAGAAATAAGTATTTTTCAGAATAAAACATATTTTTTGCACGATGTGTTTTGTCGAGTCACAATATTTTTGCTATATATGGGCAAACGAACTGTATATGCGTGACAAATTTCAACTTCTAAGATTAACATTTACTGTATGTAGTAACAAGAATTTTGGACAGGTCTTGGATTGGTCAAACGCATTAACACAGTCTATGAAGTTGTTCTGGAACTGTCGAACCTTGTCAGAAATTGCACCCACAAACGAAGCAAAAATCAAATAAATATAATCCCAAATTTTGTTGTTGTGCTTTTGCCCAATTTTGCCAGGTTGATATCCCGAAATCTTTTAGCAAGAGTTGATCACTGTACTTCTTGCTGTGTTGTCTTTAAATGTTTATGCACTGGCTGAATTATGTATTAATGTAATTCCATATTTGTTAAACAAGCATGAAAAACAAAAAATTGTAAATGGCAACATTAATATGTATAAATTATTTGTCACAGTCCGAGACTAGGAATACATGCGTATCTATTACATAAAACAAATAAATAACAAATACATAAAGCAAGTTGAATCTTGTCTGAGAATGTTAAGTCAACCAGTGAATCAGAAAGTAGTGTGTTTCACACTTGATTTATGACACATTTTCAACATAATTTAAACTTGAAACTAAATACATAAACTTTATGACTTTTGCAATAGGATAAAATGCAATTATTGGTTATTTTTACTAATACTCTTGCTGGTTTAAGATCTCTCGTTCAATAATATAAATTTCTCTTTTAATGATTTTGCTGATTAAGATCGGTTTCACCCCGCTAATAATTTATTTGATTTCCTAGGAACTTGGTTAATTAAGAATAAATAATTCTTGTCATGATACTATTTATCTAAAATGTAATACCTTGTATTGTCTCTCAAACATTAGAAGTAGAAGGGACAATATCGAAGATCCTTTATGCAGGTCTAACCAGGAATTATTAAAAACAATAAAAACCCTAAAATTTCGACTACTGTTATATTACGTCTTGTGTCCACGAAATTCACATGCAAATTGTCTGTGCCAGTTGTCTGCCAGTCATGTTGTCTGGCTCTGCTTACAACTATCTCTGCGCTATATGTGGCAAAATATTCGTAAGCAGAACTGGACTATTTAGTCAGTATCGAGCTCACTTCGTAGCGTAGTTCTGCCATTAATGGGTCTATTCTGTAACGTAATATTAGCTCTGTATCGCCATAACTCTATAAGAATACAGCGCTACAGTGAAAGCGCTATTCTGCATGTACGAAGGCGGACTGTAAACCTTACATTTCTATAAGAAATGACTGTAAAGTTATGGCGACAAAAATCTTGCCATAAGACTTATAGTAACAAGTGTACAGTTGACGTTTTCTACGTTCTTCATCGTTTATTGACAGATTTATCATTAATATTGACAATGATATCTCCTTATTTATTTATTAAGTGCTACAAGAAGACTATGCAAGGTATATATATAATATATTACTTAAAAAAAGAAAGAACTAGTTACTATAAAGAAAAAAAAATCACTAATGAAAATAGAAAACAAACAAATATATTATTAATCATAAAATCTTTTAAACTAGAATATTTTAATAAAACACTACAATAATTATAAGGTCTGGTCTTGGTTTTCTTAAAATTTAAATAAAAATGTATCTGAGCATGAAAATAACAGCCCTAAACAAAACACATCTTTAAATCATCTTTAAATTAAACATCAAAATTAAAATCTTTGTTTTCATACTTGTATTTGACCACTTCAATCAAAAATCTTTTATTTTGCAACTCCAAATAATGTCGGTCACCATGGCGTAGTGGTTAGTGTCGCGATGCACTAACTTCTAGACCATGAGGGCTCGGGTTCTAATCCCGGTTATGGCATGGATTTTTCAAAAATAAAAATGCATCTTCTGGATAATGGCCATAGTAGCTAAGTCCAAAAAAAAAAAAAAAACTCCAAATAATGATCTCGAGTTGTCTTTATTTTTTTCACCAGTGTAGAAAATATATTAATATTTTCAGAATATTTATTTACTTATGTCACTTAATGTTGACTTGTTTATGTTTTACTTCTTCTTCTTCTTCTTCTTCTTAAAGGACGGGCCTGTGGAGGTGGAGGGTGTACAAGCAGTAGATGCTTTCGAAGTTATAGACGTGGTGGCCAGGTACACTACAGAGGCTGTGGAGGATGTAGACGGTGTACTGGCTATGGAGGGTGTAGATACTGTGAGAGCTGCACTAGTTGACGGGACCATATACTGAAGAGGGGTTATGGTCTCGGTTAATTCTGGGGCGACACTTGCTGTCGAGCAGCCAGACAAGTTGAAACTGTCGATGGTTTGATTTGTTTATTCTTCGTACTACTCTCTACTTGTATTTACCATTTATTTTCTTTTTTTTTTTTTGTTGCTGGTTCCAACAGTGCAATTTTTTTTTTCTCGAAATTGTATGTAATAAGAAAAAATGTACTCGTAATAGGTACCCATTTAGATGGTTTAGGTATTTTTGAAAAGTGTGGTTAAGATTGCATATTTTAAATAATTTTGTTAATTTATATAAATAATTATATGTAATCAATACATGCATAAATAAAAATTATGACTTGCCTTTCTTGAGCACTTAACATTTTGAATTATAATGTTTGTTATAAATTTAAAAAAACGTTAAAAAAATAAATATGAGTACTATCATGAATGAAACTGACGCTACAATTAATAAACATGAAGTTGGTTGCGCTGTAAGCTGTATGTATTACAGACCAAGGTTATAGTAGACGTTACAGAATAGGAAAATATGGAACTCTATAAAATAACCCACTACAGTCTAATGTAAGCTACATTAGAGAATAGACCCATTAATCATTATAACCGTTATATATGTAACTTTTGTAACACAAATTTAAAGATCTTATTCTCGAAATAATTCGCACCTTTGCATGTGCGGAAGTTTAGAAATTGAATGAGTGGTTTGAGCTCGAAGCGTATTCTTAAATTTAGTTTACGAATATGCAAATCAAAGTATACGCAGATTTGTCGCTTACAAATTGTGGCAATATGATGAATGAATAAAAATTCATTAGCATATTGCATTCAAAAAGCAGCTATATTGAATAATTTGGAAAATGCTGAAATGGCTAATCGAAGATGTCCGCGGATAAATCCTATACGACACGACCCATTTAATTTGACAGATAGACAAAAAATATTCGAATTAGCAAAGGATTGACACACATTTTTACCGATGGATTAAAAATCTGCTTTAAAGACACCAGTAAAGACTATATTATTAGTTATATTGAAAATTTTAATTGAATTAATTTATTACTATACGTGGACAGGTGGCAGAAGCAGCTATATAGAAGGAAGGGACAAAAGGGGTTGAAAAAAAAAACGAAGTATACAGAATAACGAGCAAAAAGATGGATATTTACAGTTTAACTTCAGCCTCATTGACAATTTTCAGACCTCTGTGTCTGCCTAAATACGACACTGTATACACTCACTAGTTTAACTGTCAGCATGTAAAAGTATAGTTAGTTTTACAAAGTTCGTTGAAGATGTGACGTTGTCATAGTAAAATAACTACACTCTCAACGTAAATCGAACTTATTCGCAAATGTTAACTATCTAATTAAAAAGAGTGCTCAAGAATAGCGATGTGACTGAAATTCAGAATGAATTCGCATTTAAACCATTCGCTCATTGCGCATACGGACAGGAGCAAATTATTAAATAATAGGACCTCCACTACAACGCAGAATATATGCGAATGGCTTGTAAGTGGATAAAATCCTAGAGCTGGTAATAAACATACTATTGCTTTTGTTAGTATATATAAAGCAATATATGCAACATAAGCTACATAAAAACACTTTTTGCGTCTAGGTACGTTATTTTTATTAGGTTTTCATATGCCGGTTTGCCAAAAATCTTGATTATATCCGTTAAAGGGAATACACACATATTTTTCTTCTATATCCTCCTTTTTATTTTATCGTTTAGTATTTCGAAATCTGTCGATGCAATTGGAATTGAATGGTCTATATTTTTCGCAGCAATTATTAGAACATTTCGACAGAAGTTTTCAGTTTTCAACTGGAATCCGTAAGGGAGCTTAGGGAGAGATCGACCCTAAATGAAATCTTGAGTTTACTAGAATAATTTTACATAAGTTACCTAGAGTCCTGTGAACGATTTTCATGAAGGTATTTTATTTCACCGAGTTGTTTCACTACAGGAACATATATTACGCTATACAGTCCTGTGTTGCAAAGCCTGGAGGACCAAAGCCTTAAAGCTTGTTAAAACTTTAGTGGTATTCCTTTTAGATTATAAAAAGACACGTTACGATCCCTGGTTATATATGCTTCTGAGTAGACGGTCAAGTGAACATTATTTTATTCTTCTTCGTATCATATTCATTTGGTGTAGTGTCAGGATTGCTAGTTCTGAGCACTTTTTTCTTTAATACACCTAATACCTCCATCCCATTTCAGTGTGCTGAATTGCTGTACGCTATTTTTGCAATAGATTCTCGTCACAATTTTCTACCTCTTTCCTTTTTATTTGATTAGATTAGTTAAAAGTACTATTTAGTCTTGTTTTGTAATATAATATTTTTATTTATTTATTTATAAAATAATAATTTAATTTAATAATATTAAAAAGTCATTTTTCCACTATAAAATTCAGTGCAGGAAAATTAACATTGCATCAATCATTTGATTTAGACGTGTATTTCACATTTCCACATATGGAATTTAATAATATTAATAAATATTAACTTTAACGCAATACCAATTGTAATTTCCAGTATTCAGGTTAAATCAACTTGGTGTGAACTTAGTAGATATGAAATTTGCTATCAAGTAAAATTAGTTTTCACTTTATATTTGCTCTTAACTCATAATTATGTTAATCTTAGACGGACGAATTATGAAAATTACATCGTATTTTCACTTTCTTCTTCAATTTTCACTTCATCATTTATTAATTTTTAATTCAAAAATAGAATTTAAGCAGCTAATTAATTTTATATCGCACGCGTTCATCTCTTTAAGGCACTTCTCGAGAAACACCAACATCAAACTCAATCTGCTGAACTTCTATTATCATATCACTCATAAATGGACTTTGGATGTGTGTAAGGACTTTTCAACCCAACAATGTGTTTAAGAAAAACAAAACTAGAATGATACAGATATTTTCGTAGCACTATTTATATGCTGTTTGTCTTTTGGATCATATGATCGAGTTTGCTCATTAGAATTGGCAGAACATGTTTATTTTTGGAATTATATAATAAAAGAAGAAAAAATAATAACTTATATTGATCCTTCTTTTTTTTATGCTTTCCCTTTTTGGAGGTTAGCAATCATCAAGGATATTATCACTTATTTTTAGATTAAGAGTATCCTGATCTGTTTACGCAAGGAAATCACTATGTGTTGTAAATTATTCATAAAGAGTAACGATAAAAAAAAAAAACAATTGAATCAACGAACAATCCATGGCCTTTACCTATATTTTTGTTTAATTTTGAATTGAATAGCATGAGCAAAAAGTGTGCACGCGAGATTTTATAACATATTTAGTAATAATAATAATCCTTCGTCGACTATAGGAGTCACAATAAATATATTTATTTATTTTATAGAGTGTTGTGTCTTTCATGGGCCATAAGGCGACTAAATAGACCTATTTTGGCCGTAAAACGTCTGTCACAAATAAGGCATATTAGCACTGCAGTGCTGTTGTTCGATGTTTTCTCTTTCCTCGCTATTGCTTTGGCTCGAACGACTTGCTGTCTTTGGTTTTCATACATGAATAATGCCTCCCGTGTAGTTCGTCTCCATATTTTCCGATGTTCCAATGTTTTTTGCCAACTCTTCCCAATTATGGCAGCTTAAGTTTACACTTTGAAGTGTCTGTAGTATCACATCTTTCAATCTTTTCTTCGGGGCTCCTACATTACGAACGCCAGTTTGCAGTTCAGAGTAAAGTATCTGCTTCGGTAGGCTTTCTCCTGGCATACGTATTACGTGGCCAACCCATCTAAATTGGTTTTGCATTAGCAAACACTGTTCTCAAACCACTGACGGTTGCGGACCACTTTCAGAATTACACACTAACCGAGGACCACCAACATCAAGAAAAACATTGTGTGCGCGGACCACCAATAACTGATGACCACCTGCTGAGAAACACTGCTCTATACTAGTGGAGTTGGCCCTATTGAGAACAGATATATTGTTGAGGTGATCTTGCCGATCACATATTTAAAAATAATTAGAAATTTGTAATTAGATCTTTGGCTGCGAAGTTAGATTTTGTCAGTACCACTAAATTTTATTTTTTGGAAGTTCGTATTATATCTCTTCATCACTGTTAAATTTTCTACTGGAACGTCTTTTATGATTTTAAAAAATAGGTAATAGTCACTGAGAACTACGGTAGGGTAGGTGGTCAAGCTTCTTGAACTCACACTTTTTCACATCCTTGTTTTCACGCGTTATCCTGTAGAAGGCGAGCGCCTCGACTCAACTTGCCCCGCCTCTTCGTTGATGGCATCGCGCAACTCGTGTACCCGACCAGCGTAGTACACCTCGTTCGCTGTCATTATTCTTATTTTGAAGCCGTTAAGGTTCCTTTCGAAATCAAAAAAATCGTCACCATGATGTTCATGATCTACCTTCCTCGACCGCGTGTTATCCGGCATACGCCATTCCATGGAAAAAAATTAATAGAAGACCATAGTACAGTCAATTGTTTCATCCCCTATGACGATAGACCCTAGTACTTTCTTCTGGTTGTCAGAGCAAAGGGACCAAAAATGTCTTACATTGTCACGCGTTGTTTCTTTTGAACTGCGAACAGAAGTCGTCTGACTAAATTGAATGTCTCCAAGTGACTGACGTTGATTTGGCGGGAGAAATTTTTATATTCATCCACTCATAAATGAAAATACCTGATACTACCGTTGTTTTATTTTTTGCCCCTGGAACATATTAAGGCCAGAAATTTCTGGTGCCTATCTCGTATCTACGAACCGCTGAACAAATATATCATCGTATTTTCACTTATATGCTGAGCAAAAATGTCTTTCTATTCATTTATTCAAAACTTATTTAAATAATTAGATTTATATACATTCGACTGAGAAAGTAAGTGTGTACGCACTATTATCAACAGTTATTTGTCACATTATAAAACTCACCAAACCATAACTACCAAAATTATAATTTCACTCTTCCTAGCATCTGAATATTGTAATTGAACAGCGAATGTTTATTTAACTCAAGGTTACGGTCAATGATTTTCAAGTGCTCACTATTCATCGTTCCAGTCCTGACATATTCATATATTATTTCTACTCATTAACAATTTTAATACTGAAACCGTTAATTGATATTAACCTAATTTTTTTGCAGTATTTATTGAAATGTGGTACTTTCTAGTTTAATATCAAAAGTGACAGATTTTTTAAGAAATTATTTCACAAAGAATTGCAATATTGCAACTATAATTTGAATGGAAAGTTTGAGATTTTTATCTTAATCTTGGTTGGCAGACTTATTGATATTCTACAGTAGAAATTATTACAAACGTTTTAAACCTAGGGTTCCGTTATGTACCTTAAGACTGAGGTACATATGATTTAAATAATGATTTAATCACTATTTGTTGAGATTTCATTTTTTCAACTAATAAAGATTAAGGTTTTAAGTAATTTAAATCAAGTCAACAAAACCAAAATATAAAGCTACTATTGTTCTAATATACAAACATAAATTTTAGGCCGAGGCTGCATAATAATGCGGTGACATCATGGCGTCAAACTTTCATATAAGATAAAATACTTATGCTGAAGTAGTTCTTTTATGGCTATGATTGAATAAAAATGTTTAAAACCTATGTATGAATTTTATTTAATAATCTCCAAAAAACCCATATTCCAACACTATTTCTTGGCTAATATGGTCGAAGGACCAATGGCCAATAAAACAATAAATTTTACAAAAATCACTATTTCTTAATTTTTTTGAACCGTGAACCAAATTAGGATATCTAGAAGTGTGAGGATTGGCAGCACAACAAATATACAAATACAAAAATAATTTCCATATTTTTCGGAGCATAAGACGCACTTCAAATTTATGAGACAATTTTTAGAAAAAATATTTATTATTACGATAACTTGTACGAGCAACATTCTGCTCATCTTGACTCTCTGTACTATCACTCGTCTCGTTAATGTCACGTATTAATATAATATTACGTTCGTATTATTTTCGTCTGTACTATTGTTATCAGTATGTTTAAAAACCAAGTCTTCTTCGATACTATCCAATGCATTGCTTATACCGCATTTCTTAAAAGTCTTTATAATCGTCTTTTCTTTTACAGCTTCCCATGAATTTACCCAGGTATTTCTGAAATTGTCTTCCATTTCATACGTTCTGTTGCTGTAACTTCGTGATTTGGCTTTATCGTTCGTTTCTTCCACTCTTCCTGCATAAAATTATTAAATGATTTATTAATCGACACATCCAAGGGTTGTCGATGACTGGTAAGGCCTCCAGAAATGACAGTTAATTCTGTATTAATTTCTTTTATATTTTCTTGGTTGATTCTGTTTTATGCGCTCTGAATTGATTCCACACTAATATCGCACATTTTTTAAACAACGTAACTATACCTTCGGACCATAAGACGCACCCCAATTTTAAGTCGACAAAAACATTCGTAAAAACATCTTTTTACGAATTATGGTCCGAAAAATACGGAATCTTTATGTAAAGTGACCGGACATTCTGGATTATGCGGAATAGTTCCACATTTGAGATGTTTATTCCGTCTTATTAACTGTCCCGGAAAATATCTCGCATTTGGGTTCAAGATCCAAAGTTCTCATCTTAGCCCTGTTCTATTTGTCATATTTATTAACTACATAATTTCCTGCTTGAAATATTTCTAGATTCCGTCTCTACGCAGATGATTCGAAAATATATAACAATATTGATTGTCTTTAAGACTGCTATGAATTAATTTCAGATCTGCATAATTTTTATATATATTGTCAAATTAGCAAGCTATTCCTAAATTTAGAAAAATTTATTTAATTTTATTTACGAGATATCACAATCTAATATTTTTTAATTACTCGATGCTCTCCCCTTGTTAAATTAAATGCTGTAAAAGATCTTGGTGTTTATTTTGATATTACATATTATTAATATTCACATTGACAAAACAGTAACAACTTCATTAAAGACCATCGGCTTCATATTACGTTCTTGTAAAGAATTCAATCAGCTAAACAGCTTAATTAATTTTTTTTTAATACCGCTATTACACGTAAATGGTTCTCACACGGTTCATATTAGGTTTTGTGTTTTCTCCCGAAACACAGGCTCAGTCGCCTAGGGAATAGTGATCATCAATGGAGAGAAGTCAAGTTGTTGCCATGTTGTGTCTCTATAGAAGAATAAAAAAACGAAGGAGGAATACTAGAATTCATTGGGAGCACCTTCTACACCCGAAGCTAAGAGAGCACGAAGACATTTTTTTAAATTACTTCAGGATGTCAACGAAATCATTTGATGAATTACACGGAAACTAAAGGACTTGATCTACAAGAGGTCACTTGATAGCGAGTGGACCACTCGCTATCAAGTTAAAACTAACTGAATCGTGCGTGTGTGAACGCCTTAATTGTTTTCTGTTCCCTGGACACGAGTTCGCAACTTGTAGAAACCTAATGAAACCTGTTGGTGTCGATGGAGTATTCGGTGCTCTACTGTTTCTATTAGGTACCGAATAGAAACCGAAGCACCGGTTCACACTTGTCGGCAGCAACCGAAAAAGAACCGAAAACCGGCCTTAGTAAGGTTTGGAGGTCTAATCACTTTTCTTTTATGTGCTAATAATTTGGTGCGCGTCATCTCAAATTATATTATCAAATACAAAATTACGCCATATAGTCAATGTTATTCCAAATACATATTTTTAAACCCTTTTTTTTTATTAGATATTCCCTATTTTTATGTCAATATATAAAATTGATTAAATATTTTGTACAAAAAGCAAACAAAACATAGTTCATATTAATTTGAATATTACGAATTGAATATAGAACATAAATATTTAAATAAAATGAAAGTATACATGACATTAATAATATTAAGCAAAAAATATGTACACAGTCTGTTTTTGTGCAATTTCATAGTTGCATGTATGTTTTATTTACTTACAGGTTATGAGTAATTGAAAAACTATATTAATTAAATTATTTTTAGAGGTTAACTAATACGATAACAGAATGCAATGTACAAACAAATAAGTATCTGATTATTATTATTAATGTTTCTTTTAATTAGATCAGGATACTTAATTTTATTATACTTTCATTAATAAGTAATATTTTATGTAAAAAAATATTATTTATGGTTTATTTTACGAGCTATGAAATGTTATTCGTTATTTTTAAATTGATGTTTAAAATTGCATTTACATCAACTAATAATCAGAGCTGAAGCATAATTTTTATTAGTATTAATTTTATTAAAAACGTAATACAAATAATTTGACTATACAATCTTGAGAAGATAATTTACAGGAGTAACAATAACAGTAATTCAGAGGTATAAACAGGAGCGAATTTATCATAAGGCTAATGACGCGACCAGTGTCGGGCCCCGGAACGCTATGGTACCCGCAAAAGTGCCTATCGAATCGTCTTTCAAACTTATACACATGTACGAGTGTATATTACATAGGGCGGTAGGACAGTTTTGTCGTACAAATTTATTTTTTACAATTTGTCAAAATAATTTCCATCACACTCTATAAACTTATACATTCTACTAAACTAGTCATCAAAAATGTTTGCCCCCTTTTTTATCGGCACTGAATCACTTGCTTCATCTCACGCGACTAATAGCTGGTGTTCATTGACAAAACGGCATCCTTTTAGTTAATTTTTGACGTAGGGAAACAATCCATAATCTCATGGTGCAAGATCTGGACTATAGGAAAGATAAATATTGTTATGTTGTTAAGGTGGATAGTAGTTGTAATCTTGAATTTTCCAAAAAAATCTTGTGAAATATGAGCTGGTTGTTGTATTTTAGTATAGGGCAAAGATGGCGAACCTATAACACACGTGTCACGAGTGACACGCATCGTTTACGGAATGTATTCGGCCAAGAACAGTGAACGCATAAGGACTCAAGTATTTTTCGACTTGATGACCAAACTTGAGAATCTGGAAAGAAATCCTTTGGAGAATGAAAAAGAATGCCACTACGAACAGGAAATTTGGAATGCTTGGAACCGATTATTGGACACTTTTAGCACTTGAAAAATCTAGCAATGACTATTCACAATTTTTCCCTTTACGTACTTTTGTTAGACCTTATTCTCGGCGTTAAATAATATTAAAACCAATAAAAGAAACCTTAAGCTTTTATTGCACGAAATACCAACCTTCAATAGAAGATTTAGCAAATGCAATTCAGCAACAAAAAAGTCACTAATGTAAAGAATTATTAGTTTTTTGCTTTTTTAATAAATAATTATATCAGAAATATAACTATTTCCTTACTAGGGTTGCAAATATCACAAAATTATGGATATTTCTAGACGTGACACGGAGTTATACTAAGTTTTTTCCAAATTTTGATACATCCAGCTCAAAAGGTTCGCCATCACTGGTATAGGGTATCCAAGCCTATAAATCTTTCTAAAATGTAATATACCATGCAGAATTGTATGCAAAGCTGGTGCATGAATCTTAAGAGTTTCTTGTATCTGCCTATATGTTAAAATACGATTTTTTGATCATTTTTTTAACAGCAACTATTTTTTTTTTTTATTTATTTATTTTTTTTTTTTTTTTCTTGAAATAACCACTTCCTCAGGTCACCCAGAACGTGGATTATATTCTAATTCTAAATCACCTTGTTGAAAATGTTTATACCATCGCTCAAAAGTCATTAAGAATGGACAATGACCATAAAACACACCAAACATGTCTTCATATCACTCTTTATATGCTAGTCTACGCTTCATATTATACAAAATTACTGTCTGATAATTGAATCTCGACGAAGTAGCATTTTTTCAACTTTACTAAATAAAGTTTGAACACTGACTGAAGATAAAAAAATAAAAAGTTTTTATTTACAAGCTCTTTAAATTGAAATGCTTTAAATTGGTACAAACTCGATATCGCTGTATATTTTATGTTAAGCGCATGATAAAACATTTCTAGCCCCTTACGTATAATATATACATATATTTTTGTAAAATATTGCAATAAAGATTTCGTAAAATTAAGGATTTTATGTTTTAACTCATAAAAATGAAGATGCTGTCAATAACAGGCTTTAAAATTAAAAGAAGTTCTGCATGTCGCAAACGATTTTAAAAAGGTCGTCATGGGTTTATTTGACTTTATATATACATCACCTCACTTACCAACTATATATTATAACAGATCATATTCAAAAAAGCTGGGAAACACTGTTTTAGACAGTGTATCAAATTAGAAAATTTAATTTTGAATAAAGAAGTTATAGTTACAAATCGTCCCATTATATAAGATCACGGTAAACATTAAACTAGCATTCCTCAGCATGTCGTCTACGAACCACTGCTTGATGATTCAGTAGATTCGCGAGCCACTAGTTTTAAATTATAAGAATGAATTCATAAACAATTTAGCTCCCTTTTTCATGAAAACTTCCAAAGATCTTTGGACTGCCTGGGAAAAATTAACGCATAATTGGAAGTCCATACATCACAAATTAAAACAAAAACATCTTTCATCAATAACTTTATTAATTACTTCCAATTTTCCTTAAGAAACTGTTTATTAATCTTGGTGAATATTAAGTTCTTTGCTCTGTCTCGATTAAGTTGGTTACGTTACTGTAGTTGCTTGTATTTGCATGTTAAAAGAAAACTAGTGAACAAAGTTCACTTAGCTATAAATTTCTGAAATGACGCTGGTACCCTCATAAATTAAGCGAGAGTTCTACCTCTCTGACCTATTAATTCAAATAATTGAGATCTTGTACTTCAGACAAAAATAACAATGCCGTGGAAAAGGTGAAATAATAACCGGTGATCGCAATAAATTATCGATCGCTGATACTTAATAATTATCTGCGCTCTAGGCTTCTTGTGCACCAATTTATAAAAGTCAAATATAATACATTATCTGTAATATTTTATAGATATAATTTGTGTACCTGCTATGCTGTTAAGAACTAATTTACAGAATAATTTGTTATAAACACATTCTGCCTTTGTTATCTAAATATACGTGAGGTTATTCATGTTTTACACAGAAATTTGTTTTATTTTATGGACTATGGATAACTCAACAGAACTCAATTGATTTCCATGTGTTTGTTTAACTTGCCGCCAGATTCGACAATAGCCAGGTTGCTGATACATCAGCCTGCTTTTTTACCGACCGCCAACATATATAAAGGGAGGTATTGTGATCATACCGATTTTGACATTTCGAGATTTCGATGGATCTTCACGAATTGAGGTCCCTACATAATGTTTTGACTATTTTTAGCATGATGTCTGTCTGTCCATCGGTCTGTGTACACGTGCAGAGCATATTCGGCTAAAAGGATTTTTATGAAACTTCATATTTAAGCTTTTAACATCAATGGCACGAGTTGATCAACTTTTGGTAAAAATCGGTAACTAGAAATAGGAGTTTACTCGTGTCAGTTTTAAGATTTTTGCGAATATTTCACAACAGAGAAATATTTCGAAAAAATTTATTTAGCAAAAGTTGCTATAAAAGCAATAACTAACAACTTTTATTCGAGACATTTTTTTTTGTATTTGTGCAAGTACGTTTCCAAGGTTATCGTAAATTATAAATAAAATACACATTATAAAATTGTCAACGTAATATAATACGTTATTGTCTTTTACAATAATAACTACTCTGCTGCTGGAATGTATTTTATACAAGTATTTTGTGATGGCGGTCGGTCCTGTGGTGGCCACAGCTGATATTTTTCAATTTAAATAACCAGCTCGCGATAACGTGGCATTGCACTAAGATAATTTATAACCTATTTACAAATATATTGACATAAAGTGTGAATTTTAACACATTTCTCGTTTTCGTAAGTACGGGACAACATTTCATGTTGTAATCGCGTCAAAATGTTTTAATCTATTAATCTAAGTATTAAGAGCTATTATTAAAAACTAGTGCTGGGAACTAAACTGGTTTTTTGGGTACCCTGTTTCAGTTTTGCGTAAAACCGGGTACATAATTTTCGAGTTACTCTTTTCCGGATTCCAGATTTCAGAATCCCGGTTGCCGATTTAAACCTGTTTGCCTTTTTTCTTTTATTCGTCACTTGGTTTTGACGAATACCCAATTCCGGTTAACCGTTTCCGGTGTCCTGGTTTCGAATATTCGATTTCGGATACCCGGTTTTGGATGCTTGTTGTCGGATACCCAGTACCTGATACCGGATTTTGGGATACCAGGTCCAGATACCCGGATACTCGGTTCTAGGGTTGGATATCCGAAATCAGGTAAATCCAAAACCTTATTTTTTTTTCAGAAACCAGAAACCAGGTCGATTTCTGAAAGCACTATTAAAAACCCTACATTACATAAAAAGAAAATCTCAAACAAATCTTCCAAAAAAATCCTACCATAATATTTCGGATTAAACCTATATTCATTACAATCCCTTTCTAATTATTAGACACCCAGGTAATTGGTCTCGGAAATAGAAGAGTTGAAAGGCAAAGACGTAATACATTAGTCAATTAGAGAAACACCTAAAAAAAATAAGGTAAAAATTTGGAAGACCGTTGTTAAGAATAGGTGAATGAAAAATAACACTTAAAAAGGCTAAGACCCAGAAAGGGTTGTCGAACCAGACTTGATAATAGGAGAGGACAAATTTTTTTGGAAATATGTTTAACCAAAAATTGTGTTAAAATGAAATATTTTTAATAACTTTTTTTTTCCTTATTCTACAAGCCTTCATTTTTTACACGGTAGAGAAAATTCAATAACTTAATAATCTAATCAAAACGCATGCTGTTCTGTTCTACATTAATATGTATTACTCTGAGTTTTCAGATTTTTAACCCCTGTAGATAAAGTGGGGAAAAGTTTTAATCACATTTTTCGCAGAAGTCGCTTCAAAATATTTTTTTTTGTTGGTTTCTCTAGACTTGAAAACCTTTAGTTTGAAGACACACATTTCCCAAAAAAATACAAGTATGTTCATATTTTTTCAAAGTCTCAGTGCTTTTCTATATTCGGATCAAAGATCTATATCAGCGGTCGGGGAACCGGGTTAAATTACCCCAAATGAGGTAAAAATGAAATTATTGGGGGTAATAAGGAAATTTTTCCAATTTGCTATTTTATAAACGTGTTAGTAGCGCAGTAAGGAAAAGGGCGCTGTGGGGCTTAACTAAGGGGCGTCATTGTGAATGTGAGGACATTTTTTTTTTGCTCGTCATTTGTAATTTGGGTGGTGAGGACCTTTTTTTTGCTTGTCACTAAAATTTTTTTTTTACAAGCCAGTGGGGTATCGTCGGTGTAAAGAAATATATCTTTGGGTAATGGGTAAAAATGTTCCCCGTCCCCTGATCTATATAGTCATGCCAAATTGCAACTCCCTAAGTCCAGTCGTTTGACCACAATTTCTGTTATAGACAGATAAACATATGCCCTTTAATTTTATTTACCAAAATCAGTAAACCCCAAGTAATATTCAACCAGTAAAATCACCGAACAATTTGTAGAATGTTGAAATTCAACAACCTTAGTAAATCCAAACAAATACATGAAAGGAAAAAGGCGAATGGCGAAGGAAAATAATAAGAACCGTGGATATCATTAGGAATAACTGAATAAAGAATAATGAGGAATAACTGATGTTTATATAATTTGTAAAAGAAAACAGTGTAATAGCCATATCGAAAGAGCGGACAATAATCGTTTTAAAAAACAAGTAACTAGTAAAAAACTTCCTACGGTTTTTATTATATTATACAGTTTTGCTGTAACATAAATGATAAGTAAGATATTTCGATTTCAAGTAGAATAGAAAATAATCGTTTCTTTATTCTAAACCACTCTTTTTTTATATATATTGGATCTTAAGTAAATAATAAATGAGATACTTCGTTTAAAGGAAGCATTCCCCATAGCCCCTAAATATCCATTTTATTAAAAACTGTCTTGACCAGAAAAGAAACGTTTCTTATACTATATAAATTTTCGTATATGCAATTTTTCTATTAAACAAATAAGTGAGATATTTGAAGTTAGTAGGTAGCGCTCCCCATAGCTCCCCAAATATATATTTTATTTAAAAAAATTCACTGACCAGAGAAGAATCCTTGCTTCATTCTTAACAACTTTTCTTATAAATGTAAATTATTCTCTTAAGTAAATGATAATTGAAATATTTCAGCTTTATACTCCCCTTGGTCCTAAAAAAATGATTTATTTTTATTTTTTAAAACCACAGAACAAAACCTAAATTCCAATTACACTGTAGCTCACAAACATCCATGCCCTGACCGGCATTCGAACCCGGAACGTTTGTCCAGTGAAGCAGGATCACTAACAAGACCGACAAATAATATTATTAAAAACTGCATTGAAACATAAAAGAAATTTTTCCTCATCCCAAACATATTTTCTCTTATATATTTTTGATATTAATATAAACAATAAGCAAGACATTTTAGTTTTAGTGTGTCAGCCCGTAACTGTTTATAAAATATTTATCCAATCGAAAAAGTGTGTAGAACAGAAAATATTTGGTTTCTTATTGTATACAATTTTTGTCATGTATGTTTTTGTTGTTAAGTCAATAATAAGTGAGATATTTCAAGATGTTAGTTTTAGGGTGTCACCTCGTAACTCTCCTAAATATTCATCCAATCGAAAAAGTGTATAGAACAAAAAATATTTGTTTTCTTATTGTAAACAATTTTCGTCATATATGTTTTTGCTGTTAAGTCAATAAGAAGGGAAATATTTCAAAAGTTTTGTTTTAGGGTGTCAGCCCGTAACTCCATTGACTTTCAGTTGAAAAAATACACAATACAAGTGTAGAAAAAAGATTTGTTTTCTTACTATTTTTGTTCTATACATTTTTTTGTTAAGTCAGTAATAAGGGAAATATTTTATGTTTTTTAGTAAACAATGAAATTTAATGCAATTTTGAGATGCCATTTAGGTTTCAATACTGATTTTTTGCGTGAATTACGCACAGACAGATAGACAACATTTGTTTTTTTGCTGTTATCGTCTTATAATTATCTGAAACGTATAGAAACGTAATATGAGGCCGAAACATTAGTTAGTTAGTTAGTTGAAATTTTTGGCGCACAGCAACAAAGGCTATTTGCGCAGGCCGAAACATTAAAAAACAGATATAGCCTCCAATTTTATTAACATAAGTAAAACAAACGATAAACCGGCAAACAGAAGACAAACAGAAAAACAAGATAGATAGACAGATAACGTGTATAATCCATATATGACGCCGAGAAATTAAAAAAACAGATATAGCCTCCAATTTTATTATTATAAATAAAACAAACGATAAACCAGCAAACAGAATACAAGCAAAAAACACCAAAACGATAGAAAGAATGTTGGTAATCAACACCGAAAACTAAAGCACCAATGAAACAGTGCCTAAGAAAAAATAAATAAATAAAAGAGATTCGCAGACATAAGCAACACTGTCTTTTATACTGTCACAAAAGCAATAAAGATACATTCAAGTAATTTCACTTACATTTTATCCAAAATATTTAAAATTTACAGCAAATTTTAATAATACAGTATGATCACATTGTCAAAATTGAAATCCGCTTAAATTTCTTGAACACTATACGTCATATCTTCTTAAGTCACCAAGTACACCATCCACACAGTTGTGAGTGAACGCGCGAACTGACATAGCACCATTTAATTCCACTATTTTCATTCCCAAGTTTACCTACATCGCACGGTCAAACTGAACATTTGGTAAAACTCGCGGTACCAATATTGCAATAAATGTCATTTCCCATTATCTGTTATTGAGTTATATTTTCACTTTTGTGGACTGATTTGTTGAGCAAGGACTTTTCCTTTTCTATCTTATTGCACTGGAAATAATTATAATATAAGTGTGAAAAATCTGCGAGTGAATGTTACATTTTAATTTATGCAAGATAAATTTACACTATTACTGTAATATTAATATACCAAAACTAGTTTATGTTATAAGTTTATTTTGATACTCTAGTTTATGCAGAGATGCAAATTAATTTTATTTGTAAAAAAAGTGTCGAATTTTTTTATTGAATTAACTCAAGTTATAGTCCTGTTTGCCCTGGAAGGTTATTAATAATATTCATTAAATACACAAGGGAATAAATAACCTTTATAAAATCTAGAGCCATATGAGATCATTTGGTATTATTGGGACATATTTAGGCAAAGAGAGATAAAGGAAGAACATTCAAAACGTTTTTTGTCACACAAAAAAGAAAATTTAGTATAATTTAATGTCAACAAATTAGCGTTGTGAAAATGTTGTGTATTTAATAATGGTTGAAATAACGAACATTGTAAATTTTCACTATATTTATTTATTAACTGCTCACTAGTATCGACTTTTGCCATTTTCAAAGCAATGAAATAAGATATAGTATTTCCAAAATGAAATGGCCACTCTTGTTAAGAAGCTTAACAAAGCGGTAATGGGTTTATAGCAGTAATCCTAAGACCTATTGCTGTAAAAAGAATATAAGAGGTATTAAGGGAATTTTAAGTTTAAATCGAATAGATATAACACTAGTTCAATTTTCTTAAAAACCATTAAGGATATTATCCAAATTTATAATCCTATTGTTTCTAATTTTAGGGCTTGTTATACTGGTTTATTATTTTGATATTTTCAACGTTCATAGCGTGCATACATTAACAACATGGCTCTTTGGCGACCATTTGATTTTGAAGAAATTCTTAATTTCTATAGTGAAAATAGTGAATCTACCAAAAACGCACCGCGGACCAGTATAATATATACATTTTTAACGCGGACCACTAATAATATAATTGTTGGTTAATTTTTGCAAGAAAACAAATATATTTAATGTGCTACTAAATCCATTTATTTTATTTGTAGAAAATCACAGAAAGTTTACAGAAAGTAATCAAAATTTAAATAATTTACATAAAAAATGTGAATAAAAAATAACAAAAAAACTGCAAAAAAAAAACATATAAAAACGTTCGCGGACCACTAAAATTTTTCTGGGAACCACTGGTGGTCCGCCGACCACCTGTTGAGAAACACTGATTTAGAGTGCGAAAATGTGGACATTGACGTGGAATGCGAAAATGTGGGCGTTGACGTGGAATGCGAAAATGTGGACGTGGCTACTAAAGAAAAAAGTCATTTGTCAGAAAATTGCAAAGTTCTGATACTGAACGTTTATGAAAAGTTAGTTTTGGAAGGTAATGACAAACCTATACTTAGAACTATGGAATTAACTAGTGTTCCATACAGAACAATTCAAAAATCAGCAGCGAAAACGACCCGATTTACAAGTTTTCAAGAAAATAGATAGTTTTATGTCAAAAACTATAATATATAAAATATACGACTTTTATTCGAAAAATGTAGTGCCGACTATGCATCTTTTAATAAAAAATTTGGAAGAAGAATCTCATTAAGGGTTTTTTATTGTTTGATCAATTTCTTAATCTCGTGCGAAGTTGATCAAATGGTGGCATTGATATCAAAATTTGAACTTACATAAAAATCAGTTTAGTCATATTCGCTCTACATTCTACACATGCCCGCAGACCGACATACAGACTGTAACCCTTAGGAGTATGTATAAAAATTAAAAGCAATCCACATTTAAGGCAAAATGTTACAAAAGTATTTTTATTTCGAAAGTTCTGAATTTTTAAAAGTAAATATATTGATTTTCATCCAAAATAAAATATGTCTAAATTTTGAAACATTATTTTCACTTACTAGAAATCCTGAAATATGTCATACGATTTTTTCATTTGGAGTCCAACCGAAACCCGTTGGCCAACTGTTTTTTTCTCGTTTTCTCATTCTGTTAAAAAAATGAATAAATAAGATACATCAGAGGCAAACAGAATCATTAGCGTTCAGCAAAATTATACAGTTGAGTTCCTTTTTATTTTAAGACTGCACGAACCTAAAATTTTGGTCATTAGTCATGCACCTTCACTCATGCTATAAGAAAACACCTTCTTTTTAAGAACTTGTAATTTTCAATTTATAAATAAAAACTAGCAACGATATGATTGAAAATTTGCTGTAAAAATTCTTTGTGTACTAAGTATTTATAATCTTTTTCGATAAAACATTTTTCAAGAAATGTGGCAAAAAGGTAGATATGTGACCTTAACAAATTAGGAGAATGTGTAACAAAAAGAAAATCTCAATCATTGAAATAAATCAACCGTCAAAACATTAAATATCAAAAGTTCTTTTTAGATATTTCACTTTTATATGAAATCTAATATTTTTAAATTGGCATACATATCACAATCGAAACTTTCAAATATTAAATGACCCGTTGAAAACTATAAAAATGTATTGTCTCTAGTATCATAAGCAAAGTAATATTTAATTACATCTTGTTAACATTATTATAAATAACACATGTTTTGTTTTGTTTCAGTACGAAATTAATTGAAAGTTGTTGAAGCAGGAGTTATTAAGGACAAATGATTGTTTTTGATCGCTTCCTTGTAAGAAAATGATGTTTGTTGATGGTGTGGGGAGGGAAGTATTGAAGTAGTTATTGAGTACGGACGGATGTATATTGTACTAATCACAGGTGTTGTGTCTGATGGGAATCAGTTCAACAAATCGGCAATTATGGCATAGTTAATTAGCACAAAAACTAATATTTCTACAAATGTAGGTCTAGTTCTAATAATAATGCTTCTAGACTATATTGAAACAGAACTCTTTAAGGTTATAAGACTCTGCTATCCAATTACAAGGTTTTAAAACATAAATCAATCTTCCAATTAGCTTGTACCATTCGTATCCTTCGGAATATTTTTGCCTCGTTTACGTATTTTGTCCAACTTGCTCTGTCAAATTTAGGACTTCTTGCTTTTCTGTTTCGACTTTTTCACTTTTTAAAATCCGGAGATGGGAGCTTTCATCTTTCAAAATCTGTAAACTCGACCTTTTAATTTTTCAAAATCCGTCGTCGACCTTTTTGCTCTGTATGGACCAGTTTACGGCTATTATTGAAAAAGTTCGAAGATTTAGAAGTAAAAATTTAGTTCCGAGACAGACAGCAAAAACCGGAATCTCCGAACGAAAACGATGGCAGTCCTAGTCAACCGCCAATTTTCTTCACTTGTGGCCTTTTGTATATCACATTATACCGAATGGGCGATATAACGTCCAATAAAATAAATTGCAGCGGTTTCTTATATATTGTGTATTGTAAAATTAACCACTTACCTTTCGGCAACGATATACTTTTGATTACTGACGGCTTAGGAGAAATGGAGCAAATGATGGAAGAATTAAATAGTTAAGCCGAGGAGATAGGACTCCAAATTAACATAAATAGAACCAGAGTAATGACAAATTTAGTGCTGAGTGGTAATTTGTCAATCTTGAGTAGATCCATTGATCAAGTATCTCACTACAAATGGGACACGAAATCACAATTGACCCGAGCAACTAAACCATAGAGATTAATAGGTGAATTGGTTTGGAATGGGCAGCCTTTGGAAATCTGAGGCACAGTTTAAAAGTTTTGCCCATCTGCCTCAAGAGAAAGGTATTTTATTAATTTGCCTTACCAGTCTTCACCTATGGTGTTGAGACTCTCACCTTCATGCGAAAATCTGCGGAAAAATTACGAGTTGATCAAAGATTCATGGAGAGCGATGATTGGCGTTTGGATTGAAAAGAAAAATTATGAATAAGACAACAAACAATAGTTTGCGATATAATTGGAGTTATTATACGTCTGAAGTGATAGTGAGCAGGCTACGTTACTAGAGCCACTGACCAGTAAAGGACCAGAAAAGTACTGGAATGACGGCCTAGAGACAGTACTGGAAACCGACTTCTTACCCGGTGGACAGATGATATCAAGAAACTAGTCGGTAATTGGCTGCAGATGGCACAGCACAGAGAGAAGAGGAGTTGCAAAGGAGAGGCCTATGTAAATGGAATATTCATATAGATTACATCTGTAATAAATTACGTAAATTAGTTTATGTTTTTAAAAATTTGAGAAATGTTTTAAATACTTCCACATTGAAAATAATTTATTATGGACTTGTTCAGTCGGTTCTAAGCTATGGAATATTATTTTGGGGTGGTGCATTTAAAAATGTTCTTTCCAAAATTAAAATTACACAAAAATTAATTATCAAAGTTATGTTGCATAAACCGCGAAGATATTCGTCTAGTAAATTATTTGAAGAAATTGGAGTTTTTAATATTACCAAGTTATATTTATATAATATTTCAAATAACATTTTTAATGAAAAAACTAAATTAAATGATACTCTTGAATTTGCAAATCGTAATTATAGTACAAGACATGCTTCTAAAGGACTATGTAATCCATTTAAAATTAAAAAAAGAAAAGATTATAAAAATTTTATTAACTCAATTCCTAAAATATATAATGCGTTTCCTGATAATATTAGATCAAACTTATTTAGAATATCTAAACTGTCATTTCAAAAACAGATTAAATCATGGTTATATAATGCTTCCTCTACATTGATAAATCAAATTACCTTCAATACGTAGTATCTAAGTATTTATTGTATTTAAATATATAACAATAGCGTGAATAGCTGAGCACTCAATTCAAAGTTTGCTTTTTTTTAGATTATAATGTATATAAATTTATATGTATTCAAATTGTATTACTATATTGTATATGTTTTTCGGAAAATATATTATTATTATTATTATTATTATGTTCAGCAGTGGACGTCAATGGCTGATGATGACGACGATAGACAAATTGTTGAATAACCAATTGACCGTCTCTAGCCGCTATGCAATGTCGCGCTATCGCGACTTCGAAAATATCAACTTATGCCAGCAATGTGGCCGCTTTATTTTAGTTTCTCTATTATCTGAGGTTTTACTTATTTCAACAGATATTTTTCAGACTGAAGCAGTCAAGTCAAAATTACTTATTGTCAAATAGTTTACTCCGATTCGCTACCGAAATAGTTCCTTCCATTAACTATAGTCTATCTCAGAAAGACTGATAGTAATAAATCTTTTTGTCAGGCGGTTACCAGTGGCGTGCACATTTTAAACACGTTTAAATTGGTTTTGTGTATTTCTATATTACTATTTTTCATTTTATTAAACGCACGCCTGTGACCATATTTATCATATAATTAAACGCACGCCTGTCACCATATTTTTCCTCAAAATTTTAGGGTAAGGGTTTTTATGATCTATTGTGTTTAACCCTATAAGATTCGTATTCCCATATAAGATGTGCGGCACACTCGGTTGTTTTTAACAATATTTCGTTTCGAACTATTCATATTTTGTGGGCCGCTTCTGTGTGAAAAAATCAATAACTTTTCACAAATAATAAATTTTATCACTATTCGTCTTTCTGAGATAGACTATAAATCTTTTATTACTTTCATTACTGTTATATTGTAATAACATTTGCTTATAAATTCAGTTAGTCTCGTACTTTTAAACATCTTTTAGTTGTACAAAACAAAGTTATTACAAGAAATCGAATTTAGAAACAACTCTTTCAAGTCGAAACATGAGTTTTAATATAATAATGTATGCACTTTATTGTAAAGTGCATACATTATTATATTAAAAGCTTAAAAAGCGGCATTTAAGACTTGTTCATTGTGTAGCTCACGTGTAAAAAATTTTTTAATTTTGCCAATACTTCCATAAAGTAAATTACCCTGACATAGACCTTGCTCTTTACATAGACCAATAAAAAGAAATCCGGCGGCGTAAATTCTGGTGAATTTGACCAACAATCACTATCGACGGATTACGATGTGATATGTCCAAGAATCTTATTAGAAGAACCATTGAAACCCCCTTTTTTTGACAAGACGTACTATCATCTTGGAACCACAAGTTGACAAGATGCAAATATTTAATTTGTGGGCGTATAAAGTGATAGTACTCGCTATCGATCATCGATTGTAATAGGTATTTTTTAGCAGAACGTACTGTATTCATGGAACAACATGTTGATAAAATGCAATTATTTAATTTATGGTTAAATAAAGTGTTAATACTCGCTATCAATCGTTTCAGCATTTCTTGCCACGTCTTTGAAAAATATGGTTCTTTAACATCTTCAGCTCATATACGACACCAAGCATAGATGTAAAAGGTTGTTGATGTATACGAGGTGTGTAAATTAAGTAACCGGACTGATTTAATTATTATTATTATTATTATTTTTTATTCGAATCGAATTACAATTCAATACTGTCTCCCTCAAAATAACTTCCTTGGAAAGCCACGGTTCTTCCAATCCTCATAGCAGTGCTGGAACTCGGATACTGGAATAACTGTCAGCTGGTCGGTTACGAACCTTTGATTGTTTTCGAACGTGTCCCAAAATGACGTCCCTTGAGGTAATATTTCAATCTTGGGAAGCGGAAAAGTCACAAGGACTCAAGTCAGGCGAATAAGGAGTTTGAGGTGCCACAGGAATGTTTTTACTGGCCAAAAACTCGTTTATTGAAATTGCTGTGTGGCAAGTCGCATTTTCTCATCCCCAATTCATTGATCAAAATCTGCTCTTCAACTTCAAATTCAACTCTTCCCCAATCATTCTGACTATCAACCGAAGATCTGAACGCACAAGATCCCGGATTCTGTCGACATGTTCATCGGTTCTTGAAGATGAAGGTCTTCCGCTGCGTGATTCATCTTCAATCAACTCCCTTCCTTCTAAAACTGCCTTAAACCACCATAAAACCTGGACAACACACTGTCTCCGTAGGCCTGCTGAAGTTTTGCAAAAATTTCCGTTGCACTGTACTCTGAAGTAAAAATTTCCGTTTTGCAAAAATTGCCGTTATAAGTCTGAAGCAAAACCTGATAGCACACCGTTTCTCGAAATGAATGTCACTCAATTTTAGAACACACTAGAAAAAACTGTTTCACAAAAAAATCGCTTCGGACAACAAAATTACTCTGTGAGTTCAAATTCGTAGTTGAAGGCGTATCACATGTTCACCTGCCGCCCCTCCAAGTCCCGCGTCCCAAATGTTGCCAGATCAAACGCTATGTTGCCAATCCGGTTACTTAATTTACACACCTCGTAAGTTTTGGGTTGTCATTAGTCCAGATGTGACATTTCTGCTTGTTCACATAGCCGCTAATAATGTTACTAACACTTATGATCACCGTTACTGAATACTGATATTCCTTTAAAATTTGAACGATTTGACAATAACATCGCTTTGTTCTAGTACTTCATACTTTTAATTTATGCTTTGTGCGTTAATATTTGGTGCACCCTGCAATATGGGCTAATGAAACTGCTCCATATTTTCTTTAAAGTTTAAACAACCTTGTTCTAGACACACTGCAGTTGTTTAAAGTTAATTGTAAATCTCATGCATGAAAATTGTAATGTTAGGAACTAAGCAACATCATAAAACAGTAATTTATTACACATAAAATTAAAACATACATAAATGTAAGTTAAACTTATATATTATAGGAAAAGGTGTACTGTTTATTCAAATTTTATATTTTCTCCTTTCTAGTAACATCATTAGACACAGTAATTTAATTTTATATCTCATTTCTAAAATATTGTGCTCTTTCTGTTTGTAGTTTGTGTGTCGAGTGTTTTTCCCAAAATTTTTGCAAATTATATTAAATTTATTATCGCCATAGTTCGAGATGGTTGACCAACATTCAGGCCTTAAAACAAAATGATAGACAATTTTTAGCGGAAGGGTAGTAAAAGAAAATAGAGGATGATCGAAGGATAAGCAGTTGATTGTTGTGAAAATAGAAATTCAGGAGCGTCAGATAATATTAGGTGTATCGGAAAGTTTTTTCGTTTATTTGGTATTATCAAAATAGAAACAAATCGAAAGAAAAAAATGTACTTTATTGAGTAAAATAGTAAGCATTGTGATCTATAACACTCTGCCATTTACCAGGAAGAGAAAATATTCCCGATTTATAAAATTCCTGATTTTTTTAAGGAAAAAGTTGTTCAATGCTCATTTTAACATGGTTCATATCTCTAAGTGTCTTGTTTCTTAAAAAGTGTTACAGTGACCAAAATAAGTGAGTCGGAGAAAGAAATGTCTGGTGAGAAGGGTGGGTGTGTTAGAACCTCCCAATCAAGCTCGGAAATTTTTTCACGTGTCTTTTTTTAATGAAGGAGTTCAGGAATTGTTGCCTTGAAGAATAACTCCTCTTCTATTCACAATTTCTGGCCGATTTCTGGTCCAATTCAGTCGATCCAATTGTTCACAGTGGAGATAAGAATTAACACTTTGCCCCGGTTTTAACATCTCATGATAAATTATTCCTTTATAGAGCCTTCCAGATCGAAGTTCATCCCAAGCATAAATTTCCTGATTTAAATTTTTTAAACCACTGTTGACATGTGCGTATACTTAGTTTATCACCATAAACAGTGCAAATGTTTTATGTAGTAACTGTAGCAGATTTATTTTTATGGTACTCATACAACATTATCCAGCAAAAAAATATTATGATAAAAATTCTTCCGCCAGTTTAAAATGCAAGAGTTTAAAATGAAACGAAAACAATAATTAGGTACTCAAGATTACAGTGTTTAATCAAAACGCAAAAGACGTCTGTTTAATTCAGCGAATAAGTCGTGACTAGTTCGCATACTGCACTAATAATAAAAACGAAAAAACTTTCCTGTACAGCTAATATACTGGAAAAATGGAAGTGGAAGCTGAACAAATCAACATGTATTTAAACCAAAAATACTCATCATTTTCATTCGCTATAAATTAAAACAGCATAAATCCTAATCTTAATGGCCATTACTAACGACATATTTAATTCGTACGACATGCTTGAGGAATTTGGTAGTAAAGCGACACATTGGTATTTTTAAAAGAGACTAACAGATGGTGTTGGTTAGGTCGAACTCATATAGTGCAACTGTACAGATCGTGTAGTGAGCATACATGACCTATCTATAGATACCTACAGATGTTTATAGTACCTGTTGTCTGACCTTGTTCTTACTAACGGAGCTAACAGTTTCCGTCTCTTATTTTAGACATTCATTCTTTCCTGGTATTATTGTATGTGAAACAAAAAATAGTAATTAGTTGAAGTATTTGTAGACTGTGGTGGTTAATTCCACAACGATCATGGTGAACCTTAGACATTATTCATCTTCAAAAGAAAAATACGAGTAAAAAAATCATAGTATAGAGCAGTGCTTCCCAAAGGATGTGCCGCAAAATTTCCAAGTGTGCTGCAAAATCTTAAAGAAAAAATCAGCTGTGGCAACCACAGGACCGACCGCCATCACAAAGTACTTGTTTAATTTATGCTGCTTTATCGAAAAATGTCTCAAATAAAAGTTGTTAGTATTGCTTTAATAGCAACTTTTGTTAATTTTTTTTTTTTTTTTTTCGGAATATTACTCGGTTGTGAAATATTTGCAATCTTAAAACCGACACGAGTAAACTCCCATTTCTAGTTAACCGATTTTTACCAAAAGATGATCAACTCGTGCCATGGATGTCAAAAGCTTAAATATGAAGTTTCATAAAAATCCCTTTAGCCAAATTTGTTCTACACGTGTACACGGACCGACAGACAGACAGGCCGACAGGTATCATGCTAAAAACAGTCAAAACGTTATGTAGGGACCTCAATTCGTGGAGATCCATGGAAATCTCGAAATGTCAAAATCGGTATGATCACAATTCTCCCTTATATATGTTGGCGGTCTGTAAAAAACTAGCGTGGTAAATTTCTTCTTCTATGACTACGGAGGAGTGCCGCGAAATTTTTCTTTTTTGGAAAATGTGCCGAAGGTGAAAAGATTGGGAAACACTGGTATAGAGGGTAAAGATAATTAATTGTTAACACAGTTGTGTTTTCAGTAGAGTATATTATAAGGTACTTACAATTTTGCCATTTTTACTAAATTGCAGCTGTCAAAACAATAAGTGTCGTAAGGACTGAAAGTTTTGAAAATAATTCTGGAGGCGCCGGGTATCGATCCCGGTACCTCTCGCATGCTAAGCGAGCGCTCTACCATCTGAGCTACGCCCCCTGTTGACTATAATAATTCGTTAATTTTTTGTGTTTGAGTTGTTTTACTTTCACTTAATCTGACCAATTTTGGTTACATAGCTGGTTACATTTCAGGTTGATGTACTCGTATATAGGTACTTTCATACATTGGATGTAAACAAGAGATTTTCAAATTTATTTATTTATGTATTTATTTTTTTATTTTTCACTCAGTAATTATTGTTTTATTAAATTCGAGGTATTAAATGAAAGCATTGATTGATAGACGTATACAGTGTTTCGAAAACTATATTTCTATCCGACATTTTCCAAAAGTATTACAAAAAAAATTGTCCCCCCTCCCGTGTATTTATTCCTGAGAAATATTTCTAAAAATCTGGAAAAAATCGTAGTAATGCTCAAGCGGGCACTTGACTGCGTTTATCACCCTGTATTAGAGGAAAAATTAGCCCACTACGGTCTAAGAGGTAATATACTACAACTGTTAATGAGCTATCTTAAAGATCGCAAACAAATAGTATTATTTATCAATATTAAATCACATAGCATTGTTATTAATTCTAGCGTACCCTAAGGGTCTATTTTCGGGTCAATCTAATTTTTATTTTAGATAAATGACTTGCCTTTGCATATTAATTCTAAAACTGTGATATTCGCTGACGACACAACTTACATTAACCGAGGGAGGAGTGTCTCAGAAGCAGGTAGATGCTTGAAGAATAATATGAGAGACGCCCAAGATTGGTTCCGTGCATTAGCATTAAATTAGTTTATTACCAGTTTGAATGCCAGTAAAACAATTAACATACTCTTCTCATTCAATCCGAGAATTAATATAACAACAACAGATTACAGCACGGAAGCAAAATTTTTGGGGTTTCAACTAGATACCAAAATTAATTGGAAGGCTCATATTGAGTCAGTAGCTGGGAAAATAAATAAATTCAATTTTGCTCTTTTACAATTAACCAAGGTTACAAGCTACTTGACCTGTAAAATAATTTACTTCGCATATGTACAGTCCATCTTAGCATATGGCATTATTCTGTGGGGCAACTCTGTAGATTCATTAAGATTGTTTCGATTGCAGAAACGATCTATTCTAATCTTAAGCAAAGTTAAGTGGAGTATCTCGTGCAGGGAGCTTTTCATACATCATGAGATATTGACACTCCCATCGCTCTAAATTCAAAATAGACTGACACACTTTAAAGAAAACATCACAAGTTTTCATACTTATAGTGACACTCATGGATACAATACTAGAAAGAAACATGATATCAAGCGGCCTTTTACTAAATATAACTATAGAAATCAAGTATACATAGTTGGAATAAAATTATTTAACAAGTTTCCTGAGGAAATTAAATGCCTAACCAGTGCAAAATTTAAAGCTAAGTTAAAAAATATCCTAATAAAAATAGCATCCTATAATATTGAAGAGTTTGAGAAGGATTTAAATATAAATATATGTATATAATAGCCCAAAATGGAAAATTAAAAGTAACTTCAATAGATTGTTCGTCCAGTTCCGAAATAGGGACAATATGTTTTGTGTTAATATCTTTGTTTCATTTATCTAAGGATTAAGTTAATTTATGTGACGCTATGATAAATGTACTACATTTCACAAATAAAGATGTATTATTATTATATTTCACGCTATTACAAAAACTATGCCAAAGATTGAAAAAGCAAGCTTCAGTATCTCGATTGCGTAATGCAGCATCCAATATTCAAACAGGGCCAGTCCGATAGGTGAATCGGATGGAGCGCATTAATGGGAACATTAATGATGAATAAGGTTTCTTGTTTCTGTTGGTCGCTCGGACCCCCTACTTTTTTTTTTACTGTTTGGCAACTCGTTTTCCTCAGGCACCAAATTTTATTGGACCGGCCGTTGTGGATATTATATACAAAGCCGTACTTATATTACTAAATGTTACAATTAGTCACAGAAATGAAGGTAGAAGTAAAAAGGACTTGGAAGAAGGAAAATATCTTGGTTATGATTAAGATCGCTATGAAGAAAACAACACTTCCGAATTCCATGCAGCTATATCCAAAGTCAAATAAACCAAATCAAAATATGATAACCAACAACCAGTATATAGTAACGTAAGAAGAAGAAGAAACAGGAAATAATTGAAAAAGTCTGAAAAATATTGTCCCCATGTTCACTTACTAGATACCTCCGAAAACCTGAATGTGTTTGAATTCGGAATTCACAGCAATTGTTTTATATTATTTTTCAATTTTATTCTTTATTTTCATTTTTATCTCAATTTGACAAAGTTCTGAATTTGTCACCTTTTTTGGTTATTCTGACTGCTAATAAGTGGTTAACAGTGGGCAAATATAACAAAGTTACATAGTTGTAAATGATTAGTGACTGTTGGTTGGTTGTAACTGGAGTATAATTAGTTTAATTTAGTTAAAGCCCACTTACAACTAACTTTGACCCGTGACTACCAACCGATAACTATCGAACTTCAGATAAAGCAAAATTTATAGCACACTCCTCGCCCATTAAATATTTCAACTAAATCTAATTCCAATGTAAATTACTCTCATACATTATAAAGCAGTGTTGCCCAACATGTTTGCAATTGCAATCTATGTTTGCAAGCGAGGTTAAAGCGATACCAAGCTCAATAAAAAAAAAAATTATAGTATTTATTTATTTATTTATATTTTTCTATTTATTGCCGCTTTAACAAATACATTTTTTATTCACAGAATTATTCATATCATATATAAAATATAAACTAATAATATGGGGCCTACATAACTGCCCTAAAATTAAAAATAACATTAATAACTTAAATTATCTAATTTGGAGTTTTTTATTCACTTATTTCAGATAATCTCGGGGCAGACGCCGTTTTAGTCTTCTGCGTAAACTTTTTTTTTTTTTTTTCTCTAGTTAATTTGTTGCACTTTCGTTGTTTATTTCTTATGAACCACGGTACGTTTACACAAGATCTGAGGACTTTGTTTTGAAACACTTGAATTTTTTTATAATTGTAGTAGACCAGATTTTATAGCCGTATAATATTAAGGGTCTTAGTGGGGTTTTAGATAGTAATTATGCACAATTTGTTTTTGCTTTAGATTTATGTTAATAATAGGATAAAGTTGTTGTAGCCTTCCATAATCCTGTTGCAGTTTTACGTTACTGTGATATTTCCAAGTTAGGCGAGTGTCCAAATATATTTCTAAATACTTGACTAGTTTACTGTTCTAGTTCCATTCGAGAATTCTCTTTTTAATGTTAAGTTGTCGGGATTTATTATTCTTCTTAGTGTATTCGCACTCACAATCCAAAATTTTCATTTTGATTCACATTTATTAGTATTTAGTTCAATGTTCTCTACACATTGTGATAGTTTTGGTTTGTAGGTTAGTTATAGCAACGTTATGTCAGTATTTTGGGTAATATTAGCAGTGTTATCTGCCTACACTGCGCTTGCTGCTTCGTTATAATGTATGTCACTCATATAAATGTTAAATAATACAGGTCCTAGAATGCTGCCTTGCGGCACTCCTACTTTTATTAATTTCGGGTCGGATATATTATTAATTTTCACACTGAATTCTCCATCTTCTAAAAAGGAGATAAGTGTAACTGTAATACACTTCGGTAAGTTCAGTTGAAGTATTTTATATTTTATTTCATTTATTCACATTTTAGTTAATGCTTGGGCTACGTCCAAAAATTACAGTGGTGTATTGTTTATTTTCAAATCCCTGTTCTATAATTTCCTTTATTCGCAGCAGTTTTTGAGTCGTAATAGTATTTAATGAACTACGTTTCGACTTCAGATTCCTGTATTATAGTATTTATTTATCGATTACTGGATCTTAAACCTACTATTGCATTTTTGAGGATTACCTGCGCGATGCATTGTTTTCGAAGCGCTACCTTTCTCATAACTCAAACTTTTTCAAGTCGTATTACAATAGTGAGTTAAAAGAGTTTGGCATAATTTGATAGCTTTATTTGCGGATGAAGTTTCTCTCAGGTTAGCGCACTACGCGCGTCCTAATATTCCTTTTAGCGTTCACGGATGAAGTAGTCACCGTTTTTTGCAGAGTGTTTGTTATTCGCGGTAGCCTTCGGACAGTTACGTAAATTGTTCTTAATAAGTTAAGCATATTTGTAAATTAGAGCGAGATCTCTTAGTCACACACATGCGCGTTGTTAGTTTCGTTGAATTTGGTTAATGAGTTAAGTGCTTCCATTTAAATTTACTACACTATGACGACGATCTTGTCAGCTAGACAAATTTAGCTTTCGCGGTGACTAGAATTTCTAACACATCTCAAGACAGACTTGCGTCTTAAATCTGTTCATGAACTTATACCTTAACTGTTTTACCTTGTTATAAACTTCATCCTCGAACAAAGCAAAATTTTAGTAATCGATAAGTTTGAGTATTTGCGTATCAAACTTTGTAAATGTGTTTAAGTATTTATTATCTTAAATATGTTAACATGTTCTATATTTCTACATTTGTAGGAGAAAATGTAAGGTGTGTTAACATTTTCCCCATATATTAATCTGTTATCGCATGTAATTTGTAAACATAATAATTCTGATTACAGATTTTTATAACTCATCGTGAAAGTTTCTATGCGAAGTTGTAACACGAACGTAACATTGAACTTAAACTTGTATAATATTACGCAAGGCTATTCATTGTTTAATTAATTTGTTATTTCAATTGCATAATTTAAAATACTGTGAAATACTTCATCAATAATAGTCATAAAATAGTCTAGAAATTTTTTTAAATAAATTACAGCAATGTAAAAAGAATTATATTAGTGACTTATTTGTTATATTTTTGTTTCAGACAAGTGGTGCAAAAGGTACTCCGCCATATTACATGGGTTCTACAACACTTCCAAGAGGTGGTCCGCTCCTCAGGGCTTATTCACCAGCTGTAGGACCCATTCCAGCTGACAGAATAAAATCACTACCTCCAGGTAATTATCTTCTTTTATGTTACGTTTTTCATTGTCACAGGAGATAGTTTTTTATTGTCTGTTGGGCATTCTTCAGCACGTAGATAGCATTTCTCTAGTCTAATACTTTCATTTATTTGAGCAGTGGGTATGCTCTTATTGAGAAAAGGTTTTTTTTAATTATAATTATTGTCTTTTTCTGACATGCAAAGTTAGAGCGATACAAAAGCACAATAAAATTAGAATGTTTATCTAGTATTTAATAAACGAAGTTTCGACTACTGGGCCTCTTTTATAATATTTATTTAAAAACTACTGGATCTTTTTCTATTTTTAACTTTTTTGGTAATTTTTTGCACGATGCAGTGATTTTATTTACGTTTTATTTCATTGTCACATGAGGTAGTTTTTTGCCTAATGGCCATTTTTCAGCACCTAGATTAGATAGCATTTTTAGGGTTTTGTAGGTATGACCCCCAAAAAAACCTTATAATGTTACTCATGTGTCTGTCTGTATGGTAGAAAAAACTCTTTGATCCACATATAGGAAAAATACTGAGAGTTCAAAAAACAACATCCCGAGATAAATATAAACAATTACGTATTTAAAAAAAATAAATAAATATTTTTTAAAATTTTGTGTGCATATCAAGGTTTCATTTGATTGATCTTAATGCGTGGATCAAGAAGCAAATTTTTTTTTTTGAAAAATATTTTTTTTTAATTGGATTTTTGACAAAAATATGGCAAAAAACTTTTGTGCCCCAACCTATCTCTCAGTGGGGTTGATCTAAAAATCTGAAAAACATCTCCATAACGAACATTAGTGGGAACCGGAATAGCTCAACAGGAATTTTTGATTTGATAAGTTTTTCGAAAAATGTCGATTTTTTTGTGTTATCAAAAGAAAGCTCATAGGACGTAGATTAACCCTTTCCACTCCAATGTCGAGTGTCACTCGACATTGATTTTGTTCCACCAGCTCCAATTTCGAGTGACACTCGACATGGTGTAATACTTCTTTTTGCGGACAATTTTAAAATAGGAGGGATTTTTTTACTAAAATTTTTAAATCACGATTGAAAGAAACATTCTAGAATCGCAAGATACTTTAGTACCGGCTATGGTCGAGAGATGGATTTATTTTGGCGCAGGTATAGATATTACAAAAGTACACTAGTTGTATCACACCGTGCTGTCGTCAACACCTTATCTCCAACTGTGCATTATAGAATATAAAAAAAAAAACTAAAAGTTAAAAAAACGCAGTTTTGGCGTGGAGCTGGTGGAATAAAAACAAAAAAAGGCTTGGAGTGGAAAGGGTTAAGGAACGAAAAGCAATTTTTTTAGAAATCGTCTTTTTTGACACGATTTTGGTCAAAAATGTACTAAAAAGTCCCAAAGGTGATAAACTAAAAATCAGAAAAAATCGTATGTAATGTACATTAATCTGACCTGGAAACGTACGAGAGGAATTTTTTATCCGATTGCGTTTTTGAAAAATATTGCAATTTTTTTGTTTTTGAAAAAATTAATTATTTTTTTTTAATTCATGGCACATAATGTTATGGACTTTTTGTATTTATAGCTAAGATAGTGTAGGTTTTTTTTTTTGTAAATTACATATATAATAAAAACATTTTAACAGCTGAGGACCGAGTTTTGAACACCACACTACACTCCACACTGTAGAGTGTTCAGTTATGTTATACTCTTATATGTTGTGATTCAACCTATTGTTTTAATTTCTTTAGATTTTTGTTTTTAAGGTATCAAAGAGGAATAAATCATTTATAGTAATGAAATACTTATAAATTTAATAACACATTGTTAATAGAACAAATATTCGTAGACATCCAGTATTATGTTGGCTTCTTACACTTATTAGATACCTACAGAATCCTGAAATGTGTGAAAATTCACACTTCACATCAATTTTTCTAATCTCTTGATTTACATTGAGCAGTGATGTGCGTGTATTGAGAAAAAGATCTCCTTAATTAAAATTGTCTTTTTCTTTGTCATTATTAAACTAGTTGATTTTCGGACTCACATTTACGTAAATATTTCAAAGTATTTAACACTGTCAAAGATAAATACATGGAGCTCTCAAAATTAAGGAAATTTTGTCTATTATCTCTCTTTACGCTTAGTTTGTGGTAGAAATGTATTTCATGCTATTATTTTTTTTTTCTGCCGATTTTTATCAGTATATAATTTTATTGAATAAAAAGAATTCTTGACCGTATTTTATAGATAAATATATAGGTATTTTCTTGGGTTTCGGTCGATAATTAAAAGCAAATTTAGTCAAATATTTAAAAAGATTTATTTATTTGCTAACTAGTTTCGGTTCTATCTGAACCATTCTCAAAGCCTAAAAATAAGTACATGTTTGATAAAATGAATTACATAAAATAAATATAAAATTAATAATAATTATAAATATAAAATTAAACATTATTACACTTACTTGCAAAAAATATTTATAAAAATCAGATTTAAAATTATTATTATAAAATTTGAAACATTAAAATTTTTTATTACTTTAACGGATAAAATTTTTCCTTATCTTCTACAGGTTGCGACACATATACGTCAACTAAGTTAAACAGATTTTTTTTAAATAGACGTACCGTAATTTCTAATTGAAGTTAGTTATACTTGTAATAGATGGAGCTTTTAATTTTTTTTATAAGAATATAATAAATTTTGCTTAAATTATCTGTCAGTTTTAGCATTAATATTACGGTTGTCTTTTTTAATATAAATCATTTCTAATAACAATCTTTTAGTTAAATTTTGTTCAACATTCAGTATTGTTATATATTCTAGGAAAGTCAAATTGATGTTTTAGATGGTTGGCATGCTCTACAATAGAGTTGTTACTTTTGTTATTGTCAATTTTATTTTTACTAATGTTTACTAAGACGTGTAACGTATATGTGTCGCAACCTGTAGAAGATAAGGAAAAATTTTATCCGTTAAATTAATAAAAAAAAATTAATATGTTTCAAATTTTATGATAATAATTTTAACTCTGATTTTTATAAATATTTTTTGCAAGTAAGTGTAATAATGTTTAATTTTATATTTATATTTATTATTAATTTTATATTTATTTTATGTAATTCATTTTATCAAACGTGTACTTATTTTTATGCTTTGAGAATGGTTCAGATAGAACCGAAACTAGTTAGCAAATAAATAAATCTTTTTAAATATTTGACTAAATTTGCTTTTAATTATCGACCGAAACCCAAGAAAATACCTATATATTTATATAATTTTATATTTATCATTTCTCTTAATTTTTCAATAACACGTTCATATTATTGTACATATATTTAGATGCAACATTCCAGCGCAATATGACCTAAATTCTTAATCATCTTGCATGTCATATTTTAATGAATCACCTACTGCAGTCAAAGAAATCTTTCCTCACGTTTTGAGTGGTCCTTCCGCTCTAAGATTCCTCCACAGATATAATACAGTTATAATCAGTTTAATTTATGTAATTAATTAAACATCGAATTTGTAATGAGATAAAATTATGTCAGGTACTAATTAACATCTGTCGCATTTTTTACTGGGTCATTAGGTGCTTGCCACTGATATATTCGTGCTTAATTTTATTTTCAGGTTACTTGCTTTGATTTACTAATTATGGCAAAAATTAAAATTTTTGTTAGTTTTACATCTTTTAGCAGTGATTCTGAAACTTTTCTGTATCATGAGCACTTTAAATATCCTAGTTTATGTATGGATCCGTCATATTTTTAATTTAAAGTTGGTTTTACCACTATTTTCGCCGTTTAACAGTTTATTATTATTATTTTATTCAATCCGAGAATTTTAATTTTACTTGACTAAGGCCCAGTCTTTCCACCTTCAGGTAAACCGCTAGTTAACTATCTGACAGATAAGGTTATGTGATATTTTCTGTGTTGAATAAATGTCATCCCGTTTTCCAATACAAATTTATCTATCAGATAGTTATCTAACGGATAATGAGACTGACGTATTAAATTCAGTGATTTACCTAAAGTTTACCTGAAGGTGGAAAGATCGGGCTTAAGAGGGCTAAAAGCTAAAAACCTACATGCGTTATTTTTTTTTTTTTTTTTTTCTTCAGTTTTCCTGTTTTAGTTTTCCATTATTGCTTATCCCAGAAATAGTTTTTTAATTATTATTATAAGAAACTAATTATTATTATTAGCGTGTGACCAATCTAGGTCTTAATACGTTTTAATCCTGTTTAATTGAAAAAACCAAACATTGTTCTTTCTCATTTAATAAGAATGGAACGTATTAAAGCCTAGATTGGCTCTACTAAATATTGTTATTTAGAGAATTAAAATTTTCAGTCAAATCTACAATTTACAAATTAAAAAATTTATGTGAAGTGTGAATTTTCACACATTTCAGGGTTTTGCAGGCATTTAGTAAGTGAATGATGATTATTTTGGATGCGAAAACAAATTTTATATTAAAATTCGAACGCCTAATACCATTATTTAGGTTTCTAAATATGTGCAGTATTTTTTTTTATATAGCAAGGTTCATTAAGAATTTTAAAAATTGCGCCTATGGCTTCCATTGGTTGTTATAAGTTCCGCCCCTCTGATTTCGTGTACATTGAAACAGAATTAAATTATAATTTAAACAATTTCCACTGGCTATTAAATTTACGCTTTTAAAAATTAAATGCGACATTTGCCAAAATATAACTAGAATTTTGAAAAAATAATTTAAACAATATAAAAATTTAACAAAAAAACAAAAAAAAATATAGTCTCTTCTCACAGGGTTCGATCCCTTTCGAGTCGGGTTACTTGGGTGAAAAATCAGCGTCAAATACCACAAGACCAGCAGACACGTTACAGTGTGGCGTGTTACAAAGCTATAACTTGTGTACATTATTAGCAAAAAATCACAAAAAATGCGTTTTTTTCCAAAAACCTAATCTGATCAAAAATTCCTGTTGAACTATTTCGGTTCACACCAATGTACATTACTTAGAATTTTTTCAGATTTTTAGTTTAAACCATCTGGGCTACAGTGTGTGGGACAAAAAAATTTTTGCACAATTTTGGCAAAAATCGCTTCAAAATAATTTATTTTGGAAAAATAAAAATTTGATCGTTAATCCACGTACCAAGGGCTTTCATTTGATACCCTATTCAGAATTATAAAAAAATATTTTTTTTTTCGATGAGCACATATTTGTTTATATTTTTAGGGGGATATGTTTTTTAGATGTTTTAGTATTTTTCCTATGTGCGGGTCAAAGAGTTGTATAAGCATGCCAAATTTCAACTCTCTAGGTTTAGTCGTTTGGCTACAATTTTTACCGAACAGACAGACAGACAGACAGACAGACGACAAAATGACGGTATAAGGGTTTTTTGGTCATACCTACAAAACCCTAAAAATGTATTTAACGATAAACTGTATATAGGAGCAGGTTTTAGAAAAAATAATTACTTTGTTATCCACGAACGTTAAATCTTATATGGTCAAAAGGAGTTGTGGAGGCGCCGGGTATCGATCCCGGTACCTCTCGCATGCTAAGCGAGCGCTCTACCATCTGAGCTACGCCCCCTGTTGATAACAGTGATCAATTAAATGTTTTCGTGGCCATACCTGTTCTACTTTCACTTAAAAATGTATCACTTTAATTGTACTACGTGTTGCATACGGCGATTTAAGATTGTTTCTTGACGGTGTATTGAACTTACCAAATTATCAAAACTGTTTATTAATATGGAAAACGAAAATGGGAAACCGAAAGCGAACAAAATCTAGGAAACAATACAGTTATATTCAGTATGAAAAAAAAAAACTGAAAGTGAAGAAAATTAGCAAACAATGTAGTTCATGTCCAATATACGTACACATTTAAGACTCATTTATACTCGTAGTAGCTCTATAGTACAAGTGCATGGCATAAGTATAAATATGTATAAATAGAGTATACTGCCTGTTCATACAAACAGATGTTCATACTATAATAGAGTGGGGACGGCTTGTGCTCAAGAAATGAAGCTACTTGCCACCAAAGCATGGCGATACAAGTAGAAGGGATATACACTTATACACTTATAGTTAAGTATAAAACAATTATTGCAATATGTATATGGGTAAACAATGTGAATTTTTCAATGAATAAAGAAGAAAACATGAATATTAAGATATTTTAAAACAATATAATTTTATATTTAACGGTGGAAAGTTACACCAGCTTCTCACTAAGGCTTTTACAATTTAATATGGCACATTTCATGTTTATAATCAGAGAATATGAACGAGAAATGTAATGTTGACACCACGTTGTTTGTCACCGAACAATGGCTGACTTGTTTCACTTCGCTATACAAGCTGTGATACGGTATTACGTCTCTCCTCTACTTATACTTCCATGGATTGATTCGGCATATGCATAGGCGATGCGTTTATGTTATGGACTTATTTTAAACCAGGTTTTAGAGATATTTGTGTTTGTGTATAAAGAAGTTTTTGATCGTATTTCAAAACGCGATCAACGTTTTAGTCTGCCGAGCATTCAATTCGGTTTTTTTAGCTCTATATGTGCTGACTCACATACAAAAAAAATATTACCACGCTTTATCTCCAACCTTCTTTACCTGTAGGACCGCGCTTAAGATTGTGAAAAAGTGGATGATATTTTGAATTAATTTGTTTTGTTTTTCTTTCTTTTGTAATTGATTTTTTATAATGTTTCATTTAATACTTACGGACTGCAGAATAGCTGCATTTATGATTATGTACAGTTATGTAAATGGAATATAATTCCATTTCTTTCATCAGTTTAATAAAAGTTCAAGCATAAACGCAGAAAATAAGATATTTCCGAATATGACTTATTTTTAGCAGAGCTTCTCTATGTTCACTAGCTGAAAAGCGTCGTATTGTTCAAGATATTGGTTTTCTTCTTGCTCGATACTGAACTTTTTGAATAAGATAGTAAAATGTGATCTAAGCTTTGTTATGTACTAAAATTTAAAAATTAATCTGGAGGCGCCGGGTATCGATCCCGGTACCTCTCGCATGCTAAGCGAGCGCTCTACCATCTGAGCTACGCCCCCTGTTAACAATCAGAATTGTTTTATTTTAGTCACGCCTCATTTGTTCTACTTTCACTTACCAAAACCGAATCACCAGTATTTCGGGTTGCATACATTTGCATAGTTCTTGACCACGCATTGAAGTCTCCAATGTTCTTTAACATTTAGTACCAGATACTGGTCTTAGTTCATAATCTAATACCCTACATAATTACTAATAATAACAATTATTATTATTAATTAATTATTAATACATTAATATTATTATCTATATTAATAAAATTGGAGGCTATATCTGTTTCTTTTTTCGGTCTCATATTTGGTTTCTACACGTTTCATGTGATTATAAGACAATATCTACCAAAAAATCAGGCAAAAATCACGTAACAAAAACCGTAAGAAATACTGGCACGCCAGCTAGTTTAATATATAATTGTGTTACATATCTTATATTACGCAAAATAAGGAGTAGACAATACACGCAATATAATCATACCGTAACTTAAAGGTAACATCCTTGCAATAAATATAAATTTCAAGTAATAATTGTACAACTCTTACAACATCTTTGCAGTAATATATATTGTAAATGACCGAATCTTTTGCTTGCAGATGGATACATGTCGTCTCCAGAGAGAGGTTCGCGAGGACAGTACGAGGACCCATATTACGCACAGTACGCAGCTAGATCAGGCTCCATCACGCCCGTCATCGACGAGGAAGCCAGGTAAGATCATCTCTTTCATCTTATCTTATTCATTTTACTAATATATCTCACCTGTTTATACTTGTTTACTGTCTTTTGTCACTCATTTTTATTCAAACACAGCTTTCATGCTTGAAAACATCACTGCAGTATAAAATTTTGCACTAATTAACCTAAAATACAATTAAACGCAATTAAAATACAGAATATGCTCATTAAATACTTTGAGTGTTGTTTTTTTTTTTTAATCAGCAACGATCGCCGTATATATGAAGCCTTGTCTATGATACAAAACTAATCACCATGTTAGCTTAAAGCTAGGGTTTTTATCTCTTTTTGTTAAGCAGGAAGAGAAATAAAATCATGGTTAGTCACTAAAATTTGTCTAGTGTCTACATATTGTGTAGATGGCACAAATTTTATGTAAAGTACAGTTAACCGGCTTCGGTAGCTCAGAGGTAAGGACCCTCATTTGCATGCTAAATGTATCGGCTTCGGATCCCGATTTCACTTATCAATGCGCTATTGATATTTGTATTCGTCAGCTCACCCTTACTGAAGTTAAAAAAATTATAGAGAAAACCTAGAAACTAGCTAAATGCAAGAAGCTCCGAATAATATACACCAGTGTTTCCACACCGCCGGTCCGCGCACCGGCACTGGTTCGCGAGATTTTTTTGCCGGTCCGCGATATTTTTTTTACTATGCAACTATTCGCCTAATAAGATATAAACCACTTAATTTTGAGATGAAAATCTCGGTTCTTAATCTGTTAATTGCTTAAGTAATAATTTGTTTCTTTTTTAACTTAATTATATGTGATTTTTTATTTGTTGTTTTTTTTGTGTTTGTAATCAGTGCAATAAAAATATAAAACTTTTGCGATACACATTACTTTCTAAACTTGCCGGTCCGCGAATTTTTTCTAGGTCGCTTGCCGGTCCGCCATAAAAAAGGTTAGGAAACGGTGATATACACAATACTGTTACGAATAAAGCTCTGCAAAAAAAAAAAAACTGCGATGGTCGAGGGACAGGAGACCTACTTTTGAACGTTTGAGAATTAACTAGAATATTCCAGAAACATAGAATATTCGAAGCTCCTACATAAGACGAATGCTGCCTCAGTCGAGTCAATTTTATTCAAGCGGTTCAGTCAGTTCAGCAAAACAGTCAAGGCTGTCAATAAATCAGTTCTTTGTATTCAACTTGAGAGTAGAGTTAGACAACTGATAGAAATTAATGGAGTAACTGAGTTCTCAGTTGGTGAACTTCAGTACGGTGACCGAGTGATTTAGTTAATCAAATACCTGGACTAGTCTAGACTACATGAAAAAATACCTGGAACAGTTAACTGTAGATTAACTGTGTATATTGTAGTGACTAGTGGTATTTATTGTTTGTGTTATTGTTGTCTACTAATTAGTTTATAAGTTCAATATTTAAGGGGTTTAGTAAAAATTTAAAATCACAACTAAATTCTTCTTATCCCGAGTAAAAATAAACGGCGATTTTACAATGATCGAACAACGGCCTCTTAGCAGTACAGCGGTCTTACAAGAGTCCAAAAGACTCTTCAAAAACTTTAAAGGTCGTACGCATAGACATACGGCGCCCAAATTTTAAGAAAAATATCAAAACGGCCGTGCACTCGGCGTACAGCGGCCGTTTAAAGTGATAATTATTAAGCCTGAGCTATACTGAGGCTTATAACGGTCAAACACCATCCGTTTGGCGGAAAAACTCGGACTTATAGAATTTCATTATAAATATTCAAACTGTGACCGTTGTACGAGTGTTGTACGACTTCGTTTCAAATATTATCTATTTTTACTCTGTATATTTTATTGTAACCACGTAATAATACTATTCGCATACATTTATATGCTTTAGAACTTTTTATTTTGATACAACTAAATTGACTTACGACGGGATCATTGGTACACATCTCGGGTTAAGTCATGAACCATCTGTATATCAAAGAAGCAACAATGTGACAGAAGAAATATTTAACAACATTGTGTAACATCTTATGCTATATAGCTCAAATATTTATTCTCTATTTAAATCCGAAGAAGGAACTTCATTCAACAAGTAAAAGCGCTTTTGAAAATATGTTTCAATTAATTGTAAACCTTATAGCGTTCATAAAATAGCCATAAAATTAAAAGGTAATAACATACTCTGTAAAAATAACGATCGGTGAAATTTTAGTATTTCGTACTTCAGATGCGCCTCTTATAGTGAAAAGGTGATTTTTTGGTATTCACAGCTAACCCTCTCTTTCTGAGTATAGTTTGTCTCAGACTTTAGTGGAATGACTTCTTAACGAACAGGGTAACCCCAACGCTGCGGGGTTTTTATTTTGTTATGTGAAAGATCCGGATTAAATAATTTTTTGTAGATATCTGTGCAGTGCTACTGCTTAAGAAAATGTTCAACATTTCAAAAAAATAAAATAAATAAATAAGTGTTACCCTGTTTTACTACACCTATAATCTTCTTCTATAAATCCCTTACCTATGCAAGTCAGATTTAGTCATTCTCTTGTAAGTTGAGACAAACTATACCGATTATACTCTATCTCTGAAAGACTGATAGTAATAAATCATCTTGTCAATATTTCGTTTCGAACTATTCATATTATGTCGCTTTTGTTTTACCGCTTCTATGTGATAATACAATAACTTTTTACAAATAATAAATTTTATTACTATCAGTCTTTCGGAGATAGAGTATAGTTGAAAAAATGCTGCTTGATATTTATCTTTCATTGTCTGTTCGAAAAGGGTTAAAAATATTTGGAGGCGCCGGGTATCGATCCCGGTACCTCTCGCATGCTAAGCGAGCGCTCTACCATCTGAGCTACGCCCCCTGTTGATAGCCAGCACTGGTTAATTTTTTTAAAAATCACTTTCACCTGCCTGTAATCTTGACGATAAGTGTAATGCTAGATGCATAAGTGGTACTTAAGTCTAATTATACTCTAGCATCGATATTTCCTTCTTTTTTAAAAAATTATGTTTATGGGTTATAATATTATGTTTATAAGTTTTTTATTTTATTAAATAATGAAAATGGACAAAAATCAATAAATCATATAGCCATCAATATGTTATGTAATTTTGGTAGAAAGCGGACTCACTTTTGATATTTGCAGAAATTGTTTTTTATTTCTCTCGTTAGGTTTTTCAAAATTCTTTTTTTTTTTTTCATTGGATACTCATACCGTAAATATATATATACATAATCAGTCTCATATCGTCATGAAATCCCAGGAAGCTCGTTCCAGAACAGGAAGTAGGGATGTATATATTGAACGCAGGTATTGATACTTTTATCAGTATCAGTATCGCATCTTAGTCTCGATACTAGTATTGGTATCGGAAAAAAGTATCGACACTACGTATCGATTACTTTACTAGTAAAAAAGTATTTTACAACTAGTGCTGGAGCATCGAAAGTAAAAAAATTACTTCTTGTTGATATTAGTATCGTTCCGTAATATTGATTTCGAAAAAAGTATCAGTATTTCATGGTATCGAATAATGGACTAGTAAAAAATGACAAGTATAAAAAAATCTTTATTAACAAGGCAAATATGTTTGGTTAAGCTTAATTGATAAAAACAAATAAGTGTTTTTTGTGTTTTCATGTAAATAACGACTTACACTAGGGCTTGTCAAATTAAAATGTTGGTTACTATTGCATAATTCGAATTTTAGTATTTTGTAGTGTTATTAGTTGCAGAAAATTACCAAAATAATAATTTACCGATTTCAAATTTGATATTATTTAAATTCGTACTTGACACGTTTCATTTGGTGCTGCTATCTGTAGTAGGTTTTAGGATTAGATTTTCCGTTTAAAGTCAAAACATTACTTAATATCAAATGTCATGATTCACCGCTAGGATCGCTGATTCACATTACTTTACAAAAAATATTACGTATAAAAATTATAACACACACCAGTAAAAAAGTATTGATACCAGTAGAATATCTAAATAAATAGTATCGAGAACTAAAATACTAGTATCGATACGTTAGTAGTAAGTAAGGTATCTTTTCTTTTTATCATTTTATCCCTTCTTCAACAGGAATAGGTTGGAGACTTTTGAATAGAAAGCTCAACGGTTTTATTCTCGAGTTCCCAAGCACGCATCTTTTTCCTCTTACCGGCAGTCCTATACAAATAATTCGTGATTGTGATTTTTCTTAAAAAACACTTAAACTTGTTTATTATCGTTAAGTATATTAAAATTTAAATCAAGGTATTAACAATACCTAATGGATAAAAATAATTCTGGAGGCGCCGGGTATCGATCCCGGTACCTCTCGCATGCTAAGCGAGCGCTCTACCATCTGAGCTACGCCCCCTGTTGCATATGTGAATACCGATACAGTTTCGACCGTTAATTCGATTAAATGTTCTACTTTCACTTGCCAGTCAAATCACGCTACCGTCTTACATGTTGCATACCTTGTCCAACTTATTAAACTTAAAAAATTAAACTAATCATTTTCATCATGACGGTAAAAAGAAAATTTAATAATTAGTTGTCTAAAGCCTGAAATATAAATATTTTTAAATTTTTGTCACCATTATTTCTTAAGCACACAAGTTTTTATATCACTTGACTTGTTCTGCACTAGTCACATATTTTAATATTATCACCAGACTTCTATAATATTTATCAGCTACACGCTCTTCTACCCAAGTCCACATATATTCAAAAACAAAGTATAATTATTCCCGTGGTGGTGCTTAAGTTTAACAAACGCTGATATAGTAATAGGATAGGGTTAAGTGTTGTCTGTTGCCGACCAAATTAATTTGAATTCATGAACATGAAAAAATTCTTTTTATTATTTAAATATACTTGCCCGGTCATAAGGTATGAATAATTAAATTAAAATTGTCACACGATTCAAGAAAAATATCTTACGACATAGGATTTTTAATTTCTTTAAAATTATTTTCCAATTTTGCTGGTAGTATTAGGCTAAAATAATTTGATAAATCAGAAAATATATTGAGTATTAGTATCAAAGATATATAAAACTTCAAAAAAAAAAAAAAAAAATCGGATGTTTCGGAAACTGCTCAAGAATCTGTGTTGATAGGATTTCTAGGTTGCAGCCTAGGCATTGAAAACTGGGTCATTCCATATCAAGTGGTCTAGTGGTCCCTGCTCGACCATCACGGATTTTGATGAAATTTTGTACGGACATTCACACATGTCCTCAACGAACATTGGTAAAGTTTTACGTTCATCCATGCAATACTTGCTGAGATTTAGTAATTTGTTTGACCCCATACCGCAGCCTTCTATGGTATGACTCCGAGATTTCGACAACTTTGAGACACAGTATCTCTGCCAATATTTTGTTGAGAGAAACAAAACTTTGCCAACTTATACAACTTTTTGCGCTCTATTAAACAAAATAATAAACAAATCTTCATGAGCGATTCCCGTGAAGAAAATTTGGATCAAACTTGGCCTAAAAAATTAGAAACTCGAAAAAATTTCAAAGTTTGTCTTTTTATACCTCTGAAAGTAAAGGTACGATAAACGTGAAATTTTGCACATAATAACTTATCAATACAAGGTTAACGAATATAAAATTTCACACTCCTAATATTATTCATTAGTTCAGGAATTGAGTGTAAAGTTGATGATTTTTGTGAAAATACTAAAAACAGGGTATATTTAGCCCACTTTTACAAAAATATACCCTCTGGAAACTGTTTTAAATTATTTTCATTAGAAAGAGCATATTTTAATCCCCCTAAAAAAGTAGGATTGGTTTTTCATCCCTGGTATATAAGGCCTTAGAAATAGGGACAAAGTTGAGAACGTTTCTATCACATGCTGCTATCGCAATATCGCATGTATTCCATTATTTTTCATCTTGTATGTTTTATACAGGCATTATAAGTACCTAAATTGCGTTGATCCATGGTGACATTGTCACTACCAGTTCAGAAACTTGAACCAGTAACCCCATCGCCATAGGGTTCACGCTCGATAGCCGTGCAATACCAGCCACGGGTGGGTTTCTTGGTTAAGGATCTCAAGCCTCTAGTTTGGTTTCTTCGTTAAGGTTTCAAAGCCTTGTGTGGGTATCTGTCCGGTTCCCAAGCCAATGATTGGGCAGCTTATTCTAGGTTCCTAAGCCTGAAGTGGGTATCTTACATGGTTCCCAAGCCGAAGTCCATGATGTTTGTATGAATTGCCAAATTCCAACTATTGCTTATTTATTATTGAATTTAGTAGCCACTTTCTTCAGTGTCACTTCTTGGAATTGATACTGTCGGCCTGGTGACATAACTGATGGTGCTAGAAGGCCACAAATAAGGTGTTGTGATGGAACCCAACAAATATCTTTGAGTGTAAAGTTGATGATTTTTGTGAAAATGCTAAAAACAGGGTATATTTAGCCCACTTTTACAAAAATATACCTTCTGGAAACTGTTTTAAATTATTTTCATTAGAAAGAGCATGTTTTAAACCCCCTAAAAAAGTAGGATTGGTTTTTCATCCCTGGTATATAAGGCCGTAGAAATAGGGACAAAGTTGAGGATATTGCTATCGATACGTCATATACTTCAATATGCATTTTTTTACATTGTGTCACTTTCCTTTCATTCCTGCTGAAGTTTACAGTGTACAATTAATTTATGTACGCTATATGAATCTGTTAGTCTGCTAGCGGTGGTTCTACACTGATGACATTTTTTAAATATTTTGTTAGTGCTGTCACGCGTCAGCATGTTTTGGGTATAGAATTCTGTACTGTTAGCAGCGGCGGTCGGTGACTAAACGTGCCGAATTGGCCGGGAAAGTCCCGAATTGACCGGCCTCCAGCGACCATTAACCGATCAAATACTGACGCCAACAGATCTGTTCAACTTTTGTGACAAAAACATTCACGGAATTAAATAGGTATATATATATATATATATGTTCCGACTGAAGAAATTCAAGAAAACAGGACGCTGCAAGAAGAAAGATGGAAAGCTAGCACCGCAATAGCTGGCACAAGAGATCATCACCAGTTTGTGCCAGTTGATTTGAATTCGATTTCTGTCAGCAAAGTTTCAAATGACACAGTTAACTTTGTGGCCAAACTTTCCAATTCTGTCGATCCTAATTTAAAATTAGCCGAACTATTTCCCGGTTGTCATGTTGCCTGCATTTATGACAATAAGTGGTGGGTAGGCAATGTTGTAAAAATTTCTCTGGAACAAAATGATGCTTTGGTAAAGTTTATGCATCCGCGAGGCTTGGCTCATTCATTTTATTGGCCCGAAAGAAAAGATATTTGTTGGGTTCCAGCACAACACCTTATTTGTGGCCTTCCAGCACCATCAGTTATGTCACCAGGCCGACAGTATCAATTCCAAGAAGTGACACTGAAGAAAGTGGCTACTAAATTCAATAATAAATAAGCAATAGTTGGAATTTGGCAATTCATACCAACATCATGGACTTCGGCTTGGGAACCATGTAAGATACCCACTTCAGGCTTAGGAACCTAGAATAAGCTGCCCAATCATTGGCTTGGGAACCGGACAGATACCCACACAAGGCTTTGGAACCTTAACGAAGAAACCAAACTAGAGGCTTGGGATCCTCAATCAGGAAACCCACCCGTGGCTGGTATTGCACGGCTATCGGACGTGACCCTATGGCGATGGGGTTACTGGTTCAAGTTTCTGAACTGGTAGTGACAATGTCACCATGGATCAACGCAATTTAGGTACTTATAATGCCTGTATAAAACAAACAAGATGAAAAATAATGGAATGCATGCGATATTGCGATAGCAGCATGTGATAGAAACGTTCTCAACTTTGTCCTTATTTCTAAGGCCTTATATACCAGGGATGAAAAACCAGTCCTACTTTTTTAGGGGGATTAAAACATGCTCTTTCTAATGAAAATAATTTAAAACAGTTTCCAGAGGGTATATTTTTGTAAAAGTGGGCTAAATATACCCTGTTTTTAGCATTTTCACAAAAATCATCAACTTTACACTCAATTCCTGAACTAATGAAAAATATTAGGAGTGTGAAATTCTATATTCGTTAACCTTGTATTGATAAGTTATTATGTGCAAAATTTCACGTATATCGTACCTTTACTTTCAGAGGTATAAAAAGCCAAACTTTAAAATTTTTTCGAGTTGCAAATTTTTTAGGCCAAGTTTGATCCAAATTTTCTTCACGGGAATCGCTCATGAAGATTTGTTTATTATTTTGTTTAATAGAGCGCAAAAAGTTGTATAAGTTGGCAAAGTTTTGTTTCTCTCAACAAAATATTGGCAGAGATACTGTGTCTCAAAGTTGTCGAAATCTCGGAGTCATACCATAGAAGGCTGCGGTATGGGGTCAAACAAATTACTAAATCTCAGCAAGTATTGCATGGATGAACGTAAAACTTTACCAATGTTCGTTGGGGACATGTGTTAATGTCCATACAAAATTTCATCAAAATCCGTGATGGTCGAGCAGGGCACTTCTCTGAAATCAGACCACTTGACATGGAATGACCCAACTACTACAGTACAGTAACGTACGCAGGGGGGATTGGGGGAATAAATCCCTCCCCCCCTTCCGAAAATTCGAAAAGTACTAAAATTATAACTACCGCATTTCAAAACTGAGCTCTTAACAATACGTAGAAATTTCGATGTTGTGAAATATTTTTCTGCTGTAGATGGTACTCGTAAGTGGTACATCAAGAAGTTAGGAAACAGTGTCTCAGTAAAGTGAAAATATAGTTCTTTGAAGGATTTTCTCAAAAATTATGTCGGGGCGGAATATAATTGATGTACTGCATTAAACGGTTCAATTTTGTTATAAAATAATAAATCATAACATACAGTGGTAGCTTAAGACTCAATTATACGGGGCGAGTTAAGACATGCGCGAGTGAACGTATTGCAACTAGCTGAGTGAGTGTCGGTTACACACAGGTTGAAAACTCTCTTACTTACTTAGTTGAGGTTCATTCTGCTGTAAAAGTAATAAATGTGCTTCTTTAAAATAAAAACTCTCCGCAAGCGAGTACAATTTATATTAAATACTCATAAATAAATCTTGTGTTTGTATTTCTTTATAATACTTTATTTTTTCGTTATATCTGGCGATCTGCATGTCAAATTTACACTCTCTACAGATAGACAAACACGTATTTGGCGGTAAAATGATAATAGAACCATTTGAAATGCTATTTTGACCTCATACACACCAGGGGGGGGACTCACGAGCTTGAGCCCCCCTCCCAATACTAAATTCCCGCTTTTAAGGGACACGTTTTTCTTGTAATTCCACATAAGCACCCTCATATAAAAATGATTTGCGTTTGGGCCCGCCTAAGAAAATAATTTGTCTTCCTATGTGCGCCCACTCTTCGTGACTTTCATATAGTATTGTATTGTATTGTATTTATTTAATTTATACAGATTCTGCACAAATGCGTCAGTATACAATTATTAATCAATTTAATAAGAACAAAAACAACATACATGAAATAAAAGAATATAATAATATGAATAAAATAAAATTAGCTAATAACTAGGCATAAATACAGGTTAGTACGGTACAATTAATTATCTCCAAGAAATTGAGATATGCTATAAAAACAATTATTTGTGAGATATAGTTTCATTTGACTCTTAAATATTTTTAAGGAAGAGTTGTTTTTTATAGCTAGTGGTATTTTATTATAGATTCTTACAGCCATACACATAGGGCTGTTATCTGTAATTGTTAATATGTGAGGAGGCATTACTAAATTGTCTTTGTGCCTAGTATTAAATTGGTGCACTTTACCTCATTCCTTATAATGATTTAAATTTTTACGACCATGTATTGCCATCTCATAAATATATAAACATGGGAGAGGTAAAATTTCATGCTTCCTAAATATAGGTTGACATGATTCCCTAAATATAGCACCAAACAAAACTCTAATGATGCGCTTTTGAATAAGAAAAACCTGTTTACTTGGTGGAGAGCAACCCCAGAAAATTAAGCCATATGAGAGTCTAGATTGCACTTCAGCGTAATAAAAGTTTTTTATGATATTAATACGCATAAGAGGTTTCAGACATCGTATTTGATAGCAGATAACACTGAGTTTGTCACAGAGAATTTGGCAGTGAGTATCCCATTTAAGTGTGGACTGGATATTTAGGCCTAAAAATTTGGTAATATTAACACTATTAATTGTGGTACTATCCAAAGCAAAATGATTTAAATCCGCATGGAAATTTCTACCAGCATAAAAAACCATGAAAACAGTTTTATTGAAATTAAGAAATAATTTGTTAGCGCAGAACCATTCAAACAATGCAGTGAGTATATTTTGTGCATCTTCTAAGACCTGTTATAAGTTTTGGCCACTAGTAATTATCGAGGTATCATCGGCGTACATTATAGTCACAGCATTATTGATGATTCTGATAAGGTCATTAATAAAAATAATGAAGAGCACCGGGCCCAGTATAGAACCCTGCGGTACACCAATACTATCTGATTTAATCGAGGATGTAGCTTCAGAAATTGAATCATACCGACTATTTTTTAAAGTTACACATTGAGAGCGACCATGTAGATAGGATCTGAACCAGTCTAAAACAATGCCACGCAGGCCATAAAGTTCGAGTTTCTTTAGAAGTATACTGTGACTAACACAGTCAAAAGCACGACTAAGGTCACAGAAAATAGCCAGAGGATTTTGTTTTAGCTCGAGGAGTGATATAATTTTTTCATAGAAGCTACTGATAGCAGTAATAGTGCTCTTGTTTTTAACAAACCCGTGTTGCGATCCAACTAAGAGGTTAAAATTGTTTAGAAATGCCAACAATCTGTGAAATATAGCATATTCTAATATTTTGGAGAATACAGATAGTAATGCTATAGGCCTATAATTTTCAATGAGTAGAGTGCTTTCTTTTTTGAAAACAGGGCATATAATTGCAGTTTTTAACATCTCGGGGAAAAACACCATTAGAAAGTGATTCGTTGATAATATATGTAATAGGGTTTAGGAGATCCATTTTAAATTCTTTAATTAAAGTGGTCGGAATACCATCAATGCCAGATGAGCTAGAATTTTTTAAATTGCTAATAATATTCAGTATTTCAGCATTGTCGTAGGGTATAATAGCCATACTGTTAGGGTTCGGAGTAATTATTTCATCTCTATATTTAAATTCAGGAATTTGGCTAATTATGTCATTAGGTACGTTAATAAAATAATTATTGAATATATTTGATATTTCTAAAGGGTTATTAATGACACTGTTGCCGATATTAAGTTTATGAACACCATTTGAGTTTGGACTGTTTTTATTTCTGCGACTGTTAATAATTTTCCAAGCGGCTTTAGTCTTGTTTGAGGAATTCTCTATAATATTACTGTAATGATTAGAAATAGAGTTACTAACCAAGTTGTTATGTTCCTTTTTTCTGACCTGTAATACTGGTCTTAAAACTTCGAATTTTTTTGTCAAAGTAATAGTAAGTATAAGTATATAGTGAAGGAGGTCTAGAAACAATATATCTTCTTTATCCTATGTGTCAACTTATACTCTGGGAATGTACTATTATTATTATCATTAAAAAAGATGGATACCGTGTTTAGTTTTTTGTAGGAGGCTATCAAGATAATCTCAATAAGCCATAATGCCTCAAAGAACAAGCAACGTTAATGCTTGTCATGTTAGTAATTCCTCGTTTTCACGAGATACAAGATAATTAGCAATTTATATAATGTCAATATCAATAAATAGCGGTGGAAGTGAACGGTATCCGCTGCCGGTGGTATTCTGATATTGAAATCTCGTGCCGATCATCTCAGTAATGTTGTCTACGACACGGCCACATTATTCAAGCAAATTACAGTGCTCGATTCCTCCTAACCCGGTTCACATTGATTAAGATATTCATGACGACAACGGACAAGTTTTAATTTAATAACTCGAGAGATCTCTTAAGAATCTGATTCAATTATAAACGTTTTATTACATTTTCTTCTTAAGATACTATCTTTAGAATACAATAGATTTTTTTAGATTTTTCTATATGCTATTCATAGAACAGAAGAAAGCTAACAGAACGGACACTGAGAGGGATTATTTTAAAGGCTAAATACACGATTTTAATCATTACAGTTTTAAGCATATAGATGATGTAACACGGATTGTGGCCATATGTGTTTTTCCTTGTGCAAAAAGAGGGCATATTATTTTAAAGTAATGAACATTTCTGTGTGTAATTATTGATTAGTTGTCAATCTAATTGAGGTGAAATACTCGTGTTTGATGAAATTTTGTATAAAAAATAATAAAAATCAGCTGTGGCCACCACAGAACCGACCGCCATCACAAAGTACTTGTATAAAATACATTCTAGCAGCAGAGTAGAAATAAGTTGGCCTAATATTTTCTAACAGAGATATTATTTATCATGACCATGGAACGTTACATATAATGGTTGGTTTATATACGGAACAAGAATATGGAATAGGAAATAAGAATAGTACACAAGAATGAAAAATATGAAACCGTTTATATCGGACATAACATTTCGTCGCTGCGCCTGCGTACTTCCGTTGGCCTGTGTTTAACGGTTGCCGTTTGACAGGTTGTTGTGTTTAATATAACCTTTGAAAAATTTCGTTTTCAGTAATATGGATTTAGAAGATTTTGTAAATTTATTTGCTTGTGTTTCACACATTATATTGTTGTTTCCAACCTTCTGATCACAGCAGGAAAACATCTGTTGAACAAATTTTATTACGGCCGACATTTTGATCATTGTGCGCATGCTTATCGTCTCTTATTCTTGGAATAAGAATAAAATGTTAAATGTTACCAACTATTCTTGTGTTTAAGTTAAATTTCATTTCTACATAAACCGATATACGGCGCAGCCATGTTTTAACATCTTGTGTACTATTCTTATTTCCTATTCCTTATTCTTGTTCCGTATATAAACCAACCATTAGTATGATAAAAAATGAGACTTTTTTCGTTTTATCAAAAAACTATCTCAAATAAAAGTTGTTAGTTATTGCTTTTATAGCAACTTTTGTTTAATAAATTTTTTTAAATATTTTTCTGTCGTGAAATATCTGCAAAAATCTTAAAATTGACACGAGTAAACTCCCATTTTTAGTCAACCGATTTTTACCAAAAGTTGATCAACTCGTGCCATTGATGTCGGAAGCTTAAATATGAAGTTTCATAAAAATCGTTTCAGCCGAATTTGCTCTGCACGTGCACACATCAAACAGACGGACAGACGGACGGACGGACGGACAGACGGACGGACAGACAGACTGACAAACATTATGCTAAAAATAGTCAAAACGTTATGTAGGGACCTCAATTCGTGGAGATCCATCAAAATCTCGAAATGTCAAAGTCGGTATGATCACAATACCTCCCTTATATATGTTGGCGGTCGGTAAAAATTGTAGTGAAGTGTGAATTTCACGCATTTCAGGGTTTTTATTTTTATGTGTTTTTTTAGCTCTCAATAGTTTTCCTATAATGCAGAGTTGGACATTATTTAACTAAATTTTCAATCAACTAAAAATTTGAATAAAAATGTAATACTAAATGATAATCATTAGTTTCAAATCGTTAATTTTAAATCATATTGTAATATTTTGTCAGAAAATTTTGAACCATTTTGCAGCTGTCCAAAAAGCATTACATCTTGCCAATACTTCATAACTGACAAAATGTTAATTCCGATGGGTCTCGTAAAACCCTGGTTGTATAGAGGAGAAAGGATGTGGATCTGAATAAAATGTTTCTTCAGAAACATCACCTAAGTCGAAGCACTATTCAGAGTCTATACCTTTTCGTTTAATGCCATATATTTTGAAAATCTTTTAAATAGAAATCACTTCCGTTATATGTAATAGTTGCCACTATTTTGCATGAAGTAAGGCCAAAATCTGAATTTATTTCGTGTAGCAAGTCAGTTATTCTATTAAAAAAATGAGCACTTTGAAATCTTCGGCAAGCTAGAACTACAGATTGCCTATCTAAAGATGCTATAATTCAGTGAGCTATGAGTATTAAAAGAGTCGATGCACCACAACTTCCATGTGTATCGTTGTCACTCATGTTAAAATATATAATTGTAAAATATAGCATTTCACATAAAAATCTGCCTCAGATGTCTACAATGGACAAACAAAAAATGCCAATGAAAAGTGATAGTGAAAAAAATCAAATCGCAATCCTGATTTTAGTTTCAATCATAACTAAAAATTTAATCATGATATTGAGTAAATAATTAATTTAGTTACAACTGGGCATAACTGCATTATGATTGATGTATGTTACTTTTTAATCAGGTCTGGAAATTAAATTTTTAATCTCAATCCTCAATCATTAGTTTGATTTCAATTTACCCAACTCTGCCTATATGTAGGTCAAAGAGTTATACAAGCACGCCAGATTACAATGTTCTAGATCCAGCCGTTTGGCTACAATTTCTACCATACAGATAGACAAACAGACAGACATATTAGTGACGTTATAAGGGTTTTTTGATCATACTAACAAAATCTTAAAAATTTACGTAAAGTATGAATTTCAAACAACTCAAGATTTTGTAGGAATTTAACGGGTGTGAGAAACCAACAGAATGATCTGTTTTTTATAGTCACATATATTGGTATAAATTATAAATAAACAGTTTTTTGATGATCATATTCGTTAATTTGAGTACTAATAGCTTTTATTTTATTTTTTCTGCGATTTTCTTCGTATCTATGTCTTCATTAAATTAATAACAAATATATTCATCAAATGACTTAATTTTTTGCTACTTTAACACTATGAACAATACGTTATTTAATTTACAAGTAAGTATTTCACTAGTATAAATGATTTAATCCAGTCTGATACCTTAAAAACTAAAAATTAAAATAATTCAAAAAATAAGTTAAAATGTGTAACCAGCTGTCAACCGAATCATTGCTTATACTAATGGGCGGATAGCTGCTATCACATATGGACGCTACACTGCTTGCATTACATAACATAATCTAGATCAGCGTTTCCCAACCTTTTTTATGGTGGACCTGCAAGCGACCTAGAAAAAATTCGCGAACCGGCAAGTTTAAAAACTAATGTGTACCGCAAAAGTTTTATATTTTTTATTGCACTGATTACAACACAAAAAAACAACAAATCAAAAATCACATATAATTAGTGAAAAAAGAATCAAATTATTACTTAAGCAATTAACAGGAATATAAAGACTATTAAGGACAATTAACAGAATTTAATTTTAAGGACCTAGATTTTAATCTCAAAATTAAGTTGGTCATAACTTATTACGCGAATAGTTGCATAGTAAAAAAAAACTCTCAGGCCGGCAAAATAATCTTACGGACCGGCGGTTGGGAAACACTGATCTAGATCGCCTACAAAGTGGATTCTCAGCCGTATGTTTTTTTTTTTTTCAATTTCAAATAATGATGTACACTACCTTAGCTATAACTAAAAAAAATCCATAATTTAGCAATGAATTAATAAAATAATCAATTTTGTCAAAAACAGACACGTGAGTAGCGGCATAAGAGTTTTTGGATACTTACTGTCAATAATTGCAAATATTTTTCCTCAATTAAATTGCCAATTACTCCCTAAATACACACAGAAAAATTCATTTGGCATATCTGTTATCTCCATTCTCTTGAGTTTTTCTAAAGAATGCTTTCGAATACGATCTTCTACCTCGTAAAATTTTAGCTTACTTGAAATAGTGCCTTCATTATTTATATTAATTATGTATTGTTTATTTACGTTAATTGTAACCTGAGATTTGTTCAGTACGCAATATTTTATTTTTCCTTAATGTTGTTAAAAGTTGAAAAAAGGTAATCTGGAGGCGCCGGGTATCGATCCCGGTACCTCTCGCATGCTAAGCGAGCGCTCTACCATCTGAGCTACGCCCCCTGTTGATAATAAGAGAGTTATTATTATTATTTTTTTTTTCGTGGCCTTAGTAGTTCTACTTTCACTTACATTAAATATATCACTGCCTGACAGTACTGCGTGTTGCATATACGACACAGGTTTTCTTATCCATGTATCGAAGTCTCCAAAATGATGTTCTTTTTACACCGAGAGGGACCATAGGCCGTTGTTTTTAAATAACTTATTTTTCCGTTTTTTTGTTTATCAATTTTGTTGGTTGTTTTTTAATTATCAAGATTTGGTTTTTAGTATATTGCTCTACATATTTCGGCTGTTAAGCTGAAATCGTTAGAAGACTGATACAGAAAAGTGTTCTTGCATCTGAATGTATACATCTTTATTGTGACACATTTTATATAAACAAGGATTTGCAAAATTGTAAAAGCTGTGAGTTTAAAACATCAATCGCCTCATTGAGTAATTTTTATCCTCAGTTTATGGCATAAGTAATGGTATTTGCGAATCTTTATTCATAGAAAATTTGTCACAACAATATTGTATATATTTAGATGTAAGAACACTTTTTTTTATATAATTCTCCAGTTGATGGCCTAACAGCAGAGCTGGACAAAGGCATTTTTGCGTTCGAGGTTATAGGTTCTCTTTCAATCAATTAGTATGTAAATTATCGAAAACTATATATAACGTGTATTGTTTTAGATAAATTAGTAGTATGACTATGCAAGTATCAACTAATATGGTACCTACTCTATTTGTTGAAAACAAATATATTTATTGGAGTGAAATGACTTGAAGGCAAAAAAAGTGTTATTTAAAAATATATTTTGGAGGCGCCGGGTATCGATCCCGGTACCTCTCGCATGCTAAGCGAGCGCTCTACCATCTGAGCTACGCCCCCTGTTGGTAGCAAACAATATTTAATTTTTTTTCCGACCTTATGTGATCTACTTTCACTTTTCAGCGACATGCTTGTTGCATACTTCGATCAAATAACAAAAATTATGTATTAATCTTAAAAATAAATTTAAATCAAAAAAGTGATGTATTCAAGTGAAAGTACAATATTTTATTTTTTTTTTTTTTTTTTTTACAAATTCATATAATGGTTATTAGTGAATATAATACTTTGCCCTTTTGTGAGAGCTTTTATTGTGGATATATGTGTGGTATAACCAATGTGAATGTATAGTGATACTGAGCTTCTGGATGAGTCCTACTCTCTGTACGGAGTGAAGCTCCCCGCCGGGGGCCCCCGGGCGGTGCCTGCACCACGCACACAGTTCCCTGCCCCCGCAGCTGTGCCCTATGATGCCACGCGGTATGTTCTCTACTTTACTTCTCTGCTTCAAATCACCAGCTCTAATCACTGATGTTTATGTTTATGACATGCAAATACATAATATATTCTAACCATCAGACTAATAATCGTATGCAGTGTTTCTTAGGATTATGCGAGAAATCTGAAATATATTATCTATAGGTATATTCTGCAATGTAATCAATATACACTATCCTGTACAAAGTAACCGGACAGATCTCTTTAGTTCGTTCAAAAGTTAGAATGCAGTACAGGGCAAATGGAGTAGTTCTTTTTCATATACTGTAATGGGTTCTCTTAATAATCTCCTACCCTTTCTTTTCTTGGTGACGTTGCCGGCTTATAAAATGGGCTGATCTGTGAAGACGCAGTATTCTACAAATGGATATTCATTTTTGTTGTATGTTACGTGGTTTTTGTACAAAGTTTATTGTTGTAAATCAAATTCCGCATAATATTTTGGGTTCAGTGACATATTTGACACTTTTAAAACATTTAGCAACACCACTCCCATTTCCCATAAGGGCAAAACTGCATTTTAACGTGTTAACGGACTAAGTTGTGGGTTGGGATTATTGGTAGTTATTTGTGCTAAAATGAAGACCGTTGACTTAAATGTGTCACGATAGAGAAAACACGATTTTATTCGAAAACACGATATGGGAGTAAGTTGGAAATAATTTTTGAGGACCAGAGTCTACCCAAAGAATTGAATAGTATCATTGAAATTTTCCGGACCAAACGATTGGTTTTTTAAATAAGAAAGTATGTCGTACTGGTTATCTTTGGATAGAGCTTAGAAATAGTAATTACTCAAACATGTTTTTAATACCTTTTACGGTTTACGAAAAATTTTGTAAAATTGTTTTCTCTAAAACGACTTCAAAGGAAAGTATTTTTATTTTCAAGTGTCTTCCATTTTATTTTAAATATTTTCGCATCTTTACTCTAGAGCAGCGGTCCTTAAAATTGGGGCCGCGTAATCATTACCGGTAGGTCCGCGAAACAATTTTGATGAACTCTACATCCCCCAAATTTTCGTTTTTATTCAAATAATTCATTTAATAAAAATCCTACATGGACAAGACTTTTTATATTTGTAGTTACCTAACTAGTTATTGACATACCTAAACAATAATTAGTAAAAATTTAATTACTTTTATTCAACTGCAAATTATTTACAGAAAACATATTATAATAAGATCCATTTTGTTCAGTATTTGACCAAGAAATCTCTACAAATGCACAAAACCATTTATTAAAATAACCAGCAATACATTTTTACCAATATTTATTATAACGTAGTGCCTATGAGATTATTGAGCCAGAAATTAAGTTTCAAGAACGACGTAAAATGCCTAGGGTTGAGATGGGGTCCGCAAAAAAAAAAATGTTGTTTAAGAGGAGTTCCTCGGACTACATATGTTTAAGAACCCCTGCTCTAGAGCTATCTCTAGTTCAGAGCAAAATAAAAAATAATAATTAAATAATTTCACTTTCAAATTGAACATTCAAGTAAGACATTTTTATGAGAAAATTAAACTTGTATGATGTAAGTGCCTGGATACTTTAGGGTGAATAATATAAATGTACGAATTCATATTCCACTTTGAGAAACACTGTGTATTAGTATTTCAAGCTTTATATTGCAGGAAATCCTGTATTTGTATGTCCAACATTTAATTATAAACATTAGTGAATTGAAATGGTGTTTTACATGTGCATTAAAACACAAATCTGCTCATTGCTGCTTATCACGACTCTGCTTACCTTATTTTTCATCTTTGCTCATCTTATGTATATAATAACATATTTAGATAACATTATAATAATTAAAAATAAGGCACGGACATTTTATTCGAATCCAATTCAAATATAAATCTAATCATTGTCTTTGTAAGCGGATAAATACTAACCTCTTACAAAGACAATGATAAAATTTATATTTTAATTGGTTTTGCATAAATTGTCCGAGCCTTAATTCTAACATTAGGATAAGAGATTAGTGGCGGATAAGGAACACAGCTGTAGGATGACCAATATAAAATATCTTAATCGGTATCAAAACTTAATTATTAATTCGCAATAATTTTAAAGTTTTGGCATCAACTAAGGTCTGTACTTTTGTTCCCTCTGTAGCTTTAGTTCTGTGTCCAAAAAGCTTTTAATTACGATAAATTCTGGACTTCCTATGTTAGAAAAATATTTTAGTTATGTTATAGAAAACTTATAATTGTGTAAGAAATTTTATCTTTTCTTAAAAAATTCTAGTGTAGACCGATGCTTGAAGATTTTTTTTTTTTTTTAGCCCACTTATACAAATAAATACACACACACACTATACAGGGTGAAGCAATACTTAAGTTCATCTTGATTATTTCCCTCCATTTTTTTTTCCTTCCATTTAAATCATTTTATTAGATTTATGAAAATATTGTTCAAAAAAAAACTTATTCGGGGTAATGGGGGTCAGATTATAGTGGTATCAAACATTTTTTTTTTTTTTCATTGGTTTTGCAAGAGGTACGGCAGTTAATAACTATTTTTTAAATTACACTACACATATTATTTAACACAATATTATAAAGCTTTTTTTCTTTTATCAACGATGTAAAACTTTTATATCCTTAGATAACCAAATTTTTGAGAAAACTGTCTTTTTGTGGTCTTAAAAATAATAAGTGTTTAGTGACTCACAACAGTAACCTACCTATTGTACAAGGTGTCTCAAAAGAAATTTTATATTTAGTGGATCCATTAAAAAAAAAGTAAGCCGTATATAGAAAAAATGTTTATTAATTATTAAAATACACTTTTTGGGGATTTATTTCTTAAAAATAATATCGTCTAAATGTAGACCCTCGTGTTCTCGGCACTCATTTAATCGAACAGTAAAATTACTTATGACGTCTCGGCAGGTGGACTCAGGGATGGCTGCCATTTCGTGACGGATATTTTCTTTCAAATGCGCCAGTGAAGTCGGTTTATTGGCGTAAACTTTAGATTTAAGATAACCCTATAGGAAAAAGTCCATAGGGGTTAAATCTGGACTGCGTGGAGGCCAATTTATGTCACATCTCCGGGAGATCAATTTGCCTGAGAAAATTTCACGAACACGTGGCAGAGACATATTGGACGTGTGTGAAGTTGCTCCGTCCTGTTGGAACCATGTTCTTTGGTTATAGCCAGGAAAGTTTTGCAGTTCAAGTACCAAGAAGTGGTCTAACATCTCCACATAACGCTCTGAATTCACTGTAACTGCACGCCCCCTTTCGTCTTCAAAAAAGTAAGGGCCGATAACTCCTCGCGCCGACATCGCAGCCCATACGGTCACTTTAGGTGAATGTAGGGGTTTCTGATGTTTGCGTTTCGGATTCGTTGCACTCCAGTAGCGGCAGTTCTGCTTATTTACGTGGCCATTAAGATGAAAATGAACTTCATCCGAAAACAAAATGTTGGTAAACGTTGAAAATCGCTCAATCACCTGATTTACGAAATTAAGCCTCTGACTGGCATCTTGGGGCTTTAATTCTTGCACCAATTGAATTTTGTAGGGGTGCAGCTTTAGGTCTTTGTGCATAATGCGATGTAATGATGATCTATGCACAATTAAAGCACTTGCGCGCTTCCGAATTGAAAGGTTCGGGTCGTCACGAACAGACTGATTAACATTTTCCACGTTTTCTACCATTCTTGATGACCTAGGTCGCCCGGATTTTGATTTATCCAGCGTTGTACCAGTCTCTTCAAACTTTTTAACCCAATGTCGAATGAGAGGAATGCTTGGCACATCATTTAAGTGGCGTAAACCTCGAATACTGCAGAATTTTCTACGCGCTACAGTCGCCGAATCACCGTTTTTGTAAAACTCTCGCACGCATAACGCGCGGACTGCTCCCGAGAAACGCTCCATAGCGACTAAATTCCCAAGAGCCAGGCTACCGATTGACATAACCCCCGCGCCCCTCGGATACGTTGCGTTCACGCAGTAAGCTAAATAAATATAAAATTTCTTTTGAGACACCTTGTACTAAATGTTCAAAAAGTTGACCTTGCTGTTGAATACACTTTTGTATACATTTTATAAAAGCTTCTTCAGCAGAAGAAGCGATATTTTCCAAATTTATTGTTTGAAGCGCTAGGCTAATTCACATTTTGATAAGTAGAAACAATTGTATGCATTTGTTTCCATTATTTACCAACAAATAAGTAATTTTGAAGGCCACAAAATGCGATTTTCTCAAATAATTTGGTATGTAAGATTTACACCATATAAAAGAGAAGTAACAAAATTTTATAACAAAAATTTTTTTGATACGGTTACCGTCTGACTCAAATCAGTTATTTGAACAATATTCTTATAACTCTTTTTATTTAGGAAATAATCAAGGTGAACGTAAGTGTTGCCTCGCCCTGTATATATTTGAATTAAACCTTTAAACGTGGATTTAGGAAAATTTAATACCTACCCACTGAACCCAATAAATAAATAATTATTAAGATAGGCGTACAACTTTGCATCTTCGAAAATCTTCTTTCTTCCACCGCTATACCGGTCTTCGACGTGAAAATCACCGTTCTTGAAGAATTGAAACCACTCACGACACGTTCTTTCACTAATAGCGGCCTCACCATAAGTATTTGAAAGCATTCGATGAGCCTCAACCGCAAATTTCTTCATATTGAAGCAGAAAATTAAAACCTCCCGCAAGTAACGAGAATTTTTTTCGTAAACTGACATTTTCATTCGAGAATAACTTTATGTTCTAGACACAAATCAACTAATGTTTTTATGAGGTTATGTTGATATATGACCAAGTTTATCACGTCTATGATCTGTTTATTTCGACCACTACTTACTGCTAAAGTTTTCTATAGGAAAACGGCGGAAGTAAAGTTGTACACCTACTTCACAAATTATTTTAGCATCTCTAAATATACATTTTGGCCACAAAGTAACCATTTTCAGAAGTTGAATAAAACTGAGTAAAGTATTTGATATAGAAATTATTTATACAGAAATTAATCCCTTAAAATAACATATTAGAAATTTTATTTATTAAACCTACTGATGTTAAATCTATGATCGATTCCTTTGATACCGGTACGAAGTGCGGGCACCTCAGCCAGTTAAAATAATACTATAATCCTTATTTTAAATTTAAAAATTAAAACTAAATAATTAATTAATTATAACTAAATATTATAATTTGCAAGTTAATTAAAAGAAAAACTGTTATGTACTCACAATAATAAGATGTGATCTAAATATTGTTCTGTTCCAAAATGTTCTTTCCATCATTCACTAAAATTATCGGTAATTAAAGCATTTAATTGCTTCCTGGTTTGTCTTAGAACTGAACTATGGTACGTGACTGAATCAAACCTAATATTGTTAGACATTTGGGAAACAGTAAAAGTTCCGCTTTCACGATTTTTTTAATTGAATTGTTAAATTCTAAATCTTTCTTAAGTTTAAATATTTACACGTCTTTCATAATTTTAAAAAATATTTGAAAATTAAAGTGCTGAAAGTAAATTCACAAATTTCAGCAAAAATATTTTTAATAAAATGTTTAAAGGTGCATGGTACGTTCAGGTTAAATCTTATTTTATAATCAAATATTGCAAAAAGTTGATGAGATGTCATTGCTATCAACATTTAATTATCAATTGTCAAGTCATATATAAATTCCCTTTTAGTATATTATTATTATTTTTATTTATTTTTTTTTTTTTTTTTTTTTTTTCAATATAAAAATTACAATGGTAACTTAGTCTATTCGCAGTCCATCTGCGTTTTCAATAGAAAGGATCTTTTAAAATAATTTCGGGTTCTACTCAGATTTAATAAGAATCGTCTGACCTAAAAGTTTAAATCTAAAGTCGCTGCAATATTAATAATAAATCTTTATTTGTGAAATGCAGTAAATTTATCAAAGCGTCACTTAACTTAATTCCAGGATCATCAATATTATAGTATGTCTTTTTTATTAGGATATTTTTAACGTAGATTTAAATTTTGCACTGGTTAGGCATTTAATTTCCTCCGGCAACTTGTTAAATAATTTTATGCCTTATGTATACTTGATTTCTATAGTTATATTTAGTAAAAGGCACCTAGATATTATGTTTCTTTCTAGGATTGTATCCATGAGTGTTACTATAAGTATGAAAACTTGTTATGTTTTCTTGAATGTGTGTCAGTATATTTAAAATATAGAGAGATGAGAGTGAGAATCTCATGATGTATGAAAAGCTCCCTGCACGGGGTACTCCACTTAACTTTGCTTAAGATTCGAATAGACCGTTTCTGCAATCTACAATTAATGAATTTACAGAGTTGCCCCCACAGAATTATGCCATATACTAAGGTGGACTGTACATATGAGAAGTAGATTATTTTACAGGTCAAGCAGTTTGTAACCTTGGTCAATTGTAAAAGAGCAAAATTGAATTAATTATTTTCCCAGCCACTGAGTCAATATGAGCCTTCCAATTAATTTTGTTATCTAGTTGAAACCCTAAAAATCTTGCTTCTGTGCTATAGTCTGTTGTAATTATATTTATTCTCGGATTGAATGAGAAGAGTATGTTAATTGTTTTACTTACATTCAAACTTAGTTTATTTGCACGGAACCAATCTTGGGCGTCTCTAATATTATTCTCCAAGCATCTATTTGCTTCTGAGATACTCCTCCCTCGGTTAATGAAAGTTGTGTCGTCAGCGAATATCACAGTTTTAGAATTAATATGCAAAGGCAAGTCATTTATATAAAATAGAAATAAGATTGGTCCCAAAATAGACCCTTGGAGTACGCCCGAATTAATAACAATGCTATATGATTTAATCTTTTTCGTCAAGCTTCGAATATAAATGTTTCCAAGTTTTTAATTTTATTTTGGTTTTCAGATTAAGAGTTGAGAACATGGAGAGACAGTTAGCCAACCTGACTGGATTAGTTCAAAAAGCTTTGCATCAGAATCCTACATCAACAAGAGAATTTTTACAAGTCCCAACAGGACGTGAAAACTATCGCACAGGTAATAATTTACATGTTTAATAATTTAAAGTTTTGCATCCAGATTAGGAGATATGTAAATAGTTTACAGAAAAGAGTAATAGGGAAGTTACAAAATAAATTAAACTAAATAAAGATAAATACTAACACGATTGATTATTAATGCTGGCTTGACTAATAATTGCTAGGTATCATCTAAGAAAAACAGAGAGCGATTATTTCTCAAAATTGAAAAAAGATTTGGAGGCGCCGGGTATCGATCCCGGTACCTCTCGCATGCTAAGCGAGCGCTCTACCATCTGAGCTACGCCCCCTGTTGATTAAAATAAATAATTAAATTTTTTTCGCGGTCATTGTTGATCTACTTTCACTCCTAAAAATTTCAATCACTACACTGCGTGTTGCATACGACAATTCAGGTTTGTTTCTTGCCCATTTATTGATGTTGCCATATTTCATAAAGCTGCAAAAGCACTTGTTGAAATTTAATATATTTTAATACAATGCATTTTCTTCTCATTCGAAATGATGATAAACCGAATTAATAATTCTAAAATTGCCAACAAAGAATTCCATACCTACTGATATCTTTTTCATTAGTGGATGGAGTATATTAAATGGAGAAAATATTATATTTTTTGTTCTTCACATATATTGGAATATTCTTTTTTTAATAATGTAGACTAGTTCTAATTGGGTTTTTAGTTTTTCAGTACATCTATGTTTGTTTTACATCTTTTTTTTACAAATTTGCAAGATTTAATCTACTTTTTGCTTTATTTGTTAACAAATAAGGAAACTTTTTCAAAAAGGAATTTTGGAGGCGCCGGGTATCGATCCCGGTACCTCTCGCATGCTAAGCGAGCGCTCTACCATCTGAGCTACGCCCCCTATTGATAGCGTGAATTGATGAATTTTTCTTGGGTCCGTATGTGCTCTACTTTCACTTACAAATTTAACTGGGTTTAGCTGTCGTGCGTATTGCATAGTGAGAATCAATCAGTTAAAAAATTACATACATAAATAATCAAAAACCTTTTATACCAGAAGTTGTTGCGGTAGCTGTATAAACTTAACTGGTCTAAATTTGTCGTGGATGCAACAAACAAACTTGAATGTTTGTACGGGTTTTTTCATTCCTTTCTATTTCCTACCTGGTTTTTTCATTATCTAGGGTTTATGTTTTAAGCTGTTCTACTTCCGCGATAATTTCTTCTTACATTTTCATAGGCGGTTGTAATAGCGCAGTGGTCATCTCACTGACATTTTAGAGGAACGTAAAACCGGTGGTCACAGTTACCGTAAAAAGTAGTCGCTAGGTTATACCAAAGAGCGCTAGATACGACCTGAAAATCTCCGACACCTAGGCATTATGCCATACGAGATAATAATAATATATGTTTTCAAACACATATTTTGTATTCAGATCTTCTCGATAGACACATTTTTTTAATTTTATCTAGTTGTGTATGTCATTAAATTTTTCTAAGGAATCTCATGACAATACTCTATAATTTGTTTTTCTGCCTTTAAGTTAATAATAATAAACAACTTTATTTCGGCGAAGTTTCAGCTAATGCTGGTCTTCCAACTTAACCTTTAAAATATAAATACAAAATGCATTTTCACAAAAATATTTATACAAATGTACACAGCAGACATGAAGATATACATACATTTCCCAAAAAAATAATGAAAATATTTTCAGGTGAGAATCATAGATGAATCGAAATAACGAACTTGTTTCGCTATTTATTTATAAAATGAACACTATTAAATAAAGGTAGATGAAAATTTCAGTATCAATTACTAGATTATTTATGATAAAAATAACTGATGCTTATATTTCTGTTTAAATTTATTGTGTGAGTAGAATTTCATATGCACAGGAACATGATTGTAAACTGTCGGAGCACTGTATGAAAAGGATCGTTTAAACAATTCAGATTTGTGTGGCGGTATAAGAAGGATAGAAGTGTGACGTAAAGAAAGATTGTGGCAAGTAGTTCGGGTAATTAATTTTTGAACTAAATATCTGGGGGACTGATCATTAAGTAATTTATGTATAAAGGTAGCATAATGTAATTTTCTACGTTTTTCCATATTCAACCATTGACGAGTTTTCAGTCCTTCAGAAGTCGGAGATCTCCTTCGCAAAGATAAGAGGACTCACAACAGTTTTAGGTTTTTTGAATGCGCTGTTTGTCTATAGCGGAAAGACAAGGACCATACAAAATATCACCGTAGTTGAATATGGAAAGCACTAGGCTGTTAGCTAAAGATTTCCTCAAACTTCTTGGTACATTTGTAGATTTTTTTATTGCAAATATTAGCTCAATGAACTATACATCCGATATTTTCCACTTTCCCAGTCTACATTTTTAGTTTTTCTCGGCCTTTTTTACTGCCTCAACCAGGTAGATATTAATGAGCAAAGGGCCGAAGCGTAATGAGCAAAGGTATTAGTTGCGTACGGCCTTGTCAGTCCTCTTGTGAGAAATTTTTGCGATGTCACTTGGCCCGTTTGTACTAAAACTAATACGCTAGAACATATTGTATATAGAATTTTGATAGTGTGAATCAACCCATCATCATATTTGCCACAAGTACGGTTTTCTTCTCAGATGCTTTTTTCTTGATCTATGAAGCAGAATTCTCATAAATAATGAACTAAACCAAAAGAACTAAATTATCTTTTAGAGCATTATTTTTTAAACTAAATCTATAAACTGAATCTTTAAATCTAAAGTTGGTATTGTTCGTAAAGTTTAGTAACTTCCCTATTACGTGATTAATTTTGAAATGAAAGCTTCACTAACGCTTTTACCAATGCTGCTAACAATGTTGTGCTAAGTTTGTGTACGAACCAAGTGTGTTAACTAGTTGTTTCACAATATGAAGTATGTTGAACTGTACTGTACCTATATAGAGATGCACCGTGGGGATAGATGTGCTAATAACAGTGTTTGTCTCGCAGCCGATGATTTTGATAAAAACTCCAGCTCTAGTTCTGCGTCCTTACCAGGTTTGTAGTTTGTATATCTGTCGTGCATGTCTAACATAACACGCGATAATAACTTAACAGTTAACAAGTTATATGATAAATTCACATTAGGTATATCAGGTGTCATATAGATTACCAGTCAAATTGTAATTATAGTCAAAGTAACTATAATTTGTGAAGAAGTTGAATTATCATTCATATCAAAAACTAAAGGGTATAATATGGAGTGTATGGTACTTATGTGTTGTATTATTTCTTATTGTATTATCAATTGGTAACCATTAATGCTTTTTAAAATATTCCGTTAATGTTCCGTATAAATCCACCACATACAACTCGTCTGCTGAAAACGCGCATGCTAGTTAGAATAAAATTTCGCCTTGGCGAAGCGCCGCCCCTTTCTTTCAAAAGATAAAATTTACGTTTCACTTTATCATTAACACTGAAATCTAAATAAGTACTTCATAGTTATCCGTTCTGAAATCCAAGCAATTATTTAATAAGTGTTTGTTAACATTTAGCTCGTATTAACGTTTTTAAAGAAAAACTTGAATGAAATTTCAGTATTTATATATTTATAAATGAGATTTATGGTATACATATTTTGAAAAACATTAACTTTATTAAAAGAGAGAATCCTCAAAAATATCGATATATTCTGACTAATTTTATATCTGAAATAGAAATACTTAATTATGTAAATGTATTAAAACTGTATAAAGCATTTATATATCTTCTCTATATGCAAGCAATCAATAATAAAACTAATTAGGTTAGGTTTAGTTAGCAAAAATTGTGTACAGAAAAAACTGAAACTTGATAGATGTATATAAGTTCATAAAGAGTTCCAAAAATATCAGTATAATCCGACGTATCGTCATCCCAATAGTAACGTTATCCCTAACAATATCCAATTTCTGGTTGTTTTTTATATAATACGTCCATTTGGTAGGTGTTATATTATCTATTCCTAGAAGAGTCTCGTGGTGTCCAATCTCACCAGAATCCTCCCAGCTCCATTTCGATTTGGTTACTCGCTTTTATTATCTCATATACATTTTCATGCTACGTTTTTTTTTTACCTTTGCTAGGGAAAATTGTTGAATTTAGCTTTATTACATACATTCTTAATTCATTTTTTCAATATTTTTATTCTTTGACATCCTGCATATGTATATGTTTGTAGAATAAAGAGCTTCACGAAATAGCGTGAGTTATTTTAACGTTACGCTTAATAACGGTAGATTTCAGTAGTTGGAGATTATTTTAATAACCTGTCCTTTCATTATATAGCCCAGGCAACGATTCTATATTTCTGTTATTAAACACAAATAAAAGATATAATTCAGAAAGATTTGATGGTTGACCAATGTTGGTTCCAATTTTTGATAGGGCTGGTTCCAACGCTGACCAATGCTGGTTTCAACATTGGCCAGTGCTGGTTCCAACGTTGGACGTAACATTTAACATTAATCGCTCCAAACAACCTTTCTCGCGATTACAATACCTGAAAGAATATCCTAATGGGATCATCCTAATGTGCGTACAGATGGTATCCAACGATGACCAAGGCTGGTTCCAACGATGACCCATTGGGCATCTGGTTCCAACGTTGGACGTAACAATGCCTATGAACCGCTGGTTCTTAGGCATTGGCCAATCTCTTGATGGAGTGGACCGAGACTACTTCATCCAGGAGAGAATTCCAGATGTTCAATATACGGTTGGACAAGAAGTTTTCACGTTGCTAAGTTTCATGCCTCAGTTTTAAGTGGTGACCACGAAGACGGGGGTCAGCATTGAGGTGAAATAATGGGGACATGTCTATCGAGAATTTTCCTGTTGTTATTCGATACATCTCCACGTTTCCGAGACGACCGAGCTATATACAAAAAAACATTAAGTGCACACTTTTTCCAAGATGCTGGCGCTTCCTGACCTTGAAATTTCGGAGACTTTTTACATATTTAATAGTAAGCTCAATTAAACATCCATACCAAATTTCAAAACTTTCCGAATTATTTCTTTTGTTTTCGCCTCGTTGCCTGGCCTAATAGTAAGTTAATCCGCATTAATTCAAATAACATTTAATAGCATTTTCGTTGAAGCTGGAAGTTTGGTATTAGGTCCTAAGATTCAATCTATCATACGACGAATAAAAGCATAAATTTAACAAAAAATAATAATTGGCTGTCTAATTTTTATAATACTGTTTGTCAGGTCGAAATATAATATCTTTCTTACAAACTAGCACAACAATATTTATATAACTAAATATTTACGAATACCCTTTGGTTTTTGATTTAATAAATTTATCAACATTCATCAACAGAAAACAAAATAAATGTAACCTTTTTAATTACAATGAATAGTTAACAAATTAGTAGGATTTTCTGCACGGTAAACATTTTTATTTTAAAAAAATTGCGTTTAATTACTTTAAATTAATTAATAATTACTGTAAATATCTGTTTTCAAGTAATAGGATTTTTTTTCTGTATATAAAAAATTTCTAATTATTTTCTGATTGGCTGATTATGAATATGTTGACAGATGATTCGTATCTACGAACTGAAAAGGCTCCCAAATTGGGGAAAAGTAGTTGTCGTAAGTTATCATCTCATATTTAGCATGTGTGATATTGTGATTTTCATTTGTTTTATACGTTGTTCTCACTTGCCTGTTTAGTATTTTTTATGCACTTTATTTGCATTTTTTACGAAAGTGTGGTGAAAAAAGAACTACAAATAGGGAAAAAAACTAAAACCTAGTAGAATTTTTCTATCAAAACTATTCTGTGACTTGAAAATAATATTTAACTGACTATATTATATTAAGAATTTAATTTCATCAAACCCCATAAAGTTCGAAAGGGGAAATAAATATTTAGATTTCAAGATCCGGGCCAATACCGGTGAAATAACACGAAAATTGATCAAATGACAAATCGAAACTGATACTATGTCGATTTTTGCTAGAATGTTGACTTTTTTGCAACCAAATATAAAAAAATTAATATGGCCCACATTAATATGACGGTGTTTTTATAATTCCATAGACATAATTAAGAAACCCTTGTACCGTTGTATGTCTGTCTGTCTGTACGGTAAATATTATGGCCAAACAACTGGATATAGAGTTAAAATTTGCCACGCATATACAATTCTTCGACCCGCATACAGCAAAATTTTCAGAATTTGAAAGAACAATGCATTACAAAATAACTTGGGAATATATACAATATGTATTTTTCAAAAAAGGAAATATATTGGTTATTATGTATTTTATTTAATTTTTTATCTTTATTCTGTGTAGAGTATCACTTGAAAATATTTGATACGTAAAGTAACGGGTCCGACACCAGTGATGGTAAAAAGGCTCAACGATTAAGTAAGTAAAATAACGGGCAAAAAAAATATTCTTTTTAAATTTTATTTATGCGGTTATTTTTGTTAAAAATGTCTCAAAAAATTTGTTCACGCCCCATAACCCAGATGGATTATTCGAAAAATCTGAGTAAATTCTATGTGATGTATATTAATTTGAACTAGAATAGTTCAACGGGAATTTTTTATCAAATTATTTTTTTTGAAAAATATGGATTTTTTTGGTCGCTGAAAAAATATTACTATTATTATTATTTAACTTTAATTTATTGTGGGTTAACAAATTAAACTTTTTTAAGCATACATAAAGAAACGAGAGTAGTTTATCAAAAAATTTCATTTGTTGCAATTTTAAAATTTTTATTATATTTGGAAAATCTTCTTAGCGTTATGAAAAATATTTCCGTAAATTGTTTTCTTCTGCAAAACGTAAAACAAAATGGGAGTAATGTACACGAAACATAATAACGCAAATGAAATTTTTGATCAGTTAATTTTTTTTAAAAAACATCGTTTTCATATATACCCGTTTTTCTATTTAAAAATATATATATATATCTTGTAGAAACAGTATTTCATGAAACAATTTTGTTAATAGCTGTTTCGGTCTGTTACTGGCTTTTGATTGAAAATATTTTTAAATTAAAAAATCAGCTGTGGCCACCACAGGACCAACCGCCATCACAAAGTACTTGTTTAATATATGCTGCTTTATCAAAAAATGTCTCAAATAAAAATTGTTACTTATTGCTTTTATAGCAACTTTTGTTAAATAAATTGTTTCGAAATATTTTTCTGTTGTGAAATATTCCCAAAAATCTTAAAACCAACACGAGTAAACTCCCATTTCTAGTTAACCGATTTTTACCAAAAGTTGATTAACTCATGCCATTGATGTCAAAAGCTCAAATATGAAATTTCATAAAAATCCCTAGTCGAATTTACTCTGCACGTGTACACGGACCGACAGACATCATGCTAAAAATAGTCAAAACGTTATGTAGTGACCTCAATTCGTGGAGATCCATCGAAATCTCTTTCTCGAATCTCTTCATCGAAATGTCAAAATCGGTATGATCACAATACCTCCCTTATATATGTTAGCGGTCGGTAAAAATTGTAGTGAAGTGTGAATTTCACGCATTTCAGGGTTTTTATTTTTATGTGTATTTTTAGCTCGAGTTTATGTGAATTTTCCTATATGCAGAGTTGGGCATTATTTAACTAAATTCAACCAACTAAAAATTTGAATGAAAATGTAATCAAACTAAATATATGTTGGCAGTCGGTAAAAAGATTACTTTGAGATTCATGACGTATTAGATATCTTACAAATTTGTCATACAAAACTAACAATCTGTAATAAAATTAGTATAACAAGGAATCACATCAAATTTTGCAGGTTTTTTTTTTTTTGTACAACAGGATGTTTTTGTAAAATAATTTACTACAAGATAAAATTGAACCAAAATAATATTCCAAATATTACTGATGATCGATACTTTAAAGTTTTAATAGCTATAGTCTGCTAGATTTAAATTTTCTCGTAGTTATTATTTTCACCACACGTTTCCAATTTTATTAGTTATTTATTTATATTTTTTGCAAGTTTAATTATTTATATTTTAATCAATTTTATTTTTGTTTTCATATTCAATTGGCACATTTTACATTTAAAAATATTTTAATAATTCTAGCTACACAGCTTGCTGCATATAATTTTTTTCTTCAATTCATTTCATACGCTTCTCACCCGCCCATATGTAAATGTATTTCAATAATCATCAATATAAAATAAAATATAATAAAGCCTTAAATAATTCTATATTTCTGTTATTTAAACACAAATAAATAATCTACATAAACTTAAAAAACGTAATAATTATATCTAGCATTAATATTACTGACAGGAATAAAACTTATATTATAAATATAAGTTTTATTTATCGTATAAAAGCAACTCAAGGATTTGTTATTATTTATCATAATTTTATTTAAAAACTAAGTTTATAAAAGTGTTTAGCAAACAGTTGTTCTAACTGTGGTCACCAAACTTTTAATCCCCAAGAACTGGATGTCGTCAAGGAATATATGCATTAAAATTCATTAACGGTAGGTATAACCGCAAGTTTCTTATACAAAACTAATAATCTGAAATTAAATTAGAAACAAGTTATACATCAAAATTTGCAGCGAATTTTCATCACTCTAATACGATTTTATTCTAGTTCTAGAATTCTAGTAAAAATTGTAGGAAAAAAATGTTATCACTCAGTAATGTAATAATGTAGGTATATCAGACAAAAATGTTCTGTAATTTTTTAAATATATCAATGGGTTTCAAATAACTTTTATATTTATATAGTTTTGTGTAGAAATGTTCATAGAATACGTCAACATTTTTTTCAACATGATTGTTTTACGTTCAGATTCTTTGTCGAAAACTACTGTACTTAAGTATCACTACACGCACGTGTTCTTTACGATAGTTTTGAACATTTTTACCCGCAGCATCTATATAGAGAACCGCATCAGATCTTTCGTCTAAGCCTAGAAAGCTGCATCCAGATTATAAGATCAAGCTCGTTGTCCTAATTGTCGGTATTTTGGTTGACTTCACGACCTCCTAAAAGGGAGAAATCATTCCCTCCTCAAATAGTCTACTATTTGCAGGATACAGCTTTCTGTAATTAAAGCATTATTGTTAGATTCGCTCCAAATTTTAGGCGCGCTAAGATTTGCCATAATTTCCGCGACTGCATATTTCTGAGGTTTGGGATGCAACCATTTATATTCAGCGGCCTGTAACCTCTGTGTATGACGGTATCTTCAGTCTCGAGCTCTCCAGTGAACGCTTTTCAACAACTAACAAACCCATTGCCGGCTTAATACGGTAAGCAGACGAAGCGTAGCATCGTGGTGTCTTCGATAAAGTTTGCGAACTTATTTTATGGATACATTCTTCGTTTGTTCGAACTCGAATCCTTATGTAACATATTAAGTTTGGTTGAAGGACAATACCATATTTTGTATTTGAGCAAGTCATTCCGCCCTAACGTTTAATAGTGATCACATTATGATTCATGAATATAAATATTTTCCTGACTGTTTATGTAAAACGGTGAATGTCAGTAATGTTAATGCATAAAGCTGTTACAATTGTAACCCAACGTCCTTCGTAACGTCACGTGTTACATCGTACCTTATACCCACCTATCCACTATCCAGTAATGCTACTTGAATTGTTGCATGATTTAATATATGCACGTTATGTTGTTAATTACATTATTAAACAATATTTATAAGGATTGACATTACTTTGATTAATATCTCAGTTATATATACTTGTTTACCAACATTTATTTTGTTTTCAAATTGTATGTTCTTTGTTATATGTGCTTTGTGATTTTGTGATGTGTGGTGTTCTGTCTTTTTGCCTCCATGCATGTTGTAGCTCTATCATAAAGATCTTTTAGAAACAATCTTGTTTGTTAAAATTGTGTCTTTGTTGAGCACAAATATAGAGTCTAATAAGCAATAAAAGGTCAATTTTCCAAATGATCGCATCCAAAGTTGGTTTGGTAATTCAAATGGTTTGTACAAATTAATGCTGAATTAAGATATATTTGGTCTCCCAGAACTAAATGTCTTAAAGCCTCTTCCTTAAACAAAAGAAGGGACCTTACGAGGCTCGAGAGCCTTTGGACAGACACTGGCCTGCACTTTTCTTGCCTAGGCATAAATCTGGCTTTGGTACTGGCTAATCTAAGATAAAACATTTAGATTAACGCAAAAAGTTTTTTTTTTTTAACTGCAATATTATTGCAAAAAATATGCTAAAAGAATTTTGTCTCTCATCTACAGGGTAAGAGATATAAAAACCCAAAGAATTTGGCACAGTAATGTGAACCGAAATAGTTTTGCAATAAATTAATAAAAATTATAATACTAATTTCATATTTAGAATTAAATGAAAGTTCTTAATCTGAGATTATCAAACACAAATTGATTTTGAAAACATTTTTGATTTTCTCTCTCTCTCTCTCTCTCTTTCTCTCTCTCTCTCTCTCTTACTTTGGAATAACTATATTGTATTATTTATATGTTTATGTTTCTATTTTGTGCATATTTATATATACAGTGAATTTCGTTTATTCTGCAATATAGGTATTATTGTTACTATGGTAGTTGAAATCTGACAGAAATGTAAAATTGCGTTTCTTTTAACTTGCAACATAGGCGATCTAGTATTGCTGTCAAAATAATTTGTCGTTACTAGGGAAACCAAGCATAATAATAGATTCAATGTTGCAGGATAAAAGATATTCACTGTATTATCATATTTTATGTATAGATTAAAATATTATGTCACTGGCATAATTTAAATTTAATATTTTAAGTATATGTAATTAGTGCCACATAATTATTGGGCTAGTCCGGTTATGTGGCCGAAATAAATAAATTAATAGTAAAGCACGAACAAAATACGCAAAAATTAAAATGTAACTAATATCGTTGTCTTTGTATGCGGTTAGTATTTAATTTCTTACAAAGACAATAGTAAGAACTATATATTAATTGGTTTTGCACATTTTGTCCTCGCTTGATTGGTAAACCACTTATTTGATCCAAATGATCAATTTTTGATTAACCGGAATCTAATCTACTAACAATGCAGTGCTCTTTGGTTTGTCAGAATTCCGATGAGATTTAAAAATAAACATTTTAATTGTGTGTTTTATAAAAAGGCAGAATTTCCTTCGCTTTTCTTAATTTTGTCATCCCCGTTATAATGTTGTCATATTGAGAGTCTCTATTGTATTCTGCTTTTTCTAACAGCATCGGTTTGATTCAAATTATTAAGAACTTGCAAGAGACTTCACTATTTGTTTTGTATTCGTTATTAATTGTTATTGATGTGTGTTACAGATAAATCGGTTTCCTTTGAGAAATCAGTATCTTTTAGCGATGAGCCGCCAGACATGAACTCGCCAAAACAACATTCGCCTCAGCACACAGGTAAATACAATAATCGGCGTCCTCTATCGCAAGGATCTTTTCCTATTAGTGCATCCAACTTTTATCAAACATCATTTTAAACATTATTATATTATTTATTCCATTAAAATTTATAATTTCTTGCATTTATTAAGCATTTATATAAATACAAGATAGCTTCAAAAAATTCTCAGAATTTATTTATAGGAACAGTGCCATAACTTACAATATTTACTGTATAGTATCCTTCAGCATTTATGCCAACAGCCATAAACATTCTTAGATTCTCTTCTAAGAAACCCCTTTCAGCTCTTTATCGTTTTCTGGATGATATTTTACTTTTATAACAACTGGCTTCTTGTATATTCCATAGAGTGCATGATTATATGTGCTCCAGATTTTTCTTCTTCATATAGGTCCGTGATCTGTTTATTCCCGTTACTCTTTGACGGGAGTTCAGTCTATCTGTCGTTTATCTTCTCTTCTCCTATATCTACTGTATCGCACAATATCTTTCTCTTGACTAATGTTCCATATGTTCACGAACTTGAACGATTATTGTATAATCGGTGATTGCCTGTAAAATTATCTGTTGTTCTGACAGCTGCTTTTGTCTTAGTACAAGCTTCCACAACATATTACAGCTATTACAGGTCTTATACATGATGTATATATTCTAGTTTAACTATTAATTGACTTGTTTCTTAATGTTTATTTCTCGAAACATCTCTAAAAACCTCCCCATTTCTGCTAGCATGGTGTGCCAGAGTCAATGATGCCAATCTTTTGATGGAGATTAATAAAACTGGATATTTCTACGTCCAGATATTTAAATGTCATGGCTTGTTTCATGGATATCAATTTGGCCCGGATATTTTTAAATGATATTTTTACTGATCCGACAAAAAAAACCTCTTTCAAAATTTTTCTAGATATGCAGAATGAAAATAAACGGAGCTGCCTGTGGCCCTTTGGTCCGCTTCCATCTTTCTTTGTATGGAGATCAGAAATCGGACGGCACTAACCGCTATCTCATCACCACTCTAATTATCAAGTAGGAGGCCCGAAAACGGTCATTTTTCTGTCCGGCCCGGCTATTGGACCAGACACTTCCATGGCTAATCCGCCCCTGGCTTATTCAATTATGTGTTTATCAAATGCAAATTTGAATCACTCCACATATTCATCCAGATAGTGTTCTTCTTCAGCTAGACGCTTTACCCAACAACGAAACTATTTAGTTTTTGGAAGTTTTTTGAATTTCATTTTTGTCTCTTTCTGAACCACGTGCAGTAACATTTTTTTATACTATTTATCCTTCAAAATAGTTCCAGCTACACACTTTACCCAGCAACCGTAAAGCTATTGCAAACTTTTCTTGGCACCATTGTGTAAAAATTGCGTCTCTTTCTGAACGATATATCAAGCGCACACCAGGATTTTTTCTTAGGCGATTAGATCCCTTAAAATCGTATCTTTTGATTATTTGGGAGGGGGGCTCAAGCTCTTGAGCCCCCCTGAATGCGCGCCAGTGGTGTCTAATGATTTGCAAAATATTTGGCATATCCTTCAAAATAATTTCCTTGTACACTCTAAACCTTTACAGTCAATACATTTTTGGAAGCCTAGTTGACGCATTTCTTCGAAATCTCCCTTACTCTTATGTCTCTTTATGAATGTCTCCTGTACATAAATGAATCGCCATCCATTTTGTCCAGATTTTATAAACTTAATTTTTATTCCTTGCGCAAGCGTATCTGGTGGGGATTATTCAAACACAAGTTTTGATATTTTATTAAACCAATATTTGTAATTCGTTCAGTCACACATTTTCAACTATGAGGTAACTATAAAGTACACAAATGTTAATGTTATGTTTTAAGTAGATAAGAGACACAAGCCACAACACTCGCCATGATATGACGTCTGGGTATTACCAACTTATAAAACCTGAAATTCCCCTACGCGATTACAAACCTAAAGAGTAAGCGCCAATCTGGGAATTATTTGAATCTATTTTGTGCATTAAGACAAGTGATTTTTTAAAGATTAACTATGTTCACAATTTGAAGTAATATTTAAGATTAAGCATTAAGAAAATTGCATAAAAAAGATTATAAATGTACTTAAACATAAGTACTTGATAGAAAAATACTATTATTTATTGAGCTATAAATTGATTATTATTATTTTTTTTTTTTCTTTAATTTTAATATGTATACTATTTACCCCGTACTTTTTTTATAATTATTGAAAAATTGTGAACACTTTTTACTATCGTATGACATATTATTAAGTTTTAAGCGAGATTTTTACAAATTTTCATGGAAGTTTATAGTTTTGTATATTTTGTGTTTAGCTTTTTAAGGTGTGGGTTATTATAAATAAAATATGTTATGCACATATGCATATATTGTATTTACACAAAAATAAATATTTATTTAGTAATTTTTATGTATTATTTTGTGGTTGTGGTACTTTAAGGGACTCGAACTTATACACTCGAACTATATACTCTAATCAAACTAAGTGATCATAAGTCTAAAATATATATTTGCATATGAAGCATGTCTACAGTAAACAGAAATTCAAGTGTTATAGTTAATTTATTGATTTAAGCGGAACTAAACGGGAGTCACGAAAATCGAGCTTACTTGGGTTTTATTATTTACTAGTGGCCTATGGGCTACCAGTGACCCGATAAACAATTTCTGGCAATCCGCGACGCTCAAAGGAAAGATATAAAAAAAGGTTATTGTTTTTGAAACTGAAACAATTTAAAAAAAAATTTGTGGTAAATATATAATAAGAGATATTTCAAGATATTAGTTTTTGGGCGTCCCCTTGTAATTCCCCAAACATTCACCAAATAGAAAATGAAAAGAATTTTAGTACTGAATAATAGAAATAACGCTTATAAAGTTTGATTTAATCTCAGCTGATGGAAATACGGTATGTTTACATCAGTTTTTAGTTCATATTATTCTCATCAACTAATAATCTTCCGAAAAGATAGCAAAACCTCAAATAAGTTCAGTTCAGTATGTTGCTGTATGTTGTCCTTGTTCGTCTGTGCGTATACATACGAAGAGTTCCGAGTGTACCCGAGAACAACATACGTCACTGACGTCAGAGTAATGGCAATTGCTGATTGGTGGAAAACAACAGAAATAAGCGAATATTATATAAGATTATAGAGTGACATTTATTTTAAAAGATAGGATATAAAATACATGTTTAAATTTTTGGAATACATAAAAATTTAAGAAATGAGACATTTGTATTAAAAATTACACAAAAAATCAAAATGTAATGAAAATGACATCTGTATTTTTGACAAATGTAAGTATGATTTACAATAGCTTAAACAAATTGACCAAAAGCCGATTCAAAATCTAGTTCCGCTTAAACGTCTGGAATAGACTAAATATTCTGTAAATTATACTAAGAACAGTGGTATACTACAATAGATGTGCTGGAACCAACAAATCTAGAGTCACTTTTTTTGAGCCGGTTGTTAAAATTTAGCAGCACTCTACAACATTTTTGTGCTGTAGAACTTACCGTGCTATAGAAGATTACCGATAATATAGTGAGCATCAAATACTATTTCAGGAGAAATTTATATATGGATATTAATACCCAGTTGCATAAAAATCTTAAAACTAGTTATAAGCTAAAACTATATATGAAGCACATAGGGCTGGTTTCTGAAAGCTTAGTTACCTATAATCCAATGGTCTGAAAATGGTTGCTAAGGTTACTTATGGGATGGTTATATTGTAACCGAGTTTAACCAAATGGCTAAACTCTCAGAAACCGGACCTTAGCAATTTTGAAAATATTAAAATTACCTAGCTAGATAATTTTGTATTTTATATCGATTTAGCTTATAACTAGATTTAAGATTTTTCTGCAATTAGGCATTAATATTGTTAGATAACATTACAAGTGATATTTTAAATGAATGAAAATTATTTATTTCCTTCTATTATACATTTCTAATCGTATTGATTTTAGACAGAATAATATCATAGAAAAACGAAATAAATAAAGCTATGAATAATATAAATCTACAAGTAGGCGACTGGATGGACAGACATTTGAGGAGATCGCAGGCAATACCTTATTATATCCAGTTTTCTTCGATATATGCAATGTTTTCTCATCGTTTTTTGTGAAATTTGTTCGTGTATGCATTTGTGAGCAATATCGGTTATTAACGCCTCGTACATGTGTAGATATTTAATTTGATCATTTTTGTACCGACGATAGTTAATAAACTAATTCAGCGTAAATCTTATATATAAATATGAATTTCTGTTTGTTTGTTTGTCTTTTCTTTATACAAAGCCAAACGGATTGACCAATTGTCACCAAATTTAGTACAGGGGGGTAAAATAAAAAAGGGGGTGAGGGTTCCAACTTCGCCCATGTCCCCCTAGGGAACGTTATGGGGGATGAACCATCAGTTTTACACTCTCTGTGCAGTTTGAATTGATTACATAGGCTAAACCTTAACAGATATTGACATAATGTAGACAAAAAATGTAGATCTTGACTAACATCTAAAAAAAAGTCCGTGAGTGCATATTTTCTGTTTTTAAACGTAATTTTTTTTTTTTTTTTTAAATTGTAGGTGCATAACTTCGGTATTTTATAGTAATGTATCAATTATTTTAGAATGATAAAATAGAGCATTTCACGCAGAATCATAAAGTATTTTACACTATACATAAAAAATTGATAATAACAAAGTTATCACAGTGTAAAGTGTACGCATGCACAGAAATGTTGAAATTTGTACATGTATGTATGTCGCTATTTAGTGGGGAACTTACCAATAGATGGCACTGCTGGAGAATTCTTTATTTCCTATCGCCTAATAGTTAGTTGCAAATTATATTATCGTTTTATATATTTAACTTGTATTCAAGGAGTTTTTGAATCAGTTTATTATAATGCTTCGTTCAGAACCTCCAAATTATAAATTAGAATTAACGTGAAATTATTACTTAACATAAAATTTGTACGTAGAAATTAAGCAGCATTCACAATAAAAATTAAGAAATTAAGCCACCGACAGGTATTTTTACCGATTTCTACTTTATCGATAGATATTTGGCATCTGTTTACATTTGCTAATGCGTTTTTGAGTGTTTCATAGTTCTGAAAAGAATTAAAATAGAGGAAAAATTTATAGTAAACACAAAGATGTGGACAGAAGCAAAAAAATATGGTCAGAGAAATGTTTAGGTTGACAAGTGCTTACTGCGCATGCGTCAATTATAAATTCACGTAAGGGTTTGAAGTCTAGAAACATCTAATTTTAATTTATAAGTATAGGGGAAAAATTTTAAGATCGTAGCGCCACGCGGATTTTTTTGAGACCATTCTAAATCAGATACCACTTGACATTTACTAGTAAATAATAGCGAAAAGTGTATCAAAAAACGACAAAAAATAAATAATTGTTTGGGATTTTCTGATTTTGTGAAGTGACATTACTTGTAAACATCTAAAATACTACATTTTGTGATCTGGTTTTAAGTTATGGCGGTTTTCCATTGTCGATTATTTTAACTATATTGGGGGAAATAATAATTCCCGTGTTGTTTACCAAGGGGTAGAAATCTACAATGCTGGGCATATAATATTGTGTGGAGTCACTGAAAAAAACAGAGAGTTCATAAAGATTTATGCATTATGCCTACACTTGTGCATTACAAACCCACACACAATAACAGGAATTTTCAAGATATGCGATAATAAATACAAAATTGAAAATATTTTTTGTAGTCACTATCATTAAAATGTAATGAGCAAACTTTGATACAAGGGCTCACTTTTTTTCCAATTTTTAAATTGTTTATCTAAACATCGCGTCGATTCCTAACCTCTTGCTTTCCCAATTTTGTTTCGAACCATACGGTGTCTGATATTAGTGGAAACAAATGAAACGATATTTCCGGGTTTCTTCTTTTCAATGAATTGCACATAGGCACACAACAATATGTATTATACATTTTTCAATGATTATAATAAAACTTTAAAAACAAACTTCATACAAAACCAATACACAAAACGAAATGTTATATGATGTACACAAGTTCATGAAACGCTCACCAGATGGTAGGGTGCTTAGCTGCAAATCCCTATAAGTATTAATTTTGAAGGTTGTGAACGGTAACGTACAGTTACTCTAATAAACATTTATGTTAATTCTAAGTACTAATTCTAATTCCTAATTTCGAGTTTCTGAACGCAGCATAAAAATTAATCATTAAAAATTGTTAAAAGTATTTTTTTTTTTATATATATTATTATAATGAATGTATTCAGGATGTTTTTGAATCAGTTTATTTAAAAAAATTAATAACTGAAAAACAATAAAAGTATTTTATTTTACTACATAAATGTTCAAAATGGGCTCCATCACTCTGGATATATTTATTAACTCTTCTCTTATTAGTTTGAAACTACTCTGATGATATGACGCATAAAACGTCGCTATCATTGTCCTCAAAATTAACGAAATTCTGCAGAAATTGTTCACTGCTGTAGAGAGATTTACACTCATTTCTATTATTCGTCCCAGTATGAAAATATGCTTCTAAAAGACTTGTGGTGTGCATCTGTAAACACCATTCTAACTGAAAAGTTTCAATTAATAACAGTTTCATTTAAAAATTACTTAATAATACAATTCTTTTTGGGCGACCATATCAAAAAGAGGTATTTTTTATCATCTAGTACCGGCCAAAAAATAAATCTTTTTCGGCCTAGGTCGATTCACTTATTAAGTTACAAGATCTCCATGGTTACACTGAAACAACTGACAGTCAAACATTTATAATTGTAATAATTGTTCAGTAACCATAAATTATCCAATGTAAATAAATAAGTTTATTTTTTCTAATAAAAATTACTTTTCGTCGCCCAAAAAATATAATATGCACCTTGTCCAATAAGATATACTTTTTGGCCATAGTACACAAATAACTATTATTTACCTTATTAGTCCAAACAGCAAGATGTTAACTAAATATGTAAACAAATCAATCAAAATACATGTGTTAAAAAAACAAACACACAGCTTCACCGATTTAATGTCTGTAACGTATAGCCTCTTTCTTTGGTTTAAGCGGAACTAATTTTTGATTTCTAGTAATTGTTAATGTTTGATTGAAGCTTTTGATCATTTTGTTTAGTAAAAGCCAACTTCAAACATTAAAAAATAGCTCGTGACAACTTAAGAAAATATAAGTTCCAATTGGTGCCGCTTAAAGGTTTGGAATAGCCTACAGGTAACATAATTTCCGTTTGCCGGTAAATTAATACTAACTTTATCCCGAAAAAGATAGATGACCGATCATTTGGTTCACTCTGTATTTTTGGTTCAACAGTCTTAAGAGTAAATCAATTTGAGGTTATTTTCTTGGCAAGGTGCACCAATATATTTGCAATAATACTAAAAATCATCTGTGGCCACCACAGGACCGACCGCCGTCACAAAGTACTTGTATAAAATACATTCTAGCAGCAGAGTAGAAATAACTTGGCCTAATATTTTTTAACAGAGATATTATATATCATGACCATGGGAAAGTTACATATAAGTGGGAAAAAAACTTTTCAAATTTTTTTAGTTTTATCAAAAAATATCTCAAATAAAAGTTGTTAGTTATTGCTTTTATAGTCACTTTTGTTAAATAAATTTTTTTAAATATTTTTCTGTTAAATTTTTAACTTAAAATCGACACGAGTAAACTCTCATTTCTGGTCCACCGATTTTTAACAAAAGTTGATCAACTTGTGCCATTGATACCAAAAGCTTAAATATGAAGTGTAATAAAAATCCTTTTAGCCGAATTTGCTCTGCACGTGTACACAGACAGACAGACGGACGGACGGACAGACAGACAGACAGACCGCCAGACATCATGCTAAAAATAGTCAAAACGTTATGTAGGGACCTCAATTCGTGGAAATCCATCGAAATCTCGAAATATCAAAATCGGTATGATCACAATACCTCCCTTACGTATGTTGGCGGTCAGTAGAAATATCAGTATTTTGGAACACATCGACCGATTTAGATATATGTAGCACAGATATAATAACCAGTTGATAACTATAAACTAACTAAAATAGACCCTTTTAGTAGTATTTACATTAAAAAATAGATATATATCTTCTAGTATATTGTTTCTCAATCTTTTAAGATCATTGGATCATTTTTAATACTTTCCGAGGGCCGTGCGGCAGTAATAACGATTGTAAAAAAAAATCTTATTATATTATAAAATGGGCGAAAATAATCGCATATTTCATTCATAGAAAATCGATATGTCACGGGGCTCAGCACTTCGCGAAGCACTGATTGAGAAACAGTGTTCTAGTATACGATTTTATTAACAAACATATAGTATATTTTTAAACTATAGTTATGGTTCGAGTCCCTTGTAAAATTTTGGTGCAGTAATTAATGCATGAATGAAAATTTCCATGAACACGCCGAAATATGAAGTGCATGCTAATACAAAAAATGCCGAATTTCACTAACAGATTTTTTTGTGATGCAATGCTTACATTAGCGGATACTAAACCGCCTAAACCAGCTATAAAATCCTCCACATTACCTCGAACTTCTTCTCAAGGTGAGCATTCTTCTTCAGTCATCAAGTACGAATCACGTACAGCAAATAATGTCTTTTTTATTTTCACAGAACGTGATCGTTTGAAACCAGCACCTCCTCCGAAACCGGCTTCTTTGTCTCCAGCTCAGTATGACAACAGTCGTCATATTTATAGAGATTTGCAATTGACGCCTGAAATGTACAATCAATTACGAGGCCTACAAAAGAAAGCCAAGGATTTACGGACGGAAGTGCGCAACTTAAGACGCTTGTCGCAAGCTCAAGCTCATTCAGTCAGGGAAAGTATTAGAGATACTTTCATCAAGATAAGAGCCATGCTTTTGGCCAGTGGAGAACAAGTATGGCAAGCAGGTAAATAAACTAAATTAGTTAATTAATCTTTTTCTCTCTTGTGATCTGTCCTTTGGAGGACTCACTCCGCCATATTAGATACAAACCATCTCAAGACGTGTTGGAAGTATTTGACATTAGAGCATTGGATGCAAGAAAGAATATAATGTCGGTCATATTTCTTAATAAGATCTTTAACAACTTAATCGACGATTCTTACATTTTATCCAGAATTTACATCTGAGTATTTCTCGTGACTTTAGACTTAAGACGCATTATTTGTATGTAACAGGGTCACTACGGAGCATTATGGAATGAGCGCACTGCATAAAATAGCTCTTTACAACCGTCTTCTGTCTGTAGACATGTCTATTGATATACTTATTGTTGTTATACAATAATTCGCAGTATTGTGTCATCCATGATGTAACTAGCTGCGTTGTAATAATAATCCGAGTAAAGGTTTACATGCAAGCTCCTCACAATAAAGAACCAGCGATGTCCAATTATTAAAATAAAAAATAAAATACTGGAAAATATTAATTTGTTTAATCTTTAATTAAGCTAATTTCGATTTTTGAAAGGGTATGGTGACACTATGATTCGATAGCTTCTGTTGTCGTTTTGCCACGTTTCTTTACCTTGTGGCACTTGTGTAGCTTCGTACAATGCGTGGCCTATTAGATTTTCATCTATTCAGTACATTTATTACCGTTTTTTCCTCTCGGGCGCTTCCTATTTACCTTGCCTTGTACTATAATATTTTCTATGGCAGTTTTTCGCCTAACTAGGTGTCCAAAATATCGTAAATAACAGTGGACAGACTAGTACGGCTGTGCATTTGTTTTGGACACCTATTTTCCTTTAATTCCTTATATTGATGGTCTATCAATTAGCAACGTAGCTTGCAATGAGAATAATTTATTATTTAATTAGATTAAATAAAATATTCTGAGATATTTAGTCTCTCAATTTTGACCATGGTACTTCGCCTTGGAGAATTTGTCTGTCATTTGTCTGTCTGTTCGATAGAAATTTGGCCAAACGGCTGTACGTAGAAATTTGACATATTTACACAACTCTTTAACCACATATAGGAAAATTAGTAATATTTCAAAAAAGCAGATCCCTTGAAAAATATAAACAAATATGTATTCATCGAAAAATGTGTCAGAAGGATTAATCGAAAAAACTGAAGAAAAAAATCTAATGAATACACAATGATGTGCATTAATACATGAATATTACAACAAGAATTGTTGATCATTTATGTGTTCGGGAAATATGGAGTTTTTTTTTTTTGTGTTTTTGAATATGATTATTTTGCAATTTATGGGTAAATTATTACTAATAATGTTTTTGCTTTTCTTATTTTTGTATGCTAATTTGCTAAAGCACTGAGGGGGCACGGAGTGCTCAGAAGGATTATCGCCGTTTCTGTCACGTGGTTCTACTCAGACAGAGCATTCTGTAATATTTTATATAATAGACTTGGTTTCTGGACTACAGTTTAGTATAACCAGCGATGTCATCTATCAGATTTCATCGGTTTCCAGAAAACGGATGTTAAAATATACGGCTGATTCTGGACACCTTCAATAAAATTTATGACGGTTTGATATAAACCGCCGGTATTTATATTTTTACTGGATCACACAAATTTGTGATTAATTCATAAGTCTGTTCGTCAACTACACATAATAATGTTGAAACTTTTAGTTCATCACTTACTTTATTAACTTTTAAATAATTTTTTGAGGAGGAAATTTAACAGATTGAACAGAAAAATACAAATATATATATATAAACCTTCCCAAACCCTCTTCCTTCAAATTTTCCTTAGGGGAGTCCATGTTCTACCCCTCCCTATGCAAACCGGTCGTTCATAAATTTAAGTGGTCGTTTATAATTTACACAACTTCTATGCTACTTCTAAGCTACGATTTGGTATTATATTATACAACTGACCCGGCTTCTGGACTACAGTTTTGTTACCTAGTGGCAGACATTCAACATTTAAGCTCGCAAATGGAACTCATGCACTTACTAGATACCAACGAATCCCTGAAGTGTGTGAAAATACACACTCTTTTTTTTTTTTCTCTCTCATCACTTATGATTTCTACTCTTTGAGCTGATATAATCGTGTAGACTGTAGACTAATCATGTGAGATAATATATTATATATGTTATTTTTATAATTATAAATGTTTTATGCAGGCATTGATCAAGAAAAAATCAGATTAAGTCGTGAAGAAGATCTCTACAAGCAAGAAATGATAAGATTGGAAAAAGATTTAACTGAACTTGAATCAACTGTAGAGGAACTTCGTGGAAATGTCATAAACAGAAAAACACGAGTGAACATGTCCGATGTTGAAAATATGGCACTAATTCTAAGCAAAAGCTCAAAAACTGTCGCCGATCTTAAACTCAGGTTGTATGATTATATTTTATTATTACAGTTATTCCATAATTAGTTATTTGTTTTTAGATTCCCTGGTCTTCAGGATGCTATGAAGAGCTTATTGAGTTCTGAAATGGAAAAGGTTGTCAGAGAAGAAAAATTCTTGAAGGAGGAACCAGAGAGACTTGAAAGCGCACTAAGAAGATGTAAAAAATTGACTGGGACATTAGTAACTTTAAAACGGTATTTATTCATCCTTACTTTCCTTTTTTCAATTGTTTTGTAATTAAACTACATGAGGTTTGACTAAAAAATTCGTAGACTAGCGTCATAGGACTTTATTACTAAGAAATTATTTTATATTTAAATTATCATTTTCGTAATTGCACTTCTGCGGTTGCACATCAACGTCCTTTTTTTTCAATTCTGGAAAAACATTTTGCAGGAATTTTTTAGAATCACTTTTAGATCAGTTTCCGAATTTTTTTTTTTTTTCATTGATTTGAAATCTGTCTTTTTGTGAACTCTTCAGTTTTGGGCACAAAATAAGTGAACGGAGCGAAGTCAGGTGAATATAATAGATGGCAAACAAGAGTGACTTTGTTCTTCGCCAAAATCTGCCGCCTCCATAAAAGAAGTGTGAGCTGGTGCTTCATGATATAACATCCATAATCTATTTTTCCAGCTAACAGACCCTTTCTTCTTTATTGGCTCCCCTAATCTCTTTAGAAGATAAAAATGTTTATTTACTTTGTCACCAATTCACGGCGAATTTTAGAAAATAAAAGCCTACTCAATCTCTTCTCATCTTTGATTGTATTTCTACCAACTTTAAAAGACCTGGATCACTTAAACACATATTTTAACTGATTAAAACAAAAAAAAAATTCAAAACCTTCTATCAGTCATTCAAATGTTTCTCTCGTCATCCAAAATTTGTCGATCAGGCTCGTTTTAAAAATCACCAAGATAAATAAAATCGAATTTCTGAAATCGCTATAAATTCAAACGAAATACGAAGGGGTATAGTGCTCTTTTTGGACCTCTTCGAGTACTTGTAAAACAGGAAATTCAAGTTAGATGAGGAGGTTATAGAAGCGGTACAAATTTAGTTCCGCAGGCAACCAGATTTTTTTTTTTTTTCTATTGATAATTCATATATCTTTTACCGTGCGAACATTATTTCTGGTCTGTTACATAACAGTAAACAATGAGTTTAAAAATATCAAAACTGTATTCTAATTCACAACTGAAAATCCCAAAATCCCAAAATCCCCTTTAACAAAGAACCAATCAGATTACTTCGTTTGCCCAAACACCCGAGAAATAACGAAAATATGTGTTGCTAACTTAATATCTGTTCATATCAACTCATTGGCGTGTAAAGAAAAATAGTGTTCATTTAATAATCAATTCGTTTTTATAAAATATAAGGTAATAAAAACAAAATGTACGCTATGTGTACATGTCCTTGGAAATAGGTTTATAACTAAATGTTTCTGTCAAGTATTGCATAACGGTCAAGATTTGATGATTGCTCTGTATTATTTCCTAATAGATAGCAGTATATAATTTTATTTTTCACGGCTCAAATATTCATCCCCTATCAGGTCTCTGCAAGTTTCCTTTGCCAATTTCTTTTGTAAAAGTACTACAGTCTCCTTCATGCCATATTCAGGGCGATATATTAATTTATCTTATTTTAATTTCTTTTAATTTGGATGTATTGTAACTTTTAAATTTTATTTTTTGACTAACTATTGTTTATTTATTTTCAACATATTTATTGCATATATTTTTATCTACACACTCCTAACTTCTGGTTATACAATGTCTAATTTTAACTACCGAACAATTACTTTACGTTAATAGATTTGGTACGTTTTTAAGTATTATTATTTTATTTATTTATTTTTTTTAATGCCATTTGCTACTTCAACAATTAGCCAGGAAAATTAAATTTTTTGAAAATGCTGTTCTACTTTGAATTCTAATTTTTATTTGTGTAGCTCTGATAAAGAAATAGTCAGCTAGATCTAGTTGCATTATTTATATTCACCACCCGTACAACCATTTCCACGCACTAACTTTAACTTATTATTGCAGTATAAAAAAGACTAAGTCAAATCTATACTTCTATCGTAACTTAAGGAAACAAACTCAATAGCAGTCACAAATGACAACAGCGTTTTATAAAAGCAAGGCGCGCAAATCTCGAATTTTTTTATCAAACCTCATATAGCCACGCCAACCTTTTTCACGACCAATTAATTCAATAAAGCTTCTCTTGCACAAACCGTTCAATTTTTAGAAGCATCCCTTCTCTGTTACTATTGATGTTAATTGTTTTCAGACTTGCCAGCGTACAAGAGCAAAGACTCCCATGCACAAACAATACGAACGACGGTCGTCTGTCACCGAGTTTAACTGAAACGCCGCCTATAACTCCTCCATCAGCAAGTCAACACAGCAAGGTAGCCTTTCATTTATTAGATGTTTTCCTTTGTCATGTGAGTGTGTGTTGTAAAGCATGTACTTGTACGTCTTTGATACCAATGGCCTTTTTTGCAATTTGTTACAAATTGAATCTATAGTTATCTTTTAAATTTTATATCATTGGAACCATTGTTTATTATGGTACTAAATTCTACAGTGAGTCCGTTTATGCTTATTGTGATTTTACTGATGCTCATTTGTCAAGCAAAACATTGTATGTGTGATCATGAAAGAGTCATGTTTTTACCTTGTGTGCAAACGCATTTCCAATGTTACCTTAGCTATGACCCCTACACTTTCGTTTGCTAACCATCCACCATGAATTACTTTTATTCACTTCTTCACCATATTTCTACTCATTATATGAAATTACAAACACAAAATTAAAGGTGCACTTTACCAGATTCTTTATAATTAGCTTTAAAAGGAATAGATTACAACCTTTGTATAAAACCAGTAAGTATTTTATTAAATTCATTGGCACTGTAATGTTTTGAACGCACTTTATACCATTCAGTAAAATTTTGGTGATTTCTGAAGTGAGACGCAGTAGATCTTATCGAATTCAAAAGTATCATATTTTAAAATTCATGGCATGAATATTTCTAATGCAAAAAGATTAATTGCAGCTGAATGCATCTTCTAACCTTTAACACAGTGTTTCTCAACAATTTGTAAACAAACGCCCCCTTACAGTTAAACGCATATTGCTATCGCCCTCTCCCCTGTTTTAATAAAACTCAACATACAGTAACTTATGTCACAAACGACATAATAATTTAAAAAAGAACCAAAGTATTAAGTGTACAAATTCATTCGGAACCTTTTTTAAATAAATTAAACGTTTATTTACAGAAAAATTATATTTTTGTTTATTATTTTCGATGATTTTGCTCCGTCTGTCGGGCAACTAACGAATCCCTACTCCCAAAAATGTAGCGGTTTTAAGTCGATAAAATTGTCAATGCGGTTTTGGAATTATTCCACTGTTTTCAAGTGTATCAGCCGGCAAATATTGGAGCAACCGAAGACTTGGATGGGACTAGGTCCAGTAATTACGCCGCTTGAGAGAAAACTTCCCAGCCCAAGCAACAATAACGTCCTTAGCTATATCGCCACATGTGACCGAAAATTGTCGTTCGCTAGAATGACTTGTCTAGTTCCGTGGCTAGTCTTTTTTGCTCTTTCGTCAGTTATACGGATAAGTTGCTATTAATAACGCTTTGAATTAACAGTCGGCAGCATTTCAGTTAAAACTCTGAAAGAATACAGCCTAATATGTTACTATTTGGACGGTTTACTACTGTTTTGTAAAATTATGTCGTCTACTTTCTACTTATGTCGTCAAAATTTAGTATTTTTTAATGATAAGAGGGATCCAATCTCCGAAAACAACTGGAAAATATTTAAATTTAAAACAGTTATAAATGATTAAATTTAAATACTCCGAATTATTTTGTGCACCTAATAATTTATTTTTCTACTGAAAAAGATACACATTAGTACAAAATAAAGTATACAAAATTCAAAAGAAGTATTATCAGATATACAAAAAATACAAAGGATAAATTGTTATTAACTAATGTGCTCTTTGGGGATAGTGAAGATTTGATAACTTAATAGGAGTAATATTAAATAAATTTAAAGACGCATCCTTTATTTTGTTAATAATTAAACAACTGCACTAAAACATATTTCTACTAAACTGAAGTAAGAATGTAGAACCATAACGGTTATAAAATATCACTGTTATTATATTTATTCAAAAATAATCAATACTATTCTAATTAAACAAAATTTTCGATTAACAACTTTGAAATTGTAACAGAAGATGATACTCTTTACGCACGGGAATCATTGCATGTGTAATAATGTGTTGCAATTCATTAGGAGGAACGAATTTAAATTTTAAAAAAATAAAAAAAAAAACGAATATATTTGGCAGATCTGAGCATATTTAGAAGTAGCACGAGTTGCTTCTAACTTCTTCGCCATATTATGAGCTAATGACAAAAAAAAAAAAATTGCAAGAAAGCAAATTACCACAAACAAAAGACTTTCCAAGAGAACAAGAGCTGAAAAAAAGTTCATGGTCACGAAATCAAATGTCCACCATCGATCGTTTGCCTACCTCTGATCTATGGTCTTCACATATTTTTGTTTAATTTTGATCAACTGGTCACTTGGTTTTAACCATGTTATGTAATTGATCAAAATCACCCAAAAATGTATGTAAAAACCATATATCATTCGTTATTTCAGTTGTAATTTTTTGTATTTCTTCATTTTTTTGTATTATTACACATACAATGATTCCAGAGTGCAGAATCTTCTTAAAACTTAACATAAATAGGGTTTTTATAATAGTTTTACCGAACTGAATTTTTGAAATAATATTTTTATAGCATATTTTTTATCGCAGTATTTTAAACAAACCCCCAAAATTTTATTTTATTCTTCCCGCCCCCTAAATAGTTTTTCCCCGCGGTGATATTGCCCGTGTTGAGAACCACTGCTTTAAGAGAATGCCAGTAATGGCAGTATTGTTCCGCAATAATCTACAGATGGATTAATGCCTAAACGAAATGAAAGAAATGTAGCATGCTATCGCCAACTCAGGAGTTGAGTTTAGTGATGTACCAAGTAAACTCACAAATGAGTTAAAGCCCCCTATTAGTTGATCCCCTGTTCAATGTGCTCATCCACCATACCAATTGATGTTGTCATTCTGTGTACTGTACTCGTGTAGAAATGCGAGGTGGGTAAATTTATGATCTGGTCAGAGTTAAGTAGCTTACTGTAATCACCCATGTAAGTCTAACGTAAGTGGATAACTAGTCAGCCCTTGTTGATGTCTCTCTATCTTGTTGAAGGATCATCGCACATGCGCGCTGATCCATATATTTACTGTTCACTGACCTACTCAAACTGAATACTTAGATGTATACTGTTGGTAGGCTAACACTAAATGCCATCTCTGAAACAGTGTTTTGTTATATTTCATGTAGTACGGCTGGAAGTGGAGTTCTAACTTCAAGGAAGCTATAACCACTCACGAGTAAAATAAACCTACGTTTATCAATAATGCTTGCATTATTTCTTTATCTAACTCGTACGTTATATGATGTTTATGATAATGAACTGTTTCATAAAACTATGGCTTGTCATTAATGGCACATAACTTCTTGGTTTGGTGGTCCGTTTGTTCTGATTCTCATTTTTGTTCGGTTGCAATTAGTTAGAATATTAGCGTTAGACGCTTGTTGCCATCTGCGGCATAATTTGACACACTGAACGACGAACTAAGAAGTTATGATAGAATGATACTGCTTCTGAAATGATGTGTCGACCTTTTCCTTATAGTAAGGTGTCATTGGAAATGTCCTCAACATGTCTCAGTGAGGCGTATATTATTATATGTGCACCATTCTACTTAAACATTTGCTTATGTACATTGTTTTGCTCAGGCTGAATCATCCGACTTTGACTAACAAACATATTAAGTCTGTTCGTAGAGTCGTTTCCAACGGTTTGTTACTGTCAGCCACAAGCGCAGAGTAATAACTGCACTCGCTGATGAAATCCCTGACAGGTTTGAGTCCGATGCGCGTGCTATTGCTACTTCCGAACAATAAACATCCAATCAGAATCGCAGCCGTAATTAACTAACAATTCGCACGTGCGTCCGATTCCAACTTGTTAGGGATTACATCCCGGAACAATACTAATATTAACGCATTTCTGTAACAATCCATGGGAAATGACTCTACGAACTGATATGCTAACTAACATTCATTTTCGTGTGATAGCTTCTCGCTAATGAATTTGGCCTGAATAAAATCATGTAGCATACTCCAGATCTTCATACTGACAGTAAATGCCACTATAAATACATCATAGTTTATTTTGTTTATTTATTTTTATGAAAAATTGTTGTAGTAGTATTTGAAGCTTAATTTTACCAATATGGTTGCAAGTACATTGGCTCAGTAATTGTATCGGAGAGGAGATTTGGTAGTACGAGTAAAATCATAACTGAACATACCTAACATCGTATTCATTGCTTTATCGTATGTAATGTATATGCTTATCGCACATCTCATAAAAATGTACTTGTATATTGCTTCCATTGAGCTTATGATTTTAGTTTTGTAGTTATATAATGCTTAGTTTGTAATTTTCGAGTTTGAAGTAGATTGCAAAAAGTTTTCATAAAATACATTTATTAACCTTACTATAAGGGAAGGATGTTTTGTTTGCATGTAATCTCATTTCAGATGTATTGTAACAGTTTTTGATTTATTTATGTTGATAAGCGTTCCTTTACAAAAGTTTACTGATAACAAAGCTTTCGTATAGAGGACCTTATAAAAGATATGTTTGGATATAAGTTAATCGTTAAATATGTGACAATTCATTTACATATGTTGGTTGCTCTGTCGCTTAGCTCATTTTCCACTTGACTAATTAGACATTATTTTTCAGATTTTCTAATGGCTGGCTATTTGAATTGAATTACTGATTTGAATATACTAATTTTTGAGTTGAAATGATGGTGAATGATGCATGCGTTTTTATCACAAAGTATGTGTGTTATTATTTTGCATTGTTAACGTTGTTCTCGTTCATGTTTTTTTGCATTTTCAAGTAGTGAAGGACTATTCAACCGGGACAGTGTGTTTTTATGGTGTCAGCTAGACCTTCTGTACAAAAATCGTATCGTTACAGACGCATATAACCCGCAACATCGTTGTAGGTACTCTAATTTGCAATGCATCATTTATAAATTGTCCAACATAAGAAGATCTTTTTGCTGTTAGATGGGCGGGCATTCTTTCCCTCTACAGGCCGTCGTTTTGAACCGGGACACTCACTGGCATTCGTACTTATTGTGAATCGACTACAAGTGTACATACTCTAACTAAATAAACCATCGTCGGACGACACTGTATTACATACGAAATACGACTTTTCAGCCAGTTGTTGCATGGCTTTATTTTTTCTCACTAAAGATATATGTAAAAATACAACAAAATTTGTATTAAAAATTGAGAATCGCTCATTTTTGTCTCGTAATTAATTGGACAGGTATATACTTAAAAAATATTTCGAATTGATTGAACGTCAGTTGACCAAAGCTCGTTCAACTTCATCACAGGCGGATTACCGACTCTATTGCGCAGAAACCAAATTCCGTCCATTACGTTATCAACAGTTAGTTTAACACATTTTAGTGGCGTCACTTACTTTAATTTGTTTTTGACTACGCGTATTGTGTGATGTTGTTTGTTTATTTCCGTTATTATTATTTATTTCTCGTACGATTCAAGGTATACCGTGTACTAAAATGAGTAAAAATGTATTTGAAATACATGATTTTGTGTGTTTGGTTTCCACAAGAATTGTTTAAAACCCTTATGTACGTCAGTATGATCAGCTGTTTTCTCGCGCAGAATTGATGACGTAATTTATGATACCCTGTGATGAAGTTAAGTTGAACGAGCTCTAAGCAACGTCCTAATTCTAGTCAAAATTGATTGTGGTGGTAGTTCTGTTCGTTTATTGTTTATGTGGTGCTCTTTTTCTCTTTTACTTTAGTTAAGCTGTCTTTTTCAAGACTCGGTCTTATTTTATTACTGGCGTAACCTCACTTATAAAGGTCAAAAGCACCATCTTTATAGTATCGTGCTGGCAATTAATTCTGAACTTGCGGCAAATTAAGAATTTGAATGAAGTCGAACATTCAATCAATCTGACACACCCTGTACCTTTCAAATAAAAGTTAAATAAAAATTTCCACTGTCATAGCAAAACAAGGTGTGGTTTCATAAAGTAATTAGTCAAATAAACCGATAAAATCTGACTTGACGATGTTAAACGTATATTAATGCTTTCGATTTAAATTTTACTGGTCATACGGAATCCAAAATGGTTCTAGTAATGTCCCTAGTAGAATCTAATACGCGTCTATGACGATACGCTTCGTGGACAAAAGACCTTGTGAAAGCAGGAAAGTCAAGGCTGGGTTAATTTGCATGACACGAGCTTCCTACACGTTAGTCCTTTCAAATATATCTGTAGTCCATGAACTTCCTCTAGTTGACTTGTTTGTAAATACTTTATTTCTTAGTCTAGTTCCTTAATTTTGAGATGATAGATAGATCTGTTTGTTGAATAGTCCTCGTGCATTGACTGTTTTGTGTTAATTTAAATAAAACATAATACTAAACTACAGTCTATTACAATTGAAATGTACATTTTTATTTTGGTGGTAGCTAGTAGTATTTATTTCTTTTTTATTTCCTTCGTTTTCAGTTGGCCTTTCCATAACACTATGCGAATTACACGCTATTACATAACACATTATTTTGATTTAAGGTAATATTTTTATTTTAGTATTTGACACTGCCATTTTAGTATACTTCAGTATATTCAGTATGAGTAATTTTGTTTGTTTTGTTTTATATTTTATTTTAAAGTTTTGCTTCTGAATACTTTGTAACTAAATATCTCTAAAACAATATTTAAATAAATTGATTATAATTGTAATATGACAAAAGATTCTCGATGTTGTACTGACAGAATATTTGTATGTGTGTACAGACCTCTGGTGTGTCCCCCGCGCGCTCTGTCGTGGGGCAGAGCTCAATCGGGGGAGACTCCAGCGCCTCCGACAGTAGCCAGCGTCCGGAGAACGCACTCGACGCTCTGCTAGATGAGTTGCAGACCTTCTCAAAGCCCTTGCCCAACACGACCACCACTGTCACCACCCAGATGCCCCAGAACATGTCGTACGCCCAGCAAGACAACCCACCGCCAGCCGTAGCGCCCAAAAACACTATAGCGCCAATGATAGGCGAAATTGGGAGGAAAGGAAGCATGGATTCAGCCACTCTGCTCCCTGTCCAGAATCTAACAGTCAGCACTGCGACAGGAAGTCTCCGAAGATTACATTCATATCCCAGTGGATCTGATACGGACAATAGTCCACCCATACAACCCTTGCAAAGAAGTTTAGATTGCAAGACATCACAGAAACCTCCGATTCCAGAAAGAAACGCGGAATTGTTACAACATTTAGCTTCGGGCCGACGTGTCCCGCCCCCACCGCCGCCCAGAACTAGTTCTAAAAGTCCATTAGCTTCTCCCACATCACCAAACCTACCTCCGAGATCAGCGGCCAATCAGAATGTCCTGCAACACATCCAAAATGTGCAAAATATGACTGATAAACCACAGTCCCAGTTCGAAGCTGCAACGCAGAATCTAGGTTTAGGAGGCACTCTTAGAAGAAACGTTCCAGGCAGATCTAGTCTTAAAGAAAAATCTCAGACTCTCCCGAGAAACATAGGATCGAATCTACAAGTCCAACCACAACCAGGTGAAGCAAATTTAGTAGCCAGTAACAGCAGTAGTTGTGAGAGTGTTAATTCACAAGAAGGTGCCAAGAAAGGAAGTAGGAAAGAGGAATTGGAACAGAGACATCAGGAATTATTAAGAAAACAAAAAGCTTTACAGGAACAGTATGCTAGATTGCAACAACTGCAGCGCGGAAACAACACATTGACAGTAGTGCCTCCTACACCAGATCTACTGTTGAAGAAAACAGGAAGCGAATCAAACTTGCTACAGAAAATGGGTTTGCAAATGTCCGCAAGTCAACAGATGACAGGTTCTTTGACACACCTAGCGAGCGCAGTCAGTCAGAACAACCAAAACAACCAGACTGCCGTCCCTGCCACAGGAAATACAGAGAACACACCCGCTGCTAACAACACAACAACAAACAAAGTCTACGAGACAGATATACTGTGACCCTGCCATGCCGCTGGAGGCTACATTTATCTCAGAGACAATATAGTTAATCATTTTTCTAAACATTTCATATCAACCACGTTTAGAATACTAGTTTATCAGTATTGTCAGATTAGCTTATTTGATTCATGTTTTCATAAATCAGTCTTGAATAGTGCCATACTCATATGATTATTATGTGTATGAAGATAACAGAATGCTCACATGTGACAGGAGTATCGCATAAGGTATTCATGTGCCAAGCTTGCTAACCCATTAGGAAATTATAGGCGATTTTTAGTCTCAACCGTTGTTCCTAGTTGTTAGCAGTTATCATATCTCTGCATTCAAATGTTAAATAATTATATAATATTAACCAAATATTAAGCAATTAAACAAATTAACTAGTAATCATTTTTTACAAGTTAACTACAATTATTTTTTGTTTCATTTGGTTATTTAAATGCAGTGGCGGCTAGTGAACACTAAAAATGATGGAGCCAGGCTAAAAAGGAAACCAGATCTATTGTTATTTTTTCTAGTGCATTAAATATGGTTTCTATAGATTGTCAATTTCATTATAGCTTTCAATTTCATTCGTTCATTGTATTTTGTTGTGAAAGTAATTTTTTTTAAATAAAACTAGTTATTGTCAGTCTGTAAAAAACGGTACATAAAAGCTGGTAATAAAATCGCAAAACTTATAGCGGTCCTGTAAATGATAAGAAATATACTTCAAATTAGTTCGGATCAGTTTTATAGGTCTCCAATGCTGCTGTAAACTATGAATAACATAGTTGTCTCTGCGGTAATAGTGAGCGTACGTAGGGTCGACGCTGACATGTAAGACGCCTTTGCGCAAACGAGTCTGCGCCGCCCCTCCCTAAATAATTTTGTTTTGTTGTCAATTTTGACAACGATAAACAAGACAGTGGGTTAAGACTAGACGGGAAGTTTGGACTATTATGCAGATATCTAAATTAAATTCAAAAATAAAGTAATATAAACAATAATACATTAAGCACAAGTTTATTGGTAACAGTATTTAAATGAAATTGTAACCAACAGTAGCGTCTACAGAAGTTAAACTTAGAGAACTATTGGCAAGACGGAGAAACATTGTTATGTCGCTACACAGAAATAAGACGCAGTTCGTATTTGTTAGGCTGAGATTCTTCTAACTGCAACAACATGTGCAGCGAAATGTGTTAGCGACGTTGAAATTTTTAGATTTCACAACACATACGGGTTTTCTTAATTGATATACCGTATTCGATTCGGAAAAAATAAAATAAAACAGAAAACCCACAGAGTTGGTGAGGAATGGCGAATTTATGTTGAAAAATTATTTTCGCATCCTGTTGATATGGTGCCTTTGTGCAGTGTACAAGTTGCACACATTCTTGCAGCAGCCCTGGTTTTAACAGTTCAGGACAATCTCCTCGAATTTGCAAGCTGCTGCAAGTTGCGAATAACGCATAACTGCTCCGGTAAAAGTGAGCTTATTTATGTTTGTTATATGCATGCTCTGTGTGCCACGGTGCTAATTAATAGCCCGAAGTATAGTAGGAAAGTGACCAAAAATGTTTTATTCAATGACAAATGATTTCAATTTATACCAAAAAAAAAAATTAATATTGGTTACTAGGTTAGTTTAATAAACTTCTAGGTCCCCTCTGGCTTTTAATTACCAGCCGCCCCTGTTTAAATGTTATATTTAAAATTATTTTCATTTTGAAATCAATATGGGCTGTGACATCTGCAATGAACGAAACCCTGTACTAACAAAACCAAATGAATAAGTTGCGACTACAAATCGCCGTATTGAATTTAGCAGTGTTCGGGTCGCTAAATTCGTCAAACTTTCATGCTTGAAAAATTAATTTTTAAACATGAATGTCCAGAAACTGGTATTGTATGTAGTCTTCAGTCCTTCACGAGAGAAAAAAACTCGAATATTTTGCATCAAAGTTATGTTTATTTATTATTTAATATTAATTTTAAAAAGAAGTCCAACATAACTGATTGCCAAAATTTTTGTACATAATGTACGTATATAAAACAGTCAAACACTGTTTCACTTTTCACGAAATATATTAATAAACCAAGTTATTTTCCATATGTAGGATAATATTCAGTGTAACTATTATATCAAATAATGTAAGTGTTGATAACTGCAATGACATTAGAAAAAAAAATGCATAACCAAAGCATGAATGTATTAAGTAACGGTTAATTCAAAATAAGATGTTTGGACATTCTTAGCTCTGATCTGTAATGCCGATATTGTAAATGTTGAATGTATTACCTGGGATTATCAACCACATTTTTACTGCAACTGCGCAGTTTTAATTGTATTCAGGCGCGCACCTAGTAACGCGGACTTAGATCTTCTCTAAACATTCCACGTTACACGTTTGTTTTGTAATGGACGCATTTCTCATGTAGGTGGCAGAATTATAAAAATACCACAAATACCAGCTGCAATACTTGCCCGGATTAAGAAAAAATTAAATGAAAATTAAAGTGTTTTCTAACTGACCAGTCCTATTCAATTGGCATAAAAGAATGTTAGAATCTACAAGTGACAAGAAAGATCCAAGACTATTAATTAAATAAATAGAGGAATAATTTTTGTAAAGGTGTACCTAAAAAAGAGATTTTTATGATAAGTTTTTTGAGTTTTATGATAAAGGAATACTGCCAATTACTCCTACAAAAAATTAATTAAATGTTTATTGTTTCTTTTTTCTATAATATTGTATATCTTATCATGTTTTTAATTTAATTTCAATTTTCTTCAGAATATTTATATCATCAGGCCAACAAGAAAGTTCTGTGGCTTTTCAAAAAAGCTGTTGATTGCATGAATGAGAAGTGACATTACAGGTGGCGGCGTTGTAATCGAAGTAAATGGTAAAATTACAACTAATATGCCTATCTTTGTCCTTTCTTGAATGACAGCCAAAAACACTACAATTTGTTCTGATTTTATAGTTTTTCACAACTTCTATCGACTTTGTAACATAAATTCAATACTAAAATATACGTAGTAAGTTCAAACTGTATTGCAGTATTTAATACAATAATTTGGCCACCAATTGGCGTATTCTAGAGTGTCACTTCTCAATAGCACCATAAGGCTTTTCAGCCCAAGTTGATAATAGTTTAAAAAAACGCGTCTCAAAACAAAAATGCTATTTAAAGGTAGTGACGTTTTTCTCGTGAATTTGCATTTTTACAACAGTAAAATCGACCCACATTTTAGTTTCATTCGAGGCAGTGAGGTCTATTCTTTCACTATTGTTGACAAGAAATGCGACTCGACTGAATCTACATTTGACGTGTCAGCATGGACCATTTTTCACAAGTTTAATATCTTGCAGTAGTCATTCAACTTGCTCAATCTTTATGTGATCCTACTAGGAAAAAATCTAGGTGTGCGCCTGATTGTATTATAATATAATTTATTGCAAAAGCTGACACTTTTAACAATTATTAATAAGTAAATATTTTATTTAATTGACAATTAAATTGACTTGTGTTCAGAATCAGTTTGTATAGTGATGAAATCGTGTCAAAGGTGCTCAGTTGTAAAATGTGAATGTTATTTATAATATAAATTAAGTTTCAGATGCACCAGTTTATAAAGATAGTTGTAATATATGATAAAAGTGGAAAACACCATTCCTCCTAGCGTTTCTGGATATCTTTGGCTATGTCCATGCACAATGTGATAAATGTTGTGTGTTAACCACATTAATTTCAGTGCCCACGACCATGGCTGCTAAATAATTAGGTGCCAATATGTAATTATTATTGATTGTAATTGAGAATACAGTCTTCAAATAAACTGTACTATTATGTAAAGTGTTTTGTTTTTTATTCCTTACCTTTATATTTAATCTGTCCTCCAATGCCGCAACAAGGGTGGCGCGAGAGGTGCCGCCGCACAAGGCGCCGGATTCATAGGGGCGCCAAATAGCCAAAAAAAATTTTTTTTTAATTATTGTTTTTTATATTAATAAACTATAATCAACACAAAATTGATTTCATAAAAGAAAAATATTTAAAAAAGTTGTGATGACTGAATTGTGTAGAACTGCCACTTTAATGCCATTTTTTAGAAGTGATCCGCACTTACGATTTAAAAGATGTGTACACTAATATTGGCATTGCGCTGTGCATATTTTTAACGCGTCCAATAACTGTTGCTTCGAATGAACGCAGTTTTAGTAAATTAAAGTTAATAAAAAATTATTTTCGTTCTACAATGGGCCGAGATAAATTGTCAAATTAGCTTTAATGTCAATAGAAAATACTATAGCGTAGTCATTAAATTGTGAAGACTTCAATAGAAAGTTCAATTTATTTAATTTTCCTTTCCGTTAAAGTGATTGTATAATATATTATTAAAATAACAAAATATTTATTATTTGTTGTTCAAATATCCCACTTTATTTTATTTTTTTGTCATTAAATATACATATGTATTTTTTATTTATTCTGTTATTCAGTTATGTAATATAATATTTCTTTAGCCCTTTTGTGTTTCATTTTAGGTATTTTTCATTTTGTGTTTCATTGACCTAGAGTTTATATTTTGTCCCTTTTTATATTAGTTTATTATCATGATTAAAAGATTTGTAACATAATTTGTTAATATAATCGTCAATATTGCAATTTAAACCAAAGCAAAGAAAAAGGTTAAAACTAAACCAAAAAATAATACCAAAGATTGCTTTTTTTACTTTTTTTTATAAATTTATTGTTAAAAATGACTTTATAATATATATTTTTGTATGTTCCTTTACTGATAATAAGATAGTTTCTTTATGAGGACTAAGTGTTCCTTTACTGGTGATTTTGTGATTTTTATGAATCAAGTTATGTTTTTTATTTTTCTTTTATTTCCATTTGCATCAAAATAAAACAATAAGATTTTAACGATCCTCGATAAAATATGGTAGAGTACGTTCAAGTTAACTTCATGCCAGGTCTATGTTTCCGACTAAGCTGCGCAGAAACCAAATTTCGTCCATTACGTTACCAACAGCTAGTTTGACACATTTCAGTGGCGTCACTTACTTTGATTTGTGTTTAACTACATTATTATTATTTATTTCTCGTACGTTTCAAGGTATACCGTGTACTAACATGAGTAAAAATGTATTTGAAATACATGATTTTGTGTGTTTGGTTTCCACAACAATTGTTTAAAACCCTAATGTACTTCAATGTGATCAGCTGTTTTCTCGCCCAGGATGACGTATTTTATGATGCCCTGGCATGAAGTTAACTTGAACGTACTCTAAGTAAATATCTCAAATAACATTTTGGTGAAGAAAACAACGTAAGTAAATGTCTTAAACGTTCTCTTACTGATGCAATCATCCTACCATAAAATTTAAAAAATTGCGTATGTAAATAGAAAGGGTGGATGGGGGCGCCAAATAATTTTACGCACCAGGCGCCAATTTATGTTGTTGCGGCACTGCTGTCCTCATTAATAACGTTTCGTAGGTATATCGAAGATCTCAGGCATGGCCTAACTACGACCCGCAAACTAGAACCACATTAGTGGTATGGAGTATGTATCAGTAATTTCACTTGTTTTCGGCTCGTTTGATGTTGATGGAACAAATTTTCGTGACCTTGGCTCGACCAGGAAAATAAAGACGATATAGACATATACACATATGGATACGGACGAAGCTTTATATTTGAATGATTGAACTTGGTTGACAGTAAATAAGTATAAATTAAATTAGGTTGTAAATGAAATTATTGAAAATTTTGAAGATTTATATTAAGGGGATTATACTCTATTTCAAATTAGAAAAAAGTAGATAGCGCTGCGAACCGAGTACGATTTACACAGGGCAAATACAGTATAGCGGGAAATTTAAAATAAGTTACAACTAGGGCATGGGAGTACCAGGGTTAGCAAGTGATTTTTTTTTTAATATAAAAAATGAATCGGTTAATATTATATTGAAATAAACAAGGCAGACTTACGTTATTTATACGACATAAATTCAGCATAATGGGAAATTTGAAAAAGTAAAAAAAAATATAATCCGTCTCAATTTGTAATACGAAACTATATCTGGTTACTTTGGTGACTGTTGTGGTGTAAACAGACTTTGGCGTATCCATGTGAACCAATACTATGATAATATTATAAATGTATTGTCAATATACAACATAAAAAATAAATTTTCCCTGTTAGTTACGTATTACAAAATGAAACAGATAATATTAATTTTAAAAATTATGTATTATATATAAAGAGAGATTTGGCTAAAAAAATTTAAATAAAACAATAAAACAAACGATATATCTTAAGAGCTAAAGTTTCTTATTTAAATATTTATTCTAAATAAAAATTAAAAATATATGTATATATGGAGATCTAAAAATTATATCAATAATTTCTTTTTTGGGCACTATCAGCTGGGCTCACATTAGTCCTCTATCTTGATCTGTTAATTGTCAAGTGTCAAAAAATATTTATATGTATGTCAGATAACATATAAAATATATAACTGCGTAAAAACAAATTACATGGTGAATTTTCTCCATAAAATCTACGCCAAGAATATAAATAAAAGTCTAAATATGTAAATAATAACAAAATATACGAAAAATATAAAATAATATAAATAACATATATTTCTAGTGTACGACACTGAACAACTGTCAACTTGGACTAAAAACAATATTTTAACATTGTAATAGGGATGGTGTTCTAAACCAATCAGAAACAAGGGCAAACAGCTACTATCTTCTTACACACATTTTTCTAAGCTGACATAGAGCATAGTTAAAAAATGAAATTTTGAAATTTTTGGACAGATTTTATTATTCTAAAAATGAATTTTAAAAACGCTACATATTAACATTATTATTATTTTATGTAATACCAAAGATTGTAAATGAACTTTTATGACCTTTAAGAATACTAAAACTATTGCAAGTAGTACGATAATAAAGTAGGGAAAATAAGGTAGCTAGAATTTTATTTTCCTTTATTTATCTATTTCAGTTAAATAAGTATATATAATAAACAATTGTTCCAGGTGTTAGGGTTAAAAAATAGAATAATTAAAGAAAGTTAAATAAAAATTTCATTAATTTTTATTTATGAATTTGGCAATATAAGCTGTTCACTTTTGTAAGAACACACTAGATCTGGGTATTTTGGTTACTTTTATGGTGTGTTACTGACTTTAAATGTCAATTAAAAATATTCCTTACGCTGTAAAACCTACTTTAGGTTGATAAGGTTATGATCATTATAATTAAGATATCATTTTTCAATATGACATATGTCAAATGGATCAACATTTTAAAAAAGTGACATTTTTTAATACCAACTTGACATACAGCTTCAAAGGTGCAAACTATTGAAAACAAAATTCCCTCTTAGTTTGTTCTTACAAAAGTGAACCGGCTATATAATTAATTTTCTTTTTAGTTAAAAAAGTTTTTATTCGCTCTTTTTAAAGAGTAAAAAAAATTTAATCTTAAATATACCAAATATTTATTCTGTTGTCAACTTAGGTTCATAGATAAAAGAATTTTAAAAGATTTGAAATTTGCTGTATCGTCCTGACTTGTATAGCTTCGAAAAAGTTCGCATTCTGAACAGGCTCACACATGAAACAAAAAAAAAATAATAATCCGGAGTGAAACTACTGTATATACTGTGCCAGAACCAGCCAAGGAGTTTACAGCGATAGAAGGTTAGCTCTATCTATAGCCGAGGTAAATTGTCACCGAGTGCAGCGGGGGAAATTAATGTTGTCAGTACCCTAAAATGGCGTCCAGTTTGGCAGTTATTTGAAAAATATGTGTAAAATTTACGCTAAATAAGATTAAATATGCGTCAATTATGGAATTAATAAGCAAGTATATGTAAACAATAAAATAACAAATGTTCATGCAAGAATATGGTAAACAACTCATACTTTTCCTGAATTCTTGTCGACTATTATCGAATTGTTCTCGAAGACTGTAAAAATCTTCTACCATTTTTCTCTGTAAAATTTGGAACACCGTAAACTGTTACTATATGTTTACATGGTATGGGCATACTAGGTAGAAGGAATTATAAAAGCGAATTATATATGACGGCGGGACGGGAGAACTCGGACCAATAAACAAGTAGATAAAATGTTCGCCAAGTGCATTTCCCACATGCTAAAGCCAGCAACTACATTTCTACAGTTTTGATGTCCGACTGTGATAGATGGTATTAATATTTGTAGACCTAACGTTTCTTGGACTGTTCTATGTATCTGTCACTGTCTAACACAGTATTCTTTCTATGCTCACCATAAAGACCGCCGTTTCACGAGATACAGAGTGATTATTTAATGGCGAGACGACGTCACCGAATTTTACGTGCCTCCTAGCAGAAATACTGGTGAATACTATGACTATAATAACCTTGAAGTGATATAATAACCTTAATGCGCATGCGCGCATAATCGCCTGCTACGATGTGCATGAAACGGCAAATTATTAAAACTTCCAGTGACGTCGTCTCGCCATTAAATAATCACTCCGTATTTGCCAAGCAATACATATTATCGTAATAAAGTCGCAACTCCAGTGTTTCAATGGATATAGGTATTGCAAAATAAGAAACTACCACACAGAACCTGTGCGAATAACACATTTTGGTTAGCCCTAATTTATTTGATAACATAGGAGTGATTCAAATGCCCATGAGCGTTTTCTTCGATCATATGGCTTCTGTTATTTTTGGTTCTCTTTTACCGATTTTAACCGTTTATCCCGTTTTTTTTTTTTTTTTTTTTGCAGTGTAATATTTTGCGATACCTTTACTAAAGTAGATAAATAGATAGTTAGTTTATTATTCATGCAATTTCTGTTTTGGAATCTAAAAAAAATCTTTACATGTGTACTGGAAATTGAAAAGTTCTTAATTATTAAATATAAGGTCCAAAAAAGAAATTATTGCCCCAATATAACCAAATAAAATAAAATCCTTTACTAAAGTATATCAGGTAAAACAGAAAAACTCTATATTAAAACAGTTACTCAAAATTTTAATGTTTAAAAAACATATTGTCATCAATAAAATATTTATACAAAAAATACAGGCAAAAACATGATATGTCTCACTCACAAGTCGTACTGTTATTGTAAAATAATTGTCACAATTAATACTTTTTTGAAACGAATATGCTAAAAATAAAATGCAATTATTCTATCAGTCAGACATAATTAAAGCACATAAATACGTTTATAATTGCATCTTAGTTAACTATAATTATACTTCTTTGATTTCTTTTCGTTAACTTTAATAGGGTAATCTTTGGCAATGTCGATAAATTTCCTAGGTATTAATATTTCTAGAAGTTGAATCATAAGGTACACTAGAGTAACGACTAGTAAAAATGGCCAGACACCACTTGATAAATATCTGAAATCCAAGAAACAAATTAAAACATGAACAAAGAGAATCAAAAATTTAACAATAATGTATAAATATCCACAGCTCACGTATTATATGATTAAAGCCTGGAACAGAATGCACAGCGCGCTACGGCGTCAGCGCGGCGTCATTTGCGACAGCGTTGCGTAGCGCCGTTGAGAAATTTCGCCTGAACACAATGCAATAATTTTTAACGCCGTCAAGTGTCACTTGACAACCTATATCTGTATTTATACGTGCGCTTTCTTTTATTAAAAGTATAATGGATGATGAAGACTTGTGAATGATGTTATTTATGTTGTATGCAAGTTATTTATACATACAAACACTTTATTATTCAGTAAAAACTGAGGTTAGGTGTTCGGCGTCAACGTTCAACAGCGTCAAAAGTTGGAAGTTGACGTATTCAGTATCAACGGCGGTCGAACGGAGTAGGACGTTGTCCATTCTGTGCACTTGCGTACGACAGCTTGGGTTTAACTTTCTCCTGACAGATAGCGCCGTACGAACGGCGTTAACGCGTCGTAGAACTCGGTGCATTCTGTTTCCCACTTAAGCGTGAAATGCGTAGAAGAGAATAGAAAAGAACAACAGAGATAACGCACACTATTATCACCTATTTATATACACTATCGGCCATAAATAGAGAAACATTTTAAAAATTATAATATTTTTTATTGAATGAAGAATTTGATAATAAAGTAAAGGAGAATTTACTTGACAGATTGTTCGATTGAGAACCGATAAAGAAATATATATCTATTTCTTACAGTTTTATGTAAGTCGTCAAGAACGTATTTCGGCTTCTTACTGTAACGTACGTTCATAGTTTTTGTCTTTTTTTGTTATATTATAGTATGGTAACTTCAACAAATGTCCTTTTGTATACATGCGCGCGCATCGTCTCTGGGCGGTCGCTAATTGTGTACGGGAAGGGGTTTCACTCTTGTTTGCATTCTAATTTTTGAAGCCAGTCCTGTCAAGTAAAACAAATTGTATCTCTTTCTCTATTTCTAGCTCTGTCAGTGAACAAATGATATGTCTCTATTCAAAAATGGAAATTTTATTGCTTTAGTTCCCTCCCATTGAACCATATGCTTTAATTAACCGTCATCTGTCATCTAAATTCTCCTCTACTATAAAAATTTAGTTTTTTGTATCCTTGTTAGGATGTAAGTTTGAAACAGATTGAAAATTATGTTTTTTTTTTATATTTTATTATTTTGTAGCCTATATATAGATAGCTTTGAATGCTCTACTAAACAATGAACGAAGATTATATCGACGCCAAAGAGAACAAAATGCACCATTTAATTTTGCTACTACTGTATCTTTTGGAGGAGGTTCAATTATGGTGTGGGGCGGAGTATCTTTGGGAGCTCGCATAGAGTTAATGGTGATTGATGGCGGAGCGTTAACTGCAGATAGGTACATCAGAGATATTCTTCAAGACTATGTTGTACCTTTTGCCCCATATATCGGAGAAAATTTCACCCTAATGCTGGATAAGGCGCGCCCACACGGCGCCCACTGTGTAACAGATTTTTTAAATCAAGTGGGTATAACAACAATTGGTTGACCAGCGTGCTGTTGACCAGCCCTCACCTCAACCCGATTGAACATTATTCCAAAAAACATCGTACGAGAAGATTACCTGAGAGATATCAACAATATGTACACTACAAGGAAAATAATTAGATTTTTATGTCTGTTCCTTTAAATTTGCCGGTGTGTGTAGTTTTGTTTATCTAGTTATGGCCGATATTGTATATATTTTTAATATAATTTTTTTTACCTTCGTAATTGATCTTGTAATGTTCTGGTTGGTTCTAATACTACACGGTCATAAACTTTTTCAGTTCTCGAAGCGATATTTTGCCAGTTGTACATAGATTTAATTCGTAAATTACATTCATATGGACAGACTATATTACCTACTCTTAAATCTGCTAAGGCCCTTTCTAACCCTGCAACAAATAACAAATATTATTACCTAACAAATAGTACTTATTTGAAAATAAATTACCTTCTATTAATGAAGGGACAGTTGGTTCAGTTAAATATATGAGATCGGAAGGCAGTACCTCAGGTATACCACCCACTTTTGTAGAAACAACCTGTAATCTATTAATAAATATTTATTATACAGTTTATACAATTATGCTTTTATATTCCTTAAAGTGACTTAGGCGAATAAGTATTAAATGAACATAGAACCTGAATTATTTCAACAATTGTTTTTATTTGCAATGCCGTCACAAATCACCCCGAGAGAAGATCCGGCATGAAATATTGCAGGACCGGGTTCAGACAGGAAAAAAGAAAATTCAAATGAAGGCAAAGGGAGAGCAAAAAAAAAATTGATGTGAAGTGTGTCATACAATTCAAGCAAGTGTTCTGTAGGTATTTAGTAAATAATAACAAATTGTGGATATATATTAACCCCTTCAGTAATCATTAAAAAAATTTAAAATGAAAAAAAAACAATTTTTTTTTTTATGAATGAATTTTTTTTACAGAATATATTTATTTTCGCCCGAGTACATTCGGGAGTAATCTTTTCTGCAGGTAAAGCTTGCCCGAGTCATCTCGGGTGTGGAAATTTTCGCACATAATAGCCGTCCGAGCATACTCGGGCGCAGAGCCGCAGTAAGGGGGGTGGCGGAGGGGGCAACGGCCCCTAGCGCACTAAGGAAAAGGGCGCTGACGGGTTTGCTAAAGGGCGCCATTGTGAAGATGAGGACCTTTTTTTTTGCTCATCACTTTAATTTTGGGAGGTGAGGACCTTTTTTTTTTGCTCATCACTTAAATTTTGAGACGTAAGAACCTTGTTTTTATTTACCAAGGTCGCCAAAACACGGCTCTGCCCCTAGCGCAAGTTTTCCTTACTGCGGCTCTGCTCGGGCGTAGTCCTTAAGCGGTTAAAAAGTTTCGCTAACTTTTGAAAGAATATTAAACGTGCATCCATCTAAAGACTTATAAGCGTACTTGAGATACGCTCGCATCAAAACCCAGCTATAGCTACCCAGTTCTCCCGTCAGTCAGATAAATAATCACGGCGTTGCAAAAAAATTTATAACCTTCGAAATAATTATCAGATAAAAATTCCTGTTGTACTATTCCGGTTCACAAAATTGTGTATTAATCCGATTTTTTTTTCAGATTTTTAAGATTAACCCCTTGGTTCTATAGAGTGTGGGGCAAGAGACTTTTCAGACTTTTTTGGCAAAAATCGTGTTCTAGTAAAGAAATTTAAAAAAAAAACTACTTTTCGTTCCTTAATCTACGTCTTAGAAGTTTTCCTAGACACCGCACAAAAAATTTAAATAATACGTATTTCATTCAACGACCCAAAATAATTCCATATTTTTCGAAAAACTAGTCTGATCGAAAATACTTGTTGAATTATTCCGGTTCCCATAAATGTTCTCTACTGATGTTTTATTCATCAAGATCAACCCCTTTGGGAAATAGAATGCAGGACAAAAGTTTTTTGACACAGTTTTAGAGGAAATGCTATAAAAAAATTGATTTTAAAAAATAAAAATTGATTATCGTATCCATACACGTTAAAATGTTTCATTAAATACTCCACTCAAAATTTTAAAAAATATATTTTTTTCGTTGAATACATAATTGTTTATATTTTTACCGCGATGTGTTATCGTGTTTACGAAATTTTTGCAAAAATGTGTCTGCAAACCCCCCCCCCCACCCATAAATGCTTGGAGAAAATTTATTAGGCGCATAAGTACATTTGTTAGGGTTTTGTAGGTATGACCAATAGTAAAGACAATTTTATTTTTTGTTTTTTTTTTCCATTTTTATATTGTTTAAATTATTTTGTCAAAATTTTAGTTATATTTTGACATATGTTGCATTTAATTTTTAAGAGCGTAAATTTAATAACCAATTAGAATTGTTGGAATTATATTTTCATTCAGTGTCATGTGTAAGAAACCAGAGGGACTTAAAATAACCAATGGAAGCCATAGAAGCAATTTTCTAAACCATAATAAACAAGAAGTGATTACTACATAGCAAAATTTGTCCTACATACTCAGCATGCCGCCTTCACATATTATATACCTGCGAAACCCTCCAATGTGTGAAAATTCACACTTCATATAATTTTTTGTTTTTGTTTTGTTATCATTTGTGTTTTAGAAGTGAGGATTTTTTTTTATGTCTTTACGTGTACTATACATGTGAGGACCTTTTTTTATTTAGTCATCACTTGTATTTTAAAAGTTAGGACGTTTTTCTTGTCATCTATTTATATGAGTATTAATAAGGACAAAAAAAAGGTGCTCGTCTCAAATATTTTCTGCCCCCCCCCCCCGATTTTAAGAGATAGCGCTGCCACTGTATACAACACCCTTCAAACGTTTCAAATCGGCAGTAATTGAACTATAAATACATATAGTCCAAGGCTAGAATGACATCTGGACAATCTTCATAATTAAATCTAGTCTAGTAAAATAATATCTATTCTTAACTCACCCACAAGAAGTAGCCTCAACAATTGCCATACAGTAAGCTTCTGTTAGAGATGTATTTAAAAATATATGACCTCTAGTTAGAACATCTCTCACTTCAGAATGCTTCAAACTGCCCAACATTGTAACTCGATGTTGAAGAAACTTTTGTTCTCTAACTTCTTCTAGCAGCCTAAATACAAGATAACGTTAGAAAAATAACACTGCTAGTTTTTAACTAGCTGTTAATTTTTAATTTACACGTATATGAATAAAGTGCGTATGCTCGTAGGGCTACAGACACTGTATTGTAACAATGTGGCCAATAGTGACATCGCCACCATTAAGAGTCCAAATAAAAAAAATTAGATAATCTTTGCAGAAAGAGTAAATTTTTGGAAATAATTTCACATAAATTTTCTGTTTCTGCAAAGATTATCTTATTTTTCCATTTAAATTTCTAATATTCCCAGTATTTATTTGGACTCTTAGGGCAGGTTTCTGAAAGCGTAGTTAACTATAACCAAATGATTAGAAAATGGTTGCTATGGTTACTTATGGGTAGAGTTGGGCATTATTTAACTAAATTTTCAACCAACTAAAATTTGAATGAAAATGTAATCAAACTAAATTAATCACTATTTATTCAATCAATAATGGATCTAATCAAAAATCCTTAACTTAAAAATGATAATCATTAGTTTCAAATCATTAGTTTTTAATTATATGGTAATATTTTGTCAGAAAATTTTGAATCGCTTGGATCTAATTATATATTATATAATATCCCTATGCCTAAATTCTCAATAATTTCGGCCGTATTGCAGCTTTCCAAAGAGCATTACATTTTGCCATTCTACCGACCTTAAAGAAATAACATATTTGGTAATGTCTTCTTCAAATTTTTGTTGTAACAATATTCCGGCTCTAATTGTTCTTGAGTTTTGAGAAACAACTGTTTGCCTACCTTTAGAATCAATATGTTTTTTAAATATCCTGATTTTAGTTTGAATCATAACTAAAAATTTAATCATGATAGTGAGTAAATTATTAATTTAGTTACCAATGTAAATAACTGCATTATGAGTGATGTACCTTACTCATTAATCAAGTCTTGATATTAAATTTTTAATCTCAATTCTCAATCATTGTAATATGCCCAACTCTGCTTATGAGATTATTATATTGTAACAGAGTTTAGCCAAATGGTTAAACTCGGCTAAGCTCTAAGAAACCGGGCCTTAATGGCGGCGCTGTCACCAAAAAAGTTTATTTTAGGTCGGTTGGTTTTTCGATATTTCCCTTTCTTATTGAAGTTAGGTAGGGATGCGATACGTCTGGCACCTGGGAGCGGTTGCGTTAACCTGTGCGCATCTCGCCTGTACAGGTAAAAAGATATTTTGAAATCATTTTAAGAATTTTTTTTATAATTTTCTATGTCTTTTTAGCATTATAAATTTATAGTTGCCAGACAGTTTTGTTGTTGCTAACATTGCGCCAGATCTAATTTAAGTAATTAAACAATAATAATTTTCAAACCTTTTTATAGTATAGCTGTAATTTTAATATGATATAGTTCTGTAATCAAAGAATAAAATTTTAATTTGCCAGACGGAAAATCCGTTGTTTAATTAGGAACCAGACCAATTTAAGTCCCGGGGAGAATAGGAGACTTAGAAAAGTGTGGCAACTTATTCGTTGGTTGCGTGAGAGAGATAGCTGCAACAGAGGGCGTTAGAGATAGACAGAAAATGATTTAAAATAAGTAATATTGTTTATATAGGTTAGAATTTCATCAAAAAATAGAGCAGAATAATAATTAAAGTAAAATGAGATGAGAACTGATAAAAAATATTATTAGATAGGTCCTAGAAAATGACGATACATCTGAAGACAATAATGATAATGATATAAGGAGTGATAACGATGATAGCAGTGACGATGATACTGACGATGCAGCATTTTGTTGTGACACAATTATTCAATAAAAATACTGAATTACATTTTATGTATCATTTCCTACATATTTAAAATAAATGATTTGTTTTATTTTGCTAATAATATTTTTTATCAATTGTTCTCATCTCATTTTACTTTAATTATTATTCTGCTCTATTTTTTTTTTATGAAATTCTAACCTATATAAACAATATTACTTATGTTAAATCATTTTCTGTCTATCTCTAACGCCCTCTGTTGCAGCTATCTCTCTCACGCAGCCAACGAATAAGTTGCCACACTTTTCTAAGTTTCCTATTCTCCCCGGGACTTAAATTGGTCTGGTTCCTAATTAAACAACGGATTTTCCGTCTGGCAAATTAATATTGTAATCTTTGATTACAGACCTATATCATATTAAAATTACAGCTATACTAAAAAGGTTTGAAAATTATTATTTTTTAATTACTTAAATTAGATCTGGCGCAATGTTAGCAACAACAAAACTGTCTGACAACTATAAATTTATAATGCTAAAAAGACATAGAAAATTAAATATAAAAAAAAAAAAATGTCTCTAAATTATTTCAAAATATCCAATTTTTACCTGTACAAGTGAGGTGCGCACAGGTAAACGCAACTTCTCCCCGGTGCCAGACGTACCGCATCCCTACCTAACTTCAATAAGAAAGGGAAATATCGAAAAACCAGCCGACCTAAAATTCTTTCTCGAAAACGTTGCTAGCTCTCGTACTATTACTATATAGTGTCTGTACGCAGGGATTCCACCGCCCTCCATCTGACAGCGCCTAATGCTCTTGATATAGCCCGTTTTTGGGTTGAAATTGTTTAATCTCGTATAAATGTGTCTGACACGAAAGAAGAATTTAGTTACAAAATAAACCCCTAGAACACTAGGTCGCCAGTCGCGGCGCTCACTGAAGTACACAAGTTCACATTATAAAATAAGCAGTTGTAGGCAGCGACCACTTAGCCGCTGCATCCACTACGAATATCAAAGACACATTTGCGACAATTTATTTAATATACATGGTTGCTGGTTTGCTCATGATCCTAACAAGTCACACATCTGTTGCGCACTTTATTCGTATAATGATGAATGTGTTATGTCCGTAGATGCATGAATCTGGTAGGAAGTTGTACGGGTCATTGCTGATCATTTCTGTCATTGCTATCCGAAACCTGTACCACTTCCTACCAGATTTATTTGTATACTGCACTAGAGGTTTAAAATAAAATTAAAACAAAAATGATTACCATCGTTTTGGCCCATCTCCACCGATAATAAAATTAATCTCTGGATACTTTGGACATATTTCAGAAATAATTTGAGCCATTAGGTCTACACCTTTTCTGTACACTAACCTAGATACGATAACTATATTAACTGAAATTTATAAAAATTAATAATTTTAATTTATAGAACAAAAGTATTGGTATTAGTACTGCATTATATTAATATTTCACATTAAACTAATTTTTAGAATACTTACTACAATCGACTGGCCTTTTACTAGGATCTGGGGTAAACGTATACGTATCAACTGCATTTGGAATTACGGAAACTCGGTAACTGTGTACTTTACCTCGCAGAACAGTATTTTCTTTACCTACAAAATAAAAATTATCATAGAAAACTAAACAATTTTTTTTTTTTAATAAATTTACGTCTCTTATTTTAATTATTAAGAGCTTATATTTAATACATCACATGCAATAAAAAACTATTTACATTTCTTCAAAAAACAATCTGATCAAAAATTCTATTTGCACTATTTCATCTCACATCGCTTTGCATTACTTTGAATCTTTTAAGACTTTTAGATCGACCCATCCGCATTAAAGCATTAGAATAATTTATTCATTTTTTTTTAGTATCAAATTGGATTTTCAGACCAACCCTTCGGAGAACAATTTTTCTTAAACATATTTTTGTCTAAAATCGCGTCTAAATTATTTTATAATTATGTTGATTTTTGGTGGGGGGCAAAAGTTATTTGAGAAAAATCATATGCATTATTACTACTATTATTTTAAACTAGTTACATATATCTATTAATCATTCCATAAAGGGCTTTTATTTGATACTATACAATACATTTTTAAATAATATTTAATTTTTCTAACAAAACAAAAAAAAATCCCTTATAAGTTGTTTCATCCACCACACTTTCAGTTACCAGCAGTCTGAGAGTATTAGAAACAGTCAGAAAGTATCAGAAAGAGATAGAGAGAGCACATTTACATAATATATGTAATTTTGTTACTGAGAAGTAACACGCTCGGCTACGCTAACTGGTGGTCAAATTATTGTACTAAATACTGCAGTACAGTTTGAACTTATTACGCATATTTTAGTGCTGAGTTTTGTTGCAATATCTACAAAAGTTGTGAAAAACTATAAAAGCATAACAAATTGTAGTATTTTTGGCTGTCAGTTAAACGAGGGAAAGTTAATATTCAGTCCAAATTTTCAAGAGATGATTCTGTTGTTGAACGATTAGAGATACCGTGCGATCATAATTTCATGTCAATTACATAACAGTAAACAATGAGTTTAAAAATATCAAAACTGTATTCTAATCCACAGCTGAAAATCCCAATTTAACAAAGAACCAATCAGATTACATCGTACTCTCGAAATCAACCGAGAAACTATGTGTTCCTAACTTAAGACTTGTTGTCAGCTCATTGGCGTATAGAGAAAGTGTTCGTTTAATAATCAATTCACATTACAGAACATATCGTTAGAAATAAGTTTGATGACTAAATGTTTCTGTCCACTATTGCATAACGGACAAGATTTCTTGATCGCTCATTAGAAACCTACGGTTTGAATTTTTGAAATCTATACTTTTATCTACCTAAATAAAAATTGAAGCTCTCCTGAATTAACGCCTTTTTGCTCCGTGTAGATTTGAAAATTGTAGGTAAATATTTCATCTTCTAAAAACCATATCTCAAAAATTACTGGCGCTGAAAATATATTTTTTAGACTTCCCAACCTAAAGTTGGTCTATATAGACATTTAAAAAAAAATGTAAGTTTTGAGCGAGAAATAATTTGTCGATAATTTATTCAAATTAATTGGAAAAAGTATCAAGGAAAAATAAAGAACCATTTGTATCCCATTTTCAACAATCAACACGTTTTACAAATGGCAACGTCGCCAAGAAAGGAAAGCGTTATTGGGAGAACCCATTAGAGAGTATAAAATGAACTACTTCATTTGCCGTCTACTGCATTTTAACGTTGAACAGATTATAGAACGATTATAGTCACTCACTAAGTATTGCGAAGTGACACGCTCGAATATGCTAACTGGTGGCCAAATTATTACACTAAATATTGCAGTACAGTTAGAACTTATTACATATATTTTAGTTTTGCATTTTTGTTACATACGCTGTCAGTTAAGTAAGGGCAAATATTATTTTTTTTATACCTTTCCTAGGAAAAATGGCGGGAAAGTTAATATTATACTCGGTTCAAAATCAAGAAGTAGTAATCATGCAATGTTCACGTGATAATTTTGTCGAACTCCCGTCGTTCGTTAGCTGTTGAGCTATTAATTTTATTGGAAAACCAATAGGGTAGCGACAATCTTTCACGTGATTTTGTTACTATTTCTGCATTTCGAACAGGGTATAAGTCCAAATTTTTGCAAGATGATATTGTTATAGACCACTATACATGTGTAGCGCTAAAAAATTAAAAAATGTCGCAATTATGTACTCCCATTTTAATAAAAGAAAAACGTATTGTGCTTAATTTTATTGTTTCGCTATGTACAAATTAACTCTGTCGTGAATCATATTTCCTTTGAATTATCGTTTCAATTATATTTCCTTCATAGTTATCCTTTCAATCATATTTCCTTTGATCACAGCGCCACCACCGGTAATGTCACCTCTCAATACAACCAGCTACTCATCACGCTGCTAGCTAAATAGAAAATTGCTGTTTTCTTGTAAGACTGGTGACTTAGTAATATGTTCTAAAGCGATGTGAACAAAATAGATTTGTACTAACCATAATATTATAATAGCTAAATAATATCATAATAATAACTACATGTATTTATATTGATTTAATACAGAGGACTGGACTGCATGCCACTGCCGTACTGATAGATAAAGTTTTCTTGGTTATACCTAGCCAAAAACCTTAAAAAGTATATTTACCTGTATGTGAGACACATATACAATGTGTACAATTGGATAGAGATATTTCTAAAAATTTATTCGTAATAATAGCACTTGCATCTGCGAACCCAAATAGACTATGATCAGTAAACACTGTCTAAAAAGAGAATATTTTTAAGAAATCTTATATAAAATTTAACTACAATTAAAACTTACTTTAAGGCCTAAAATGCTACCAATTGTCATAGTTTCATGAGCCAACGCAGAAAATGCAGAATGACCATGTATAACCTGAATTCTTTCCCGTAATAATATATATCTTATCAAAGGTAAGTTACATATCATTGAAGGTAAAACACATTGATTATAAAATACTTTAACTGGTATATAATAGACTTTAAGGCCATTTGTCATGTAGCGAACACCTGGAAATCATAAAACGTAATATGCATATAAAAAATTAATTATACTGATTACGTACCAACTCTTTCTCCATAACTATGAGTTAATACTACTACTTTATGGCCTCTTGATATTAAACATTGTGATAAATTAAAGATATGTTCTTCTACCCCGCCCATATTTGGGTAAAAAAAATCTGATGCCATACTAAAAAATATATATTATTAATAAATATGTACATTTATTAAATAATTTATTAATTAAATATATAAAAAATTATTCTACCATATTTTGTATGGCATTTCTGAGTTATTACAAAATGCATGCAGTAATTTTTAAACAGTTTATTTTTGTAACCTCAAAACAATCATGAGCTGTCAAAAATGTGTTTTATTGTCCGTATTACACTGAAGAAATGTATTATTTTTGACAATAATATTAATTTTTATTGAAATATTATATGAATAAAGTTTTGTTTATGGATTCCTAATGAAATTCTTGTTTATTGTATTTTTTTATAAGGAGATTTCTGTTTAATATGTCGTATTTTATTTTTACATTGTAAATGCAACTTTTTAAATAGATCATTGGGAATTTTTTTTCTAATCATTCCAAAAAATTGAAAAATTTTATAATACAGTCTGTTTCAAACGCTTAGGCGGAACTAGATTTTGTAATTTAGTTACTTTCATCGCTTAAATCGTGCTTTTCGGCAGTTTTGTTTAAGCTTTGTAAATCATACTTACAATAAACATTTTTTGGTGATTGTTTTCATCATTTTAAAATGTCATTTTCTTTATATGTTAATTTTTTGTGTCATTCTTATTACAAATTTCCCAATTATTTATATTTTTGTCATTAAAATATATAAAAAAATAATTTAATTTTGACATATATACTTCGTTTCCATGGTTTCATTGTTGGAATTTTAAATTTTGACATTCCAACGTGAAAAATGAAATAACCCTAGCAAGGTCCCGACAACCTAAAAGAACGAAATTCCCATTTAGTTCCGCCTAAGCGTTTGAAACAGACTGTAGATTACTGTTATCAAGACAGACCTACTAAAAACGACAGTTGTAGTATTTGTCGATTGAGTAACGTAGAGAAAGTGATTTAATTTACAACTTTCGAAATTGTTTATTTGTTTGTTCAACATTCCAAATTGTTATAAATATTGCAATAATCAGTATTAATAAATTGCCGTCAAAATGATTAATTGAACCATGATTTACAATCAGTAAATTTGATTACGCTCCTTTATTATACTGTTTATATAATTTAATTACATTTTATCAAATTGAAAATTGTATTAAACTAATATCGTCAAGAAACCCTTATATCGTCACTTATGTACCTGTCTGTCTGTACAGTAAATATTGTGACCAAAAATTGAACCTAAAGACAGTGCCAGATCTAAGGTGTGGCGAATGAGGCACCTGCCTTGGCGTAAAGCTAAAGAGCGCAAGCGTAGAGTTGACCAGTGCATAAATTACTTTCCCTTTGCTGCACATCACCTCGATCCTTCTTCCATTGTTTTGCCTCACCTCTTTCGATTTTCTTTTTTGATCATCACCGCTTTGGACGAAGAAATACCTTATTCCGGCAAATACCATGTCTAAAGAGCGGAAATTTTTCTTGAATATAAAGCATACGCAGATATGTTTAACCCGCATAGGATAATACTGAGCCTATGAAAAAACACATCGCTCATAAATTATATACACACACCGGCAAATTTAAAGGAACAGACATAAAAATCTAATTATTTTCCCTGTAGTGTACATGTTGTTGATATCTCTTAGGTAATCTTCTAGTACGATGTATTTTGGAATAATTGAAACTTGATTTACACCATGTGAAACCTGTTGAAGAAGAAAAAATGTCGGAGTCGAACAAAATATGATTTTAAATAGAATAACTTTATTGTACATTTTGGACTTTGTTAATCATTTAATGCGCTTTTCTATCGCATCAATAGCGTCTGTTTCCCCCACAATCCCTTACGACTGCAGTCATTCGCCTTCCCATACTTCCCATATGTCCCATTCCTGAATCAGTGCGGCTCTTACCTCTTCTCTGTTTTAAACAGCTGGAATTCTTGACCGAAGTCTTCTGCCTAGCATGCCCCACACATATTCAATCGGGTTGAGGTCAGGGGAGCTTGCTGACCAACCTATTGTTGTTATACCCACTTGATTTAAAAGGTCTGTTACGCGCTGGGCGCGCATTTTCCTGCGTTAGGGTGAAATTTTCTCCGATATATGGGGCAAAAGGTACAACATGGTCTTGAAGAATATCTCTGATGTACCTATCTGCTGTTAACCACACCATAATTGAACCTCCACCAAAAGATACAGTAGTAGCAAAATTAAATGGTGCATTTTGTTGTCCTTGGCGTGGATACAATCTTCGTTCATTGTTTAGTAGAGCATTCAAAGCTATCTAGATATAGGCTACAAAATAATTTTAAAAAAACATAATTTTCAATTTGTTCCTTTAAATTTGGCGGTAGGTGTATTTCGGGGCCAGTTCTTTGCGCCCATTATTTTTCCAAAGCACTGTTCCAGATTCTGAAAAATGTTCCAGAATCTAGAGTTATGCACATTAGGGTAAACCGAAAACATAAGCTCAGAATTTATGACCTAAAATTATTTCTTCGAAACTTATCGAATTTCTTGTATTATAGTCCATTCAAACATTATAATGCAGTTAAAGGGTGCGGGACATTTTTTAGTACATTTATGGAAAACCAGTGGCGAAGGGACACGTCCGCTAGACTTGCCCTCCCATAAAAAAAAATAATAATAAAAAAAAAAAACATAAAAAAAAAAAAATTAAATTTAAAAGAAGATTTAGGTAAATCTTCAAAAATACATCAAATAATGTCCTATACAAATTTTTGTCCAAGGTTTGGTTTACTAGTTACGAACTTTTTTTAATTTTAAAGTTTAATAACTTCCGTTTTCGGTTTCGGATTTTAATAAAAAACAATAGGTTCTTCCCAATTATTAGGATAATTTTTTAGTACCAGAACGAACTCTTTAAGTTAAACCGTTTTTGAGTTATCGTGTATACACACAGGCACACAGACACACACACACACAGACACACACATATACGGACAGCACTTCGAAAATAGGTTTTTTGGATTCCCTGGACTATGAAACGTGGTCATCAGTCAAAATCTCGACATCGAAAATTTTCGCGATTACAATACTTGCTCCTTACATATTAAGGTCGGGCAAGTAAAAATCCTATTAAAATTTTAAAAAAATGATAAACTACTCTTCGTTCCTTAATCTACGTATTAAGAGCTCTCTTTTGATACCACACAATACATTTTTTTTAAATAATTAATTTTTTCAGACACATTAAAATCGATATTTTTCGAAAAACAAATCTAATCAAAACTTCCTGTTAAACTATTCCGGTTCCTATTAGTATCCATTATGGAGATTTTTTCAGATTTTTAGATCAACCTCTCTGGGACACAGAGTGAGAGACAAAACTTTTTTGACATATTGTTGGCGAAAATCCAATAAAAAGAGGTTTCATTTTAACCCCACTCAAAATTTAAAAAAAATATATTTATCTTTCCGTGAAATACCTAATACCTACATATACGTTTATATTTAGCCTACGCTGTATTTTTAGGATTTTGTAGGTATGACCACCAAAAAACCCTTATAACGTCACTCATGTGTCTGTCTGCCTGTCTGTCTGTACGGTAGACATTTTGGCCAAACAGCTGAACATCAAAAGTTGAAATTGGGCATATTTTTACAACTTTTTGACCCACATATAGGAAAAATATAGAAAGTTCAAAAAAATACAGCGCGGGATAAATATAAACAAATATGTATTTAATAAAAAACAATAATATTTTTTTTTAAATTTTGAGTGGCATACCAAATGAAACCTCTTAATGCGTGAATCAACAAACAAATTTTTATTTTTGAAAAGTAAATTTTTTTTATTGGATTTTTTCATTTCTTTAAACACAAATTTAGTCAAAAATGTGCTAAAGTTGTTGCCTCGCACCCTTTTACCAAAAAGGGTTGAACCAAAAAGCTGAAAAATTTATAGGTAATGTATATTGATCTGAGCCGGAAACGTACGAGAGGAATTTTTGATCAGAATGTATTTTTGAAAAATATTGCAGTTTTTGTGTTTTTTAAACAATTAATTATTTTTTAATTCATGGTTAAATTATGGCTAATAATGCTATAGATTTTTTGTATTTATACCTAAAGTATTGCGTGTATTTTTTTTGGAATTAAAAATATTTTAAAAAAATATATATTTTTTTAATAGTTGCGAACTGAGTTGCTCACACCCAGAGCCGCAGTAAGGAAAAGTTGTGCTAGGGGCAGAGCCGTGTTTTTGGCGCCCTTGGCAAATAAAAAAAAGGTTCTCACCTTACAAAATTCAAGTAATGAGCAAAAAAAAAGGTCCTCATCTCCCAAAATGTAAGTAATGAGCAAAAAAAAGGTCCTATCAAAATCCAAATATTATACACTACTACACTATTTTCATTCATATAAGGCGTTAAAAGAATGAAATGAAAAAACTCGTAATCTTTAAATGGACTGACGTAACTTGATAAAAAAAAAAAAAGATTTTGACTCGATTACATTAAAAAAATGTACCCACCAATTATTGTTATTTGCTGAATTAGACAGTGCAGGATTATCTACTAGGCACAGTAAGCATGTGTCTAGGGGTCCCAATCAATAGGGGCCTCTTATACCGACACATACTTGCAGGGCTCAAAGTTTTGCCTGTCTGTTTGGGCCTTAATCCTGTACTGAAAATAGATATCTACAAAAACTGAAATGTGTGAAAATTCGCACGTCACAGTTTTTAATGGTTATCATATAAACTGGATTTAACCAGAAGTTATTGTTGATAAATATCATGTCAAAACCGCAGTAGACAAGGAGTCTATAGTAAAAGTCAAAGTATTTTACGCGTTCTGATATTTCGGAGATTTAAAATAGTTTTTTTTTATTAGTCATAATATGCTTATGCCTAATCTAATCATGAACGTGCGAACGTATAGTCCAATATTTTTATATCTGAAATATACTCTAAGTAGATATCAAACAAGGAACAGTATTCTGTAAGATAAAACCCCGCATATTTATTTAAACTTGTGACGTCAATAAATTAAAAGTAATTACTGATTGGTTGCCATTGTGGAAAATGGCGGTGATTCATGTGATTTATACAATATGTCAAACGAAGGCCTGTCATGTATGTAGTGCATTAAACAGAAGCATTTGATTTTTACTTATTGTTTATAATTAGTGTCAGTTTTACTTTTTAAACAATATTTTTATATATTATATTTTTAACCTAGTGTTGTGAAAAGTATTTGTTAGAAAGTTTTCTCTAGCCTATTAAGCAACAAGGTCAGAATTGTGTTAAATTTTAACATATTGAATAAGAATATTGACACAATGGGTCTTCTTCTCGCAAAACTGTGGAGTCTTTTTGGAAATGAAGGTATTTAATTAACAATTACCGTAAGTTATCATTGTTATCTCTTTATTTTTTTATTGGATTTTAGAACACAAGATTGTCATGGTTGGATTAGACAATGCTGGAAAAACAACTATATTGTATCAATTTCTAATGAACGAGGTTGTACATACTAGTCCTACAATCGGATCAAATGTAGAAGAAGTTGTTTGGCGAAACATACATTTTATTATGTGGGACTTGGGTGGACAGCAATCTCTCAGGGCAGCTTGGAGTACATATTATACAAATACAGAGGTATTTTACGTTTTAATATTAAATTTTGCTGTATGTTAATAATATTTTATTTTAGTTCGTGATAATGGTTATTGACTCGACAGACAAAGAACGTTTGTCAGTTACCAGAGAAGAACTTTATCGAATGTTAGCTCATGAAGAACTTTCAAAAGCTAGCGTTTTAATATTTGCGAACAAACAAGTAAGTCTTGAACTTAGTTTTTTTTTCTATTTAGTTTGAATTTAACAATTATTTAATATTGTATTTTGTTTTGCTCTTTTGGTAAGCTAATATTTCCTAGTAATTTTATGTAATTTAATTTTTAATAATGAGTGTCTACCCGTTCGCAAAATTTATGAGGTTTTAATACTTGGTTCGCACGAGCCAGGCTATAACATACTGCTGCACAGGACTTTAAAAATCCGTCAGAAATAGTTCTGTATTTGTAACTAATGTAATTTAATTATTTTCAGGATCTCAAAGGTTCAATGACAGCAGCTGAAATATCAAATCATTTAGATCTTACGTCGATAAAACAACAGCAGTGGCACATACAGTCATGTTGTGCCCTCACTGGAGAAGGGTAAATATTTTTTAAATATGATTTTATAACGGTTTTCTTCAAAAAAGTAAACAACTCTTATCAAATTAGAGCAGATATGTTATATTTTTTGTTGATTAGCAGTGCCGGATTAAGATCTATTTCGTATCCCTGCAGTAAATGGCTTAAGGCCTGTCCCATCCTACGAAGATCGTTGTAACTCAATATTTAAATTTTTTGACTTATGCAAGTAAAATATTAAAACACACGATATTCTTTATGGGAAAAAAATATATATCTATCGCAAAAATGTACGTTATGCTACCAAAATTATAGTTTTGTCAGATACGAATTTTTTCATGGAAAGATTACATGATATTCTAATATTTACTTACATAATTTAAAAAGTGAAAATATTGAATTACGATGATCTTCGCAGGATGGGTCGATATAATCTGTTCACGATGTTTCCTTATCTGAGTAGGCCATGATATTTTTTTGTTAGATTACATGATTTTAAAAATCTTCTTTTCATTCCAATAATAAAAAGCCATAGGTGAACTAAAAAAGGTCCGTGAAATATATATATATATATATATATACGCTAGACACACAGAAAGCAATCAAAAAGATATCTAAAGAAAGTTTTCAACATTAAAAAAAAAAAAAAAATTGAACAATTTTACTTTTATGCATATGTCTAGTGTGCTATGCACTTTATCCAAACAAGCGAAATGCTTTTTTTCATGTTAATGATCTTTGCTACTAAGGCATCTAGCTAGAATAATTCTATTTTTCTATGTTGAAAATTCCATGCCTGGATTTGAAACTGACACCTTAGGTACGTAGGGCACGTGTGTTATCACTACTATATACTGGTCGGCGAAGTACCATTCATTTAAATGGCACTGAAATACAAATCAGCACCTCAGAGGTAAATTGTATTAAGTCGCAAATGATAAATAGCTCAGAAAAGACGATTTAAGATTGTTTATCTCCTTGCATTGATCGACTTGATACAGTTTTAAAGCAACGTATATTGAAACTGGCTAGAGCTATAGTTCCAAATTATTTTTCACTCGACAGACTATAAAGTATTGAGTCACTTGGCACTAAAATGTCATTTTTGATAAAAATGTGACTTTATACAGTTTACCTTTAAGGTGCTGAAATGTACACCTGTGTATAGTCCATTCCAAGCTTAATCGGAATGCGTCTTACCTTTGTAAATTGCTAACCAATAAACTCAGCGGGTGGTCGGTGGTTAGGATAATCATATCAAAGAAATGGGCTTTTATGAGTAAAAATTTTAATTTAGGCTAGTTTGAAATTTGTTTTTACCTGAACCAGACCCTGTATTTTTTCAAATATTCATAATTAGCGCAATAAACCGCCAACTGCGATAATAGCCTCACAATTTAATATTTATTAAAACTGTTATCAACAAAAAAAAAAAACATTTTTAAAAATTTTTGAAACCTCTTATAGGTGGATAAACCAACAATTTTTTAATTTTGCTAAATCTATCATTAAATAAAGTATTTTCGCAAAAAATATATCAAAAAAACTTTTGTCCGTCGCCCTATTTATCAGAGAGGTTCATCTAAAAATCTGAAAAAATTCTCAGTAATGTGCATTGATGTTAACCAAAATAGTTCAACAGGAATTTTTGATCAAATTAGTTTTTTGAAAAATATCGAATATTTTTTGTCATTGAAAAAAATTTCATTTTAACATTTTTTTGTGGTATGAAAATAAAGCTCATAATGCGTAGATTAAGGAATGAGCAGTGTTATAAAATTTCTGTATCTCGACACGATGTTTTCAAAAATAAATAAATAAATAAATCTCGACCTCCATATATAACCAAGAAGGATTACTCTAAAAATCTGAAAAAATTCTGAGCAATGCATCTTTATATGAATCGGAATAGTACAACAAGAATTTTTAATCAGATTATATTTTCGGATATAGCATTTCTTGTAATTTTGAATTTTTTTTTTTTTTTTTTTTATTCATGGCTAAATTATAGTTAATAATGTTTTGGTTTTTATATATTTATGGCTGAGATAGTGTACGCCTTCTGTTGAATTTAAAAATATAATAAAAAATTTTAACAGCTGAGAATCGAGCTACACTTTTCACGTTATCTAATGCAAGTTGCGTAGTGTTCTAGCGTTCATGTGTGTAAATTGTTCATTGTTAATAGTGAACAATACGTTTTTGAAATTGAAAAGAATCCAGTTATCAATACAATTCTTATTAATTTAATGATGACTTAGATACAAGCGAATTGCAGAAAAAATTGCTAGGATTTTTTAATTCAAAGGTTTATTGTGAATTATTTAAATTCAGTTTTAAAAAAATAAATAAAAGCTCTTAATTCTCAAATTAACGAATGCAAGTGACTATCAAAAAATGTAGATTTTGATGTGATTGTAGAAAATATATTGTACTAGATTTTTTAAAAGCGTTCTTTTTGCTTCTTACACTTATTAAATGCCTTTAAAATTCTGAAATGTGTACAAAAGTAGTGGGGCTATGTCATAACTGTAACAATTTGACCTTGAAAGTCCGACCAGCCGACTTTCACTGAAACCTGATGTAAAAAGATGTGGTTTTTGAGGCTTGACCGTTGGACTGTCAGCCGTGCCTTCTCGAAAGCCGTGCTGGAATCGTGTAGGATAAGTTATATTTATATGTGACTTTTGGAGACTTGATCTGAATAGTTATATAAAAGCGATATGTATGTGAAAGGTTTGTGGTAAATAAGGTGGATAAATAAATAAACAAAACATGTTGAATAAATTTTAATTAAGAAAATTACGAAAGCACGACAAAATACTCATATATAAATACCCGAATGGCTCCAGTTCTTCAACGTCATCCCAGGTTTCTACGTATGACTGTTGCTGTTGCTGCTGCTGATCGGTGTCGGTTGTAATCGGAAGAATTAATTTTTTTCGTTGTTTCTGAATTTGTTGAAGAATCTATGGATTCGTTCCACTCGACCCGAATGGCCCCAGTTCTTCAAAGTCATCCCAGTTTTCTACGTCAAATATGAAAACTGAATTTCGTTTTGCCTCTTTGAATTTAACAATATCCTCACTGTCTTCATATGGAAAGTATCCTATTCCCTTCACTTTTTTCAATATTCGAGCTAACAATTGATATTTCGGTTGAAACAACGATTTAGAATACAAATAGATGTTCTCAAAGCTTAAACCTTTCGGGTGCGTTAACATAGTTAACATGACGTTAGTTTTACCGCAGTTTGACGGACCGCATATGATACATCGTATGCTCTCAGGTAAGAGATATCCATGACGTAGTTCACCTGTATGAATATCTTCATTAGCGTTTAGATTTATGACTTTCAGGGATCCACATTTAACAAACTGCATTTTAACAATGTTTCAGTTATAAACATACATCTCGCTTTTATATAACTATTCAGATCAAATCTCCAAAAGTCACATATAAATATAACTTATCCTACACGATTCCAGCACGGCTTTCGAGAAGGCACGGCTTACAGTCCAACGGTCAAGCCTCAAAACACCACATCTTTTTACATCAGGTTTCAGTGAAAGTCGGCTGGTCGGACTTTCAAGGTCAAATTGTCACAGTTATGACATAGCCCCACTACTTACAAATTCACATTTCACACCAATTTTTATTTTCTTCTAATCCTTGTTGACAGCGCTTATCTACGTTTCCCCTGGACCTGTTTTATTACCTTCCCACGTCCTTTGAACACTGCCTCTACCGTTATAATGCTTACACAACATTTGTTTGTTTTTTTTTTATTAAATTGTATTATAATAATTATTTTTTTCTTGAAATTTATACTTAATCCTTTACCGCATAGTGTGCCATATATGGCACATTCCGATTTTTATTTTTTATTTTACTTTTAAAACTGAATCAGAACTTTACTTCATGATTGTTCATATATGCCACATACACAGCAATAGATCCTGCAGTATCTCAAGTAGTGGGCTGCAATAGATTTGAGGATATCATGCGGAATTTGCACTTCAACGATAACTCTGAATTTATTGAGAAATGACAACTAGAAGATACGACCTTTTCTTTAAAAAATTCGAGGGCGACTGCTTTTAATTCCTAATGAAGAACACCTAGCAATTGACGAGCAAATAATACGGAATCATTTTCTTTTGTAACATAATGTAGAATCATAATGTTCCATGTATGGCACAAACCCTAAATTATTATTTTAATTATTATTTTTATGAAAAATATTTTCAATATATTTTTTTAATTAATTTTTCTATCAATAAGAACCAATTCCTAATGCTCATGAATTATTTCAACCAAAAATAAAAATTCATGCAACTTCATATTTTTATTGCTCTTATTTATAATTTATTTATCTCTTTTATACAGATTTATTTTAGAGTTAATAATAATAAACTGTCCAACAATAAACAATTATGATTTCATACATAAAAGTTACTTATGCTTGTATTACACACAACCAGTGATATCATTATTTATAGTTATAGCACATATTTCCTACTTTTATTATGTATGTTGCAATAATTTATAAATTACGAATTTGCTGATAATTCTTTATCAAAGGACTCAGAAATATTCAAAGAACTGATAATAGGGGAATTTATCGATAACAATATATTCTTATTTAGGGGAATTCATTGAATAAAAAGACGAAAGGAAGGATGCTTACATGCTAATTGGACTAACCAGGGTAGTATTTCAAAATGGTGGACAATATTTCCGGCTGTACAGGGGCGTAGGAAAATTTATTAAAATAATTTTTATCGGTACAAACAGACAGAATGCCCATCTTGATATTTTCAAAAAAAGCTAAAGATAGGAGGTACATACAATCAATAAAACACTATTTATACAGGGTGTTCCGGCACAATTTTAAAGGCAGCATTGTTGGCCCATTAAGATCTAAAAAGCTTTGAACCATTTTTGCCATAAGCCGTATATCACGTATATCGTTTGATAATCGATGCAGTTCCACCGTTTAGGAATCACTAATATTTTGTCTGTTACAACAATCACATATGTGACTGAGATAAATAGAAACCATGGAAACAATACCGTAATTTTATTTCAACAATTCAATTGTGTAATGTGCCATTTTTTTTTTAACGAAATCGGAACAACATTTTAGATTATGACGTACACGTACTTTGATATTCTGTTATTGAAGTACAATTAAAATATTTTTTTCTCTATGGCAACTACACAACCTCTGGATTAATATGAAAAAAAAAGTCAGTGGTTTTCAAAATTTGGGGTATCTTTTTGTTTGTTTATTTTTGAACGAAATTCACATTTTAGAGAAAATTGGCAAAGGAAAAATCGATTGCATTCTACGTCACCATGCTGTCTTTTAAATGTGCCGGACATTTACCTAACACACTGTATATCTGTTAATTTATTATTATAAAATGAATGATACCCACAAGTACAGATAAATACGTACAGAACTTATAGTAGAAAATTATGACAGTACGCCATAATCCACAAGTAACATGTATGTTGAGATTTATCAAAACCTTATTAATTCATTTACATAATATGAATGGAAAATACTTATGAATAAAAAGTTATTCCTTTAGTCTTGGCATTTTGTGTTCTTGATCGTCCACATGCAATATATCTAACCATTTTGACAAGATGCCAAATTTTAGATTAAATGCGTAATTTAATATAAAGTTATAAAGTAACTAAAAATTATTTTAGCCCTGTCTTTTATTTATGATCTATAAATTTTGAATATACTTGACGTAAACAACAAAATATTGACAGCAATTGTGGTATTTGGAATGACATCATTTCCGTCAGAATAATTTGTATGTAAAAATGGGTATAGCCACCTTCCTTTAGTCTTTTTATTCAATGGGTGAATTATATATCATCTTTTGACAACAATATATTCTTATTTGGGCGGTAAAATTATCAGTATTAATCTTGGTTTATAATACATATTTTGTGGTGATTAATTTTTGTACGTCTACCACTTCCTGTTATATACATGTAGAGGGATCTTCCCCCGAGAACTGTCCAGTGACGTCACATATGCAGAAACCAGAATTCTTACAGTTACTTCGTTGCTAAGTAACAGACGTAAAACCGACTACAAGCCGTATTTCTATTGGTCTGACGTCATTAATTTTCGCATAAAGTCATAACAACACTGTCCATCTCGTGAGAAAAACACTTTATGTCCTGTCCCGCATACATTTTTAAAATCAGGTTATATCTGTTAATTGAAATATTAATATTTAATACCTCAAATAAAGTATAAAGATATATATTTTTTTAAATCTAAAACATTCGATTTTCGATAAATTAATTTAATAAAGTATTCCGTTTATACAATTTCAAATGCAGTTTTATCGGATTCTGAATTAGGGTGGAGACAAAAAACTGTTCACAATTTTAAGATAGATCGCGTCAAATAAGTAAAAAATCATAAATAAAATGTTTCAAAAAAATACATAAAATATAAACAAAAGAATTATTTTTGAAAAAATTCAGTGTACAGTACATTGATTTGTACTGAAATTGTACAATAGTACAGCAAAAATTTGTTCGGAAAGGTTCATTACCCAGAAGATTTTGTCTAATTATCTGAAAAAAAAAAAAGGAATAATGCGCATTGGTGTGAACGAAATAGTACAAATGGAAGTTAAAAACACTTATAACGTCTGTTTGCGCAGTGTAAGAGTTCATATACACACCAGTTTTGCCAGTGAAAGACCGGGAATCCTTTCACAAAATGTTTATAATATTTAAAAATGTTTTCTTAATTCTTCTGTCTAAATTTTTATTAACTAAACCTAACTTAATTACCTAGTTTTTAGGTACACAGTATTTTATTTTCCCCCACATTAGCCCATTAAAAATAGTGTAATAAACTCCAGTGAATAAGATCAATTTATTTATCACTCATTGCGTGTAGAGAAAAACAGTGTTCATTTAATAATTAATTCGTATAATGTAATAAAAATAGAATGTACGCCTATGTGTACATCAGCGTTGCCAAACGTCCCGATTTTTGCAGGACGTCCCGCTTTATGAACAAGAATAGACTGTCCCGCGCGGGTCAATTAAATTCACGAATAATTCAAAAAGAAATAAATCGTTGAGATAAAGTCAAAACAATACGATGGATGCGTGTGTACGTAATGCCGGCGAGCCGTATGGGAATTTGCGCGGAACTTTGCACATTGGTACTTGATGAAGTAGATATGGACCTGATTTATGAAGAATTCAACTTGCTAAAACCATCTATTAACATGATTGCGAAAAATTCGAAGGACTTAAGTGCACAAAAATGGCATCAGTTATTTAAGCTATCCCCGGAAAAAAACACTAAAAATATTTACAAATAAATTTCATTTATTATAAGCATACCAACATCTAATTGCTATGTCGAACGAGTATTTTGTCAGGTGAATCTAAAATGGTCAGAAGCAAGAAACAGGTGTTCTATTGAGTTGATAAGATCAGAATTACTTGTTCCTTTCAACATTTAATACTCATGTGTTAAATTTTATCAATACAGTCGATTCCGCTTAATTGGGACACATCGGGACTTAGACATTTTGGCCCAATCAAGCGGCTGCCCCAATTAAGCGAATTTCACATAAAATTAAACAATGCATATTTTTCTTTCAATAATTTTATTTTATAAACTCTTGGACAACTATAAATTACATATAACCAAAAAATATAAACTTTTAAGAAAAAATAATGATAAATTCCAAAATAAAATAATAAATAGGTACATACAATTTAATTCAATGCAAAAATGCGTCAAGTGTAGTCTAGCCTGTCTTTTGTTTTTGTAATATTTCACTTCCACAAAATCAGCACAGGTATTCAGTGCGGATGTAGGGCTCCCTTCATTTCCTTCCTACATAAAATAACGCTGTAATATTAAATTCTTTGTACATATTTTTTCTTGAGAATATGTGTAACATAATATGTACTGTGATCTTAAATTTACTGTCCCAATTAAGCGGAATGTTGTCCCAATTAAACATGTAAATTTACTGTTGGTTCCTTGGTTTGGTTTCTGTTCTTTGAGATTTGGCCCAAATAAGAGCTGCCCCAATTAAGCGGTGGCCCAATTAAGCGGAATCGTCTGTATATTAAGAACCAAAAAGAAACTATTTTTAAAGTAAAATCGTCAGCCAAATACAAATAGGCGAGTTTCTGAAAAAAATATTGTTTAGTATCAGTATTTAGAAATATTTAACTGTACATTTTATTAAGTTGTCCCGCTTTTTGCGCCTTAGTCCCGATTTTTTTAAATTTATTTGGTAAAAATCCCGAATTTGTAAAATAATAATCTGGCAACGCTGGTGTACATGTCCTTGGAAATAAGTTTGATAACTAAATGTTTCTATCAAGTATTACATAACGTTCAGAAATTAATGATCGCACCGTACATCATTTGTATCATACATGTCCATTTTAGTCATACAAGGTTTACTGTTAGACAAGCTGTTTTTTTCAGCAGATAATCTTTTACGCTAAATGGCGAATTACGCATATCATTTAACATGTGAACTAAAAATTGACAATTGAGAACTGACACGGTCAGATACGCAGTCTGGTGGTCAAATATTGTACTAGGAGCTCTGGTACTGTTTGAACATATTACATATGTTTTAGTGTTGAATGTTGTTAGAATGTCGATAGAAGTTGTGAAAAACTATAAAAGTAGAACAAATTGTAGTGTTTTTGTCTGTCATTCAAGACAGGACAAAGATAGGCATCTTAGTTTTTTCTTTTCTTAAGAAAAATGGAGGGAAAGTTAATATTAAGTCCAGATTGGAAAAGATATGGTTATGGACAGGAGGAAGGCTTGGGAATATATTTTGAGTTAAAAAGTAACTGATACTATGCGAGTTTGTTCATTACATTTGTCGCAGAAAAACAAAACTGCACTAATATATTTGCACTTGCAAGTTGCATATTTAACTTTTAGCTGCTTCTGTCCAACTAAAACTAATTTTATTTCATGAGGCAATGAACATAATGCACTTGTTTACAAACATAATTCATATATTGTAAATTCAGATGACCGACACTCAGATGTACCACATAAAATTAAATGCCCGGCATTTAACACCTGCTCAACTACAAATTACACTTCAATAAATCTACTGAAATGAAACCTAAATACTGTAATTTGATGCCCACCTTCTGTTATACACCTCGACACATGTACAGCGCGAAAAAATTTAAAAATTTGGTAAATATCTACTCGCATTTTCATAAAATAAAAATGTACTGTTCTTAAATTAACCTGTTCGTTATTAGCATATTGACAGCTGAGTACTAGACACGACAGCCATATTGCATTGGAGTACAGCGCCGCCACCTGTAAATTCCATTCTACATTATACTTTTTTCAATACTATCCAACTCTGACGTCATTTCAACTTTTGATACTACAGAATATAGGGGGGGGAAAAAATAAGAGACAGTGATAAATTTTATATCTTCCATCTCTTATTACTTTTTATTGCCAACTTAAAAATTTTAAGGTTCAGATGGCAGACAACAATTTGGTTATAGTAAACCAATTTATAAATATTGTTTAATTGTGCTAAGTTTATATTTAATTATATGATCTAAATAAACTTCTTATCAACTTAATAAACTACTAAAAGTTAAGTTGTAAACAAAAACTAAAAAGCTGGTGTTGGTACGACTGAAAAGTACAGAACTGTCATCCAAAACTACCCCCGGTCAAATTTTTGATTGACAGTAGTATCTGTAGTATCAAAAGTTGAAATGACGTCAGAATTGGATAGTATTGAAAAAAGTATAATGTAGAATGGACTTAATGTCACTTCTCAGTATACCACACACCACTTTCTAATCATTTCGATGAGTTACGGCTGATTTCTTTAAATTCCAGCACAAATAGTTACATTTGGCTATATTTTACAGATTCTTCGAAGGATAATTTTATTTTTTTTTTTTAAATTATTATATTTTATACCTATATTTATTTATATAGATAGTTATGTATAATTTAAAGGACTGTATGTGTGAAAAGAACCTTAAAATTCAGCCTTAAAATGGTTTATAATTGTTATTTTATTTTCAGATTGTATCAGGGATTAGAGTGGATCGTAAGTCGTTTGAAGAAGAAATGACACAGACGAGACTTTTTATATGAGACGATTAAAGACTTATTTAGCAAAGAGTGATTCCCATACATTACCTCTAAGTGATCCATTAGCATAATTTGACAGTGACAGTTTTCTCATATTGAGAATGAAATCTCATGGGCATTTGAAAAAACGTTGCCGTCTTTCTCTTTTAATTAATTTTGTGATAGTGAGTGAATTGTGCGAAATTGACAATATAACCATATTTAAATTAATTATACGCCAGCCAGATTCATGAAAGATAGAACGGTAAGGTGTAACGGCGCTGTTTACATTCGTTTTGTTTTTTTTTCCCCCCAAGGTTAAGTGCGGGAATTAAGTCATATGGATTTAATTTACAACTTCTTCTGAATCTGGAGGGTAAGATATTGTAAATGAATTTTAAGACAAATGTTTCATACTTTTTTCTTACATTTGATTTATTTTAAGATATATTAAAATGTTTTATGCATTACGTTAGTATTGTTTATACAAAATATGTGTTCAATGATAAAGTTATTTTGCAAGATGTTAAATATTTTGGGTTATTTTCCAGTGTTAAATTTTTTTATAAAACTTATGACGCTATTCTTTAGAGCAGAGTTTCCCAAACTTTTAACATTCGCCGACTCCTATTTACCAATGATTTTGCCAGTGGACCTCTAAAACTAATAATTGCGTGGAGGAAAAGAAATTCAGATTAATATAATTATGGTTAAAGTGTTTGTAAAATTAAAATAAGAAAAAATTCAATATGAACCAGTGTTTCTCAACCGCTTGCTTGACCGGTGTTGGTCCTTAGCAAAATCTAACCAATCCGCGAAATCAAAATTTATTGCGATTTTTTTAAACAATTTACGATTAATAGAATTTGTTTATAATGTTATGGAATTTATTTGCCCCGTGTATTAATAACCAAAAAAATTATCTGTAGCCGCCAAAGAATTGACCGTCACCATAAAGGAATTAAACATAATATTTTCTAACAGAGAAATTTTTATCTTAAAAGATAATAACGTGTTATATTACGTTGACAATTTTATGATACGTTTTTATAATTTACCGTAATCATGGAAACGTACCTGCAGATATATCAAAGTAGATAATTAATAACATATCAACGAAATATGAAAAGTTATAAAAATTTATTGCTGTGCGCCAAAAATTTTAACTAACTAACTAAAAATTTATTAAGTCATATCAAAAAATTTCTCATATAAAGGTTGTTAGTTATTACCTGTGTAGCAACTTTTTTTAAAAAAATATATTTTTTTTTTTTGTAATATTTCTCTGTCGTGAAATATTTGTAAAAACATATATACAGTGAATTTCTTTTATCCTGCAATATAGGTACTAGCGTTACTATGGTAATTGAAATATGACACTAATATAAAATTGCGTTTCTTTTAATTTGCAACATAGGCGATTTAACATTGCTTTCAAAATAATTTGTTGTTACTAGAGAAACCATTAATAATAATAATTTCAATGTTCACAATTTTCAAGAAATTCACTGTATGTCAACTATCCATTCCAGTGAACGGATCTGTACCAAAAGTTGATTAAATCGAGATATTGAAGTCCGAAGCTTAAATATGGAATTTCTTAAAAATCCATTCACCCAATTTGCTCTATATGTATCGACAGACTGACATTACGTTAAAAACAGTTGATTCGTGTTACAAAAAGCCTGATGCGTGCTTATCTGTAAATATCTCGAAAAGTCAAAATTGGCATGATTACAAAACCTTCTTTATATGTAACAGTCTGTAATATTATTTGTTTCTTAATGTAAATTTTCAGTTTTACTAACAAAAAGTTATTTTTTTTTTAAATAATATTGTCTCCGATAAAATTAAATGGATATGTCTGTGCGCGCAAAATTTTGGGTTGAGAAGCACCGGTTCTCGAATATTGTAAAAAATAAAGGAGGGTTAGTATCGAAGTAAAGCTACTCATATTTAAACTGAAAATGTTACTTAGACTGATTACTAGTGATTATTAAAAGTAGATGAAAAAGAAAATCACGAATTAAATGAAAATCGTAGTCGATAACTTGCAAATTACAATTTTCTATTTGCAAAATGTGAGCGGGCAAGTATGTTTTTCAAGGGTTGAATTTAAAGATAAATGAATACGACATAGTTCACCTCGATTACTACAAATTGAATGGTGAAATTTTGGATACTTAAATTTTGAAGACATTTAAAAATTATTTCTGAAGTTCTTATTGGTTTTTGGTATATAACAACTTTTGTGCAGGATATGCTGCCTTAATACGAAATTTAGTGTTTGTACAGTTACCAAGTTGTTTACAGCTTCTTGACGATCTTTTTGCCTAGCTAATAATAATAAATAATTTTTATCAATAAAAATATATTTTGAAATTGAATGTTAATTCTGCCCTCAAAGGGTTAAATCCTGTTGCGGATTCCCAAAGATCTACGGACCACATATTGGGAAACAATGCTTTAGAGAACTTTAGAGAGCTCTGTTAAATTTCACTCATTGTTACTAGTTGAAACTAGTACGATATAGTATATTTAAAAAGGCCAAGACCTACGATGGGTTGTAGTGCCATGAGAAGATATTTATTATGTCATAGCGTTACTAGGGAGTACAGGACAACAGCTTTCATCCAAGCATATCAGAGATCAATTCAGTTTCAAGAAATTCTGCGGGTCGAAATACATAAAAGTAGAAAATATTAGTCATTTAATTTTTGTAATAAATCTTGTTTTTAAACCACTGAATATGTCAATGTTTTTAGTAAAATTTCACACAATTATTTTCTTGCGTGTGATTTAGCTGAAAACATATTTTATAAGTAATTTAATTTTGATATTTTTATTTTTTTTATAAATGATATTAAGGGCTCTGTATCTCTTCTTTTTCGACATAATTGCAATTTTCTTCGGGCTTTCTGCGGATCGAAATACATATGAATATAAATTATTAGCCAGATATAATTTTTGAAGAAAATCTTTGAATAGAAGATATAGAAAAACTTTTTGTTATATAGAAAACCTTGAATACTGAGACCTAATAATGAGAGAAGCATTGAAGAACAATACATTTTTAAATCGACTGGCAACTACGAAAGCAGTGGATTTAATCAGGATCGTGTGTGTGCAAATAATCAAAACCTAAGATCTAGTAGAGACTAAAATCGAACCCAAATGCCACCCGTGTGCAAACTTTCATAAGACCGACCTTTTCTAGAAGGATTATACCAGAACCTACTTCAAACCAGTACACAACGACCCATGATTTAATCTTTACAGATGGCATATGCTAATAAAACTAAATAAATTCAAAAAAAAAGTTATTCTAGTTTTATTATGTTTCTAATAAACTTTGTACCACAAATTATTACAAAATCTGTTAACATCATAATTCAAATAGTGCGATTTTTAACTGGGATGTATTTAGTACGAATTACTCGCACTGTTCGTCTTATTACTGTATATTATAAAAAATTTAACACTTGCAAAACGACCAAAAGAACTGCATTTTAGAGAGAAACTCTTCAGGTATTCACTACTAATTATCTTCCTCCTTGAATTTATGTTCTTTTAATATTTTTGTAGGAAGTACTTTATTTAATTTAATGTGTTTCTAAATAAAAAAATTAATAGTATCTGGATATTTTCGTAGGTGCCTATAAGTTAAACCAGAATCACCTGGTTCAAATATGCACCAGACAGAAAATTTGTTACAGTTTAAGTTGTGGTTTAACTGACCCATCGCAACCACCTCAAGACTGTATACATATGTGTAGAGATTGTCTGATAAATGGTGAGTGTTACGTAACACCCTTTTACGCTTAAAATTATATTCCAGTACGTTAATTGCTTCGTTTGTTGTCGTATTCTTGTACGACGGTACACGATCGTCTGTTTTTATACAATTTTGAGCGTCAGTGCAGCTAATATGGGCGATTGTAACACTCGCCAATAATCGGACATTTTGTGTGTTAGGTCTGAGTCATTTTAATTTTATTATTAACGGCCGCAAGGGTAGAGTAATTGTATTACAGTTCTATGAAGTCTGCACTTGTGGCTGATTAAAATAAATCGTTGGAAAGGCTCTACGAACAGACCAAATAATATTAGAAGTCATGCTTATCACTAGAGCCCTGCGCGGTTACGTTTTTCTGTATCCGCATCCGCAGCCTTTGTAAATATGAATATCCGCATCCGCAAAAATATCTGCACTATCCGCACAGGATTTGCTGTCTGTTTGGAAATAACTAGCCTTTTTCGCCTATTGGAATATCGCTGCTTTAAAACTACTGACATTTTTATCACATTACATATTACTGGGTCCAGAAATATGTTTTCTATCTAATGTCGTACTGAAATTATATAAATTAAAAAATAAAGATGGAAATTACAATTATTCGACTCTTAAATCAAGTTTATAACTTTAAACAGTAATATCTCAAAAACTTAGTTTTTTAAGATATCTCACTATTGTTTTAGAGCAGCGATATTTAGAAATAATTAAACAGATTAATTCATCACATTTATGACCAATAAATAACAAGGAAAGTCCTATAAGATCAACAAATTTATAAAAATGAGTTTTTAATAATAAAATTTAATTCTTAAATTCATCCTTATATTAAAAGATGAAAGTTATATGACGATTTCAAGATATTTTTATTTTTTTTTTTCAATTTGATATGAGCTTCATATGTTTTTAAATGTGGCAATTGCCATGGTTAATTTTGACTAATATTTCCAAAAATGCAAAATAAGGCGATACAGTAAAATCTGTTCCAATCGATTAGACGGAACTGACCGCAATTTTCATTTTTGTAAGTTGTCATTAGCTATTTTTTTATATATTGAAGTTGGTTTTTCCTAAACAAAATGATCTAGAGTTACAATCAATCGGTAAAAGTAACTAGAATTGAAAATCTAGTTCCGCCTAAACCAAAAGAACAGACTTTTCATAATTATTTTTTAATTAATAAACTGACAATAAATCCAAAAAACTTGTTCTATCTACGACTTTTATTAAAAAGTGAAAAGTGCCGTAATGTATCATTATTTTACTCTTGCCATATGCCTAATACAAATGCCAACGATACATTTTTGGGGTTCTAAACACGTCTTCCGTAGGAAGAGGCGTCCAACCGAAGATTTTATATTCACGCGGATATTGCGGATAAACGGATATGATATAAAATCCGCATCCACACGATTTAAATGATAATTTATCCGCATCCGCAGAAAAATAGCGGATATTCACGGATTTGCAGGGCTCTACTTATCACACTTCTCTAAACTTGAGATCTGGAACAATTTTGAATATAATTTTGGAGCATATAGAAATAAAAAGATTAAGGACTGGAACCACATTTTTATATTAATTAAAAGGAGAGTTATGTCAATATATCTGGAATAGTGTTACTCAAACGGTTGCGATGTATTATATTTTGGATGTGTTAACACGTACATAGTATTGAATTAACCCTTTCAATGCTATGTTCGTGTACACTGCATACCTATGGTGACCAGATCGGTACAACAAAAAATCGGGGCATCACAACTAAAAGAAAAAGGTTGTGTTTGACGCAAATAGCCATCGTTGACGTGCATCAAAAAATTGAACTAACTTAAAAAAATTGAATTCTTTCGGTTATACATATTTATTTTTAGGCAATATTTACAAAATAGATCATAATGTCATCAGAAATTTATCTTATCTTTATTATATATAAAAAAATAAATTCCTCAAAATAGGTCGATGAAAAAATCTCAAATATGTTTTTATTTTGTGATGTTTTTTAACAAATTGACAGACTACACACAGAACCTTTGCCTTCATCAATACAGATTTTGATTTTTCTGTCAATTGATCTAAATGATTATACACAATGTTTTTATAACAAAAATTCGTTCATCCGCTTCGTTGCCCAGAAAGTGGCATAGAACCGACTGCAAATACGTATTTCTACTGGTTTCACGTCATTACTTATCGCATATACTATGACATCACTTGTCAGTTTTCGTGGGACAAGCATTGTACCACAGTTTAAGAATCTCTGTATATTTTAGAAGGGGCACCCAAATGTTAATTTTGATTTACAAACGATATTAACAGATTCGCTGTTCTTAATGTTTTTAAAATTTTATCCGAGTACCAGTGGCGGCTGGTGCAGGGAAGGCAACGGGGCAATGCTCTCCCAATTATGTACATTTGAAAATGAAGAAAATCTTTAATAAAAAATAATTACAGTAACTTGTATTATTTTCATTTTACCCATTTTCAATTAATATTTAGTTATATTGAAATGATTAAATTAAATTCGCATTGCGCCGCGTTTCGCTTCCTAAAACAAATGTTTTTAGAATGGACATACGCCAGGCAGGGCTAAAGATCAAATGTCTCCATATCTTTGTAGGAGTGTCGGTGCGGGGTACAAGCGGGGGTGAAGGAACAGCAATAGTATGTAACCTGTAGCAGCCATTGCAAGGGGGTCAAAACATATTTTGTCCGTAGTTTTAATTATCAGTCGCAGTGCTTTATTTTGACATTTGTTTGTAGTTCTGTGTTATTAGAAGGTTATGTATGTTCGATATTTTAATAATTACATTATTAAACACGCTACATTTTCTTAAGTTTATGTGATTGTGGTTTACGTAAGTGGCGAATTTTAGAAAAAAAAAAAATAATAATAATAAGCAAATAAATTTAAAAAATGAATGAGAATGAAAATAGCGTGAATTCAATTTTAAAACTGGTTTCCAATAAAAATTTAACCTGTGATATAAAAATTAGACTTAAAACCTTAGGGCCACCTAGACCGAAATTAATTTTAACGAGTTCCCAAGAAAATAAAAACCAATAAAGCAAGAAAATTTCATTCAAAAACCTTTTTGATAAGCTTTTGCCTTCAAAAAGCTTTTTGCCCCACCAGAAAATAATGTCACGAGCCGCCATTGCCAAGTACTTAGGTTACTTATTTTCAGTTGATTTTTTCAAGATTTAGGGATTATCTAAGAACGTAGTTTGAGAAACACTGGCCTAGAAAAGGATCTGGCAAGTTTATTATTTTTTGTTTTACAAATATTTCAACTGAATTCAATATTTTCATGCATTGTGGGTCGCTATTTTGAGATTAAAGTTCCAGATTAAACGTTTCTTAAATCAATTAGTTCGTTTATAAAGCTTTATCTAAAGTGGACAGATTGTAAAGTCTGATTTTCATAGCAGACGACGCACGTCACAATGAAACGTCATTATTATAACAATGTATTAGTTTATTACGTGCATCGTCTGTTATTTTTTTTTTTTACTATCTACCTATATTGTATTCAAGTCTATAGTGATAATTAAGAATATTAAATTGTTCTGAATATAATTGGTCATTACACTGTATACAGTACGAATACGCTCTGTCCATAGTAATTAATATTTATTGAATTAAGTCTATTGTACGCCAATAACAAAATATCCAGTGAAATAGATCCAGTTTGAAATTTTATCTCGAAATAAAAATCTTAATGTTGACTGATTTTAGTATAATGTCTGTTTTCAGTTTTAAAGTTCAAAATGTATAGTTCTAAAATACTCGGGTATTATATTTCAATCTGGATCAGATTTAATTTGTATTTAGTTACCTAAAAATTATGTAAGAAAATAGTGTGATATGAACTTGTACAGGATCATTTTCATGTATCTATTCCATGAGTCATCCACTTGTAAAAAATATCAAAATGTCAGATGGTTGTGTATCTTTTGATAATCAAATATCCGGTTAATGTAAACATTTATGAGAACAGCATATGGTGACATTCTATTGAACTTGTTTTTTATAGTTATACCAGTGTCGTTCAAATATTTTATATAAAGTTAATAACCAACTTATTTTTATATTTCTTTCTCTCATGTTTGCAAGGCATGTGCAGGACAGAAATATATAAATAAGTTGGTTGTTGATTCTTTTATTTGCCATTGAACATACTTCTTTAAAAAACTGAATTGTAGTTGCATATGTTGCCACCAAAGGCATCAATTAGTATAAATTAGTATAAAGGCATGTTTATTAGTATAAATGTTGAATAGGGTATGCATCGAAATATAAGTAATTGCCAAACACTCAATTAGTCGATCCATTGGCACTGACTAAATCTTGATCTTTTATTCACATTAATCTGAGGAAAAGAAGTCTTTATCTCCAGCCATTCCACGGCCAATGGGGAAAAAAATGTAACTGAAACATTAATACGCTCATACCTTGCTATACAGCCAAGAAACGTAGCTGGAAGGTTGGCCGTAAACCGTATGCTTTAAAAAAATCATTAATGTATGTAGCGCGCGAAAACGACTGTTTACAAACTTGGCTGTGACGTCAGAGCCTACCCAGTCTACAGCGTACAGCCTACACAGTCTGTCGTGAACTTATTTGCTTGTATAACTTTTATAGATTGTGTAAAGTTAGAGTGATTTTAATTAAAATAAAGTTATTCTACATGTTTACCGAATTAAAATGTATATTAAAATATATAAAATATGGAAGATCCAGGGCCCAGTACTTCGAAACATCGAAAATATTGTTTAGTACCGATGTGAACAAATACTTTATTTAGAACTCCACAAAAACAATTTATTTCATTACCTAATGGTGAAAAACAAAAGAAAAGGAAGAAAAGAGTCAATGTTGGGTAAATTGTCACTCTGAGACCTAACAAAATCATTATCTGCCATTTTAATAATAAATGCGTGAAAAATTGTTCAAAAAACAAATACAAAACTATCAAACAATACACGCTAGAGTTGACAATAACAATTAATCAATCGATTAATTGATCATTTGATTAATCGAAATGTACCCTTCTTTCTATACAAATGTATCTATCGGATAGTTATCTAACGGATAATGAGACTGACGTATTGGATTCACTGACTGGTATTGACATTTATTCAGCAGATGAAGTTGCAAATAACTTTATCTGTCTGATAGTTACCTGGAACTTTATCTGAAGGTGGAAAGACCGGGCCTTAATGTTATATTTTAAAGGCTGATATAAAATTATTTGACCGTTTTATTAGGAAAACATAAGTAATGGAAGGTAATACAGTAATGTAAAGTCTGCATAAACAAATATATTTTTTTATTTTTACAAACAGGCTGTAACAATAAATAATGGCCGTTTGAACGAATACTATATAATATTGATATTGCATATTAAGTACGTAAATTTTAATACAAATAATTCATTGTAAAATAAATTTTTGGTTATTGAAAAGAAGAGAGCAAAGTCATCTTACCGACCAGTGTTTCAACAATACAACTAAGTTATTTCTTAAAAATAAAATAAAATTATCGATTAATAATAAATTAATCGAAACTTTATTTATTAAACAATAAAGCAATATTTATTAAAAAAAAATAATTGATTATTTCAATATTAGATTAATCGTTGCCATCTCTAATACACACGTAAAGGCTTAGGTAGGTAGTCTAGGACGTGTAGCTTCTGACGTCATGCTCAGTCGTATTTACTCGACAACCTTCGCACTGTGGTCGGTTTTATTTCAAATTTATAATATTTTAATTAAAAAATTTCGCTGAAATATTAATTAAAATGTGATTTTTGTTTTGTTAGGTGACATAACTAATATTAACGTATCAAAAAAACGTACTTTTAAGAAAATATAAATTTTATACGTATCCCCTATTGTTAAAAGTTGTCAACTTTTTAAGAATGAAACTACGCATCGCAGTAAAAATTGTGTGCACTAAAGAAATGTTATGCATCTATTGTGATTTTATAGTATGTTTATTTGGTTTAAGCGGAACATTTAAATTAGACTTTTGATAATTTTGTTTACCAAAAGCCTACTTCAATCCTTAAAAAATGAGCTCGTGATTACTTACTAAAATAGCCTATATATACTATATCAGGTCCAGGAGTGAACCCTCGGCTTTATCTAGGAGCGCCTGCCAACTAACTAATTTCATAGAAAATAATTTTAAATATCATTTATTTTCAATTATTACATTCGGCGCGTTTAACAAACGTATCTGTTGAGTATGCTGACAGCGGTTCGCTGAATAAACCCGCTGACTTAACGCTTACTGTAAGCAGCTTAACAATTTACTAAGTGATAAATTTTGTTTTTTCTTTATAATAACCTCACCAAACAGTTAGCAGTATTTCGCTTGCTGTTCGTTTAGCGAACTTGCAACAGTTGTCTGTACTTACCAAGTAAAGTGTTTGATTGTTGATTCTCATTGCGTTCGCTAAATACGCTCATTAATTGTTAATAAAACCAAAAATATAAAATAAAACTAACATGTAATATAACAAATGAACGGTTTTGATCAGAGTATGAACTGTCAGTGTCACCGTCTGCTGTTTTTGAAGAACTTGGTTTATAAAATTGGTTCATTATTCGTTGTTTCACAATGTCAGGCGTTGCGGTCCTTGCGGAATTCGTGATATTATAGGCTGTATATCGAAAAAATATAGGCCGTAACTCGAAATTTAGCCATAATTAGAAAAGTCCTTTATAACTAAAAGGCGTGTAATGATCGCACGTATAAAGTTCATTCACAATAATTATGAAATGACGTCATACTTAGTTAATTTAGTTGCCAATGTTAGAATATAACTAACAATAAGCATTACTCAGTCGTTACATTTGGCTCCCAAAGGTTGGTAGCCCTTTCCTACGTTGCAACATCTTATACAGTAATTAAAAGTTTAAGTATTATTTAATTATTATGTATATATAGTAATCAAATTTTAGGTATTATATAGTATTTTGTATAAAGTAATTAAAGAATTGCAATTAATACTGGCAATAATGTTCCAATATTCGGTGTTCAAGTAACACAAATTCTAACATTTGAAATTAAAATATTTGTCTTTTTTTCTAACTCTATATCTTAATTCACATTAGCTCTTTTACTCCCTAGGAAATATAGGTTACCAATCACATTGTAGAAGGCAGTGGCGGTCGGTGAATCATTTTTGGGTATGCAATTACAAAGGATACATACGCTCGTGCTTCGTCGTTGCTATACTGCTGTTGAGCGATATAGTACGAGCTTGTCCAATCATACTAACTGCATATTGCATACCCAAACATGTTTCACCGACCGCCACTGGTAGAAGGTATTTAATATAACCTAACTTTTTTGACATTTGTAAATGAATAACTGGCAACACAACAAATTTATCAACTTCTACGTCATTTCATAGTTATCGTGAAAGAATTTGAGCAAGGAACGAGTGTACAAATATTCACCGTTTCATACTTCTATTTTAATTAGTAAAGTCATTGACTGATACCGATATTCTTTTCTGACATTTTTGATCCAGTCCTGCCTGTGGATGACTATCATCATGTAATTTATTGTATCAACTTATTTAAAAATGACTGTTACTATCATGGGTATCATTTTCTCGATTTGTATCGAAGTGTTCGTTTACTATGTATATATTTTATTGATATAAGTAATATTAAATCCATTTTTTGAAATATTTTTTTGATTCTCAATTGATTTTGCCAAAGAGTAAGAAATTTTCAGTGATTAAGTTCTGGATGTAGGTCTCCAGAATATTTAAGTTGTTATTTTCAGAACTTTATTCTTAACTTTTTGGAATTGGAATTATTATTGTAGTGCAGTGGTGTGCAATCTTAATTATATGTGACTGCTTTTTGAATTTATTGCATAAAAATGTTTTAAATGTGTTTAATTTAACAATTAATTAGTGAAGGAATTCTTTTAAATTTATTGATAATACATATTGCTAAAACTTTTGACAAAATTATTGTTACGAACTATTTGGGATTGTATAGTTTGCGCACCACTGTCTTAGTGTTAATATAGGCTTACCATTTGTTAATTATACTAAGATTTTTATGCATCTGTATATAAATATGTATAAAATAATATTCGCATTATTTTAATTATTGTTTTATTAAGAGCCTTACATTATTACAAAAATTATGGCCAAATAAATAACAGTTTAAAATTATTGGATATTTTTATTTTAACCGCTATAGGACTTGGTTGTGCCATTGTTACAGGAACTAACACTTGCGATTAGTGGTGGAATCTGTGACCCAGTCAGTAAATTGATTGGTATCAGTGTGTCAATTCGATGAATCTGTATTAATTGTTGGGGTTCCAAGTTAGTGGCGTACCAAAAGGGCTCCGCAGCGTTGACTTAACAGCGTTTAATAAGAGATGTCGTCATAATTGATTGAAGATTTATTTTTAATGATCAGATAGTGGCAAACACATGTATATACAAATATATAGAGTGGTATGTCACATTTTCAGGAAAAAATGTGGAAGCGCAAACTATTAGGTCGTCAAGGATGAAATATGTAGAAAAAATCAGCTGTGGCCACCACAGGACCGACCGCCATCGTAAAGTACTTGTATAAAATACATTCTAGCAGCAGAGTAGAAATAACTTGGCCTAATATTTTCTAACAGATATTATTTATCATAACCATGGAAACGTTACATTAAAGTATGAAAAAATTGAGACTTAAAAAATTTTACAAAAATTTGTCGGAATTTTTCTTTTTGTCAAAAAACGTCTCAAATAAAAGTTATTAGTTATTGCATTTATAGCAACTTTTGTTCAATAAATTTTTTCGAAATATTTTTCTGTTAAATATTCGCAAAAATCTTAAAATCGACACGAGTAAACTCCCATTTATAGTTAACCGATTTTTACCAAAAGTTGATCAACTCGTGTCATTGACGTCAAAAGCTTAAATATGCAGTTTCATAAAAATCCTTTCAGCCTAATTTGCTCTGCACTTGTACACAGACGGACAGACAGACAGACGGACGGACAGACATCATGCTAAAAATAGTCAAAACATTATGTAGGGACCTTAATTCGTGGAGATCCATCGAAATCTCGAAATGTCAAAATCGGTATGATCACAATACCTCCCTTATATATGTTGGCGGTCGGTAAAAAGGGCAAATATAAGGAATTATTTTATTCATCAAATTTTTACAGCATTGTCGGAATTAAACTGTTTTCCTATTAAAAAGTTGTCCAAATTGCGGAAGAAGTGGTAGTCAGTGGGGGCTAGGTCTGGTGAGTATGGAGGATGATGAAGAAGTTCCAACCCCAATTCCTGTAGTTTTACCACAGTCATTTGTGCAGTGTTTGGTCTAGCGTTATCATGCAATAAGAGAAGAGTCGATCTGTTGACCAATCTAGGCTGTTTTTTTTTTTTTAGGTCTTGCATCATTTCGTCTAGTTGGTTGCAGTATATTTCCGCTGTGATCGATGAATCAGGTTTTTTTTATGTCATTTTATATGACATATGTGAAAAATTTTAATACAAATTTTGAAATTTTAATAAAAATATGCAACACCATATATTGAAGAAGAAAAAAAAAATTGGATTTTTTTTTTTTATTAACAATGACAAAAAATTAAAATGCAATGAAAAGACACTTTATAACGACAATCAAATTAATCTATGCTCCATGTCACCTTAGAAAAATGTGTGTAAGAAGATAGGAGTTGTTTGGCCTTGTTTCTGATTGGTTTAGAACACCATCCGTATTACAATGTTAAAATTGTTTTTAGTCCAAGTTGACAGATGTTCAGTGTCATACATTGGACATATATACAGTCTGTACCAAACGGTTAGGCGGAACTAGATTTTGCAATCTAGTTACTTTCATCGTTTAAATCATGCTTTTCGGCCGTTTTGTTTAAGCTTTGTAAATCAAACTTGCAACAAATATTTTCTGGTTAAGGTTAATATCATTTTAAAATGTCATTTTCTTTAAATTTGATTTTTTGTGTCATTCTTAATACAAATATAATCTGTCTCAATTTGTAATACGAAACTAAATCTGGTTACTTTGGTGACTCTTGTGGTGTAAACAGACTGGCGTATCCGTGTGAACCAATACTATGATATTATCTGTCTCATTTTGTAATACGAAACTAACAGGGAAACTTCATTTTTTATGTTGTATATTTAAAATATCATCTTAGGGTGGTAATTCTGAAGTAACACCTTTCAAAATATTTGACAATTCATAATTGACATTAAATTATATGTCAACTTACAAACACAAAATTGTATAATCTGTCTCAATTTGTAATACGAAACTAGATATGGTTACTTTGGTGACTGTTGTGGTGTAAACAGACTTTGGCGTATCCGTGTAAACCAATACTATGACAATATTATAAATGTATTGTCAATATACAACATAAAAAATGAACTTCCACTGTTAGTTCCGTATTACAAAATGAGACAGATAATATAAAACACAAATTGACAAGTATTTGAAATATATTTTATACAACCAGAACACAAATTATGAATAAGCGAAATAAGATGAAATAAATATTTGTATATACAGTCTGTTTCAAACGCTTAGGCGGAACTAAATGGGAATTTCGTTCTTTTAGGTTGTCACGACAAGGGACCTTGCTTGGGTTATTTCATTTTTCACGTTGAAATGTCAAAATTTAAAATTACAACAATGAAACCATGGAAACGAATGACCTATGTCAAAATTAAATTATTTTTTTAGTATATTTTAATGACAAAAAAATATATAAATGGAAAATTTGTATTAAGAATAACACAAAAAATCAAAATATAAAGAAAATGACATTTTAAAATGATATTAACCTTAACCAAAAATGTTTATTGTAAGTATGATTTACAAAGCTTAAACAAAACGGTCGAAAAGCACGATTTAAACGATGAAAGTAACTAGATTGCAAAATTTAGTTCCGCTTAACCGTTTGGAACAGACTGTAATTCAAAATATTAGACATGTCAATCACAAATTTGACATGTCAATTTGGTATCTGACATGTAGTTTTTGAGTGACTATAACCTCAGTATAATGAAACTTCATCAAAAATGTAAAAGCCTGATTTACAAGTTTACATTGTTTCAAAAAAGTCTATTTACACCACAACAGTCACCAAAGTAACCAGATTTATGGTCTATTTCAAAGTAGAAAAAAGTAGATAGCGCTGCGAACCGAGTACGATTTACACTGATCAAATACAGTATAGCGGGAAATTTAAAATAAGTTACAACTAGGGCATGGGCGTAGCAACTGGGTTAGCAAGTATTTTTTTTTTTATATATAAAAGGTTAATAAGATATTGAAATAAACAAGGCAGATAATACACTTAAAATACGTTATTTATACGACATAAATTCAGTTTAATGGGAAATTTGAAAAAGTTAAAAAAATATTAATTTTAAAAATTATGTACTATATATAAAAAGAGAGATTTGGCTAAAAGAGTTTAAACAAAGTAATAAAACAAACAATATATCTTCAGAGCAAAAGTTTCTTATTTAAATAATTATTGTAAATAAAAATTAAAAATATATGAAGGTCTAAAAATTATATCAATAACTTCTTCTTTGGGCATAATCAGCTGGGCTGTCTTTTAGCCTCACATTAGTCCTCTCTCTTGATATGTTAATTGTCAAGTGTCAAAAAATATTTATATGTCAGATAACCTAAAAAATATATAATTGCGTAAAAACAAATTACATGGAGAATTTTCTCCATAAAATCTACGCCAAGAATATAAATAAAAGTCTAAATATGTAAATAATAACAAAATATATGAGAAAAATTAAATAATATAAATAATATATATTTCCAATGTACGACACTGAAAATCTGTCAACTTGGAATAAAAATAATATTTTTACAGTGTAATAGGGATGTCGATCTAAACCAATCCGAAGCAAGGACAAACAGCTCCTATCTTCTTACACACATTTTTCTACTTTGAAATAGATCATAGTTTCGTATTACAAATTGAGACAGATTATACATAATATTATAAATGTGTTGTCAATATACAACATAAAAAATGAACTTTTTTCCTGTTAGTTCCGTATTACAAAATGAGACAGATAATATCTCATTTATTTATTTTTTTGTCATTAAAATATGTAAGAAAATTAATTTAAGTTTGACATATGTCATTCGTTTCCATGGTTTCATTGTTGGAATTTTTAATTTTGACATTCCAACGTGAAAAATGAAATAACCCAAGCAAGGTCCCTTTTCGTGACAACCTAAAAGAACGAAATTCCCATTTAGTTCCGCCTAACCGTTTGAAACGGACTGTATTATTTATATTATTTTATATTTCTCGTATATTTTGTTATTATTTACATATTTAGACTTTTATTTATGTTCATGGCTTAGATTTTAGGGAGAAAATTCTCCATGTACAGTCTGTTCCAAACGGTTAGACGGAATTAAATGGGAATTTCGTTCTTTTAGGTTGTCACGAGAAGGGATCTTGCTTGGGTTATTTCATTTTTCACGTTGGAAAGTCACAATTTAAAATTCAAACAATGAAACCATGGAAACGAATGATCTATGTCAAAATTAAATTATTATTTTTTATATATTTTAATGACAAAAAAATTAATAAATGGGAAATTTGTATTAAGAACGACACAAAAAATCAAAATATAAAGAAAATGACAATTTAAAATGATATTAACCTTAACCAAAAAATGTTTATTGTAAGTATGATTTACAAAGCTTAAACAAAACGGTCGAAAAGCACGATTTAAACGATGAAAGTAACTAGATTGCAAAATTTAGTTCCGCTTAACCGTTTGGAACAGACTGTAATTTGTTTTTACGCAGTTATATATATTTTAGGTTATCTGACATATAAATATTTTTTGACACTTGACAATTAACAGATCTAGAAAGAGGACTAATGTGAGGCCAAAAAACAACCCAGCTGATAGTGCCCAAAGAATAAATTATTGATATAATTTTTAGACCTTCATATAGACATATATTTTTAATTTTTATTTACAATAAATGTTTAAATAAGAAACTTTAGCTCTAAAGATATATTGTTTGCGTTATTGTTTTATTTAAACTCTTTTAGCCAAATCTCTTTTTTTATCTACATATAATACATAATTTTTGAAAATAAAGGTTTATTCAAATTTGCCATTATACTGAATTTAAGTCGTATAAATAACGCATTTAATCTTCCTTGTTTATTTCAAAATCTTATTCACCAATTCCTTTTTTATATTATAAAAAATCACTTGATAACCTTTTACTACGCCCATTTCCTAGTTGTAACTTATTTTAAATTTCTCGCTATAATGTAATCGTACACGGTTCGCAGCGCTATCTACTCTTTTGTAATTTGAAATAGAGTATAAAATTTGCAATGCGAGTATGATTTATAGTGCGTTCAAAGGTGAGTTTGCAGTACAGGACATATGGAGTAGTTCTTTTTCATACTCTCTAATGGCTTTACACAATGACACTATCCTTTTCTTGCTTGTCGACGTTGCCAGCTCTAAAACGCGCTGATCTGTAAAGACGCAGTATTCTACAAATGAACATTTGTTTTTGTTGAGTGTTATTTTGAGTTTTATAAGAATTGATTTTTGTAAATCATACGAGTTTTTCATATTATTATAATCGACACATTTGACATTTTTACAACATTTGGCAACACCGCTCCCATTTGCCATAAGAGCTATACTGCAAACTCACCTTCGAACTATACGAAGCTTACACAAAACGACCAAAAGTCCGAAATAATAGATGAAAATTACCAGATGCCAACAAGCGACATCCACCACTCGGGTGTATAACATTACTCTCCGGGCTTAATCATCTTCGTAACACCCTTGGTGCATAAATAGCTAAAAAGTCCAAATTTAATGACCTTCCGGCGCCCCTATACTCGCCTAATAGTAAACCGGCCCTGCTCTAGGCAGACGGATCACTTACGTATTCCGGATCGGTATTTTTAATTTTAACGTTTTTTCAAGAAATAAAGCTACATTGTTAATAAATTGTCGTAAAACTGAAACACGTTATTAATTGTTGAAGTTAGTTTTCCTTTATTTTTTCTTATCGATTATTATTTTTACACCAATTTGGTGCCCTTTTCCACTGATCACCTGAGGCTAGTGCCTCACCCTCGATTCGGCTCTGTTCAGAAGGTCTATTTTGTAAGCTTTTTGACATTCTTTTTACAGTACAGTTTGCAGAAAAGTGACCTTGACAGTGAGTAAGTGACTGTCGATAAGTTACAGAAGAGCCCCCAGGCCTCTAAAGGTGAAAAATAGCCTTGTATGATACAACAAAACAAAATATTTTTATGCATAAATTTAGCATTATGTGGTAACATTAAGCAGCTCACATTTTATTGCTCATATAAAATATGTAATAAATTACATAGTTATATATATTACAACATGTAATAAAGTTAACAAAACAGTAGTGTTATAAAGTAAAATTTACTTAATATGACTTAAAGTCTATACATGATTATATCAAAGTAAAAATGATACAAAAATTAGTCAAAATGTAAAGAATTATCTTGTGCATTCATCAGTACATTCAGGCTTTGGCTGTTCAGAAGTATCATTTTTCAAATTTGGTATCTCTTTCTCCAGGCCCAATACCTCCAATATTTTACTGTTCGGTAAATGATCGGCTGGACCATTTTGTTTGAATTCGAACAAAATGTTACCTCCTTTAGCAACAATTAATGCTCCACCTGTTTGTAGGCCATCACCAGCGAAATTGCCAGCAATATGTTGACGTCGAGCTTCAGAGATCGCTTTTCTTGAATCAGACCAGAGGAGTGAAGCGAGTACCGATACAAAGTTGAATCGTTTAAATTCCATCGCTTTGTAGAGTGATTTATTCGAGTCAACATATAACTCTAAAATTAATATGGCAAATATTAGTTTTTGATAAATGTAAAAATAATAAACAGTTATTAATAAAGCTACATACAATATATAAAACATATTCTTAGTAAGAAATTTCTTATCCTGAAATATGTATTCAAATTACAGGTTCTGCTTAGCCGTTCTATTAACTGTAGGTGTCTTTCTATATACGCTAAAAATATGCAGGTAATACTAACTGAAAAATAAATATATGGCAATGGAACCTGGATACTAGAGGCATAGGCTTACCCGGGCTGTCACGCCAATGATGATGATTCTTAGTAGGATTCATTTACGGCTTTATAACGTAAAAAAAAACCTAACGAACCGCTTCCGCTTGTATTAATTTTAGTAGATTACTTATTATTTTCCTTGCTTGAGCAACCAAAACCGGGGCCTTGAAGCTGAACCCGAACCGAAAACCGTGAACCTGAACCATTATATTTCAAGGCCATGTATTTTTAACAGCTTCAAGAAATTATAGGGGAAACTTTTTGAGATCGCAGCGCCATGTGCTGCAAAGTCTGGAACACTCGAGAATGACATTAAACGAAGATGACATAAAACGAGAATGAACACGAGTTATATTTTCCTATTTTCCAAGATTTTTAGGCCTTTTTTCTTATTTAAAGGTAATCTACGATTTACAAGATATGTAATAATATATTATTCTAAAGAAATTTCAAGGAAATTTTTAGTTTTTCATTGTATTTTTAATTCTTTTTGACTGTCTGTCAATTTGATATCAACGAAAATATGGTAAATATATTAGTAAAAAATAAAAATCTCTGCCAGAAGAAATGGTAGGTCCTTTTAATATATGACTGATATAGAAGACAACTCAAGAGGAAGAAGTAATACAATTTTTGAAAGTGTGGATGTAATTTTTATTGGGAGAGAATCAGTTTATTTATATTGATCTTATTTTCATATGAAAATTTACTTTGAAACAAAATACAGAAAAGAATTAAAACAAGAGATGACACAACTTTACTTAACAACCTATGGCCTGTAGTTCCATTACATAAGTTTAGGTTACGATAGTAAATAGTTAGTACCAGAAGAACTCGAGTGGCTTAAATACAGCTTCAAAAGTATTCTTAATTTATTTCTTAACGCTAGAGTCAATAAAAGCTACTTTGCCTGAATGAAAAATGGAGGTTCAGGTTGTTAAGTAGTTATAGCCAAGAGACATTTTCTGAACTGATACATAATTCCCAACAGACAGACAAAATTAACATGGAGACAACCGTTTACTTTTTACTTGTATTGGCCATCGGAAACTCTTTGCCAACTATGAGTTCTCTCATATATGATAAAATATGTGTACATATACGATAACGCAGAGTCCGGGTAAAGTATGTATTAATCTTCAGTTTCTTTTAACAAAATATGCTAATGTCCATTTCTGAGATTAAATACATTATAAAGTGTTACGAAAAAGTGACTAAATTACAAAACTAAGTATTTTTATTGTTTTTAGTAATATTACTAAAATTAATATTTTCTTTACCTCCTGCAAAAAAGTTGCCTTCCAAAAATTCTTTCCCGCCCAAATCTTCCAATCCAATGCCAACTATGTCCACATCATTTTTCTTCAAAATTGGAACAATTTGCGACAGTTCTTTGGCATACAACCTGCATAACATGCATCCCCATCTTCGGAAAAATATTATTACACAATTTTGATTCTCCCAAAAGCTACTCAGCACTTTATTCTGCAAAATAAACGTAAATTAAAATTAGAATTAAAATTTTAGACCTATACTCGCGGTCTAAATTGCGTATTAAAAATATAAAGTAAGGTTAGGATCACATATCAAAAATAATACTTCATTAATTATTATGATAGGTCATTACCGTAAACAAAACTTACCGTGCCGGTAGCTAAATGTTTTACTTCAGTTTGTCCCAAAGTAGCCAAATTCATAATGATCAAATATTGTCAAATTTTGATAAAATATTACGTGAGACTGGTCGTACGCCTTTCAATTACTCTCAGCGCAAATTTTGTCTTATTTAGCAATAATACTGAAGGTGACTCTTAAATAGTTGATACGTAAAACGAAACAATTGTTTAATTAAGGAAATAAGTTTTGAGGATTACAACGTGACAATAAACATGCACAATGCCAACTAAAACAAAATAATGCTTTGTACTCTTGAAATAGATTTTTTTTTACTCGTTTTGTATAGACCGGGTGTGATATTTATATTTGTAATGATTAATAAATGAATATTTACAGTTTGAGATATGTTATCACATTTATTATCAGTACAGTTTTTTTTTTTTTTTTTAAATTATAAACGAATGTTTTGGATCAAAATTATGCTAAATTTTAAAAGTTATAATTTTATTTTTATATAGAGTGTGTACGGTCTTCTTATTTCTTTTTAATGAGTGATACTACAGGTCAAAAGAAGGCGAAAAACCTTAAAACACCATAGTAAAAGTTTTATAATAAAAGAGATATTATTTCTTTAGGTTTTTATTTTTATGGGATCAAGAACACGATAAGCACTTTTACAGCAGATGTTCGAAGTTATCACCCTGCTGTTGTATGCAAAGTCTTGCTCGGCGTATCCATTAGAATCGTATTAATTGAGTATTAGTCTATATTATTTTGTCAGAACTGCTATATACTCTTCTTTTGGATGGGGAGGCACTTATCTGTCGTGTAATGAATCTTACTTTTATGTAAAGAATACATATAATTATTTTTTTCGGGCAAAATACAATCTTATATGCAGCATATCTTTAAATTAACTCCATTTTCGAAATCTACGACTTCTATGTACCCGAAATTGTTATACAGCTCAACAAATTTAATTTAAATAGCAAAATTCAATTTTCGAACGATATTTTTAAAGCGGCTACATTTTAGACCAGGTACTGCGGGCAAACCTAAGCAAATAGATGCATTCCGTAGATGCATGGAGCATCTTACTTAAATGTCATAATTTACAGCCGTTCCGGTCGGATATGTAATTTTTTTTATTTCATTTCGGGCAAAACCCGAATAACAACAAGCCATTTTTTATTTCATTTTTGTAATTTACAGGCCCGATTTGGTCGAGAACGATATAAAAGTGTCAAAATAATACGAAGTTGAGATTTTACACCTTTCGGCCACCCTCAAAGAAAAATTCCGCACATATTCTTTTTTCTTGTAGCCAAGGATATGTCCTACAGATTTTAGAAGAATTGAAACAAAATGTTTACATACGCAGATTTACTGTGATAGAGTATATCATCATGTCAGAAATTTGGGGAAATAATCCACCAAAATTTCAAATTTTCGCCATTTTGATAACAGATTTGTAATTTACGACATTAAATTAATAAAAAACGAGCCATATCATCCGAAATTCGTTAGTCAGTATGAATTATGGACGGTATCTTGTAAAATAAGAAATGGATATTCGCGTACGACGCGGAAAATTGTAGCTAAAAGTCCATTATACAAATATCTATTTAGCTATTTCGCTCTATCATAAAAATTAGTTAACGTTATCGTAATTGATTTAATTTTTATAAAGAACACGTGTGCCAAATGGCATTCCATCATCAAGTGCAATATCTTTCGATGTAGGCACTAGACTAATAGTTTTGTATTTATACATGGAATAAAATATTCATCTTAAATAAAACCGTTTATTTTTATGGATCCTTATTTACTGTATGAAAATAAAAATAAGTAAATATTTATTTTGCCTGATAAATATTTAAAACTTATTTGTATATATAGATAAAAAGGCAAAAATTGTATATCAAATTCTTAATTAAATAATATTTAATCAATAAGGGCGGCGATATTGTTCTTGCATCTGGGCGACCAACAACCCAAGAACGACATGGTTAAGACAGACATACGTAGTGAAAGAAAACTAAATAAATATTTACAAACAGCCATAAGTATAAGAATTTAAAACTGATAAAAAAATAATAATAATAATAAAAATAAAGATAATAGAATTTATTATAACGTTTATTAATATTTATCGAACGTCATGAAAAAATAACAATTACAGATTGCAGCATAATAATGTTCATTAATTATATAGATTTACTTATCAATAATTATAAATATTTATAAAAAATTACAAAAAATAACAACAGACCATTACATAAACAATTACAAAATTTATTGTACCATTAAAGCCTTCGTGTCTTTTAAAGTTCTTCCTCCTTTCCTTTTTACACCAAGCAGCATATTTTTTGCTTCTGGTGGTGGTAATTATATTTTTAGCTTAATTGCAATACCATCAACGTATTTGCAAACATATTTTTTACAGAAAGCTGGGCAATCCCAATTATAGGCGGTTTCTTTGCTTTAAGGAACTAGATTTCAAATTTAGTAACCTTTACCGATTGATTGAAGTTTTTGATCATTTTGTTTAGGAAAAGCCAACTTCAATACATAAAAAATTAGCTAACGACAACTTAAAAAAATTTAAATTCCATTTAGTTCCGCTTAAAGGTTTGGAATAGCCCTTTCATATTGTTTTCTTTTGTTATTGTGTTTAAATGTTAAATTGTAATTTAAGAAACATTTCATTTTTCAAAGAAATCAAAGTTATTTGTCATTTCATCACCTTCTTTAGTAAAAGATTTTCTTGGAATTATAAAACTATAGTGCGTTCAAAGGTGAGTTTGAGCTCTTATGGCAAATAGGAGCGGTGTTGCCAAATATTGTAAAAGTGTCAAATGTGTCAATTATAATAATATGAAAAACTCGTATGATTTTCAAAAATCAACTCTTATAAAACTCAAAATAACACTCAACAAATACTGCGTCTTCACAGATCAGCGCGTTTTAGAGCTGGCAACGTCGACAAGCAAGAAAAGGATAGCGTCATTGTGTAAACCCATTAGAGAGCGTGAAAAAGAACTACTCCATGTGTCCTGTACTGCAAACTCACCTTTGAACGCACTATAGTACATTCGTCTCTTGTATATACACACACCGGCAAAATTAAAGGAACAGATTGAAAATTATGTTTTTTTTAAATTGTATTATTTTGTAGCCTATATCTAGATATCTTTGAATGCTCTACTAAACCGTAGGGAAAGATTGTATCGACGCCAAGGAGAACAAAATGCATCATTTAATTTTGCTACTACTGTATCTTTGCGGGAAGTTCAATTGTGGTGTGGGATGGAATATGTTTGGGAGCTCGCACAGAGTTAATGGTGATTGATGGCGGAGCGTCAACTGCAGATAGGTACTTTTGCCCCATATATCGGAGAAAATTTCACACTAATTCAGGATAATGCGCGCCCTCACATCGCCCACTGTGTAACAGACTTTTTAAATCATGTGGGTATAACAACAATGGATTGGTCAGCGTGCTCCCCTGATCTCAACCCGATTGAACATTATTCCAAAAAACATCGTACTAGAATATTACCTGAGAGATATCAACAATATGTACACTACAGGGAAAATAATTAGATTTTTATGACTGTTCCTTTAAATTTGCCGGTGTGTGTATTAGGGGGACCGGAAAGAAATCCATTATTTTAGCCAAATTTTGCCCTTCCCAATTTTGTGTTAATTTTTCTATAGAAGTTTTCTGGTTTTGATTTAAAACAACTGATCAGATGATTTTCCACATCGGTGATATTTCATTTTTTTTTTTATCTCTGAGTGTATGTTCCATTGATCTAAATAGGTAAAAATTGGAAGGCGCGAGATCGGATGCTATTTGCTATGAATTTTTTCGCGGTTTTTTTTTTGTTGCGTGCGGACGTGCATGCCATGATAACTTTTCGGTTAAATAAATTTGGACGTTTTTCATTTAGATTATGATTTAGTTTCAATAATTAGACAGGATTAGGTCACCGTGGGAGCTGTGGACCTGAAAAATAAAGGAGCAGTAAGGTAGTGAAAACTACAGCTTGTGAGACTACTGTGGGACATTTATGGGTTGAAGAAGAATGGCCTACGAAAACCTAATGTAGATACATTATTTAGATTTTTTTTTAATATTCTAGAAAAGCCTTTTTGGATTACAAAATGTGACAAGGCCAAAATATTTTTTCCACTCTTTTGGCAAAAACCACGTCAAAATTATAATTAGCTTATTTTTGGTTATTAACAGCGTTATTTGATCTCACTAGAATATTTAACAAAATATCTTTTTCCCTGCGAGTTAAAAAAAGTTTATTTGCATGCCAAATTTCAAAACAATAAGTTCTGCCGATGGTTCACAGTTTCTGTGATACAGAAAGGCAGAATGATGGATAGACAGAGAGATACAGGATACAGGAGTAACGCTATAAGAGTGTCTTGCTTTTTATCTACAGAACACTAAAGGCCAAAATACAAATTAAAAAGTCGCAGTATTTATTATATTATGGATTTATTGGAGATTGTTGCGCATTTCGTGGTTTGCGAAGATCAAGAATAAGTCCTAAGGTAGGATGACAACAAGACTCCAATAATAATATACCAGATCAAAAAAATAAAAACATCAGGGTCACTGCCCAGCAAACATTTTTATACGGGCCAGTACTGGTAAAGCACATACTCCCCGGCATTGAAAGTAATGGGCCAGTACCCCGGTGTCCCCGGGGCCGTTACTGGCCCATTGATGTATCAGTTGCTGGCCCAGCAACGGTAAAGTGCAAAATAATCGCATTAGTTGCAAGATTTATTTCTGATGGTTTTAAGTAAAAAGTATGAGTGAAGAAGAGTGCTTATAAAATGCTGGTAAAGTACTTCGTATAGGCGGAATGCGAAATACAAATGTGAAGTACATTATTAATACTGGCGTTGCACTTACTTTTGGTGCCAGTAATGTACCAGCATAAAAGCAGTTTGCCAGCATTCGGCCGTTAGTTGAATGTTTGCTGGGTGTATACTTAACATCAAATATATTTTACTTCAATTTTTAATTCAAGGAAAAATATGTGACAAAAGATTAGTTGGAAGGCATAGAATCCCAGCAAACATTCAACTAACGGCCGAATGCTGGCAAACTGCTTTTATGCTGGTAAATTACTGGCACCAAAAGTAAGTGCAACGCCAGTATTAATAATGTACTTCACATTTGTATTTCGCATTCCGCCTATACGAAGTACTTTACCAGCATTTTATAAGCAGTCTTCTTCACTCATACTTTTTACTTAAAACCATCAGAAATAAATCTTGCAACTAATGCGATTATTTTGCACTTTACCGTTGCTGGGCCAGCAACTGATACATCAATCGGCCAGTAACGGCCACGGGGACACCGGGGTACTGGCCCATTACTTTCAATGCCGGGGAGTATGTGCTTTACCAGTACTGGCCCGTATAAAAATGTTTGCTGGGATATCTTGGTTATGGAACATGAGGGAATTGTTCAGCCTATCAAGCATAGATATATACAAAGCGCTAAGGTACGATTGGGAATACTGTCATTAAACAAAAATAAAATGAAATTTAAAAAAAAATTCTTTTCAATTTATTCAAAACACTCCCCTTCTGAATCTACACACCGTTGAAAGCAATCCATAAGTGATTGGAATGAGTGGGCAAGCTCCTCGAGAAGTATATATTTTAGAGTACGCATTACGGCTCTTTGAATGGTGTTTGCGTCGTGAAAATAGCATCCCTTCAGTGGCATTTTCAGTTTTAGGAACAAAAAGAAATCGCACGAAGTCAAATACGGTGGATGATCAAGTAAGGCAGTGTACGCTAAACTTTTTACATCGCTGCACAGTAAGGGAAGAATTTATTTCTACGACGTAATTTTAATCGCAACATAACGGAAGAACAAAAGAAGATGTGTTTCTCTAACATTAATGGGAGGAATCATCAGAAATATAGTTGGGTGCTGTCCTAGAACCACTTGTGTTCCTGTTTTTAGAGAGCTGAATATACGAGCCCTGTCCACTTTCAGTTGACCCAGCTATGAAATTTTCAGTTTCTTTAGAACTTATTAAATAATAAGTAAAAGTAAATGCTGCTTTGTACATTTTTTGACAATATAATCATATTAGAAGCAAAGGGGCCAAAATTATTCTGTAATATTTAATTTGTGATTATAAAAATAATTACAAAAAAACAAACGTTATTTTTGAGTTCATGTATTCTTGTACTGTATATAAAATAACTGGGTTTTTACGGTGGCTATGCGTAGTAGGCGTTGGAAAACAAAGTTTCTTTATTGACTGTGATGTATTAAAAGTGTTAAGTCTAAATAATTTTAAAACATGGGCAGAGACAAAGCTATTGATGAAAAAATTCGGTTAATCATTGTGAACTTAGCAAAAACAAGAAAAACCAATTCCGAAATCGGAAAATTATTAGGTTTGTTATACAGTATTAGAAATATTGTAAAATTGTACAAAACTAGTGGTTCAGTTGCCCCAAAGCCCCAGTACGTAAAGAAAACTACACTGACGGACAATGACAAACGTGCATTGAAAAGAATTATTAAGGATAACAGACGTGCTAACTACAGTCAATTGAGTATACTATGGAGCGAGTTTGTTGGAAGACGTGTTTCAAGGTCTACATGTCATAAGGAAGCTAAAAAATTAGGATTTGGAACCTATAAGGTAATATTTTTTAATCGGACTCTTAAATGTATATTTACAGAAATTTATAAAACTTTCTTAGACCAAGGAAAAACCATTGTTGACGTCTAAGCAAAAGAAAAACAGGTTGAAATGGGCAAGAGAACATAAAATATGGAATTGTGAAAAGTGGAACAGCGTGCAATGGAGCGATGAGTCTAGGTTTGAAGTCTGTGTAGGGGACAACCGGAGCAGAGTTGTTCGTCAGAAACATGAAGCATATCATCCCGATTGCTTGAAAAGGAAGGTGAAATTTCTAGCATCTGTCATGGTGTGGGGTTCAATGTCTGCAAGAGGTGTAGGAAAACTTCACTTTATCGATGGCATTGTTAACACAGCCAAATATTTAAGTATTTTAGAGTCTCTGTTGCCAACTATGGAACATGCATTAATCTCTGGGGAGGATTTTATTTTTCAACAAGATGGAGCCGCTTGCCATACGTCAAAAAAATCTTTGAAATGGTTCCGTGATCATTCTATTCCACTTTTAGAGTGGGTTTCAAGTAGCCCAGACTTATCCCCCATCGAGAAACTTTGGCACGAAATGAAAAAACGATTGCGTATAACACCGGCTTGAACAATTCCAGAATTAAGACTAAAGCTTCAAGAAATATGGGACAATTTTACTCCTCGACAATGCCAAGACCTTGTAGATACTATGCCTAGAAGAATTAATGCCATTATAAAAATGAAAGGTGACGTTACCCAGTGGTGACTTCTGAATTAGGTTTCCAAGTTAATGGCTTTCCAACGGAAATATTATTTTTTTCTTATTAATTTACTTTAATAGTTGTAAATATTAATCGTAAATCTCTAAAATGTTTAATTGAAAATAAAATATTACCTATATTTTATAAGCTATTCGCATTCTGTTAATTGAACACCAATAAGTAAAAATTTCGTAGCTGGGCCAACTGATAGTGGACAGGGCTCGTACTAACTTTACCATGTTTGTATATCTACCAGGCTAACCTTTATATACAACGAAATGTGCTAGTTTTGGAAAAGCAGTCAGATATACATACATATAATACGAGATACAACGGCAGCTTAGAAATACAAACAGTAAAATTTGCAAAAACGGCACAAAATCCAAACATGCTGATGAAAATAATTTATAATAAACTACCGGCTCACATATAATATAGTACGACTTTGTCGCTCTTTAAGAAAAGGATAGTTAAATTTTTAATCAGGGAGTGTTTTTATAATCAAAACGAGTATTTTATGCAGCAACAATAAATAAACAAACTTATTTAATATTTATTTTGACTTATTTAATTAGTTAATTGACCACCATAAATATTGTAATTTGTTATCTGTATATTTATACTTTTATATTTATTTATTTTTTAATTTTGCCTGTAAAAATTATTTGAATTATTATAATATTAATTAATACAATACATTATTATTATTATTATTACGTGGCTTTAAATTTGACAAGCAAACACCTGTCTCCTCATTCACCATCTACCATCCATCAATCGTTCACGTTTCTAATATTTGTGAGCGTCAAAAATTCTAATTCACAAAGATATGAATATCTAAAATGCAAGATATACCTAGTAGGGACATAAATACAGTTACAATAATTAACGTATCCAATAAAAATAATACAAATGAACGCACCCAAATTTAAACAGGTGATAATCGTGAGTTAACCTATAAATTACTTTACTGTGGAAAGAATTTGATTTTGTGTTGTGTGTTACCATGGAATGGTCAGACAAAGAAAACCGAATTGCAGTTATTGCGCTTTATAAATGTAAGATGGAAAAATCAAACATTTTTAAGACGCTACGTCCGCTCGGCATTAGTCGAATGTTTGTGTATCGGTGCATTAAATTGTTTGAGGAAACTAGGGACATAAAAGACCGAAAAAGATCCGGTCGCCCGAGAACAGTACTCACGCCACAAGCTATCAAAGCTGTTAAGGCCAGAATAGCAAGAAATCCGTTGCGAAAACAAAAAATTATGTCCCGCGAAATGAAAATTTCGCGAAAACAATGGCGCGAATTTTGAAAAAAGACGCGCCTTGGGTCTTGGGGCCTTCAAACGCCGCACTGGATAGTTACTAACTGTGTCTCTTAAACAAAATAGGATCGAGAAATCGAAACGCTTGTTAATCAAGTACGCAGACGACAAACACAAAAAAATCCTTTTTACCGATGAGAACATTTTTACTATACAGGAAAAATTCAACAAACAAAATGACAAGGTTTATGCCAGGTCATCTACTGAAGCCGCGGAAGTAGTTCCAAGGATAGAAAAAGGTCACCACCCAGCTTCAGTGATGGTTTGGTGGGGCGTTTCCTATGATGGAGTAACTAAACTTCATTTTTATGAAAAAGGGGTGAAAACTTCAGCTAGAGTCTACTAACAAACGGTCCTGGAAGATGTTGTGAAACCCCTCAATCATACTCTTTTTCAAGATCAGTCATGGACATTCCAGCAGGATTCTGTTCCAGGCCATAAGGCTAAGACAATCCAAACGTGGCTTTTAAACAATGGTCCTGATTTTATCGGCGTAGAAGATTGGCCCGCTGCAAGTCCAGATTTGAATCATTTAGATTACAAGCTATGGACCGTTTTAGAGGACATGGTTTGCCACAAACGATATCCAAATATTGAATCTCTGAAACAGTTTTAGCTCGAGCTGTAGCCAATTTTCCCATGGAAGTCGTACGTGCAATTATCGATGATTGGCCTGTACGACTTAATGCCTGCATTAAAGCAAAAGGTGGCCATTTTGAATCATTATACGAATTATGGATAACTTATGTATAAGTATAAATGTCAATAAAATTTGGTGAAAAACTTAATAGTAGTTTTAATTTTATTTCATAAAATATTTGTAACAGTATTTATGTCCCTACTAGGTATTTTATGGCTATAGTAATTAATTGAGGATACTGGTTCTGAAGTTAAATTCAGAATGCTGAAAATTCTTGCTCTGTAAATAACACTTTATGCACCGGATCGTTCTTAAAATTTATGAAATTTCCTTCTTTTATTAATGTCTTGTATCATCGTAGCTCGCGGAAGGATTGACGATCCAGTTTTCCGATAAGTTTTTATATCAAGTGCTGGAAAATACTTAGCGAATGATGCAAAGAGGTTTTCTAGTGCATTTTAAACTTCTGGCAAAATTGTTAGTTTGTATGAAGATGCGTCTACGCCTGGGAAGCAATAAAATTGTGAATTTCTTCCTTTTCTGATCCACAGCCAAATACAATGTTTGTTTTTAAGAAATGATATTATTCAGGGAGCAGGGAGCTTAAAATTTTCGAGGTAGGTACACCTGGAATCTCTTGCGGTACACAGTTTGGCAAACCCTGAAGTAAAGTGACTTATTTTCATCACGGAGATGGTACTTGAAGAAAAAGAGGCTTACAGTCCTGTAACATTTGGAAGCACTGCTTAACTTGAGATTTTTGAGAGTTAATTTTTTGTTTTGTCATACTTTTTTTTTTGAGTTATTTTGAAAATGGCCTGTTTGCAAACTAAAAGTAGCTGCGATTGTATATTTGTTTTCCAAAATATTCTTAAGACAGAAAGGGAAAGCTAAATTCCAGTAAAATATACTTATAGACGCAGTTGCTGTGCGCCAAATATTTTAACTAACTAAACATCGTCAAATAATTTTTTTGGAAAATTAATTTGACAGATTCCTAACAAATTAATATTCATTTTGGAATTTTCATAATAATTACTCCACATTCCTTACAGATACATATATCAAACTCGATGCACGACCCTCTCGTGCTTGTTTAGTCTATAAAAATGTTTACTTAATGAACCAAATATAGAAAATTTACAGTCACAAATAAGTTCTCAAAATTAATTATATTGTTAAAATATACTTTTACTCCTAATATTTATTTGTTTGAAATGAAATGTATTTATTTTTTAATAATTTTGATTTTAAAACAAATATTTGATTTTGAGACGTTTGACACAGCGATTTTACTTATACTTGATAAAGAATATATGTATTTTACATATAATATTCCATTTTTAGGGTTTTGTAAGTATGAACCAAAAAACACTTATAACGTCACGTAAGTCTGTATGGTAGAAATTGTGGACTAACGGCTGAACCTAGAAAGTTTAAGTTTGGCATGCTTATACAAGTCTTTGAATCACTTATAGGAAAAAATATTGAGAGTTCAAACAAAAAAAAACACATGGAAGGATATAAAGAAATAACTATTCGATGAAAAATAGCAGCTGCAGCTGAGAGCGTTAAACCACTTGTATCTGCTAATTGACCGCTGAGCAAGGGCACGGACGTGAGTTCAATTCCTGCTTAAGTCAAATAATTTGTGTAAAAAGATCTATACAAATTACAGTTTCTGCTTAGTCGTTCGTAACCGGCTATAAACTTTAGGTAGGTACATTTCTGTGTACGCTAAAAAATGTACATAGATTGAAAACATGATTATGAAACCTGGAAACAGAAGGCCAAGGCTCACCTCAGGCTGTCGCGCCAATGATGATGATAATCAAATGAAACATTTTAATACATGGATAAATCGGTAAAATTCATTTTTGAAAATTAAATTTTTGTTTTTTTTGCTAAAAACGAGCCCTCGGTAAAAACCCGTGTATTCCAAAAGAGCTTACACCAGACTTCGTTCTATAATTTCAAAACTATAAAAGCTAATAACAATATAAAAACTGAGTTGGAGAGAGGATGGTCCAAATAATTTACCAAAATAGCGTTCAACGTCAGATGACGCCTTAGTGAGGGCAGCCGTCATTTTGTGGTGTAATCGGAGTGCGCGGTGAACTTAAAAACACAAAAGACCTGGGGTCGTGGCTTCGACACAGTTCTCACCCTCTTTTGTCAATGTAATTTAAAGGTATATACTGTTCACTTTTGTAAGGACAAACCAGATCTAGTTATTTTGGTTACTTTTATAGTGTATTACTGACTTTAAATGTCAATTAAAAATATTCCTTACGTTGTAAAACCGACTTTAGATTTATTGGATATGATCATTATTAAGAAAGTGACATTTTTTATAATTTTTTAATACCAATATGACATACAATTTCAAAGCTGCAAACAATTGAAATAAAAATTTCTTCTTAGTTTATTTTTTAAAAAGTGAATAGCATTTACAAACTAGAGATATTTCTATCATGATAGATATTTCTGTGGCAGAGTAGAACATTTGCTGGTATCGAGGCAATAATATTCCTTTATTCCTTTAATTGTAGTTTATAGCTGGTTACGAACGGTTAAGCAGAATCTGTAATTACCATAAGTATTTTTACACAAATTGTTTGACTTATGCAGAAGTTGCACCCACGTTTAAACAAACGTTTTTGCAAACGTTTAAATTAAATCTTATTAACTCGAATTAACTCTTATTGAAATTCAGATGCATTCCGATATTTTTGAGTTCCATAATAATTTTGATGCTATACTAATTTTAGAGAACACTTAGTTATAGTACCAAATAACTAAACTGCATAAAAATTTAAATTTAGAATATTTTAAACGCCGGCCATCTTCTTTTGGTTTTAGTTTCGCTAGTTCTTTATCCATCCAACGAAATTTTCTGGTTACAAAGGTTTCTTGGTTATAATTCTTGAAACCCTATAAATAAGACAAAATATGAAGGATCACATTAAACATTTTAGAACACTTTCAGTGGCGGAGCTTCAAATTTCGCCTCCCATCGCAAACTACGTACACGAGTACTTCGCAACTAGGACTGGAATGGGAAAAGAAAGACACAAGTCACGAGTGACCATTGGTAGTGCCGTAGCAATGGTTTTGGCGCCCTTGGCAAATACTTAATAGCGCCCTTTTTATTTTTTAATTTTATTCAAGGAGGGCATAATTTTTATTTTAATAGACTGGTGGGTTAAAATACAAGTGATGACCTAAAACAAAAAACATCCTCACTTCTAAAATAAAAGTGATGATCAAAAACAAAAAGTCCACTTCTAAAATATAAGTGGTGACCAAAACAAAAAAAGGTCCTCACTTCTAAAATACAAGTGATGACAAAAAAAAGGACCATATCCCTCATTTAAAATCCGAATGGAATTGAGGTTGAAATATTTGGATTCTCTGTAGTATATTCAGTCTATAAATAGTTTGAAGCTTTAATCGTTTAACGCGTTTTGAGATTACGACAATTTTTTTAATGACATTAATATACGTTATTTTTGAAAATTGTGAATAAAAAAAAACACACAGAAACGGTTACAGATAGCGACCTGCGGTGGAAGTTTTTGGATTCTCCGTAGTTTATTTAGTCTAAAATAAAATTGGGGCTTTAATCGTTTAATGCGTTTTGAGATTATGACAATTTGTGAAAATTGTGAATTAAAAAAAATCACAAATCAAAAACGTTTGAAGAAAACGGCCTGAGGTTAGAATTTTTGGATTCCTCGTAGTTTATTTAGTCTAGAAAATTTTTCAGGCTTTATTCGTTTTGCGTATTTTAAAATTGTAACAAATTGTAATATGACGTGATTTATAGAAATTTTCATTATCGCATGAACGTATCTCAAAAACGAAACACGATAAATCCCGTCCTTAAAAATATTGTACACAGAGCCGTAGCAACGCCCTGGCAACGGGGCTAGTGCCCTGGCCGTGAGATTTGAGGGGCGCCATCGTGCCTTTTGTTTTTGGTCATTACTCGTACTTGTATTTTAGAAGTGAGGACCTTTTTTCGGTCATTACTTTGTATTTTAGAAGTTAGAAAATTGTTATTTTTTTTCGTCACTTTTATTTTAGAAATGAAGACCTTTTTTAGGGTTTTGTAGGTATGACCAAAAAACCCTTATACCGTCATTTTGTCGTCTGTCTGTCTGTCTGTCTGTCTGTCTGTCTGTCTGTCTGTCTGTCTGTCTGTTCGGTAAAAATTGTAGCCAAACGGCTAAACCTAGAGAGTTGAAATTAGGCATGCTTATACAACTCTTTGACCCGCACATAGGAAAAATACTAAAAAATCTAAAAAACATATCCCCCTAAAAATATAAACAAATATATGCTCATCGAAAAAAAATATATTTTGTTACAATTCTGTGTAGGGTATCAAATGAAAGCCCTTGGTACGTGGATTAACGATCAAAATTTTATTTTTGCAAAATAAATTATTTTGAGGCGATTTTTGCCAAAACTGTGCAAAAAAAATTTTGTCCCACACCCTGTAGCCCAGATGGTTTAAACTAAAAATCTGAAAAAATTCTCAGTAATGTACATTGGTGTGAACCGGAATAGTACAACAGGAATTTTTGATCAGATTATGTTTTCGGAAAATAACGTATTTTTTGTGTTTTTAAGTAAAATATGTAATATATTTAATCCGCTATTTAACATACTAAACGAGTGATCCTGTATAGCACAGTGGTAGCGTTGTCGCTTAGTGAGTTGAAACTACTGTTAGAAACTGTGTTCGAATCCCGTCAATTTTTATTTTTTCAGTTTTTTTTTGCATTTTTATTTTGTTTAAATTATATTGTCAAAATTCTAGTTATATTTTGGTAAATGTTGCATTTAATTTCTAAAAGCGTAAATTTAATAACCAGTGGGAAGTGTTGAAATTATAATTTAATTCTATATTTGAAGGTATCAGAGGGCGAGGCTTATGATTTAAGCAACCAATGGAAGCCATAGGCGCAATTTTCAAAATCTTAATGAACCTTGCTATATAAAAAAAATACTGCACATATTTAGAAACTTAAATAATGGTATTAGGCATTCGAATTAAAATTCATAAAAAAATATTTTGACATAAAATTTGTTTTGGCATCCCAAATAATCATCACATAGTTAATAAATACCTGCGAAACCCTGAAATGTGTGAAAATTCACACTTCACATCAATTTTTTTTGATTATCACTTGTATTTTCATTTGTCTATTAAAATAAAAATGATGTTCTCCTTAAATAAAATGAATAAGGATAAAAAGGGCGCTGTCTTAGATTAAATTAATCTTAGGTTAAAAGTGTCTACTTTCAGTATTTCCCGAGGGCGCTATTTTAAGTATTTGCCAAGGGCGCCAAAAACATTGCTACGGCTCTGATTGTACACTGCAAGTGTTTCTCTGTTAGTTTTGCTATTGTCTTTCTAAGTCTTGTACAATTCTTTAATACTATTTTTAGTGTAAGGTTATTTATTATTCTAAAATGCCCAAACAAAAATCTACAGTAGAAGAATGGATTCGTGATTATCGGGAACTGAAAATTGAAAATAATAAATTTTAAAAATATCGAACATCTGAAGTGGGCAAATTCTCAATGACTGCGACATGGATACGACTATTGTATCTAAATTGAAATACGAACACATAGCAAATATGGATGTCGAAAGAAGCTTTTTTACATATAAGAATATTTTAAGTCAGAAAATTCAAAATTTTACTTTGGAACATTTAGAACAACATTTAGGGCTGGTTTCTGAAAGCTTAGCCGAGTTTAATTCTTTGGTTAAACTCGGCTACAATATAACAATCCCATAAGTAATCACAGCAACCATTTTCTAACTATTTATATAGTTAACTAAGCTTTCAGAAACCGGCCCTTAATGGTTAATTGTTTTCAACAGAAGTAGGGTTTTACCTCTAGTTTTGGTTAGATTTTTTATGTAACTCTATATAGATTCAGAATGTATTGTTAATTTTTTTGTACTATTTAAATAAATTTCGTTTTTTTGCAAATATTATTATTATTTTAACTTGTACTTAACTTTTGTACCCAACTCCATGCTTATTTGGCACATTTTTGTGCTTTTTTGCCATATTTTTTGTGCTTTTTTGTCACATTTTTGTGCCTTTTTAGGGTTTTGTAGGTATGACCAAAAAACCCTTATACCGTCATTTTGTCGTCTGTCTGTCTGTCTGTCTGTCTGTCTGTCTGTCTGTTCGGTTAAAATTGTAGCCAAACGGCTAAACCTAGAGAGTTGAAATTTGGCATGTTTATACAACTCTTTGACCTGCACATAGGAAAAATACTAAAACATCTAAAAAACATACCCCCCTAAAAATATAAACAAATATGTGCTCATTGAAAACAAAAATATTTTTTTTAAATTCTGAGTAGGGTATCAAATGAAAGCCCTTAGTACGTGGATTAACGATCAAATTTTTATTTTTGCAAAATAAATTATTTTGATGCGATTTTTGCCAAAATTGTGCAAAAAAAATTTTGTCCCACACCCTGTAGCCCAGATGGTTTAAACTAAAAATCTAAAAAAATTCCAAGTAATGTATATTGGTGTGAACCGAAATAGTACAACAGGAATTTTTGATCAGATTATGTTTTCGGAAAATAACGCATTTTTTGTGGTTTTTGGTTTACAAAGTACAAAAGTTATACCAATGTAAGACACTGATACGCTAAGCGTCCGATGGCGCAACGCGTTAGTGCGCTGGTGTCGGAAGCTAAATTCTCTGGAAAACGAAGGGTTTCGAGTTCGAGTACGGACGGAGTGAGTTTTATTTTTCTGTTTTTTTTTTTGCATTTTTATTATGTTGAAATTATTTTGTCAAAATTCTAGTTATATTTTGACAAATGTTGTATTTAATTTTTAAGAGCGTAAATTTAATAACCAGTCTTATTATATGATTAACAGACGATAAATTATTTTAAAAATATCGTTCATTTTGTCGTGATTACTATAAAGTAAAATTTGTCCTACACACTCAGCATACCGCCTTCACTAATTATATACCTGCGAAACCCTGAAATGTGTGAATATTCACACTTCACATCAATTTTTTATTATTATTATTTTTTTTTTTTTGAGTTTTGTGCTTATTTATCCGTTCTCTAGTCATGAAATCTGAACAGCAGGCCTAGGCTAACTTCAATCTGTCGCGCCAATGATGATAATGGCACTGTATGTGCTGGCGGGCTATTTGCAGCCAAAGTCAATAAATTTATAAATAAAATAATATAGAGAAAGAATGAATGATTAATTACTACAGAATGAAGTTTAAAGAATAAAATCAATATCTTAAATTACCGTTAATATTTATTTAATTTTAAATTACATACTAAAAGTTAATAAAACTTATTTCTACAATAAAATTTACAATATTATAGACGTAGGCAATTAATTTGATAAGAGAATAAGTATAATAAACAGTAAATAATAGCGATTTAACAAACAAGCTTATTGCATTATTAAAACGGATAATAGTTACTCAACAAGGTTTTTTTTTCATTTTAAACAAATCAATATCACTAATTATATATTTACTGATAAATTACATTAATTTAAATTCAACAACAAATAAAAATAAATGAAAATATAAAGTTCAGCACGAAATGTGTCAAGTATATTGATTCACTTATTTAAAACAAAAGATAAACATAAATTTTAAACATATTTGTCGAATTTTATTGTTTTCCCTACAGATTGTAGTGGTATTTAATAAATATTGCAGATGGTATTCTATTCAGGATACAGGATTCAGGACATAGCCGATAAGCGCGAAATAGTTCAGCTACCAACCACCAGACTGGACCAGTCGATGTCAAGATCTTGCCTGTTGAAGATCGGACTCGAATATTAAATTTAGTTATTTTTAAGCCCTGTTTGAGTGTGGTTGGTTTTTGTGTATGTGCCACGTTTAGGTATTAAAATTATTGTGTCTTTTATTAAATTGGTGATAAAAATAATAAATTGTGTATTATTAGTGTTTAATAAGTGTTTGTTTTGTTTTTTAACACCTTGACTTAAACACCGGAATAATATTTATAACCTACAAACAAAACATGAATGTTTTGGATAATAAACAGGTAATAAAAATTGTTTATTTATCTTTGTATAATTATTTTTTAAGGGGGATTGTTGAAATTTGTCTTCTTGTCTAAGAGGTGTGTAATTTTGTTAATATCTTGCAATTAGCTTCAGGGTAGGGTGTTGTAATTTCATAAAATTACTACCCTGATTTTAATCATTGGTTAATTTATTACATTAACTACATTTTAAGTTCTGTAATTATGACTAAGAGGTTAAGAATGATTTTTTCTTCGTTTTTGTCTTGAGATGTAGTTTTTGGTGGCAGCGCTTGGGATATTATTACGAAAAATGATATGTTTTTGAATATAAAAATTAAACTAATACATATATTTTCTTTTATAATGAATTATATATAAAAACTTATTCATAATTTACTGATTTTTGTGTAAATATATTTTATGGTTTTTATGTTTTGGTTTTTGGTGGCAGCGTTGGAACAGATTAACGAAAAATATTTTGTTTTAGAATGGCAAAACGAAATTAATATATATTTTTATTTTAAAATTAATTATTTATAAAAACTAATATATAATTCACGGTTTTTGCGTAATTATTGTATTAGTTTCGGTTTTTTGTGGCAACATTGAGTTATATTTACGAAAATTGTTTTGTTTTCGAATAGAAAAACGATAATTATTTATATAAATGTATTTTTATTTTGAAATGAATTAATGTGTAATTCAATGCTTTTTCTTTAGGCATATTTTTTTAATATGGTCTTTAGTGGCTGTGTTGGATATTGGATATTATGACTAATGAGCGGAAAAAATTCAACATTCGGCTAAAATGTAGTATGATGGACGAATCTGGTGGGGGATATTTGAGAAAAGAGACTTCTCAAACAAAAAAAAAAATAAATAAATAAAGATTATAATTAAAAGGTAATATAATATAACTAGCTGGAGTACCCGTACTTCGTACGGTTTTTGTGGTAAAGGTAACTTTAGCTGCCTATAATACGCATACTGTTCTGTGCAGGGCCAGGGATAGTGATTCACCTTAAAAGCACTATCTTAGGTTATTATTCATAACTTTTTATTTTTATTTTTTATAAACCACCTAAAAATAAATTGAATTTTAAAGTGAAACATGGAAACAGTGCAAATAGAGCAAAATTGCAAATTCAGGGCGTAGTATAAGCAGCTAAAAGTTACTTTTACCGTTTTTGTAATGGTTTTTTTTTTGCTGTAACGTAAATGATAAGTGATTGTTTGAGAAGCACTGGTTTTTAGGTATTTTTCGATAGCCACGTCCATTATTTCTCAAATATCTTCCACCACATCGTAGTCGTCCACTATACTACATTTTTCCCAAACATTCATATCAAGAGATAAATATGAGGAGTTAACATTCAAAAGGTTATTAGTCATACAAAATTCAAAGTGAGACAATGGTATAATGTCTTCCGTTTTGTTAAATGTATGAAATAAAATCATTAAATCAATCTAAAACGTATTTTGTACCATATAAATCACGCAAATAAGAACAAAAAAAATTTTTAAAAATAAATAAATAAAGTAAATAAATAAAAAGATTGCGTTTTATAAATTTTTTAATTTTTGATGAACTTTTAAAACGTTACAAAGAATTGATCTACGATCTTCTATCTATAAAAATTCCTCAATGTGAGATTTTATGTGATTTTTTGGAAAATTAAAGTTGTGACTTGCATACTTATAAAATAAATATTGTAGCGAGTCCTGATAGGTTACTGTACATCGTACCATTTATTGGTCACTATATAGCGAGCCTGTGATATAATATGAAGTCTGATCTCAAACTGAAAAGAGATTCCTGACTACAAGAGTTCGGGTACTAGGCGTGAGTGTTATCCAGGGTTCATCATTACGATATGTGAATTAAATGATATGTATTAGTGTACTTACCAACCGACTGATCAGGCATCTTGTAATTAGTTTTGATCTTAGCTGTTCACTTAAGTTCTTAAAGGTGAAGGTTTACACACGTTAAGTAAGATGGTTAGTAAAATTAATGAATTTGATTTATTAAAAGTAATATTTACAATTGATTTAAAGATTAAAATATAGGTAAAAATAATGACAAAAATTAAAACAAATAGAATCGGATAGACCACCAGTATGCCGACACAGTGCCTCTAAGTATTCAACAACTTAGATATTAATGCTAACCGGATCAAATACTGTCTGATCACGTCTTTTTGAAGACGTTTTTTTTAAAGGCATTTCTAGAAAGAAGGGTTTAAGCATTGTTCAAGGAGGTGTTAGTGTTCAAAGTTATTAAGCAATAACTTCTAAAAAAAATTAAGTATTCAGGGTTTTCTATGTATTTAACCCTTACGATACGGTGTCCTTAGGTTGCGGTGTGGGGTACAAATGTACCCCATTTTTATTTTATCGTAAATAAATAATTTATTAATAATTTGTATTCAGGTTTACTATGGAATATAGTAAAAATGTTTTTTAGCTGAAATTACAATATTTTCAATTGTAATTTTTTCATACGTCCAACATTCATAAAATCCTGTTTCATACTAACCAACTAAATTTCTAGCAAAGGATTGTATACGCCCAACCTGACACGTCCGTCCTGTCCGACGTCCAGATTCATAGTGAAGCGTGTGTTTAGGCGGTAGCTGCTTTGCAAAAATCAGGAATTCCCCTGAGTTGACTCCGCCCTTTACTTAAAAATAACCAATAAAATCCATGAAAAATAAATTAATTAATATTAGGTGTTTAAAATAAAAAATATTTACCAACATTGTTTCATAAGTAGGTCAATAAAGTATTTATTGTATTTATAAAAATCAAGAACGATTATTTTATTCAAATTTTGTGGGGTACATTTTAAATAGCACCGCTCCATAAGAGTTAATAAGTGTAAGAAGCCAACAGAATGCTGGATGTCTAAGAATATTTTTTCCATACAATATTTTTTTTTAAAATAACTATGTTTTTCATTAACAGAAAAAACTCGTAATTTTTAGAAAAACTAATCTAATCAAAAATTCTTATTGATCTATACTGGTTCATATCATTGTACATTATTCATATTTCTTTTCATATTTTTAATTCATCCCCTCTTGGAAATAGGGTGGGGTACAAAAGTTTTTTTAAATATATTTGCCCGAAATCTAAAAAAAAAAATATTGTATTTTCAAAAATAAAAATTTGTTTATTTATCCACCTATTAAGAGGTTTCATTTGATATCCAACTCAAATTAAAAAAAAATATATTTATTTTTTCATTAAACACATATTTGTTTATATTTATCTCGTGTTTTTGAACTCTCAGTATTTTTCCTATATGTGGGTCAGAGTTGTATAAGCACGCCAAATTTCAATTTTATATATTCAACCGTTTGGTTACAATTTCTACCGTTTTAGACAGACAAGCACACTACAGTATGGCGTTCTAAGGGTTTTTTTGTGGTTATACCTACAAAACCTTAAAATTGATAAATAAATAATAGTAGTAATATTTAAAAAAAATAATAATAAATAAAATAATGTTAACCTATTTTTGTTAAACATTCATCCAAATCACATTTTATCCTTATTTCGTCCATTTAAACCATCGTTTGCCAAGTTCATTTGAACGAGATTTGTTCAAATTTAAGTAATCGATTTTTCGTATTTTTGCTCATTAAAATTTTAATGATATATTTGGGACCTTAAAAATTGTGGACGTAAAATTCGGTTCCCAACTTATTGTAAACATGATTATAATGTTTTTTGCAATTATCTTAAAATTACATTACCTCTTCATATATTCTAATAAAAATACATAGTTTTTCAGGATTTCTAAAACGCAAAGCGATGATACATATATAATTTAGAAATTAAATATCAAAATACTGCTTCACCATAAAGCTTGACGGGTTCGATTCCCGAACCTGTCAATTTAAGAATTTCCCGTTCTCACTAAGGCATATCTTCGTAGTCTAGTGATCTAGAACGAGAACATGAAATTCTTAGGTTGACGGGTTCGATTCGCGGTGAGGCAGTATTTTGATATTTAATTTCTACATAGATTCTAATGTGTTTAATTAAATATTATATATCGTTTCATTAAAATTGTGAAGATAATTGTGGTACAATTGTCGAAACAAGAAACTGTCGTGAAATGTGACAAAAATGTGACATGAGGTATTGTGATCATACCGATTTTGACATTTCGGGATTTCGATGAATCTTCACGATTTGAGGTCCCTACATAACGTTCTGACTATTTTTAGTATGATGTCTGTCGGTCTCTCTGTCTGTCTGTCGGTCCGAAGTGCACGTGCAGAGCAAATTCGGCTAAAAGCATTTTAATGAAACTTCATATTTAAGCTTTTGACATCAATCGGTTAACTAGAAATGGGAGTTTACTCGTGGCGGTTTTAAGATTTCTGCACATATTTCACAAGAGAACAATATTTCGAAAAAAAATATTTAACAAAAGTTGTTATAAAAGCAATAACTAACAACTTTTATTTGAGACATTTTTTTATAAAGCAGCATAAATTAAACCAGGACTTTGAGATGGCGATCGGTCCTATGGTGGCCACAGCTGATTTTTACCGACCGCCAACATATATAAGGAAGGTATTGTGATCATACCGATTTTGACATTTCGAGATTTCGATTGATCTCCACGAATTGAGGTCCCTACATAACGTTTTGACTATTTTTAGCATGATGTCTCTCGGTCTATCTGTCCGTCTGTCTGTCCGTCTGTCTGTGTACACGTGCAGAGCCAATTCGGCTAAAAGGATTTTTATGAAACTTCATATTTAAGCTTCTGCCATCAATGGCATGAGTTGATCAACTTTTGGTAAAAATCGGTTGACTAAAAATGGGAGTTTACTCGTTTCGATTTTAAGATTTTTGTGAATATTTCACAACAGAAAAATATTTCGAAAAAATTTATTGAACAAAAGTTGCTATAAAAGCAATAACTAATAACTTTTATTTGAGATGTTTTTTGATAAAACTAAAAATTTCGAATTATTTCTGTATTTTAAAGTCTCAATGTTTTCATACTTATATGTAACGTTTCCATGGTCATGATAAATAATATCTCTGTTAGAAAATATTAGACCAAGTTATTTCTACTCTGCTGCTAGAATCCATTTATATAAGTACTTTATGATGGCGGTCGGTCCTGTGGTGGCCACAGCTGATTTTTGTTAGTGTTAGACACGTATGCTGGAGTCAGAAAACCATGGATGATAGAGAATTTTGAGAAACATTGAATTCAACATGTAATAAATCTATAAACTTTTTAAATTCGACAGTAAAAAATAAAAAACCTGCTATGATTAAAAATTTCAGTTTACTTTTTAGTTTTGTTCGACTTTATTTTCTCTCGATGGCCACATAGACTTCTGTAAGATTTCTAACGGGCCACAGGTCACAAAAATATAAATCTACTAAATAGGTACGAAGTCAACTTTTACCGTAAACACGTGCTTATGTTTTTGCACATGTATATAAACGAGATTACACGTTCACATGTTCCAAAACATACACACATTTATTTATCGAATTTTTAAACATGTGTGGGCTACATAAATTGCCTTTGTGTAGTAAAGTAGTCTGCTCACCTCCTTATATACAGCAATATTTCATATAATCTTACAAGCCGTAAAATAAAAGGTATTACTTATACGTATATTTTTAGCCTGCAGATTCCATATACAATGTATCAAAATGTTTAAGTAAAAGTTGTTTCTTTTTAATAGATCTTGCTAAAAAACTAATTTTTTTAAGCCGTCCTCACAGAACTTTTTCGGTGTCTCCTCAATCCACCTATTCCAACAACCTTGGCACCCAGCGCGGCGAAACCTTGCTAACGCCCAAACAATCATGCAAGATGTCATGAACTTGTCGTGTACCTATCCCTAGGAGCACACTAATTTCACGAATAGTCATTCGCCTGTCCTCTTTCAGTAGGTCTTCGACGGCAGTAATGTTTCTTTCATTTACCGACGTGCTTGGGCGCCCACTGCGTGGATCGTCTTCTAGTGATGTTTTACCGGTTTTAAAACGATCGATCCAATAAACAGTACTTTTGGATTCTGCAGACTCACCAAATACTCCTTGCAGACGCTGAATAATTTATGATGCTTTCACACCTTCTTTCCACAAAAAGAAAATTATTGCTCTTTGAGATTTTGCTGCGTCTTCCATGGTTACAAAGAGAGTGCTATGAAAACGCGTCTATATCAGTCGAACACCTAAATCAGACTGAACAATATTGCACTAGATAGTTGCATAAACATGTCAAGACTTGTCTGGCACCAATAACATTGCCTATAAGTTCTGCGTAATTTAATTATAGCACAATTCCTAGAATTTAGGAAACATCCCTCGTATTACATTAATGCAAACTATTATTTTATACCTTTTATTAACTAATAAATTATTTTCTTTGAAGAAATTATACAATCAATAAGAAAGTTATTGGGCGATTTTCAGTTGTGTAGCTTTAAAAGAGAATTATGGAAGCAATAACGCTATTGAGGTTAAATGTACCCTATCGGTTCATTTATGGGTTCCATAACTCTTATTGGCTCTTGGTGAACACGGGCATAACCACACCAAAGTACCCATACATACTAAAATACCCATCAAATTTTCGATTCCGCGACCCACTACAGATAATTCCGCCACCCATCTTCTGGTGGTGGATTCATAGGTACAAAAGCGATGTTCTAAACTGTACCCTGCTTCTGATATCAACATTGTTTTGAAATTGTATTCAAAGCAGACGATCTACTTCATATTTTCTACAGTACTGCATAATATTGTAACATTTTGAATTATGCATTTCTTCGCTTATAAATAATTTCATTTACAATTTTAAACTTATTACCATGAATTTGCAAGGGCATGGGATAATTTGACGACCGAGTTCCTGAATTATAAATTTAATACCTGTTCCCTTAAAATTATTAAATAATACTAAATAATTTTTTGTAAAAATTGTTTAGTTATTAATTTCTTCAAATTTTTTTATTTTTTTTTTTTGTTTGTGCTTCAGTAACAACTACTATTAGCACCTTAATATACATTGTTGAATATACATAAATAAAGATAGATATACAATAGCTATACATATAATATAGGTTGGTATAATCATATATTAAATTAAATTGTATAAATTGGTTTGTTTCATGAAGTTTAGGGCATCTTTGGCTGTGGGAGGTAATAGAGCTTCTTTCAGTGTTTGTGGTAGGTTAGTGTTTCTTCTCTCTTGATCATATTTTGGGCATTCTAACAGGAGATGGTGTATGGTAATATTCGAGTTACATAGATCACAAGTGGTGGGTTCTTCGTGGGCAAATATGTGTTTGTGAGTTAATAACGTGTGGCCTATTCGCATTCTAGTTATCACTATCTGGTCTTTTCTATTTTCAATATCAACCCAAGAAGTTGTGTCTTCTTTGATATTTTTGAGATGATTGTTGTTTGTTGTTTTCCAGTTGTCGAACCATTTTTCTTTGATTTTCCTTTTTATTTGTGCTATGAGGTTTATGTGAGGGGTAACTATGTGTTCCAGAATTTCTTCTCTAGTGTTTTTAGCGGCTTTGTCTGCTCGTTCGTTTCCATGGATTCCAATATGAGATGGGATCCACAGCATGACTATTTGTTTTCCAGTGGATAGTGCTTGGTGGAAGTTGTTTTGGATTTGTATTGCTGTGTGGTCTTCAGGATATAGTTCTTGGATGCTTCTTATTGTAGCCATGGAGTCGGCTTGAATTATGTATTGAGATGGTTCGTCTTGGTGTGAAAGAATCAATTCCAATGCTTTTAGCAGGGCGTATATTTCTGCGGTGTAAACACTTGTCTCATTTGGTAAATTGTATTTATGGACCGTGTGTCCATAAACTACTGCTGCTCCCGTTTGGGAGTTTACTATTGACCCATCTGTGTATATAGCATGGAATTGTTCGTTGTTGGCTACGACTTCTTGGTGAATACGGCAATCAAATTTTTAGTGGTTTATATTATTTTCCATGAAATTAAATTGGATGAATTGTGGTTTTGATTTATTTATTTTATCTATAATTTCTTTTGGAATGTTTCTTCGATACTACGAGTTTATTTTTTGTTTGCAGTCCCTTATTTAACTCACACATTTTATGTTTGGTGGAATGCGGGGTAACAAAATATAGGACGAATTTTGTTGTAATAATGTATAATTATTTAAATATCTAATTTACAATAATGACACTTAAATACTCTTCTTATTCTTCTTCTGATTTATAAGCTTTGGCGAGGTCACCATTCCGCCAGTGCATAGCTTTTTATTTACTTATAAATTTAAATTGGTTTCCTTGAGGAAACCAATAATTAAAATAGTTAAATACTCAGTTATATACATTATACCAGCGTTTCTCAACCGGGGGGCCGCGAAGTCATACAAGATCGAAACATGAAAATATAATAAAAATGCACTCAATCTTACAAGATATAAATTTTATTCATATTTATAAATTCGAGTATCTTATATTGATATTCATAAAAATATACCTTTCACAACATAAATAAAATAAATATTCTATTTATTTTTATACTTAATATACATATTTTGACAACTAATTTAAACTACAGGCTATTTCAAATGTTTAAATTGTCACTAGCTAACTTTATAATGAGTAAATAGGCTTTTACTAAACAAAATGATCAAAAGCTTCATTTAATCGATAAAAATTACTAGATTTGAAAATCTAGTTCCGCTTTAACAAAAGAAACAGACTATAAGTAGACTATATCAAGGTCAAATTAATTGTATGTGTCGGTTAATGGGTTTCTCTGACAATAGTTCGCGTTGGAGGTACTTCAAGTATTTTTAAGTTGTGCTTTGAAGTACGATTTGAAAGTGCAATATTTGTTATTATATATTTTTTTAATTGCTCTCCGATCTACAGGTAACTCAAGAGTAAGGATGCGAATGTGTTTAAATTAAAATGGAAGGCACTTTGAACACTTGTAAACAAAAATACTTTACTTTCAAGTCGTTATAGGGAATATAATCGTCATTTAAAAATATCAGTTATTATGTCAACCGCAAAAGGTATTAAAAAAATGTTTAAGGAAAAGTTGTTGAAAAGCTCCATCCAAAGATATCCAATATGACATACGTTCCCATTTAAAAATTCGAAATTGTCCTTGATATCCTGTAATTCCGGTTTTTTCCGGAAAATTTCAATACTACCATTCAATTTTGTGGATAAATTTTAGTTCCAAAATTTTGACGTGTGAGCGACGTGTGAGCAACGTCGCCTTTTCGAAAAAACTCGTGTTCCCATTATCTTGATACACCCTATATATATATATATAGGGGGGCCGCAGACAATGTTTATATAATTTGGGGGGTCCCAGGTCATAAAAGGTTGAGAAGCACTGCATTATACTCTATTCGAAGAGAACATGTAGTTGATGTAAACATTAGAACTACGTCACTCTAGCTCTGAATCGACTGCGTGTTCTCCGCGAATATATTATAGCCACTACACTTATGCCACAGCTAATACTTTTCTGTGGCTACATTTCTAAATGCATTTCAAAAACAGTGTATTTGAATAAATACTTTTTCATCAAATTGTAGCTTAATTCGAAAATAACAATTTTTTTAGTGTTTGCAATTTGGTTTTCGTTGCAATAAATCTTCCACTGATGCAATTTTAGATTTCATGGACCATGTGTGTGAAGGTCTAGAAAACAAATAATTTTGCCTTGCTATTTTCCTCAATCTATGCCAAACATTGACTGTGTGTCTCACGCTGAATTAATAGAAAAAGTCATATTTTACAACTTCAACACAGAAAGTTGCTTGTTTTTAGAATCCTATCTTAAATGCAACAATTTGTAAAAATTGGTAATATTCTTTCTGGCATTTCCAAAACTTATTTTGGTGTCTCTCAGGGATCGATTTTGGGACCACTTCTATTCTTGATTTATATCAATGACTTCTTCTGTTTTATTCACAATAAATAATCCTTTTTGCTGACGAAACGAATATCATTATACGCTCTCAGTAATTTAATTTCCGAAATCGATTTTCTTGCAGGTGATGCTAAATTATGGTTTGCCTTTAATAAACTACCATTTAAACTCATTTAAAAAATTTAGTGAATGCAGATTCCAATACTATCATCTAAACAGCGTATTATTCTTTATTTCAGTTTCACATCACTTATGTGGTACTTTTCTAGGCCCACTCTCATGCGTGGAAAGAATATTCGCTTTACAAAGACGTTCAATATTAGTAATTGCAGATCATACAGACAAGACTGTCGGATCTTTTTTGTAAATTTGAAAATTTCGATATTTCCGTCTCTATATACATATTACTGTCAAGTCTATGGATATAAAAATATTAATATTTTTAATGTTTTGAAATAAGGTCTGCAGGAAGACATGTTATTTAAATTGCATAAGATTCTTATGGCTTTCTTTTGCGTTATGAAAACATCTTTGTCGGAAGGGGATGTTCCCCATAACAGAATGCCATAAGAAAGCTGGCTATTAATGAGGGAATGATACGCTACTATAGCTGCTTCTCTTGTTACTATTGGAGTAATTTTCTTTAAAGCAAAGAGAGACTTTGAAACTTTACTTATTAGTGACACACAGTGATTTTTCCACGATAATTTTGAGTCTATTGTAAGTCCTAAAAAACGGATCTCTTCATCAGATTCATAGGTAATGCTTGCATGAAATTGAAAGTTTTTAGTTTTTTCTAAGTTTAATTTAAGATAATTATTGCTAAACTAATTTTCTGCTTGTGCCAGTTCTAATTGGGAGACTGATGTTGTGTTTGTATTAAAGTTGGCATTAAAAATGGTAGTGTCATCGGCGAACATAATAATTTTAGAATATTTTAACACATCGGGGGGTCATTTATGTAAATTAGAAAAAGAATTGGTCCTAAAATTGAGCATTGAGGAACTTCGGATTTTATTTCAAGAAAATTAGAGCGTTTTTTTATTACTTTTAACTAGTTACCATCTATTCTCAAGATAAGAATTAAAAAATTAGAGAGCTGTTCCTCTGATCCCGTAATTCTCTAATTTTTTTATTAATATGTCGTGGTTAACAATATCAAATGCCTTACTAAGATCGCAGAACGTGGCACTAACATACTTTCCTTCCTCAAAATGTTTTAGAATGAAATTAACAAGGTCAATGCCTGAGAGTGGTGGATTTTTTTGGTCTGAAACCGAACTGACAATCTGTAAATAAATGGTTTTTATTGAAATAAGCCAGAAGCCTTAATAATAATTATAATAATTTTCTCAAATTTTTTTAATACTGGCAGTAGGGAAATCCGCCTATAATTATTTACATCCTCCTTATCACCCTTTTTGAATAGTGGCACAACTTTTGATATTTTTAATTGATTAGGAAATACACCTGAGGAGATACAACTATTAAAAATATGTTCTAGAGCAGGGGTGGCCAACCCCGGGCCCGCGGGCGCAGCTGCGCCCTCGGGCGATCTGTTTTGCGCCCGCGATACGATTCCCGGTAAATTAAAATATTTTTTTAAATTTATTTCCAATCAATTTCATTCTCCAACTTTTTCTTCGAATTAAACACTTATTTATTAATTGAAAATTTCAAGTGATTTTTTATTATGCCATATTAAATTCCTCCCTATATAATAAAATATAAGTAGTTCCACTACAAAAAATATTATTTTAGCGAATTCTATCGAATTTTAGCGCTATTTTTTATGTTTCATTTTATTAAAACTGATCATTGAATGACAGTTTAAGAGTAGCAGTATCAAATTACTGTCCTGATTTTGAAAAATTATGTCAAGAAACAGTCTCAACCTTCTCATTAACGAATAATAATTTATCATATATTATGTAATTATATGTAATAAATGTCGTTCAATAAAATTATTATTACAAATCATTATTATTATTTTGTTGTATTATGTTGTGTTAAAAATGAAGACGAGCATTTTTTCAAAAAAGAATGAGATTTTAACCTATAAGTAAAATCAAATAAAAAGATTCAAAATTAAAAATGACAAAAATTAACAAAAACAATTTTTTTTAAAGAAATTAAAATTAAGAAATGAAAAAAATAAATAAAATTAACTTTAACAATAAAAAACAAAACATATATGATGTCATTACATATCATTGCGCCCGCGACGTCTCTGAAAATTCTTAATTGCGCCCGCAACGTCTCTGAAAATTCTTAATTGCGCCCTTGTTTCCAAAAAGGTTGGCCACCCCTGTTCTAGAGGTTTAGCGATGTGGCCAGATGCGTATTTAAAAAGTGTCACGTTTAGATCATTTATGTCTCTGCTCTTATTATTATTTAATTCCATAATACAATTTTTTATTTCAAACGAGTCGGTAGGTCTTAAAAAGAAAGAATTCATACTAGAATAATTTATCACAGTATTTTTATAACTTGTTGAAACTGGACTAATATTAATGTTATTTGCACGAGCAAATAAAATTATAATTTATTAAAAGCGACGATTACTGTATAAAATTTATATACTCGATCCCAGAAAGTTTAAAATCTTTAAACTACTCCTAATTCACCTTTAAAATAAAATACTATTTGAAAATCTGATTTATACTTTTGCTGAATTTACGGAAATTAATTTTGATAGATACATCACATAAATTATTGTTTTCTTTGTATTATTTCGCTGATGGGCGTGAAACAGGTGTTAAGTCTAACTTCTACATTGGATTAAACTTCTATATTGGATTGAAGCGTTTCTTACAGGAAGATATTTCTGTGTGAAAGTAGGAAATTTTCCTCCTCAGCACCGGTCATTAGCGGGGTACCTCAAGGATCTGTCTTAGGACCACTGTTGTTCCTTATTTACATCAGCGATCTTGGTTATATCCTAAAATCTCCACACTGCTTCTACGCCGACGACGTAAAGATATGCCATAACCCTGTTTCTCAGTATGATGAACTTCAAAAGGACATTAGTAATCTGTTTGAATGGTCATCGACCTGGCTTATACCAGTTAATATAAGTGTGAACAATTTTAAAAATAGACTGGACCTTTACAATCAGTTGCTACTATCCCCATAAACTGAAATTTTCTATTTTTGTACACTTTTTATATTTGGTATTGTTTGACTTTGAGTTGTTTATCATAGTGTTTTGTTTCTTTCAACTTTCCTGTATCACAATGTAAAATATTGTAATTTTTCTATAAGAACTTTACAAGCCATTGGCTTCAGTTCTTTATAAATAAATAATAATAATAATCTTATAAGACTTATCTCCGTTTTCGCCTCCATCAGCCATTTATACTGTAGTGTTATGTATAATATGTTAACTTTAACTAATTTCTTTAATTTTTACTTATGTAGGCGTGTATGACTTACTATAAACAATACAATTGTAACACAGTCAGTAAACATTATTTTTATTATTATTAATTCACGGTTAAACTTCTCGGTATATCACCATGTAGTTCCAGACTAGGTAACTTATTTCAAAAAGGTTCTCGATAATTCTGCTCCAAGTTCGCGCTTTTGTTGGCGCCCGCTGAATTAGAACCATATTCACAACACTATGTTGTGTAATGCAGTATGATCGAAAAATGTGTGCCTTGAATTTAATTTTTTTAAATGTCAAGTTGACAATTCTTCGCTGTTTATTGATTTTGACCATTTCATTTTCTTTTTCTTTTTTGCTTGTGATCATAGTGTTTATTTCCAATAACTATATTACAAATACAAATATATCCTTTTACAAATAATGTTTGTGTTGATTATAACCTCACACTAGGGTTGTACATCGAAGGCAAAACATCGATGTTTAACATCGATGTTAACATCGATGTTAACATCGGCGCCTTACTATCGATATTGAAAAAACATCGAAAGAAAAACATCGATGTTTGCGATACATCGATGTTTTATTAATATTTGATTTATATTATATTATATAGGTTTTATTTAATAATGTAAAGAAAAAATACGAAAAACAGTAATTTATAATACACTAAAAGCGTTTATTAGATTTTTAAATAGAAATATTCTTTTTTAATAGTAATTAATTTCACATTAACATTATCCGATATAATAATCCTAATTTGTTCCTACTATTTTTACATTTCTAAAATGAAATATTGCATTTTATTATAATACTAATATAGTAATCTTAATGTTAATTTTATATTATTTAACATAAAAATAACATACTGTCATCCACATTTTTTTTTTACTTTTTTAAGTATTTTTTTTTTTTTTTAAATTTTTAATGGCCTTTGCTACTGTGACAATTAGCCAGGACGATTTTAAGTTGAAATACATGTTACATTTTTTATAACATAGCAATCCTAATATTAATTTCACACTAACATTACAATATAATAATCCTAATAATAGTTTTATTAATAAATAAATTATAATTATATTTCCCAATACGGTAATTCCAGGGATTGGAGGAATAACAACTGGGAAAGTGTCAACAGGACTCAAAAAGCAACAAGTTTGTTGGCGTCGTTGGTCGTTGCATTATTTGCAAAAATTAGAAGTTTCTTCTTATTTTTTCTTAGTCTGCTAACTGCTAAAAAGAATAAGAACTAACACTATTAGTATTGTTATAACACAATTGAGAATTGACACGCTCGGATACGCAGTCTGGTGGTCAAATATTGTACTACGCGACTGTAGTACTGTTTGAAATTATAGGGAAAACGTGATAACCGATATGACATCTGGTGGGATTTTAGCAACTACAGAAATAGACATTCTATCGCCTTTTTTTTTCTAAAAAATGTTTGCATAAAAATATAATTGCATAAAAACAAGTATTAATATTGTAGCAAAATTACAAAAACCACCAGTAAACATTAAAATTCACGTTGTTTATATGTAACGAATGTCTATTTTGAAAGTTCCAAGTATGCCGCAATAGCGCTGCGGTTTTAAAATACTTCCCCTATTACATATCTTCTAGTGTTGATTTTTTTTAGAACGTCAATAGATACATTTTCATAAAATAAAAATGTACTGTGCTTAAATTAACCTGTTCCCTATTAGCATATTCACAGCTGAATACTAGACAATTCAACCATATTGCCTTGTATTACAGCGCCGCCAACGATAATGTCACTTCTCAATAGATGGCGCTTATATTTTGTGTACTGATATTAATGAAAATTAAAATTTTAAGATTCCAGTGCTCTAGCAGTAGTTTCTGAATTTCAAAGTTTAAACATCGACATCGGTAGTAGAAATCGATGTTTTATCGATACTATCGCCATCTGAACATCGATGGTAAAAACATCGATGTTTTTAAAACAAACATCGATGTTTTCGATACATCGATGCGTTTTTCCCATCCCTACTTCACACTCAGACATCAAATGTCACTAAAATAGTACTGGAGAAGTGGTATTACCAACCTAATTTAAAAATATTAATATTCATGGCTATCTAGACGCTCTTTTTTTCTTGATCATATTGTAGAAACATGATTACACTATGGCTCGCTGATATTACAGCCGGTCGTTTTGACCAAATAATAATTATAAACGTTATCTGGGTTCTTAATGTACTATACCGTACTGAAATTCCACGAAGATATGATTTAATTTTTGCTTTAACACGTTGTTTTGATAACTGAACAAAGATATTTGAAATAATACAGATAGATATTTCAAAAAGAACAAATTTCATTCCATTTTTGTTAACCTGTGGTTGAATTTAAAGTTAGAAGCATCACCATATTTCTTACGTTTTAAATTTCAGACACGAGTCATGATGGCAGCACTATGCGAGTACATTTTTAGCCTGCTAGGTGTTTGTATACATGTATTCGTGTATAATACATTCTAGTGATAAAATTTTGTCACGAAACTATTATAAAATTCAACAAGTGATTTGATTTTAATCTTATATGTTAACGCGATATTTGAATCGATCTCCATAAAATTTTAACAAATTAATTTTGACATTTACTAGGAATATTTGTGTTTTTAATTAAAACAACTATGTATATATAACTTCTTCAAGAAGGGATTTGCCTTCCACGGACACTTACGACCGTTAACTTTCGTTTTGTTAACGGATTAGTTCTCCAGAGCTTTAATTTAAAGACTCTAAACCAATGTTTCAAGTTTTAGATCAAACATGTTTTTCTTCTTCAAGGTCCTCGTAACTTTTCTATTTTTCCTTGCATGATGTTATGTAATAAAGTGTACAAAGGCGGCATGGAAAATGGTGCAAATGAATATTAAAGAACCTTTTGATGTAAGAGATGGCCATTGTAGTATTTAACACACTCCTTCACTTGAGTTTTAGAGCTCATGAACTTTTTTTAGTCATTACTTGTATTTTAGAATTTTGAATTTTCTGGTTATCACTTGAATTTTGAAGGTAAAGTTCTTTTTGGTTTTTGGTCAGCACTTGTGTTTAGAGAGATGCGCGGGCCGGTCGGGTCAGTAATTTCCTGATAAAAATGTAGGTCCTGGTCCATTCCAACCCTTGTAAAATAATTTTGTCTTTTAAGCCACCCCCAAATCTTGGGTGTACACCTGGATACACATCATAAACTCCATTCACAATAGATATGAGATGACGTCACACTTGGTTATTTAAAGTACTAATGTTATAATGAGATTTAACCAACATCAGACCATTACTCAGTTGGTACATTTTTTTACCAAATGTTGGTAACGTTTTTACACGTGGTCACGTTTAGATTGTATTGTTCAGTCGTTTTTAAGTCCGGTTTGACATTTAAGTGAGGTTAAATTTTACTTTACATTAAATCAAATATTATTGTGATAAAAATTTCGAAAGCTCGTAGTAGCCGCGCGCAAAGGTAGGTTTTGTCTCTTATTAGTTATTTTAAAAGACAGCGAGCTAATGCTGGACCTTTAATGGGTTTGAAATTTGTGGAGATGTAAGTATATATTAAATTTGGTTTATATCTATGGTCTTTTCACTTGAATATTTTTCTACAAATAATTGTTAATTAACTTTTTGCAGAGTTGCTGCTGCATTAGATGTCAGCATTTCTAAAGTGAATAAAATCGCTGCACAAAAATCGAGAGGTGAATCTGTCAAGAGCCCGAAAAAGAAGCGAACACGTACTAAATCAGTTGTAGAATTAAACAATTTTACAACAGTTGGGATACGTAATGTAAAAATGCCAAATTTAATATTCCATGTTAAGCCGTTTGGCTAAAATTTCTACCGTACAGACAGACACATGAATGACGTTATAAGGGTTTTTTGGTCGTCATACCTACAAAACCCTAAAAAAGAACTATCAAGAATTAATTACTGAAAAATCCAATATATTATTTTGATGATTTTACGCAAATCAAATATATGGACAATATCCTGTAGGTATGCTATGAAGTAAATACGTGCCCTATTGCAATTTTTAAATATTTTATTTTTACCGTATTTGAACTGTTTGTATATTTAAGTATTTTCCATGTTGGGTGATATTTCTATAACGTACTTTTATCTTATTCTGTATATTGTGTTTGTATATTTTAAAAGGTTTTGTAATTTGTAATGTGTCTAACCAAAAACAATATTTCATTTTGTATCTTGGTCGATAAATAAATATTATATTATATTAATAAAATATGTTCTACTTACATTTGTTGCTTTCAATCTTTTCTCTAATTCTAACCTATAGGTCTGTTACGTAGAGTCATAACGGTTTATTATCATCAGATGCAAGCGAAAAGTAATTTTAGCGTACTCGTGAAATCTACACTTGCAGCTAGCAAATAAACTGTTCGAACTGGCAATAATATTTGAATATTTATTATTCGAAGTAAAATTGTATCGAACATCTGAAATTCAAATATTCAAAATTTTCTATTCGAATAATAAAAAAATTGACTGTTTATCATTGCTTTACGATCTCTTTAGGTGGATTCGGGAAGCAAGCTCGGAGTCATTCTGTTTAACTCTAGAGCGTTCGAGAAAAGGTCTAAACGCGTTTCTTTGAGCGGTCTGGTGTTAAACAGAGTGACTCGGAACACTTCGAGTTTGCTTCCCGAACCCACTGTGTCTATGTGACCCCAGGCGAAAAATTAAAGTAAATTGTATTAAAAAGATGAAAAGAACAGAACACATTTCTTAAAACAAGTAATCTGATGATTCTTATACACTCAAATTTTAATTTTATTTTGTATTACATTACACACTTAATCATACCTAGTCATAAAATACATTCACAGTCATAATTTAAACCATAAATTTCGCGACAAATCGGTTGGAAAGGAATTAGCAGTTGCAAATTCCTTTCCTCCATAGGATATATAGGTTTTCAATCTTTTTTTAGAAGTAGTTCGATATAATCTAACTTTTTTGACAATTAGCGAAGTGGCAACATAGGAAGTTTTTCAACTGTGACGTCATCTCATTGTTATGGTAAATGGACTCTATCCATAGGCACAAAGCGAAACAAAATATCCACCAGATTTTTAATAAACCTGACCAAACCAGTTTGACATCGAATGAGTTTGTTCTGCGTAGAGAATGGTGAATGGGCCAGACAGACCTAAGAAATATTGAATTGATAGTTTACTGAACTGTAATGTCAAATTCAACAGAAACACTGTAAAAAAGATTGTCGCTTGTGGATATATATATATATATATATATATATATATATATATATATATATATATATATATATATATATATATATATATATCTATATATATATAAATATAAAAGAAGATAAATATACCTAGAAAAACTATCTACTTAATAGAGCACGATGGAATATTAGTGTGAATGCGTCCCACTATCAATCCGACGAACAGTGTTCTTAGAAGAGGGTATAAATAACTAGAAGTGAATTATGGGTAGTGACGTAGAGAGTTAATTAAAAATGAATATGTACGTTGCCATGGGATTTGTAATGGTATCAAGTACTTACGGGATAAATAAATAAGGTTATGTTTGATTAGGGAGCGATGTGTGTGTGTATTTACACATGTCTAGAAATTAACTTAAATAATTGATAGATATTTTAAATATTTAGGCATTACGTAATTAAACTCGATCAGTAATTAGTAATGCTACAGCAGTCTAGTTGGATATTTCCAATTGATTTTGTTTAAATAAATAATCTTATTCCCAAAAATTTGAACTCTAGTTGTTAAATAATTCTAATTAGCAAGCAATACTGTATCATAGAAATAAATTATTCCGTCTTTATCACTGGCTTTTTAAACCGCTATAAACCTTTTGCCTCCTCAACAGTTCAGGTCGTTCAAGTTTTATCTTGACGGACTTGCTGAGTGCTCTGAACAGTATCCAAGATTCAGATCCAGTGCACCGTTTTGAACTAAAGATCCAGTTGCTACTCCACAATCTGAATACTCAGAATATGTCGTTAAAGCTGTTTTTGTAAAGACACCGGGACATGTTGGTATTAAAGGTTATGGAGCGGCTGATGTAGCTGGAAAATCCGCTTTCCACAGACCTATGATTGATGTGAGTTTTATATTACCAGATGACGCAAGAAGTCACCTAAAACATTTATGACCGGTTGCATAAAAAGTCCTAAAACTCATAAGTTAAAACTCGATGTAAAACATAAAATTGCCAACACGTTAACAATTTGCCCATAACTGAACGTTTCGAGCAAGTGTAGACCTTCGTGTGTTCACTTTCAGTTTCTGGAGATACATAGTTCGTCGTACTTTGTTTGTGGTCTACCTCTCGGTTTTGGTGTACTGGGTATGCTGTCTAACGCTCTTCGCATATTGTTGTTGTTTATCAACCTGACCGTGTAGCCTAGTTAGGGTATTTTACTGTTCTTGATGAACTCGGTAAATAAAGCTTTATTATCTCTTCATTCTTCAGAATACTCTACATTCCATCTTGTTGTACTGGACGCATTAACACAAAAATTTCTGAGTTGTTCTTTTTATGCCTGAGTGCCCAGCATTTTCTACAATACGTAGTGACCGAATTGTAATTTTGTACAACCTTATCTTTATGTTCTTAGGTAGAATACGATATTTGAATTTATCTGTTTGTGCAAATTGTAACTCCAGGACGGTATCGGGATAGTCCATTTTTTCCTATTGAGACATTTTCAGATATATCGTTTTATCTAAGATAACTTCTAGCCCTACCTCATTGAGGTTTTCTTTTAGTGAAAGGAAAACCCCAATTAGCTCACTAGCTGTAGGAAAAAAAGAGTTTGCTTTGAGATCCTTACTATCGTACTATCGTCAGCTTACTCTACATAATATTTTCCCTTTATTTCTTGTAATGTAATGATAATAATTATTTGTGCAACATATAATATTCGATGTTATTTCTTCTGTGTTTTCAGTTCCAGTTATTACTTTAAGTTGTTACGACTGGAGTTTGCATGTTCATGTACCTTATCATCAATGGTATAGAATAAATTAATTGGTGTTTAAAAAATCTCACGTTTTCGTTAAATGAGAATAGTTATTAGGAAAATATGAATTTACAGAGAAGAGCGTAGAATATAACATATCTCTTCATTTACGTTTAGTTGAGTACCAAAAAGCATTTGTTTGGAGAAAATGTGGGCTATAATGCATGATGCATGCTCTATACTTAAAACTTGCCATAATTGATTCAAGGTACCCAAAAATTTTTGAAGACTAAAGTACACCCTAAATGAAAATAGATGAAGATATGATCACAGACAAAATATCTATAAGTGAAAGTAACTCAATATCTATTAAGCTATTCTCCGTCGCTATGGTGGATATATTTAAAAACCTAGACTGGTGTAGAAAAGGTAGAAACAT